>JASDDO010000012.1:369279424-370479424 GCA_030015575.1 Agapanthus africanus
ATGTGTAAAACTCTCCCAGGAGTAACTCTTACTCGCAGCGGGTATCGGGATCCAACTATCTCATAAAAGGTATGCAATCTGATTGCAAATTTCAACACTTGAAATTCCCGATAATATTTTGCCCCTAGTGTTCTATGACCTTGACGAATGCCAAACAACCCATAGTCCACTAGTCAAGTTCAACCCGTACATTTCTTGATCGAATTAAACCCACCCGCATGACGAATGCCAAACAACGCCGTACGAATACCCTAATCCAATCTCATCATATGCATAAGCAGATAAATACTAGTTAGCTACCGCACACTACGCCTTGACGAATGCCAAACTACCGCAGCACGAATACTAACTAGTACTTATCTGAAATGACGGAGGGCTACGACAGGTTTTTCTGAAAACCTATTGCGTAATGAACTTGATATCGTTGTAGAATCAAATGATTTTAAAATGGAGTGCTTTTAAGTTTTTTCTAGTTTTGCTAAAGGAGTCACTCCCGGTGAAGGGATCGTCGGTCCTTTCCTCATCGAATGAGGTGCGGGATATATCATATATATCACTGTGCAAAGCAAAAACTCTTAAAATCAATCAAAAGACAAACCGAGTGTGTAGCATCTGCCAGTTATTGCTAAAGGAGTCACTCCCGGTGAAGGGATCTCGGTCCTTTCCTCGTCGAATGAGGTGCGGGATATATCATATACATCACTGTGCAAAGCAAGAACTGTAGCTACCTGTTTTTATTTTGAAATTCGATTCTACAACATCTTAGGTTTCTTTTATTTCATTAATCACATTAATGAAGTCCCATCATTTAAGTACCTAAACATCACAGATAAATACGACGTACACTTATGCCATCCGCATTCGCCTCGATGTCCCCTCGTGCACCGTTAGGTTAGGTAACTAACGGCAGAGCGGGGCAGGGCTAGCGCGGGTGTAAAACATAAGTAACGTCTATATAATATATCATATATATACTATATACTGTATCTATCACAGAACATCACATGATCACATCACAGATATCGCAGCAGAAGAATCATATGAAATATTGGATATACTAGGACGTCCGTGTTTTCAATACGAGCCTGTATAAAACACGGATTCCACGGTCGTGATGAATAGCCAAACCCACACCCATAGACCCCTACGAGAGCGGCAAGCAACCCTACCAATTCTAGAGTTAGGAGACCCGGACTCGACTCCTCGAGTTGGTCTCCCACTGGACTCCAGAACCCGGTTACTTGTGCTCCCCTCCTTGGGTCTATCCTAGTGCGGAAAAGTAAATAATATACAACAACGGTGACAACTTCCGCAACCTGGAAGTGCCCCAATAAAAGAATATTACATACAAGTTTTTACATGAATGAAAATGAAAAACACTCATCTCACATAAAAACCCCCGGCTATTCAAACACGACGATCCAATATAACATATCCAGCAACACATAACATCGCATGTCATCAACGTAAGTAAATATGCGCATCCCAATTGTCGTTGACATATAGCAACGAAACCGGCGATATCACATATTACACTTACGGTCACAGAAAAGAAAGTGTAAAACTACAACAGTTGGAATCCGCAACCTCTTTAGACATCGCATGCCTAATCAAATGAATTACTTAGACATCACATGCCTAACAATTATAAATCCCGCATTTTAGTCTCAAAATCGAAAACACTTTTCAATTTCAAGTCGGGCAATTCAACAAGATTCCCGACATCCTGATCGAATGCTCATCGCAAACTTCAGTAGGCGGCCGCACTCCCGACGCCGTCGACAAAGTGCACCAAGGCGGAACACCGCTGCCGCGAGCACCCGAACGGATGCTTTCGGCGACGGGGTTCTCCTACAGTCACTTGGTCGGGGCTATAGAGTGAGGCTGTCTATTAAGTTTACCCGGCGAGTATCCGCGTACGCTACGTGATTGCGACGGACTTTTGATCACATCAAAATTCCGTGGCAACCGATCAAGTGAGACTAAACTGCTATCTTTATAACATTCATTTAGTTATCTCATAACTTCTTGTGAATTCCAATTATTGTATCCCATTCCGGATAAATAGAAAATGTCAAACTTTCCGATCGAACAATCGAACACCCAAGTTTTCCCGATACAGATCAACACATGAAACAAGTCTAAAAACATTCAGTTCGTGCCTCAGTACCAACGGTCCAGCCGTAGAAGGGTCAAGCCAACGCATCACATGTGGCACGCCGTACTGCCCCAAACCCGAAGGTTCAAAGGGCAGTTCAAGACGGTCACATAATCGAGTTAAGGTTTGTTGTCTTCTAGAGGGTCCATCGAGTTACTTGCACTACTTAGAACGTCTTTAAACTACGGAAAAATCCAACACTTGGAAATTTCCCGACAGGGGAAAAGGTGGGTATTTATATCCGGTCGAACTTTTTAACATATTCTAAAATTTATCCGGAAAGCCACATAGACAAAATCTGATACCCCGATCGAAACACCGAATCCCCAAAACAACCCCAGAAAATTCAACTCTTGAATAAATATTAAAAATTCCCAGAAAATCCAGCATAATAAAATAGAAGTTACTGTGCAAACAAGGGAGGATGACGTCATCAACCTGCCGCAGAACCGCCGCAGAAGGCAGGCGTCTGCCGCGGTTCCGCCGCGGTTTGAACTGTTCATGAATAAAATTTTGCACCGTAATTCTTATAATTCCCTGCTGAATTTTTTAAGCATTTTTAATCTGGAAAAATCCCAGTTTTTAGAAAAAGTCCAGAGAGCATTTTCCAGGTTAGGTTTTCGGTTCGATCGGGTTTCAAACGTCGTCTAGACTTCGCCTAAGGCACTAGCTAGGCTCTAATACCACTGTAGGGTTCCTAGGCACTCTCAAGAGGTCTCACAAGGCATCAACCATGCCAATTTCAAATTTTAACGGTGCCGAGAAACCCTAACAAGATCGTTGGCTAGAATTTTAGGCGACAAAACAAACTAGTTAACTACTTTAACTATGAGAACGGAAATACAACCTTTGTAGATCCGGTCCTCCACCTCCATAGCTCCGCAATGAAGTCTCCTCGCTGTCCAAATCGAAATCCGGGCTCTTGCGTCGGCTTCATCGGAGAAATGGGCGGGCAAGGTCGTCGGCTTCGTGCCGAAGATGATCTACGTCGAGGCATCACAAGATCAAGCTCTCACTTCACAAAGTCATGAAACTTGTGAAGAAAACACACTCTACTACTTGGCATGAGGTAGAGGATGAAGAAATAGGAAGTGGGTAGACTTTAGAATTGGATTTCTCACTCATTTCATCAAGTCACCATTGATGAAGTCTAGCTTCTTCATCTTGAAGAAGAAGAAGATGATAAGTTATGATAAAAATAATAAAATAGAAAAGAAAATGAATTCTTATCATAATTTTAACCATGGTAAAGTGTAGAGAATTAACTTGAGTTAGGTTGAATGGTTAGGGTTAGAGAAGAAGACAAAATGGTTGCTTTGGTCAAAGTTGCATGAAGCTTGAAGAAGCTTCTAAGAAAGCAACCATTTGTTTTCTTTTCTCATTCTTTTCATCCAAAAATAAATAGATAAATGAATGAATAAATAAATAAAACCTTAACCATTTACTTAACCAAGGTTTAATTCTTTACACAAACCCTAGAAATCTTGCATCATCAAACATGATACAATCAAGTGCACAAAAAATATATCACATATACGATGTGCACATGCGAGTGAGAAAATCCATCTTAAGTGAACCGATACTAGTTAATGAAAAGTAATATATCAAATATATCATTATGCATTAAATCATTAAATCAACGCTTGATTTAATGATCCGGTCATATCGTATATAACCGACTAATATCAACAGTAACAACTTATCGAATCAACACTTGATCCGATAACCCGGCTATATCGCATATAACCGATCAATGTCACAGATCGCGAGAATCGAATACAGTATCACATACTGGTATCATTCTCGGTCCCGCACATATCTCATATGCGCTCCTATTTCGTTTCGCTTGAGCCAGGAAACCTCTGTGTAGGACTCTAAAGACTCGTCAATACGCCGGTAGCAGATGATGATCATATCAAACACGCACAAGCCGCAAGCGGTCTGCCAAACGTAACGGCCACCCGGTTATTGAGCGATGAGAAGATCGAAGAGCAAGCCCGCTCACACTTCAGTGAATCCAACCAGTAACACTACCGTACAGTCCGGTCTCGTCGTCTGATATGTCGCATATCTTGCCTAGGGGTGGTAAACGTCAGACCCCAATAGCTCGATAAGTCGTGTCGATATGAGGTCTATAACAGTTCGAGATACTACAGGTAACACTTACCAGTAAATCTCAGCAACCCTGACCAGGGATTTCCGGTTATAGCCAATCGAACACAGCGCAACATCAACTCCCTATACCGGGAGAGACGAATCCCCTCCTATCGCTCATTGCCTCCATGTGATTCGGGACTGTACCCAAAAGCCACCGTTTTGCATGCCCTCTTGGACGTGGTAAGGTGGAAATCAAAGCACAGTGGGAACCACACAAGACTCTATGACGATCTCGGGTCTACAGACTAACATGTACCAGTGTCACCAGAGAACTGCCATCTGACGTAAGGTATAGTACCATCTGGGAGTTCTCGGCGAGTCTGTCCAGTGTACCCAGTCTCCACTGAGCACCCGTATATCATCTCTGATGTCAAACACCAATGGATATGGGATCATCCATCGCCCATCTGTATGGGTCGAGAAGGTATACGCTAGTCTACTCTGGTATATCGATGCCCCGTCTCGATACACCCACGACTAGGGACTTTGAAGGATGTACTTATGGACTACCATGTCCCCACTAGTATGATCGGCATCATAGTCTAGGTAGTCAAGTACACATCCTAAGGGCTTTACCAACATGTAATCAGAGAGACAACCAGTATACACGTTAAGGTAAAGAGTAACCAGATAGCATACTATCATGTCGAGCAAGAAAGTCCTCCCTATATATGTCCCAGCATCCACTACAATATACATCATATGTACAGTAATGGCCTCTAGGGCATACATATAACTAACAGCTGTTACGTTTAGCTGACCGCTTGTAGCTTGTTGGTGTTTGATATGATCATCACCTGCTACCTGCGTATTGACGATTCTTTAGAGTCCTACACAGAGGTTTCTTGGCTCAGGCAAAACGGAGTAGAGGTACATATGTGATATGTGCAGGACCGAGGATAATGTGATATGAGATACCGTATTATATTCTCGCGATATTTAGATATAAACCGGGTCATCGGATCAAGTGTTGATTCGATGAATCGGTACATGATATATTAGTCGGTTATATTCGATATAGCCGGATTGTCGGATCAAGTGTTGATTCGATGATTTAATGTATAATAATATATATGATATATTGTATTACATTATCTAATATTGGCTCGCTTTATTATTTCATTTTCTCACCGGATAATAAATTGATATATATGCGATATATGTTAATTGTATTATTTTCTTTTGTTACAAATATATAATATATATGTGATATATATTATAGTAACATGATATGATTAATAATGGAACATGTTTAGTGGAGATTAAGAAAAGTTAGGGTTTGATTAGGGTTAGCTCCTTCTTGCACCATCTAGAAGCTTTCCTTTTGTCAAGTGTAAGATATTATGGTTGATATTATCTTATGACTCATCCTTTAACCTAACCAAACCCTAGCCCTAGTTTATTCTCTACAAAGATTATCCTTGTCATCCTTGACCATGGTTCCATGATCAATCATATATTCATTTCTACTATTCATCATAAAAGGATTAACTCTTTTTCCATCATCTTCTTCTCTCTTGAGCTTTGAGAAAGCTTACTAGTTATTCATTTTGTGATGATTTCTTGTGATAAATTGATATAAAAAAGATTGCATAAATACTACTCCATCATCCTCATCTAATCTAGCCCATTAGATTAGGGTGTACACCTCATTAGAGTGAGAGAGGTTGAGTTATTGCAACTTCGATGTAGATCATCGGAGAAACGGAACACTATAAGTTAGCATGGATTGTTCGAGTCGTGGAGCCTCTCTTGAGTCCGGGAGATCGTGGATCGCGGCGAAGGGACTTCTACTCGGAGCTTATGAAGTGAAGGAGCGGACTACAAAGGTTTTAATCCCTCACACTTAGTAGTAAAGATGTTTACTTGCTTGTTAAACCCTAATAATCTAGAAAAGATCCCGGCTTTGAGTTGTTCGGCACGTCTAAAATTTTATTCGGGCATGGTTGATGCCTTATGAACCCTCACAAGAATGCCTAGGAACCCTACAGTGGTATCAGAGCCTAGCTAGAGCATTAGGCGAAGTGTATACGAAGTTAAAACTCCGAACGAACCCCGTAACGACATTTTAAACCCCTCTCTGGATATTTTTAAAAAACTGTGATTTTTCTGAATTAAAAATTCTTAAAAATATCAGCAGGGAAATATAAATATTACTGTGAAAAACATGTCAGCAATCCGTACATAACACCGCGGAACCGCATCCGTACCTCGCTTGGGCTGCGGATCCGCAGTGGGACTGTGGAATTGGGTCTTAGGTTTTCAACAGTAATATCCTTATTTGTATTTTATATTCTCTAGGTATTTTTAAACTGACTCAAGTGTTGAGTATTCTGGGGTTTATTTTGCAATCGTTGATTCGATCGGAAAATTTAAATTCGTTATTATTTCCGGATATTTAGAAACTGTTAAAATGTTCGAACGGATATCATTAACTCACTTTTTCCCGGCACGTAAAACTTTCAAGTGTTGAAATTTTTATCGGGTTTAAATCTTTCGGAAAAACGTACAAGTAACGCGGTGGACCCTCTAGAAGAAAACAAACCTTAACTCGATTATGTGACCATCTTGAACTGCCTTTAAACCTTAGGGTTTGGGGCAGTACGGCGTGCCACATGTGAGGCGTTGGCTTGACCCTTCTACGGCTGGATCATCGGTACTGTGACAGTTTCTGGGATTATTTGAACTCTGCTCAAGTGTTGAGCTATTTAGGAAATTTTGGGTATTTGATTATCTGTTCGGAAAGTTTAATACTGTCTATTTATCTGGAATGTGATACAATATGTGGAATTCACAAAGTTAGGCATGAAATGCGAAGTATATGATATTTCGGATTTACGATGTCTAAAGTGATTGTGGATTCCAAATTTTGTAGTTTTACAATTTCTTTTCTGTGACCGTAAGCGTAGTATGTGGTGTATCGCCGGCTTCGTTGCTATACATCAACGACAATCGGGATACGCATACTTGCTTACGTTGATGATATGAGATATTATATGTTGCTGTGATATGTTATATTGGATTGTCGTGTTCTGAATAGCCAGGGGTTTTATGTGAGATGAGGGTTTTTATTTTCATTCATGTAAAATTCATTTGTATGTAATATTCTTTTATTGGGGCACTTCCGGGATGAGGTTGATGTCACCAGTGTATATTATTTACTTTTCCGCATTAGGTAGACCCAAGGAGGGGAGCACAAGTAACCGGGTTCTAGGGTCCAGTGGGAGGCCATCTCGAGGAGTCGAGACCGGGTCTCCTAACCCTAGAATTGGCAGTGTTACTTTCCGCTCTCGTAGGGGTCTAGGGATGTGGGTTTGGCTATTCATCGTGACCGTGGAATCCGTGTTTTATACAGGCTCGTATTAAAAACACGGACATCCTAGTATATCCAATAATTCATATATGTTCTTCTGCTGCAATGTTCTGTGATGAGATCATATTACTGCCTGAGACGAATGCTTATACTATATATATGTTGATATATAAATATTACTGCTTTCGTTTCTTCTGTGATGCTTAGGAAGCATAAGCTGATGGGATTTATTAATGAGATTAATAAAAAGAAAAGAAACCTAAAAGATGTTGTAGAATCAAAACTTTATAAAAAGGGTAGCTACAATTTTGCTTTGCACAGCGGTATATATGATATACCCTGCACCTTATTCGATGAGGAAAGAGCCGAGATCCTTTCACCGGGAGTGACCTCTTTAGCGAAACTGGCAGATGCTACAAACTCGCGGATTAGTTTTTGATAGCTTATATAGTCTTGCTTTGCATAGCGGTATATATGATATATCCTGCACCTTATTCAATGGGGAAAGAGCCGAGATCCTTCACCGGGAGTGACCTCTTTAGCGAAACTAGAAGCCTCAAAAACACTCCTTTTCAAAATCAAATGATTCTACGACGATATCAAGTTCATTACGCTCAAGTTTTTCTGAAAAACCTGCGTAGCCCTCCGTCATTTCAGATAAAGACTAGTTAGTATTCGTGCTACGTTTGTTGACTATGTTAAGGCGTAGTGTGCGGTAGCTAATTAGTACTTATCTGCTAAAACATTAGATGTCATTGGATTAGGGTAGTTGTACGACTTTGTTGACTATGTTAAGGGTCGTGCAGGTGGGTTTAATTCAATCGGGAAATGACGGTTTGAACTTGGCTAGCAATTATGATTTGTTGACTATGTTATGGTCATAAGTTGCTAGAGGTAAAAGTATTATCGGGAATTTCAGGTGTTGAAATTTGCAATGAGATTGCATACCTCCTATGAGATAGTTGGATCTCGATACCCACTGCGAGTAAGAGTTACTCCTGGGAGAGTTTTACACAGGACAATTAGCCGATCAAGTAGGTGTCTAGAAAAGTGTTAACAGGGTTACGCCTCTAGAAAAACGAGTTTTACTTTAATTAGGTCCGTGCGAAAGCACGGGGAACCTCCCTCAAGTACCGACACTGATCTGGCTGAAAGATTGACGAAATTGTAGGGTGTAATTAATCCCGGCTAATCTTACCTTTTTGGGTTTGAAGGAAGATTTGATAAAAACAGTGGGAGACATCCTGATTAGATAAGATAATAACCAATCTAATCTTGCAAGAGCATACGCTAAAGTGCTTTCTTCTCTCTCTCTCCAGGTAGAGACCATGTCAGGCCATAATCAAGATAATAATATGGATGTATTGACTGAACCCGCTTATTATACTGAGCAGAGGAACGTTGGACTCGTTCTTTCTTATAAGAGTTATAAGACTGAACAGGGAATAGTAGAATATCTGGATTCTCACGCCGCCCAAATGGAGAACATGTATGTTGATGCACCTTCTTCGGGTGTGTTAGTTATTGAGAACTGTTTCTCAGTTCACCCTACGTCCTGGGTATTAGATACCGGATCAGGATCCCACATATGTAAATTGTTACATGGACTACGTAAAGGTAGAGAACTGGGAAAAGGTGATCATTCCGTTCAAGTAGGGAATGGTGCAAGTATTGCAGCCAAAGCAGTTGGCGAATATCGCCTAGTATTACCAAGTCGTAATACACTGATTCTGAATGAGTGCTATTATATACCGAACATGATGTGCAACATTATATCAGTTTCTTTATTAAGTAAAGAAGGATATAATTTTGTAGTACAGGATAATATTATGAACATCTTCCTAAATCAAAAGTTAATTGCATTAGGCTCGTTACATAATGGCATATTCATTCTCAATCAAAATACAGTCCTCAATATACAAAACACACACAAGAGGAAAAGTTCAGAAATGAACGAATCCTACTTGTTGCATTGTAGACTTGGTCATATCAATGCGACACGACTGGCTAAGTTATATAAGGATGGATATTTGAATCCGTTCGAATTATCATCTTACGATACTTGCCATTCATGTCTCAAAGGAAAAATGACCAAAGCTCCGTTTAGTGGACACGGAGAAAGAGTTACAGAACTCTTAGGACTGGTTCATAGTGATGTATGCGGTCCCATGTCTACGCATGCCAGGAACGGTTCTTCCTACTTCATTACATTCACCGACGATCTCTCAAGATTCGGACATGTGTTCCTGATGAAACACAAGTCTGAAGCTTTTGAGAAATTCAGAGAATATAAGCACGAAGTAGAGAACCAAACAGGCAAAAGTATTAAGATCCTTCGATCTGATCGAGGAGGAGAATACTTAAGCAATGAGTTTCTTGACTATCTAAAAGAGAATGGGATTCTCTCTCAGCTTACTCTTCCCTATACACCACAGCACAACGGTGTATCGGAACGGAGGAATCGCACCCTATTAGATATGGTGCGCTCTATGATGAGCACTGCTGAGTTGCGTATTTCATTCTGGGGTTATGCGCTTGAGACAGCAGCATACCTATTGAATCAAGTTCCGTCTAAATCTGTACCTACCACACCATATGAGATATGGAGTGGGAAGAGACCATATTTTAAACGAGTTAAGATATGGGGTTGTCCGGCCTATGTCAAAAGGGAAAATCCGGACAAACTCGAGGCACTATCAATTCTTTGCAAGTTTGTGGGATATCCTAAGAATTCCCAAGGATACTTTTTCTACCACACTGAAGAACAAAAAGTGTTTGTTTCTCAATATGCCACCTTTTTGGAAAAGGAATTTCTTGCGAAAGAAATTAGTGGCAAAGAGGTAGAGCTGGAAGAGGTTCCAGCAACACAAACTGCAACTGAAGATTTAGTAGAATCAGAGGATGCAGTAGTACCCGACAACCGCAGCCTTTCCGTCGATCTAGCAGGGTTTCTCATCCACCTGAGAGATACTACGGTTTTTTCATTGATGGTGGGAGCGAGGATTGCATCATGGAAGATGATGACCCAACTAGTTTCGAGCAGGCCATCACGAGTGGTGACTCTGTGAAATGGCTGGATGCAATGCGATCTGAGATGGAATCCATGTAAGTGCACGGCGGCGCCCCGGCCGTCAATCCGACGGCCAAATGCGGAAGCGGTGATAAACTTTAATTTAACTTGAACTAGCAAACCGCCGCGCACTAATACCCGGATCGAACCACTAACTAGTCCTAGCTATCTACAAGAAGGGGAAGAGAGATATACCGACAGATCCGAGTCCTCCGGTCTTCTCGTCGTCGTCCCGATCTCCTGCGGAATGTCCCGTCTCCGCCTCGTCGCCGGAAGTGCACCACATCGCCTACATCTTTTACGGGCTCCCACCTCAATGCCGAGGCAACTCGGGCACGAAGCTGGCTAGTCGACGTGCCCAAGATTTGCTGTAGAATATCTAGTGAGCAAGTCTTATTTGGGGTTTATGGAGATGCCTTTGTGGTGGAGGAAAAAGAACTTGGAGAGAGGTGGGGAAAAATGTAGCATACAAAAAAGAATGAGAATAACATTTTCCCACACCCAAATGAAAAGGAGCCCCCTCCCTCACTAGTAGCCGGCCATGCCTCATGGTGGTAGGTGGGAATGGAGTGAAGTCAATGAAAGACAAGGGAGTGGGTGAGCTATCATGCAAGGAAGAATAATGAGTGATGATCAAAACAATATCATCACAAACAAAAACAAACACTCCAAAACAACCATGATGACCCTAAATGGTCAAGCCATCATGAAGAGGTCAAGAAGTCAAGGTCAATGGAGCAACCATCATGATCCAACCAATATGCAAAAGACCCCTTCCACAATTGCCTATTTGCAACAATGCAAATAAGCCCTCCTCCACCAAACTTCGGCCAATGAACGATAAAAAGGAAATCGGCCGAAACGAAAAGCAAACTGGCAACTCCATAAAACTGGTCCCGTAATAAATTACAGGAAAACCCCGATACTGTGCATACACACCCGCATTTGTATTCTGAACGAAATACAAATGCAATGAGACAAAATCAACACTGTACTATACTAGGATCCGGCTTATACCAAAGCCGGCTAGTAATATCCGTTCGATCCTGATCCGTGCAATACCGCACGTATCTGATCGAACCCTGCCATATATCCATACGGGCTATAGTACAAACTGTCCGATCCTGATCCGTGCAATACCGCACGTATCTGATCGGACCTTGCCATATCTCCATACGGCCTCTACAACTTTTCGCCCGAAATCTGAGTAACTGAATGTGGGGGACTCTAAAGACTCGTCAACACCATGGTTGTGGATTTAACCACTAGCACGTCAGAGGTATAAGCCAATACGTAACGGGCTACCAGGTATTGACTAAAAGGGACGTCTGTGAGCGAACTCAGCCTAACAACCCTACTGAGCCTGTCAGTGACAATATCCGTACAGTCTGGTCCGTTCGTCTATGAGTATCGCATGTCGGGCCTAGGGGGTTGGTAAAAGTCAGACCCCCAAAAGCGGTACAAGTCGTGTCGTAGTGTAGCCCAGAACACCCTGAGATACTACTGGAATACCTACCAGTAAATCTCCTTGCCTCGGCCGAGGGCTTCATGTAATGGCTCTCCTAGACACAGCACGACCTCACCCCCAATACCGGGAGAGACGAACCCCTGAAGATACGCTCACTGCCTCCATGTGGCTCGGGACTGTACCCAACTAAAACCTGTTTGCACGACTCCTTTGAGCCGTGGTAGGGTAGTAATCAAAGTACAGTGGGAACTCACACAAGACAAATGACGATCCCCAGGTCGATGAACTAACCTGCACACATGTCACCAGGGAACTGCCATCTGACGTCTGGTATATGACCAACTGGCATGTTCCCGGCGAGTCCTGTCCGGTGTACTCATAACTCAATGAGCACCTGTATACATCTTAGGTGAACGAACTGACACCAGTGGCTTGTGAGACCGGCCACCGCCTCTCGTCGGGGTCTCGAATGTACACACTAGTCTACTCTGGAGTATCGATGCCCTATCTCGAAACTCACACGACTAGGGACCATTTAAGGATATGCTTATAGACTGCCAGCTCCCACGTATATGATCGCCCTCATACTGCTGGTGGTCAAGCAAGAATCCTAGGGGCTCTACCAACGTGTAATAGCGACTTGTCAGGTCACTTAAAGCAGTACACGATGATAAAGATAAACCAGATAGCATACTATCATCTCGAGTAAGACTGTCCTATCGGGATAGGTCCTCCATCAATCATTGTAATCACGTGCCTATGATCGAATAATTGAATCTGAGGGCACTATCTCCAACAATCTCCCACTTGCACTCAAGGCTAATTATTGCGATGTCGCATACTCACAGCACGTGTGATACCGAACACCCAACTCCTCTACTAGTCAGTCTCACAAAGCTCATTTGCGAAACTATTGCGTTCGAGGAATAGCCTTAGTGAGTGGATCCACTTTGTTGTCTCTTTCTATGTCTCTCTATATCTCAAGTTCGCGGAGAAACCCATCTCCCGAAATGAGCAATACCTGTCTTAGAATGTGTCTGGATGTCTGATGGGACATAGCTCATAAATGAACTCCAAATCCAAACTTCTTAGACTGTATCGTCAACTGAACTTAATTAGTATCCTGCGCCATGCCACCCTCAGTATTGCCTTGGACCACCTGTCCAAAATACTGCCCCTCATCAGAAGGAAAACTATAACTCTGACAACCTCCTTGTCGTCCATGTCACCTTGGAAGCCTGGAATGATAACTGTCTCCCGAATGAGGCTGTCGTTATCATATCCCTAGAACATCCACTTATGTTCTAAAACTGCTTCCGACTGTTTCTCCAGGATTTGATCAATGTCAACTTATTGCATCTAGTGCAAGAACAACATCTGGTATGGTACTTGACATCTCATGATTGACTCAATTGCCTAAGCAAGTGATCTGTCAATCATGCACATCCCTCTCTACTTTAGTCTGTAAGACACCTTTAGAGAGGGTGACTCCATCACCTGCAGGTACACTACCATGCTAGGAGTCGTCCATTCTAAATACTCTTAGAATGCTGTCTAAGTACCCAGATTGGGAAACCACCAAATCTAGATCTAAAACCATAGATCTAGTAACCAGTATGTCTGATATAATATCCAAGTCCTTTGTGGAGAAAACACTGTGTGACGACCAAAGTATAACCGACTGTAGTATAGGAGTTTCCTTTCCTACTCTGTGTATGTCATCCAAATACCAGGATATCACACCCTACTACCTTCTCAACAGATCCATCCCCTATTCTGATGAAGTCAAGCCCATGACTGTCACGTCAGAAATAGATGATCTATCTCCGCTACATCCGCTTTAGTCTATAAATAGACATAAGCTACCTTTCCACCAATGCTTCCGCTGCTCCCACTGACTACGACAACCCTCTGGCAAAGTCATATAGACGTACACTTCTAAAACTAGTTTAGAACGACGCTATACTCATCCTTCCGCCGGGTCTCGCAGCATGGAACAACAGCAATGGTAATTGTGGGTAAACAAGAACTTCCCTGTCACCGTCCTTGAGGCTACCGTAGTACCTCTCGGGTGCCTGAAGTTACCCACCCTATCTGCGGAGTGGCCAATGGAATGTCAATCCAGATTGAATCTTTAGGTTCCTTATCAAATCTTCAGTAATCGTTTGTGGTTCTGGAATCACTTCCAGTTCTACCATACTCCCACTACTGTTTTCTGAAAAAATCCATTTTTAATAAAACTGTGGCGAGTCTAGAACAATATTGCTATTGTTCATCCAGATGGTAGAAAGTCAACCCTCGTCATAGCCTGGGTCAACCCACAAACAGCCATTACAGAAACGTGCCTTGAGTTGTCCAGTGTCTGGTTTTAATCATAAGCCGGACAACTCCCCGTACCTTAACACCGTTAAGATATGAACTGTTCTATATCCAATATAGTACCAGAGACACTGATTTAATTGAACCAGATTCAAATCATGCAGCTGTCTCCAGTGCATGTCAACTTATTTGGAAGGAGGCCGATCAGCGTTACTCAACTTAGGAGCATTTCTAATTATGAGTAACCTGAAAGAGAAGCAAGATCTCTTATCATTACTATCAACTGAATACCATGCACAAGTGTCTACATCTTCGATTGCTTTGAAGAATCCCGATACTTGCTACATCTGGTTCTCTACTCTATTCAAATACCTATAACTTCTCAAAATTCGGACCCTGTGTTTCCACGAAACACCTGTCTAAAAACTAGAGAAGTCATAAGTAAACCGAATATAGTACGAGGACCAACCCCTCTGTCCTGATGGACCCTGGACAATATACAATACTCTGTATAAGTCCCTTGAGTCTGATAACTCATTCACTGTGTGTCGTAGGTTGAAAACTGTACTTACGGTTAAGAAGAATTACACCGATGTTTAATGCTCCTTACCTAACCATCCACTGATATAGGTAAATGTCACAGACATAATTTCAAAAAGGTATATCTCACTCTATGAAAATAGACGTACAGATATATCGATTTGAAATTGGTGCATAACAGCGGATATTCAAAACCAAATATTTGCCGTCCGGCAAACAACCCAGGTGGCTTCCTCAAATATCACCGATTACAACGAATCCCGATATAATGAGGATGATCACCCAATTCCCAATAACCTACTCACACTCATCATCTGTAAAACCATACAGATGTGAGAATCGTACCTGGTAAATACATACCCTGGAGCAAGTGTCTAATCGGGAAATCAGTTTTCCTTTAACAGTACACAGTGAAACTGAAACATTGAAATGTCTCGATGGGGTATCCCGGTATTCCTAGTAATGCCTCTTCCAGATTCACGACTGTAACCGTGTAATTCTTTGCCACTTCTCCAAATCCTTTCATATGTCTTTAGTCATTACCTTCTGCACACCCATTTAGGCCAAATGGTTTTCTTCCTTCCCTACCGTTCGGCACCAGCCTATGGTTTGGAAGAAGACTATCCAATAAGCACAATGGGTGTACTGTCCTAATCCTAGGAACACTCGCAATGCGAGAGAAGGTAAGGATAAAAGACAACCGAATAAACCTTATTCCCATTTCTCCTGAATCAGAATCCATCCCCGAACTGGAACAAGTTCCTTTCGAGTTCGTATATAACCATACGATGGAGTATCCAATAAACTGTGGATCTTCGTAGTGATACGGAGTGTCCTGGAGAAATACAAAGGTGATTTTAGGATTGGCGAAGAAATACTTGGTTTGGTCGTGAATATCAGTCGCAATTTACTTTGCCCTCTTACTAATCCCTTCTTTGTCTGAACTTAATACCTTCTGTACACCATCGTTAGGCTAATTGGTTTTCTTCACTCCCCACCGTTCGGCACCAGCCTAAGGTTTGGAAGAAGACTATCCAATTTGCGTAATCGGTGTACTATCTCCTAAACCAAGGAGTACTCACATCTTGAGAGAAGGTAAAAGGAAAAGACAACTGAATAATCCTATCCGTTTTCTCCAGAACCTGAAACCATCCTCGAATAAATTCTTTCGAGTTCGTATCTAACCATACGATGGTTTTGTCCAATGGAAGTGGACGTTCGTAGTAAAACGGGGTGTCCTGGAGAAAGGGTAAAAGTAGGAGTGGCAATGACGTTCGCAACTCTGACAATCCAAAAACCAGTGTTTAAGAAGGTTCGGTCAACTTGGTCACTGAGTCATAGTCTTAGGGTCAGGTCAATAGTCGCTGCCAAAGAGAGAGAGAAAAGAAACACTCAGCGTGCACTCTAACCTAGATCAGAATGGTTACCAATTTATCTAATTTGGAAACCTCCCACTGTACCGTCAAATTCTCCTCCAAACCTGAAAGAAGAATTAGTCGGGGTCACCCGAGGAGTATACCAACTCATCAGTGGGAATCGGGATCCAACTATCATCGCATGATAACGTGACGGAATCCGCTCACGGTGTCACACTCCAGAAGGTATGCGCATATCTGGCAAGTTTCAGTTCTTTTGAAACTCCCGATGAGATTTCTGCCCCATGCTCTTATGACCTTGACTTTGGCCAACATATCATAAGTCACATGTCAAGTTCTACCCGTCATTCTCCAGGTTAATTTGAATCCACCCGTACCTACCCTTGACTTTGGCCAAAATGGCAGTACGACTGTCCCAAACCAACGCATCTATCTATGCTGCATATGAATGCCCCAATAGCTACCAATCACTGTGCCTTGACTTTGGCCAACATACACAGCTTGAATACTATTGAACACCCATATGAAACGACGGAGGGCTACGAATGGTTTCTGGCGAAAACCTTTAACGTAAAGAACTTGATATCGTTGAAGGAACGGATAGCTTTTAAAAATATAGTGACGAAAACCTTTGCTAAAGAGGTCACTCCCGGTGAAGGGATCTCGGCTCTTTCCCCGTAGAATGAGGTGCAGGATATTCCAACTGAATACCACGGTGCAAAGCAAAAGTAATCGGCTATTGTGAAGTTAATGCCCTGACGCAAAATTCTGTCCAAGGGGTCACTCCCGGTGAAGGGATCTCGGCCCTTGCCTCGTCGACTGAGGAGCATGATATTCCAACTGAATACCACGATGCAAAACAAAAGTGAACGTCCTTGCAATAACAGCTTTCTGAAAAGTGTTCCAACAACATCAGATTAGGTTTGTTTTTAACTTGCATTGATCCGAATCAACGCAGTCCCATCAATTGATCACACCACAAAGAACGAAAATATACTGATGTACGTATATGCCATCCGCATTCGCCACTGGGTCCCGTCATTACCCGTTAGGTTAGCTAACTAACGACAGAGCGGGGACTGGACTAGCGCGGATGTAAAACATATACAACATCTACTAATATATATACCAATATATTATATTCGCTCAAGGCGTGATAAAAAATGCAACATCACAGAAATGTACAGCATCACAGAACAATACAGATATCTGGGATCCCCGGGTTTCACAGAGCCATTACTGAAACCCGACGTTCCCCTGGTCGTGTGGATAGTCTGTGCAATGAAATCCTAGACCCCTACGGGCGCGGCAAGTCACCCGCCAAAACCTGAAGCGAGGCAGCCCCTTTCAGTACCGTGAATGGACCACCCAGCACTTCACGGAATCCGGTAACTTGGGCACCCCTCCTGGGTCAACCTGTACCCCCTACGAGTGCGGCGAATAGCCCGCCAATCCTAGAGTGAGGCCCCCTCCGTCTCAATGCCATGAGATGCGGGCCCGTTGCCCTCTGGAACCCGGCTATCCGTGTACCCCACCGCGGGGTAATCCTTGTACAGAAAGTAAAATATACATAAAACGGGTACATCGACCGCAACCTGGTCGTGCCCCAAAATAATAATACAATCAGGCAGTGACGGCAGTCCACATGTCGGACGCTCGCCCCGCAATATCAAATGTACATAATACAACCACAACTGTACTAGCATTGCATCCAGGCTATCCCCCACGACCAATCCGCAACATCACAGCATAACACAGAACATCAACGTGAAAGTCACGTTCGCAAATCCGTCTAACCGGGCTATAGCAGTTAGACGGGATTTACCGATCAAGTGACATTCACGGTCGCAGATATAATGTAAATACTGTGAAATAATGTGTTTAAAATATCCGATCGATCAAAAATTAACAAGTGGGCCCCTAAGAAATACTGTAGCACTCACAGAAATTCTGGGCCCAAGTTTAATATTACAAAACCCCAATTTTAACCCCAGAAAGATACTGTAGAAATTTGGTGCAGGGAACCCAACAGTGTGCGGCGGAACCGCGGCCCAAAGGGGTGTTTAGCCGCGGTTCCGCGCTCCTACTGTGGAGTTGTTGCATCGAATTTCTACAGAACTCTTATATTTTTTAGTAGATCACTTTTCTGTAACCTGAAAAAAATTTCGACACCAAAAAATTTCAACAGAAAACTGATGCAAGCAAAAATACGGATTTTGGAGTTTTGGTCGATCGGAAATGCAAAACACATTAAACCAAGCTAGACTAAGTTAATGGCGAGGCTCTGATACCACTGTAAGTGCACGGCGGCGCCCCGGCCGTCAATCCGACGGCCAAATGCGGAAGCGGTGATAAACTTTAATTTTACTTGAACTGGAAAACCGCCGCGCACTAATACCCGGATCGAACCACTAACTAGTCCTAGCTATCTACAAGAAGGGGAAGAGAGATATACCGACAGATCCGAGTCCTCCGGTCTTCTCGTCGTCGTCCCGATCTCCTGCGGAATGTCCCGTCTCCTCCTCGTCGCCGGAAGTGCACCACATCGCCTACATCTTTTACGGGCTCCCACCTCAATGCCGAGGCAACTCGGGCACGAAGCTGGCTAGTCGACGTGCCCAAGATTTGCTGTAGAATATCTAGTGAGCAAGTCTCATTTGGGGTTTATGGAGATGCCTTTGTGGTGGAGGAAAAAGAACTTGGAGAGAGGTGGGGAAAAATGTAGCATACAAAAAAGAATGAGAATAACATTTTCCCACACCCAAATGAAAAGGAGCCCCCTCCCTCACTAGTGGCCGGCCATGCCTCATGGTGGTAGGTGGGAATGGAGTGAAGTCAATGAAAGACAAGGGAGTGGGTGAGCTATCATGCAAGGAAGAATAATGAGTGATGATCAAAACAATATCATCACAAACAAAAACAAACACTCCAAAACAACCATGATGACCCTAAATGGTCAAGCCATCATGAAGAGGTCAAGAAGTCAAGGCCAATGGAGCAACCATCATGATCCAACCAATATGCAAAAGACCCCTTCCACAATTGCCTATTTGCAACAATGCAAATAAGCCCTCCTCCACCAAACTTCGGCCAATGAACGATACAAAGGAAATCGGCCGAAACGAAAAGCAAACTGGCAACTCCATAAAACTGGTCCCGTAATAAATTACAGGAAAACCCCGATACTGTGCATACACACCCGCATTTGTATTCTGAACGAAATACAAATGCAATGAGACAAAATCTACACTGTACTATACTAGGATCCGGCTTATACCAAAACCGGATAGTAATATCCGTTCGATCCTGATCCGTGCAATACCGCACGTATCTGATCGAACCCTGCCATATATCCATACGGGCTATAGTACAAACTGTCCGATCCTGATCCGTGCAATACCGCACGTATCTGATCGGACCTTGCCATATCTCCATACGGCCTCTACAACTTTTCGCCCGAAATCTGAGTAACTGAATGTGGGGGACTCTAAAGACTCGTCAACACCATGGTTGTGGATTTAACCACTAGCACGTCAGAGGTATAAGCCAATACGTAACGGGATACCAGGTATTGACTAAAAGGGACGTCTGTGAGCGAACTCAGCCTAACAACCCTACTGAGCCTGTCAGTGACAATATCCGTACAGTCCGGTCCGTTCGTCTATGAGTATCTCATGGCGGGCCTAGGGGTTGGTAAAAGTCAGACCCCCAAAAGCGGTACAAGTCGTGTCGGAGTGTAGCCCAGAACACCCTGAGATACTACTGGAATACCTACCAGTAAATCTCCTTGCCTCGGCCGAGGGCTTCGTGTAATGGCTCTCCTAGACACACCACGACCTCACCCCCAATACCGGGAGAGACGAACCCCTGAAGATACGCTCACTGCCTCCATGTGGCTCGGGACTGTACCCAACTAAAACCTGTTTGCACGACTCCTTTAAGCCGTGGTAGGGTAGTAATCAAAGTACAGTGGGAACTCACACAAGACAAATGACGATCCCCAGGTCGATGAACTAACCTGCACACATGTCACCAGGGAACTGCCATCTGACGTCTGGTATATGACCAACTGGCATGTTCCCGGCGAGTCCTGTCCGTTGTATTCATAACCCAATGAGCACCTGTATACATCTTAGGTGAACGAACTGACACCAGTGGCTTGTGAGACCGGCCACCGCCCCTCGTCGGGGTCTCGAATGTACACACTAGTCTACTCTGGAGTATCGATGCCCTATCTCGAAACTCACACGACTAGGGACCATTTAAGGATATGCTTATAGACTTCCAGCTCCCACGTATATGATCGCCCTCATACTGCTAGTGGTCAAGCAAGAATCCTAGGGGCTCTACCAACGTGTAATAGCGACTTGTCAGGTCACTTAAAGCAGTACACGATGATAAAGATAAACCAGATAGCATACTATCATCTCGAGTAAGACTGTCCTATCGGGATAGGTCCTCCATCAATCATTGTAATCACGTGCCTGTGATCGAATAATTGAATCTGAGGGCACTATCTCCAACAATCCATGTACACCAACAAAGTATGGACTTTGGAAAATGCTCCTGAAGGGGTAAAACCCATTGGGAGCAAGTGGATCTTTAAAAAGAAATTTGGTGTAGATGGAAAAGTTGAGACTTTCAAAGCTAGACTTGTTGCAAAGGGTTTTCGTCAACCACCAGGTGTGGATTATGACGAAACCTTTTCTCCAGTGGCTATGCTTAAGTCCATCCGGATCTTACTTACCATTGCTGCATACCATGACTATGAAATCTGGCAAATGGATGTTAATCCCGCCTTTCTAAACAGTGATTTAGAAGAGTGCGTGTACATGACTCAGCCAGAGGGCTTCGTAGATAGTGGGAGCAGAAGAAAAGTATGCAAGCTGCTTAAATCCATTTATGGGTTAAAGCAAGCATCGCGGAGTTGGAACATATGTTTTGATGTTGTAGTCAAAGAGTTTGACTTCATCAAAAATATAGATGAACCTTGTATCTATAAAAAGGTAGCAGAGAGTAAGGTTGTCTTCCTCGTATTGTACGTGGATGACATACTCTTGATAGGAAATGATATTCCTATGCTGCAATCAGTCAAGCTCTTCTTATCACAAAGATTCTCAATGAAAGATCTAGGTGATGCCTCCTGCATATTGGGAATCATGATCTATAGAGATAGATCTAAACGGATACTGGGATTGTCCCAATCCAGGTACATTGACACCATACTAAAGAGGTTTAGTATGGAAGAATCCAAGCGTGGGAACCAACCCACGATCTCTGGACTCACTCTCTCCAAAGAGATGTCTCCAAAGACTGATTTGGAGAGAGCGCGCATGCAAGGGATACCCTATGCTTCGGCAGTAGGCTCTATCAAGTATGCGATGCTATGTACCAGACCCGATGTAGCATACTCACTAAGTGTAGTGAGTCGGTATCAAGCAGATCCTGGAGAGAGTCACTGGACAGCTGTGAAGAACATTCTCAAGTACTTGCGAAGGACTAAAGAGATGTTCTTGGTGTATGGTAACGGAGAACTCCGGGTGGAGTCCTTTACCGATTCCAGCTTCCAAAGTGATAAGGACGACTCTAAGTCGCACTCGGGATTTGTCTTTACCCTCAATGGAGGGGAGGTATGTTGGAAGAGTTCCAAACAGGATACCGTTGCAGACTCGACGATGGAGGCTGAATACATCGCTGCTAACGATGCTGCTAAAGAGGCTGTCTGGATAAAGAAGTTCATTAGTGAACTTGGTGTGGTTCCATCCATTGAACATCCAATACCTCTGTATTGCGATAACAATGGAGCTGTGGCTTTGGCCAAGGAACCCAGGTCCCATCAAAAGTCCAGACATATTCTGAGGCGGTATCACCTGATCAGGGAGATAGTTGATCGCCGGGAGATCGAGGTCAGGAGAGTAGATACGAAGGACAACACTGCTGATCCACTCATGAAGGCCATTCCCCAGATACAGTTTGAGAGATTATTCGGGATGCTAGGTATGAGATACTACAGCAGCTGGCCTTAGTGCAAGTGGGAGATTGTTAGTTATGTATATGCCCTAGAGGCCATTGTTGTACATATGATGTATATTATAATGGATGCTTGGGTATATATAGAGAGGACTTTCTTTCTCGACATGATAGTATGCTATTTGGTTTCACTTTATCTTAACATGTTGACTTGTATTGGTTTACTATCTTTCTCTCACATGTTGATAAAACCCTTAGGATCTGTACTCGACTACTGGGACTATGATGAGATCATACTAGTGGGGCAATGGTAGTCGATGAGTACATCCTATAATTGTTCCTAGTCGAGGGTATATCAAGACAGGGCATCGATACACCAGAGTAGACTAGCATATTGTAGGGTTCCTAGGCACTCTTGTGAAGGTTCATAAGGTATCAAACATGCCCGGATTAAATTTTAGACGTGCCGAACAACCCAAAGCCGGGATCTTTGCTAGATTATTAGGGTTTAACATGTAAATAGATAACATTTATCTAAGTGTGAGGGATTACAACCTTTGTAGTCCGCTCCTTCACTTCACAAGCTCCGAGTAGAAGTCCCTTTGCCGTGATCCACGATCTCCCGGACTCATGAGAGGCTCCACGACTCGAACGATCCATTCTAGCTCGTCGTAATCCAAATCTCCGATGATCTACGTCGAGGTTTCGAAGAACTCAAGCTATCTCACTCTAAAGAGAAGAACACCCTAATCCCAAGGGCTAGATGAGATGAGGATGAGAGAGTAGTGATTTTGCTTTCTTTCTATATCATTTTCTCATATTTTATCATCACTTAAGAAAATCAAGAGAGCTTCTTCAAGAGAGAAGAAGAAGAAGATGATGGATAATCAAAAAGATAATGAATAATCTTTTCCTTTTGTGATGAATAGAAATATAAACATATGATTTAATTATCAACCATGGTCAAGGATGATTGGATGAGAACAAGTAGAGAAACAACTAGGGTTAGGGTTTGGTTGAGTTAAAAAGGTGTCATCACAAAATATCTTTACAAATGACAAAAGAAAATTGCTTCTAGAAAGAACTTGAAGCAACTAAACCTAATCAAACCCTAATCTCAATTAATCATCCTTAAACATGTTTAACAATTAATCATATCATGTCACAATAATATATATCATATATATATTATATATTTGCAACAAAAGAAAATAATACAATTAACATATATCGCATATATATCAATGTATCATCCACTGAGAAAATGAAATAATAAAGTAAGCCAATATTAGTTAATATAATAATATATCATATATATTATTATATATTAAATCATCGAATCAACACTTGATCCGACGATCCGGCTATATCGAATATAACCGGCTAATATATCATGTACCGATTCATCGAATCAACACTTGATCCGATGACCCGATTCATATCCATAAATCGCGAGAATCTAATACGGTATCCCATATCGCATTATTCTCGCTCCTGCGCATATCACATATGTGCCACTACTCTGTTTCGCCTGAGCCAAGAAACCTCTGTGTAGGACTCTAAAGAATCGTCAATACGCCGGTAGCATGTGATGATCATATCAAACACCCACAAGCTGCAAGCGGTCAGCTAAACGTAACAGCCACCCAGGTATTGAGCGATCAGAAGATCAACAAGCTAGCCTGTGCGTTCTCCTGTGAATCCGATCAGTGACACTCCCGTACAGTCCGGTCTGTTCGTCTGATATGTCGCATATCAAGTCTAGGGGTGGTATACGTCAGACCCCAGTAACCGATAAGTCGTGTCGATGTATGGCTCATAACGGGTCGAGAAACTACTAGTAACACTTACCAGTAAATCTCTATATCAGCCCTGGCCAGGGACTTCCAGTTATAGCCAATCGAACACAGCACAACATCAACTCCCTATACCGGGAGAGACGAATCCCCTCCGATCGCTCATTGCCTCTATGTGATTCGGGACTATACCCAAAAGCCACCGTTTTGCACGCCCTCTTGGACGTGGTAAGGTGGAAATCAAAGCACAGTGGGAATCACACAAGACTCTATGACGATCTCGGGTCTACAGACTACCCTGTACCTGTGTCACCGGAGAACTGCCATCTGACGTATGGTATATCACCATCTGGGAGTTCTCGGCGAGTCCGTCCAGTGTACCCAGTCTCCACTGAGCACCCGTACACCATCTCTGATGTCTAACACCGATGGATATGGGATCATCCATCGCCCATCATATGGGTCAAGATGCGTATACGCTAGTCTACTCTGGTGTATCGATGCCCTGTCTCGATATACCCTCGACTAGGAACAGTTATAGGATGTACTCATTGACTACCGCGGCCCCACTAGTATGATCTCATCATAGTCCCAGTAGTCGAGTACAAGTCCTAAGGGCTTTATCAACATGTGAGAGTAAAACAGTAAACCAATACAAGTCAACATGTTAAGATAAAGTGAAACCAAATAGCATACTATCATGACGAGCAAGAAAGTCTTCTCTATATATAACCAAGCATCCATTATAATATACATCAAATGTACAACAATGGCCTCTAGGGCATATACATAACTAACACATATACGCATCTTGACCCATATGATGGGCGATGGATGATCCCATATCCATCGGTGTTGGACATCAAGGATGGTATGCGGGTGCTCAGTGGAGACTGGGTACACTGGACGGACTCGCCGAGAACTCCCAGATGGTGATATACCAAACGTCAGATGGCAGTTCTCCGGTGACACTAGTACAGGGTAGTCTGTAGACCCGAGATCGTCATAGAGTATTGTGTGATTCCCAATGTGCTTTGATTTCCACCTTACCATGTCCAAGAGGGCGTGCAAAAAGGTGGCTTTTGGGTACAGTCCCGAATCACATGGAGGCAATGAGCGATAGGAGGGGATTCGTCTCTCCCGGTATAGGGAGTTGATGTTGTGATGTGTTCGGTTGGCTATAACTGGAAGTCCCTGGCCAGGGCTGATATAGAGATTTACTGGTAAGTGTTACCAGTAGTTTCTCGACCCGTTATGAGCCACACATCGACACGACTTATCGGTTACTGGGGTCTGATATATACCACCCCTAGACTTGATATGCGACATATCAGACGAACAGACCGGACTGTACGGGAGTGTTACTGATTGGATTCACAGGAGAACGTACAGGCTAGCTTGTTGATCTTCTGATCGCTCAATACCTGGGTGGCTGTTACGTTTAGCTGACCGCTTGCAGCTTGTGGGTGTTTGATATGATCATCACCTGCTACCGGCGTATTGACGATTCTTTAGAGTCCTACACAGAGGTTTCTTGGATCATGCAAAATGGAGTAGAGGCACATATGTAATATGTGCAGGACCGAGGATAATGCGATATGAGATACCGTATTATATTCTCGCGATATTTAGATATGATCCGGGTCATCGGATCAAGTGTTGATTCGATGAATCGGTACCTGATATATTAGTCGGTTATATTCGATATAGCCGGATTGTCGGATCAAGTGTTGATTCAATGATTTAATGTATAATAATATATATGATATATTGTATTACATTATCTAATATAGGCTCGCTTTATTATTTCATTTTCTCACCGGATAATACATTGATATATATGCAATATATGTTAATTGTATTATTTTCTTTTGTTACAAATATATAATATATATGTGATATATATTATAGTAACATGATATGCTTAATAATGGAACATGTTTAGTGGAGATTAAGCAAGGTTAGGGTTTGATTAGGGTTAGCTCCTTCTTGCACCATCTAGAAACTTTCCTTTTGTCAAGTGTAAGATATTATGGTTGATATTATCTTATGACTCATTCTTTAACCTAACCAAACCCTAGCCCTAGTTTATTCTCTACAAAGGTTATCCTTGTCATCCTTGACCATGGTTCCATGATCAATCATATATTCATTTCTACTATTCATCATAAAAGGATTAACTCTTTTTCCATCATCTTCTTCTCTCTTGAGCTTTGAGAAAGCTTACTAGTTATTCATTTTGTGATGATTTCTTGTGAGAAATTGATATAAAAAAAATAGCATAAATACTACTCCATCATCCTCATCTAATCTAGCCCATTAGATTAGGGTGTTCACCTCATTAGAGTGAGAGAGCTTGAGTTATTGAAACTTCGACATAGATCATCGGAGAAACGGAACACTACAAGCTAGCATGGATCGTTCGAGTCGTGGAGCCTCTCTTGAGTCCGGGAGATCGTGGATCGCGGCGAAGGGACTTTTACTCGGAGCTTATGAAGAGAAGGAGCAGACTACAAAGGTTGTAATCCCTCACACTTAGTAGTAAAGATGTTTACTTGCATGTTAAACCCTAATAATCTAGCAAAGATCCCGGCTTTGGGTTGTTCGGCACGTCTAAAATTTTATTCGGGCATGGTTGATGCCTTATGAACCCTCACAAGAGTGCCTAGGAACCCTATAGTTTCGGGTGTCGATGTTGGACACTCAGGTTCCATAAGACTTACAGGATATGAGGGCCGATCTGAGGATGCGGTGCCTGTGGTATTGGGATTTGGTGTGTCGTTGATGGACACTAGTTTCTCCACGATGAGGATTTCCGTGTTGATGATATGTTTTATCCCATACTCAGCATTTATTTGATATGCATTTCTTCATGTTTTAGTAGTACCTGATAGAGTACCTTTCATGACTGTTGCATATACATATTGCCATTATTTCTATCCGCTTGCATGTGATAGATTATCGCAGTATGTGCATACCTGCGATTACCTGCATATATTATTTACTATTCACGAGTTGGCAACTCACCCCCGTTGTGCTACAGTGTTTTGCAGGTTGTCCCTCAGAGTAGTCGCGGCAGGGCTTCTTCTTATTGTATCATCTTTTGCAGCGGATACCGCTACGGCTGACTGTGAGCAGTTTTGTTATAGGTGGGTTTTGCGGTTATCCGATGATGCTCATTATATATCTTTTGTATCTAGTATTCTCCATCTACTACTTTCATGCATTGACTTAGAGACGATATGTGATGACGATATTGTATTTTATTTTGTGACTTTGGATGCCTTTTATGCTATTTTCACTTTATATCGTCCATTTTCTTCGCTACGGCGTCGTATATCTGTCGTGGTGGTTGTTTCCGCCTTTTGGCATGGATTTGCTCCCGTTTGGGGATTCTTTACTTATATCTTTTGTTTGTACCCTTTTTGGGGCTAGTTTTTACAAAGGAGGTGCTCCCAAATTTTAAACAAAGTAAATTTGGACTTTAAAGATTTTTTACTTGAGATTCCAAAAGTTTTAACAATGTTCTTATCACTTATTACTTTTGATGGTTTAGATTGCTGGGTTTTCGGCTTACTTGAATTTTGTTACGTTTGTAGACGTTACGTGGTTTAAGGGTTGTCACGTGCCAAATTTCGGGTCGTGACAAAGTTGGTATCAGAGCGCTAAGTTTTACCTTTCGGAGTGTAGGATGACCTTGGTATGATGGAGAAGGTAGCTTAAGCAGAATGACGTAGTGTGTGTATGTCCGCGGCATACTTACGACACTGTACTCCGCCTAAGTGACCTTAGGACTTATTGCTTGAAATTCCTTCCGTGATTATATACATCCTTGTGATTCGATTTTCGTGTTCTTATCGAATCCTGTTTCCATTTCTAGCCATTATGCCGCCGAAGACTATGAGGGCTCAGAGAGAGGCAGCGAGAGCCGAGGTCAGAGTTGACTCGTTTGGGACGAGGACTGATCAGGACGGTACGCTCGCTGTACAAGAGCAGATTGATCCACCTTCGATAGATCGTATCGCTAGGCTAGAAATAGATATGCAGGATTTGCACCAGATGATGGGATCATTGGTTGAGGCCAGTCGAGTGTAGCGACAGGAGGTTGTCACCCCTGTTACCCAGTTATTCCTTGCTATCAGCACACAGCATTGTGTCACATATACAGCAGCAGTGGACGCGGCCCTATTAGATGAGGAGCGTCTTCCCGAGACTTTGGAAGTTCCGGAACCGAGGAGGGCTCGTACAGGTGTATCAGCCCAGAGACAGATGTTTAGACGCCGCGACAGATATCGTTCAGGTCGCGGGAGTAGCAGAGGCTTAGGACGAGGTCAGTTATTTAGCTCGTATCCCCAGGAGGGTCAGCAGTCATCGTCTGGATGTTTTCGATGCGGGAGTTTCCATCACCTCGTCAAGAATTGTTCCATGGTACGCCTGAGGAGGGCAGCCGTACCATATGTTACCCTACCACCTTCACCTGAGGGAGAGTCGCCTTTTGCGCCTGTTGTTGATCCGCGTCAGACTTATGTTCAGAGAGGTCGTGGCCGCAGAGTGTTTGTTCAGAGAGAACAGGATGGCGGAGGAAGAGTACAGCCAGTTGCAGGTAGAGGGCAGTCATGAGTGTTTGCTTCTACTCATCGGGACGCGCAGGCATCCAATGCAGTGGTTTCAGGTATTCTTTTTCGTATGTTCTTTTGATGCGCATGTTTGTTTAATTCGGGATCTATGCACTCGTTTGTGTCTACACACTTCGTGCCAAGGTTGGGCCGAGAGTCATATATGCAAGATCAGTCATTTGTTGTGTTTACTCCTGTTGGCGATTCTTTTGTTGCGCGACACGTGTTTCGGTCGAGTGCCAATCGGATAGGAGATAGAGATTCGTTCGTCGATTTGATCCTTCTAGATATGTTGGACTTTGACGTTCTCCTGGACACGGAATGGTTAACTACGTGCTATGCGTCTATGGACTGCCGCGAGAAGACAGTCAGGTTTTGTTTTCCCAGCGAGTCAGTTCTTATTGTGCAGGGGGACCGTGGTGCCGCCCCTCACAGCTTGATTTCAGCCTTTTTTTCTAGTCGGCTTTTGAGGAGAGGATGTCGAGGATTCTTAGCTTCTATTTGTGATACCGGAGCCACAGTAGATTCGTTGGACCAGGTTCCTATTGTGCGAGACATTTCCGACGTTATTCCAGATGAGCCGGCAGAGCTTAGGGAGCTTAAGGATCAGCTGCCAGATTTACTTGTTGGGGGACTTATACGTCCAAGTGTTTCGCTTTGGGGAGCTCCTATTCTGTTCGTCAAGAAGAAGGACGGCAGTTTGAGGTTGTGTTTGGATTTTCGTCAATTGAACAGAGTTACGGTGCTGAATAGGTATCCTTTTGAAGGGGTTCCTCCAGCACCACTACAAGGGTTTGGAGGCATCACACATGCCATATTTAAAATTTATATGGTGCTAGAGAAACAAACTTAAGGATCATGCTAGAAAAGCTAGGGTAACATAACTTTAACATAAACACAAGAGTAAAAGCTAGGGTTTTGAGAGTACAACCTTTGTAGCTCCCTACGCTAGACTCCTTGGCTACTTGAGAGTTGGAAAAAGGCTCACTTGAGATCCTCTACGTCCACGACAATCCACCCGGAGTCCTCTTTGTCCAAGCTTGAAGCTCCACTAGATCAAGAGAAGAAGTAGAAGCTAACACTCTAGACTAATGGGCAAGACTAGTGTAGAATGGTGATATGGTTTGTTTTCTCACTTCAAAACCCTAACTTGATGACTCTTTTACTCACTTGAGAAAACAAGAGAGCAAGAGAGAAAGGAGGAAGAAGATGATGGCTTGTAAAGAGCTCAAGATAATGATAAAACATATGAATAAAAATGAGAAATGAAAATATATATATATTCTCTTTCTCATTCTTAACCATAGTTATAAAATATCTAGATATTTGTTTTGAATCAAAAATGGCCATAGAAATTAAATCATGGTTAAACCAAAGGGTTAGTGCAAGAATAAAATAATAAACCATGATAACAATTTCCATTTCCATTTTTCTTTTCCCAAAAATAATATCTATATATTTTATAAATGGTGTGAGTCTTATATTGCCACCATCCACTATATCAACAACCATGATAGAATTATGTATGCATGTATGTGTGCATGCACATCCATATGTGCATGAATGAGAATAAATGCATACATGCATGCATACAACAAAAAGACAAGAAAGGGTTTAAAGTGATAAACTAATGGTCAATGATAAATCAACACTTGATTTAGCAAACCGGTCATTTCGTATACGACCTGACCAAAAGCAAACCGCCCGATTAATATACGGTATCTCATACGCGCATTTTAACCGGTTCCACACGCATATCTCATATGCGCACCACATCGTTTCGCCTGGACTAGGTAACTCCATTGTGGGACTCTAAGACTCGTCAATATGTCGGCAGTAGGTGATGATCATATCAAGCACCCCCAAGCCGCAAGCGGTCAGCTAAACGCAACGGCCACCCGGGTATTGAGCGATCAGAAGAAAACAAGCGAACCTGTCACAACTCCCGTCGAGCCAACCGGCAACACTACCGTACAGTCCGGTCTCTTCGTCCGATATGCTGCATATAGAGTCTAGGGATGGTAACGTCGACCCCAATAACTCAATAAGTTGTGCCGATGAGTGGTCTATAACAGATCGAGAAACTACTGATAACACTTATCAGTAAATCTCAACAGCCCTGGCCAGGGACTTACTGATATAGCCAATTGAGCACAGCACAGCATCAACTCCCAATACCGGGAGAGACGAAACCCCTCCTATCGCTCATCGCCTTCGTGTGTCTCGGGACTGTACCCAACGGCCACCTGTTTGCACGACTCAGTAGAGCCATGGTAGGGTGGTAATCAAAGTACAGTGGGAGAACACACAAGACTCTATGACGATCTCGGGTCTACAGACTAACCTGTACCAGTGTCACCTGAGAACTGCTATCCGACGATAGATATTATTCCATATAGGAGTTCTCGGTGAGTCCGTCCAGTGTACCCAGTCACCACCGAGCACCCGTATACGATCTCGATGTCAAACATCGATGAATGTAGGAACATCCATCACCCATCATATGGGTCTAGTATCATATACGCTAGTCTACTCTGGTATCTTGATGCCCCGTCTCGATACACCTACGACTAGGGACTTTTCAAGATATGCTTATAAACTACAGATGTCCCACTAGTTTGATCTCCATCATAATCACAGTAGTCAAGCCTATATCCTCAGGGCTTTATCAACATGTATGAATGAATAAAAACATGATCAAGTCAACATGTCAGATAAATAAGAACCGGATAGCATACTATCATGTCGAGCAAGAATGTACACTGAATATATATATATACATGTATAAATACATCCACTATCATATAATGGCCTCTAGGGCATACATATATCCAACAATCTCCCACTTGCACTAAGGCCAGTTATTGGCGTATCTCATACCCAACATCTCAAAAAGTCGCTCATGCTGCGGCTGAGGGAGGGCCTTGGTGAGTGGATCCACTGCGTTACTCTTTGTGTCTACTCTCCTAATCTCGATCTCGCGGTGATCTACAATCTCCAGGATCAAATGAAAGCGCCTCAGGATGTGTCTGGACCGTTGATGGGACCTGGGCTCCTTGGCTAACGCTATAGCCCCATTATTATCACAATACAATGGTATTGGATCAATAATGGTTGGAACTACTCCTAGCTCCGAGACGAACTTCTTCATCCAGACGGCTTCCTTGGCGGCATCATTCGCAGCAATGTACTCAGCCTCCACCTTAGAGTCTGCAACGGTATCCTGTTTGGAACTCTTCCAACTTACCGCCCCTCCATTGACGGTAAATACAAACCCGGAGATAGATTTGTTGTCGTCCTTATCGCTCTGGAAGCTCGAATCGGTAAAGGCCTCCATTTGGAGATCTCCATTACCATACAGCAAGAACAATTCTTTAATCCTTCGCAAGTACTTAAGGATGTTCTTCACAGCTATCCAGTGATTCTCCCCTGGGTTGGATTGATACCTGCTTACAACACTAAGTGCATAAGCTACATCTGGGCGTGTACATAACATCGCATACATTATAGATCCTACAACCGAAGCATAGAGTATAATGCTCATGCGAGCTCTCTCTTCATCGGTCTTTAGGCAATAGTCCTTAGAGAGAGTGACCCCATAGCAAACGGGTAAGGCACCCCGCTTGGAGTCTTCCATACTAAACCTTTTTAGAATGGTGTTGATGTACCTGGTTTGGGACAATCCCAATAACCTCTTGGATCTATCCCTATAGATCCTAATGCCCAGAATGTATGTGGCATCACCTAGGTCCTTCATGGAGAACCAAAGTGATAAGAAATATTTGACCGACTGTAGCATAGGAATATCATTTCCTATCAGAAGAATGTCATCCACGTATAATACGAGGAACGTGACAGCTCTCCCTACAGCCTTCTTATAAACACAAGGTTCATCTGGATTTTTGATGAAATCAAACTCTTTGATAACATCATCGAAACATATGTTCCAACTCCGTGATGCCTGCTTTAACCCATAAATAGATTTAAGCAATCTACATGCTTTCCCGCTGCTCCCACTGTCAAAGAAGCCCTCTGGCTGATTCATATAAACACATTCTTCTAAATCTCCATTTAGCAATGTCGTTTTAACGTCCATCTGCCAGATTTCATAGTCGTAGTGAGCAGCTATAGCAAGTAGGATTCGAATGGATTTAACCATGGCTACGGGAGAAAAAGTTTCGTCATAGTCCAAACCTGGTCTTTGACGAAAACCCTTCACCACAAGTCTTGCCTTATAGGTCTCTACCTGCCCATCTACACCAATCTTTCTTTTAAAGATCCTTTTGCACCCTACAGGTTTTACCCCATGGGGTACAACGTCCAAAGTCCATACTTTGTTGGTGTACATAGACTCCATTTCGGATCTCATGGTATCCAGCCACTTCACAGAGTCTCTACTCGTGATAGCTTGCTGAAAACTGGTAGGATCATCATCCTCCATGATGCAGTCTTCTCTGTCACCATCAATGAGGAAACCGTAGTACCTTTCCGGTGGGCGAGATGTCCTCCAAGACCTACGGAGTGGTCGAGGTTCCTGAGTTTCTATTGTAACAGCCGGTTCAACCAAGTCGTCATTTGTAGTTTGTGTCTCTAGAACCTCTTCTAGATCTACCATATTGCCATCAGTTTCATTTGTGAAAAACTCTTTTTCCAAGAATGTGGCATACTGAGAAACAAACACCTGTTGTTCCTCCTTGTGGTAGAACAGATATCCATAAGAATTCCTTGGATATCCCACAAAGTTACATATGACCGACCGTGTCTCGAGTTTGTCCGGATTCTGCTTTTTAACATAGGCCGGGCAACCCCAAATCTTAATTCTCTTAAGAGATGGTCTCTTCCCATGCTATATCTCATATGGCGTGGTAGACACGATTTTGGTTGGGACCCTGTTCAGTAGAAACGCTACAGTCTCCAATGCATGCCCCCAAAATAAGACGGGTAACTCAGCATCACTCATCATAGAACGGAACATATATAATAGGGTCCGATTCCGTCGTTCTGACACACCATTGTGCTGTGGTATGTAAGGAAGAGTGAGCTGAGAGAGAATCCCATTCTCTTTTAGGAAGTTTGCAAATTCTGTACTGAGATACTCTCCACCTTGATCTGATCGAAGCATTTTGATACTCAAGCCGGTTTGTTTTTCTACTTCGAGTTTATATTCAGTGAATTTCTCGAAAGATTCGGATTTGTGCTTTAATAAAAATACATGACCGAATCTTGAGAAATCATCAGTGAAAGTAATTAAGTATGAAAACCGCCTCTAGCCTGTGTAGACATTGGCCCGCATACATCACTATGTATGAGCCCTAAGAGCTCAGTAGCTCTTTCTCCGTGTCCTGTAAACGGAGTTTTGGTCATTTTACCCTTGATACAAGACTGGCAAGTCGCATAAGATTTATATTCAAAAGAGTTTAAATATCCATCTTTGTGTAACTTGTTGAGTCTTGTTTCGTTAATATGACCAAGTCTACAGTGCCAAAGAAAAGCTTCATTTATTTCTGAAAGTTTTCTTTTATTAGTGTGTTGTATGCTGAAAACTGTGTGTTGATTTAGGACGTATATCCCGTTATTAAGCGTACCATACCCAACCAACATTTGATTCAGGTGAATGTTCATAACATTGTTTTGCAATACAAAATTATATCCTTCATTGTCTAACAAGAAAACGGATTTTATATTACAAAGCATACTAGGTACATAATAACATGGGTTCAAAACCAATATACACCCAGATGGCAACCCCAAGGGATACTCTCCCACTGCAACCGTATGTACATTGGAACCATTTCCAACGCGGAGAGTATGTTCACCTGTTTTCAAAACCTTGCTATTTCTCAGCACCTGCATAGAATTGCAAATGTGAGAACCTGAACCGGTATCTAATACCCAGGAAGCAGAGTTTATTGAAAAACGGTTTTCTGTCACAAACACACCTGAAGAGGAAGCATCCCCATGCTTCTTCTTGAGATTTAAGTACTCCGTGCAGTTGCGAATCCAATGTCCTATTTTGTGGCAGTGATAACATTCCCCTTTCCCCGATTCTCCAGTTTTGGACTTGTCCTTCCCCTTAACCTTTTTAACTCCACCCCTAGGATTGATGGGCTTCTTCTTTATCTTTCCCTTGGCCTTAGCCTTTGGGAGAGAAGAGGAAGATTGCCCAATACTCAAAACGGGAGTTTTCACTGATTTCAGTGTGCTCTCTGCACTCCTTAACATATTAAGGAGTTCAGGTAGTTCCTTCTCCATGTTGTGCATGTTGAAGTTAACTATAAATTGAGCAAAGGTGGAGGGGAGGGACTGCAGAATAATATCCGTATATTGTTCATTGTCCATTATCCATCCAAGGTCCTCAAGCTCTTCTATGAGAGCTATCATATTCAGAACATGGTCTCCTACTGGTGTGTCAGGGGCCATTCGCATCTAAAACAGTTTTCTTGATGCTTCGTATCGTAATACGCGGGATTGCTCTCCATACAACTCCTTTGTATGGAGGAATATGGCGTGAACGTCCATATTCTCGTGCTGCTTTTGATGTGTGTTATCCATCGATGCAAGCACGAGGCATTTGGCCGTGGCACGGTCAGCGTCCCATGTCTACTTCAATATCCGCAACTGAAGATTTTGGACCTGGGACGAGCGGGGCTGGAGCCGTGAGGACATATGATACTTTATCATAAGTCAAGGCAATGTTAAGATTCCTCAGCCAGTCTTTATAATTGGTCCCATTCAGTTTATTTTTATCTAGTAGAAGCTTGAGTCCTGTCATTGGTATCTGCCATTAAGAGAGAGAAAAGAATACACTCAGCGAAAGCTCTTGCAAAGATCAGATTGGTTATTATCTTATCTAATCGATGTCTCCCACTGCTTTAATCAAGTTTTTCTTTCAAACCTTAAAAAGAAAACTAGCCAGGATTAATTACAGTCTACAACTTCGCTAACCATTCAGCCAGGCCAGTGTCGGTACTTGAGGGAGGTTCCCCGTACTTTCGCACGGACCTAATTAATATAAACCTCGTCTTCCCAGAGGCGTAGCCCCGTTTAACACCTTTCTAGACACCTAATGAGTTAGCTAATTGTAAACTGCAAAACTCTCCTGGGAGCAACTATTGCCCATAGTGGGATCGGGATCCAACCATCATATGGAAGGTATGCAATCTCATTGCAAATTTCAACTATTGAAATTCCTGATGTGGTTTTTACCCTTAGTACCTATAACCTTAACTATGGTCAACAAATAATAAGTACCGGTCAAGTTCTACCCGTCATTTCTTGATTAATTAGACCCACTCACATGACCCTTAACTATGGTCAACAAAGTCGCATGAATGTCTTAATTAATCTGCATCATATGCAGTGTAGGAAGACATCACCTAGCTACCGTACACTACGCCTTAACTATAGTCAACAAACGTAGCACGAATACTAAGTACTCTACTTCCTAAAATGACGGAGGGTTGCGGATGATTTTTAAGAAAATCTTTAACGCTTTGAACTTGATATCGTCGTAGAATCAAATGGTTTTCAAAAGGAGTGGCATGAGCTCCGCGATTTTGAAATGTAGCTTTTTCATAAAGAGCCGAGTGGTTTTCAAATCCGATTCTACAAAATCTTTTTAGGTTTATTTTCTTTACATTAATCATATTAATGTAGCTTCATCATTTAAGTCCTTAAGCCAATCACAGAAAAGAAACGAAAATACAACGTACGCTTATGCCATCCGCATTCGCCGCAATGTTCCGTTATGCACCGTTAGGTTACTTAACTAACGACATACCGGGACGGGACTAGCGCGGGTGTAAAACATAAGCAACGTCTACTATATATCTCCTATATAATACAACATTCATCTCAGATATCACATCACAGTATACAGGCAGCAGAAACACAGATATGATAATATAGGATATACTAGGACGTCCGTATTTAGTATTTAGCCAACAATAGAAAATACGGATTCCACAGTCGCGATGAATAGCCAAGCCCACACCCATAGACCCCTACGAGAGCGGAAAGCGACCCTACCAATTCTGGAGTTTAGGAGACCAAGTCTCGACTCCTCGAGATGGCCTCCCTCTGAACCCCAGAACCCGGTCACTTATGCTCCCCTCCTTGGGTCTATCCTAATGCGGAAAAGTAAATAATATACAACACTGGTGACATCAACCTCAACCCGGAAGTGCCCCAAATAAAAGAATATTACATTACATTTGAATTTTACATGAATGAAAAGAAAACTCGCATCTCAAATGAAAACCCCCGGCTATTCAATCACGACAATCCTATATGTCAAATCTCAGCAACACATAATATCACATATCATCAACGTAAGTAAGTATGTGTACCCCGATTGTCGTTGATGTATAGCAACGAAACCGGCGATATGCGAGATACTACACTTACGGTTACAGAGAAATAAAATGAAAAACTACAACAATTGGAATCGTAACCGCCTTTAGACAACACAAACCCGGAATATCACATATACAAGATTTCATGCCTAACAATGTAAAGCTCGCATTTCGGTATCATCCATGAAAACACCTTTTCAAAACAAGCTGGATAATTCAATAAGATTTTCGATTGTTGTCGAGACCGAACTGCTAGATTTACACGCAACAAATAAATTTGTAGATTCCAATTATTGTATCAAATATTAATAAACTAGGCGACGTTAGAACATTCGATCGAACGATTGAACACCCAATGACTTCTCAGAAAGCTCAACACCTGAGCAGTTTTAAAAAATACTAGTAACTACACAAAATACATACGGGCCTGCACAAGAAACTACGGCCCATAACTCTCCTCCTGCACCGCGGAACCGCCGCAGAAAGGCCACTATGGCCGCGGTTCCGCGGTCGTACGGATGAGTCAGGGCTTCGTATTTCTGGTGGGCCCATAAAATACCCTGCTGAATTTTTTAAGTATTTTTAATTTGAAAAAATCCAGGTTTTAGAAAAATTTCCAGAGAGCATCCCCCGGGCGTCGTGTTTCGTTCGTTCGAGGTTTTTAACGTCGTCTAGGTTACCCTAAGGCTCTAGCTTAGCTCTGATACCATGAAGGGGTTCCTCCAGCACCACTACAAGGGTTTGGAGGCATCACACATGCCATATTTAAAATTTATATGGTGCTAGAGAAACAAACTTAAGGATCATGCTATAAAAGCTAGGGTAACATAACTTTAACATAAACACAAGTAGTAAAAGCTAGGGTTTTGAGAGTACAACCTTTGTAGCTCCCTACGCTAGACTCCTTGGCTACTTGAGAGTTGGAAAAAGGCTCACTTGAGATCCTCTAGGTCCACGACGATCCACCCGGAGTCCTCTTTGTCCAAGCTTGAAGCTCCGCTAGATCAAGAGAAGAAGTAGAAGCTAACACTCTAGACTAATGGGCAAGACTAGTGTAGAATGGTGATATGGTTTGTTTTCTCACTTCAAAACCCTGACTTGATGACTCTTTTGCTCACTTGAGAAAACTAGAGAGCGAGAGAGAAAGGAGGAAGAAGATGATGGCTTGTAAAGAGCTCAAGATAATGATAAAACATATGAATAAAAATGAGAAATGAAAATATATATATTTTCTCTTTCTCATTCTTAACCATAGTTATAAAATATCTAGATATTTGTTTTGGATCAAAAATGGCCATAGAAATTAAATCATGGTTAAACCAAAGGGTTAGTGCAAGAATAAAATATTAAACCATGATAACAATTTCCATTTCCATAATATCCATATATTTTATAAATGGTGTGAGTCTTATATTGCCACCATCCACTATATCAACAACCATGATAGAATTATGTATGCATGTATGTGTGCATGCACATCCATATGTGGATGAATGAGAATAAATGCATACATGCATGCATACAACAAAAAGACAAGAAAGGGTTTAAAGTGATAAACTAATGGTCAATGATAAATCAACACTTGATTTAGCAAACCGGTCATTTCGTATACGACCCGACCAAAAGCAAACCGCCCAATTAATATACGGTATCTCATATGCGCATTTTAACCGGGTCCACGCGCATATCTCATATGCGCACCACATCATTTCGCCTGGACTAGGTAACTCCATTGTGGGACTCCAAGACTCGTCAATACGCCGGCAGTGGGTGATGATCATATCAAGCACCCCCAAGCCGCAAGCGGTCAGCTAAACGTAACGGACACTCGGGTATTGAGCGATCAGAAGAAAACAAGCGAACCTGTCATAACTCCCGTCGAGCCAACCGGCAACACTACCGTACAGTCCAGTCTCTTCGTTAGATATGCTGCATATCGAGTCTAGGGATGGTAACATCGACCCCAATAACTCAATAAGTCGTGCCGATGAGTGGTCTATAACAGATCGAGAAACTACTAATAACAATTATCAGTAAATCTCAACAGCCCTAACCAGGGAATTACTGATATAGCCAATCGAGCACAGCACAGCATCAACTCCCAATACCGGGAGAGACGAAACCCCTCCTATCACTCATCGCCTTCGTGTGCCTCGGGACTGTACCCAACGGCCACCTGTTTGCACGACTCAGTAGAGCCGTGGTAAGGTGGTAATCAAAGTACAGTGGGAGAACACATAAGACTCTATGACGATCTCGGGTCTACAGACTAACCTGTACCAGTGTCACCTGAGAACTGCTATCCGACGATAGATATTATTCCATATAGGAGTTCTCGGTGAGTTCGTCCAGTGTACCCAGTCAACACTGATCACCCGTATACGATCTCGATGTCAAACATCGATGAATGTAGGAACATCCATCGCCTATCATATGGGTCTGGTATCATATATGCTAGTTTACTCTAGTATATCGATGCCCCGTCTCGATACACCTACGACTAGGGACTTTTCAGGATATGCTTATAAACTACAGAGGTCCCACTAGTATGATCTCCATCATAATCACAGTAGTCAAGCCTATATCCTCAGGGCTTTATCAACATGTATGAATGAATAAAAACATGATCAAGTCAACATGTCGGATAAAGAAGAACCAGATAGCATACTATCTTGTCGAGCAAGAATGTACACTGAATATATATATACATGTATAAATACATCCACTATCATATAATGGCCTCTAGGACATACATATATCCAACACTTTTACCTCGCATTGACGATTTGTTTGATCAGCTCCAGGGTGCGAAACATTTTCTAAGTTTGATTTGTGATCAGGTCATCATCAGTTGCGGGTTCGGGATGAGGACATTCCGAAGACTGCTTTTTGTACGCGCTATGGGCATTATGAGTTTTTTGTGATGTCGTTTGGACTCACCAATGCCCCAGTAGCGTTCATAGAATTGATGAACCAGATTTTTTTTCAGGCCGTTCCTCGACCAGTTATTATTGTGTTATTGATGACATTCTGGTCTATTCGAATAGTCGAGTGGAACATGAGCAGCACTTGAGGATTTCTTTGCAGACATTGAGAGAGCACCAGCTGTTTGCTAAATTCTTGAAGTGTTCCTTCTGGCTTAATGGTGTTGACTTCTAGGTCATGTGGTTATGGGAGATGGTATTCGTATGGACCCGAGGGAGATCGAGACCGTACCACTTTGGCCCAGACCTGTATCAGTGACTGAGGTCCGCGGCTTTTGGGCTTAGCCGGTTTTTGTTTACCGCCGTTTCGTGCAGGATTTTTTGAGTATCGCTGCACCACTGGCCGGACTAGCCAGGAAGGGAGTTCCTTTTCTTAAGCTGAGGCATGTGAGCTGAGTTTTCAGCAGTTGAAGACTCGGTTGACGACTGCACCAATTCTATCTTTGCTTTCTGGATCGGGCGACTTTGTCGTTTACTGTGATGTTTCACGAGTGGGGATCGATTGTGTATTGATGCAGCATGATAAAGTTATCGCTTATGCTTCCTGACAGTTGGAGAGAGTACGAGCAGGATTATCCCACTCATAATCTTGAAATAGCCGTGGTGGTCTTGCGCTGAAGATTTGGAGACACAACTTGTACGGAGAGTCGTGTCAGATTTTCACAGACCACCAGAGCTTAATCTTCCTGCAGCGGGATCTGAGTTTGAGAAGTGTCGTTGGATGGAGCTTGTGAAGGATTGTGATTGTGAGATTCTTTATTTCCCGGGGCTAGGTGATTGTGCTAGCTAAAGCTTTGAGTCATAGGCCCGGGGTTACCTTGTCCAAGATGAGCGCAGTTCAGAGACAGTCTTCTGTAGATTTGCAGTTCTTGTGTGACCGTTGAGTACAGCTTAAGTTCACCTCTTCTGGGGGGACAGCTTGCTCATGTCCATGCCCGTCCACTTTTACTTAATCGTTTTCGTGAGGCACAGCCCGCCGATGCCCATTTTTCTGAAATTCTTGAGCATGTTCGGCTGGGTAAAGATTCGGAGTTCTTGATTAATAACCAGGGTGTGCTACGTTTAGGGACTCATTGGTGTGTACCTGATACTGATGGGTAGAGACGCGAGATCCTAGAGCAGGCACATCAGTCAGCTTTCAGTGTTCACCCAAGTGCCACCAAGATGTAACGTGACTTGAGAGTTAGTTACGGATGGGCAGGGATGAAGAGTGATGTTTCAGATTTCGTTTTGAGGTGCTTGACTTATTAGCGAGCTAAGATTCATCATTTGAAACCGGCAGGAGAGTTGCAACCTTAACCGTTCCAGAGTAGGAATGGGAGCAGATCTCTATGAACTTCGTTGTGGGTCTACCCAGGTCTAGTCAAGGGTATGACTCCTTTTAGGTGATTGTTGTCCGGTTATGCTCAGTATGCTCAGTTTGCTCAGTTGTTCTTCGATAAGTTTATGCGTTTGCACGGATTTCCTTCATGCGTTGTATCCAATAGAGGCACCCGGTTTGCTAGCCGTCTTTGGCAGAAGCTTCAGGAAGCCTTGGGTACTGGTTGAGCTTTAGCTCCGCTTTCCGTCCGTAGGCCGATGGTCAATCAGAGCGGACTATACAGACTCTGGAGGATATGCTTCGTGTGTGCGTACTAATGTTGTTGGCGGTTTGGATCGTCACTTGCCATTGATAGAATTCTCCTACAATAACAGTTATCAGGAGACGTTTCAGATGGCAACTTTTGGGCTTTATATGGTAGGTTGTGTCGATCGCCAGTCTGTTTTACCGACTCCGCGAGAGCAGGATTTTGGACCCCCAGCTAGTCAAGAGACTTCGGAGAAGATCCAGTTGATTCAGGACAGGATGAGAGCAGCCCGGTGCAGACAGAAGTCTTATGCCGACTGTCGTGGTCGCAGACTTGAGTTCGTAGTGCGAGATCATGTATTCCTATGGATTTTTCCGATTAATGGCGTGTTGAGTTTTAGAAAGTTTAGTCCTAAATTGTAGGTCCTTTTGAGATCCTCGAGCGAGTTAGTACCGTTGCCTATCGTTTGGCACTTCCACCCAGATTTTCGGATGTTCACCCAGTATTCCTTGTGTTGATTCTTCGCAATTACCTTCATGACCCTTCTCACATGATTTAGCACCAGACCATTCAATTAGGACGCGATCTTTCGTTCACCAGCAGTCGATAGTTATAATGGATCGGCAGGTGGAGAAACTTCGGTCAAAGGTCTTGCCATCTGTGAAGGCTCTTTGGCGTAGCCCTCTAGTGAGGAGATCACTTGGGAGGCTGCGAGCGAGATGCGGAAGATTTTCCCTTATCCCGTCGAAGTTACGCGTAGATAAAATTTTAAATTCAGAGACCGAATTTTTTTAAGGGGGAAGATTGTAACATTTTAGAAATCGTTTATGCAAATTTTCCGTTAATAGGTAAAATAAACTGTGTTTTCCATAAAAACCCAGAAGTGTTCATTTTTCTATTTAGACTTAACTACACCTAGTTTAACTATGAAATTGCTAGTTTGCGGTTTTTAGTTGTCACTTGAAAATTTTGGTTCACTTTAATATTTTTCCTTAATTAAAATATTATTATAAGCTTTTAATTATGCACTTAATTAGTGGTGATTACTATTTGGATTGGGTTAATTATACTAATGTGAATCTATGCTAACTTAATCACAAGATTAAGCAACTTTGACTTCTTTGAAAATATCTTGGAAAATATCTAGATATTTTGAAGGTTTAATGGATTTAAAGAAAATTTTAATTAAAGGATTAAGAGGTGGCATAAAGTAAGTGAGCTTTAAATGATGTTTTAACTTAGAATTTTCAACACACTTCTACACTTTCCCCATTCTTCCTTTAATGGCCGAGCTCCCCCCCTCCCCTTGCTGCCCCACTATTTTCCTCACCCCATTTCCACTCTTTAAATCTCTAATAATTCATCAAAAATTATCAAATAATCCCACAAACTCAAATACAAATCCATACCCATTATTCCTTAGCCTAAGTCTACCTTGGATCTTCATGAAATTTAGCATTTTGAAGGCTATTTTCATGATCTTTTTACAAGTTTGTGAATCAAATGGAGGTATAAAATCCTAACCCTAAACTTTATTTATTGTTTAAATACATTAAATTAGCTTATTAGATATTTAAATAAAGCTTTAATTAGCATGTTTAGAATTTCTAGAAAAGGTTTTTGAAGATCAGGTTAAGGTTTTGATTATTGGTAATGGTTAAGTAAGTTGTTTAGACAAGGAAAACTTAACCTAGTTGTGAGATTGTTATTTGTTATTTTCCTAATTGTCTAATTAAGTTTAAGTGCAAACTAACTTTTACTAAATCTTATATGGGTGAGATTAATATTGTAGTAAAGGTTTGTGTGGCTTAATCAAGCTATTATGTGATGATTGTGGCTACTAGTTTTGGTTAAACTTCTAGATTTAAGCTAAAATGATTAAAAGTTGCTTACTAGGTTTTCGGATAAATTTGGCGTGGCTTTCATTTGACTTTGCGATTTTATATATTTTATCTTCCATGATATATACTGTGTTGTGAGTGCGTGATCGGTACGATCAGGATCTAGGCCTGGTGGTTATATCGTTTTGCGTTCCTAGCTGAGGTTGTGCCGATATCGTACGCGTTTTGTGCACTGAGTGCATGTGTGTATATCTTGTGTACGTTATCCTTGCGTTTCGTTGTCTTTGTGTCGGCGCAGGATATTTAGTCTTATGTATTGTGTTTGTGAAATTTAGGATCGCGAGCAAGGACTTCGAACGCTAGGAAGAAAGGGAAGCTGGTGGTCGGATTTACTTAGCTCGAGCTCATCGGTGAGTAGATTTAACATCTACAGAGGAATATCCCGCATGGCCTAATGCGTCTAGGCTAGATTAAATGACATGATTATTAGTTACAAATATATGGACATTGATTGTGCATGTATACCATTGTTGCATATCTCATTTCCTATTGTATATAGACATAGTATTAATGAGACACAACACCATTATTGACGGTTCATGTTACACGAGCACTAATTGTATGCTACACACAGTCCGTCGATAATTGCCATGACACGCAAAACACCTATACATAGATGATATTGTATTGGTTAGGGACATTGAGAGTTGATCCTTATTTCCATTGTGCATATGAGATATAGCTAACACCTATACATACGTGATATTGTATTGGTTAGGGACATTGAGACTTGATCCTTATTTCCATTGTGTATAAGAAAGATAGCATATACATATACCTACATGCTTACACATATGCCTTGCTATACCTACATGCTTACACATATGCCTTGCTATGCCTACATGTTTACACATATACCTATAGGGTATTGTATCATTATTGACAGGTATAGACACATATCTTGGTATAGCTACACATATACCTATAAGGTATACACATATGAGATATAGCTACATGTACATCTTGCATACATACTTACATGTACACACATATACCTTGCTATCGCTACATGTTCACCCTTATATGATGTTGCGTTGGATTTTGGAGAAATTAGGAACCGCATGATATTTTAAATAATTTTTTGCATTTAAATAGCGGTTTTTCCTTTATATGCTCATATTACTGTTTTATGTTGCATAAATTATATTTCATGGATTTACGCATTGAGATATGGATTTCATATGATGTTTTCTGGATGTTTTACTCCTGATGATATATATATCAGTGGTATGGGACGCTGTTATATATATATATATATATGTGTGTGTGTGTGTGTGTGTGTGTTAGTGGTATGGGACGCTGTTATATATGTATATACATAATATATCATCATAATGATCTATGCAAGTATTTTAATTCTTTACTTGATATTTCGATGCATCCACCCTGAGATTTCTCGGTTCTGAGACTTGTGTTAGAAAACTGAAATGATACGTGGATTGCGAGTGTCGGAGCAGGACACTTAGGTTCTGTGAGACGTATCGGGATTGTGAGTGTCGGAGTTGGACACTTATGTTCCGTGGATTGCGAGTGTCGGAGCTGGACACTTCTGTAAGTCTACGCTAGCGCCCCGGCAGTCTACAGACGCCAAATGCGGAACAAAAACTTTTTAACTGGCGCTATCGTATACTTTAACCCGGATCTGCCATTATTGCTAAACTAACAAACTGTAAAGAGTGTAGAAAGGTTATACCGAACGATCCGAGTCCTTCATTCTTCAACCATCATCCCACGCTCCGTTGCGGCTGCTCCGATCTCGTCGATCTCCGATATCCTCGTCGAGGTGGCACCACATCGACGATTCTTTAAACGGGCTCCCGCCTCTGACTTGAGGCAACTCGATCGTCAAGTTTGCTAAAAGAGACGACCAAGAATGATGTAGAGAATGAGTAGATGACTTTGTCTCACTTCGTCCAAGTCCGTGGACGATCGGTTAATGAAGTTGCCGAGGGAATCGGGTGGTGGAATGAAATGAACTGTGAAATTCCATACACCCCAAATACTATCATAATCTTTTCTCTCTAAAATGAAATCAACAAGTCAAGTGAGGAGGAGAGAGAGGGCCGGCCACTTTATAGAAGGAGGGAGGTGACCGTAGGAGCAAGTGGTGACCAGAACATGAAGCATATCATGAAGGAAAAAATCTAAACCAAAACAAAAAGCATTTATGTAAACCATGACTCATATAAACATAGTCATCACATAATAAATGCAATTAAAGGTTCATGAACCTAGTCACCTCTTCTAGTGGCTTCTAGAAACTTCCAGAACACTGACTCACCTCATGCAAGAAAAGATAAATCCGTCTTTAACCGAATGTTAAAAGACGGCTGATAGAAAACTGGAAACTGGCAACTTCCAAAAGTGATCCTGAAACGACTTTCAGGATAACCCCGAAACTGTATAAATATACCCGCATTTGTATTACGACCGAATACAAATGCAACTGAGACAAAGATATTATACCTACTTAATATAATACTCGGATCCGGCTTAAACCAAAGCCGACCAGTATCATCTGCCCGAAAAATAACACGTGCGTAAACGCACGTGCATTTTCCGAACCCTTCCATAAAACCATATGGCCTCTACAACGTTTCGCCCGAACTTGGGAAACTGTCTGTGGAGGACTCTAATGACTCGTCAGTACCCTGGCAGTGGGTTTAACTACAAAACGTCAGCGGCACTAGCAATGCGTAACGGCTGCCCATGGACTGACCTCAAGGGATGCCGATGAGCGCACTCATCCGGAAAACCCTACTGAGCCTAACAGTGACAATGTATATACAGTCCGGTCCGTTCGTCTATGAGTATCGCATATCTGCCTAGGGGGCTAGTAACGTCAGACCCCCAATAGCAGTATAAGTCGTGTCGGAGTGTAGCCCAATAACACCCTGAGATACTACTGGAGTACCTACCAGTAAATCTCCTGCCATGGCCATGGACTTTGTGTAATGGCTCTCCTAGACACAGCACGACCTCGCCCCCAATACCGGGAGAGACGAATCCCCTGCCGATCCGCTCACGTGCCTCCATATGGCTCGGGACTGTACCCAAAAACTACCTGTTTGCACGACTCCTTTGAGCCATGGTAGGGTAGAAATCAAAGCACAGTGGGAACTCACACGAGACAAATGACGACCTCAGGTCGATGAACTAACCTGTACACATGTCACCAGGGAACTGCTATCTGACGATATGTATAATACCAACTAGCAGGTTCCCGGCGAGTCCTGTCCGGTGTACTCATAACCCAATGAGCACCTGTATACATCTTAGGTGATCCAACTGACGCCAGTGGCTTGTGAGACCGGCCACCGCCCCTCGTCGGGGTCTCGACTGTACACACTAGTCTACTCCGGAGTATCGATGCCCTGTCTCGAAACTCCCACGACTAGGGACCACAATTAAGGATATGCGTATAAACCACCCAACTCTCACGTATATGATCGCCATCATACTGTTGGTGGTAAAGCAAGATCCTAAGGGCTCTATCAAAGTGTAACATGTAATCAGTCACCTGATCATGTACACGACTGATAAAGGCAAACCAGATAGCATACTATCATCTCGAGTAAGACTGTCCTACCGGTATAGGTCCTCCGCAATCATTGCAATCACGTACCCGTGATCCAATAATTGACTATGAGGGCACTATCTCCAACAATCTCCCACTTGCACTCAAGGCTAATTATTGCGATGTCGACTACTCACAGCCCATGTGAAACCTAACATCCAACTCCTCTACTAATCAGTATCACAAAGCCCGTTTGTAAAACTATTGTGTTCGAGAAATAGCCTTAGTGAGTGGATCCGCCTAGAAGTTTCTTTCTATATCTCTCTTAATCTCAAGTTCGCGGAGAAAGCCATCTCCCGAATTGAGTAATACCTGTCTTAGAATATGTCTGGATATCTGATGGGACCTAGTTCATAAATGAACTCCAAATCCAAACTTCTTAGACTGTATCGATCACTGAACCTAATCAGTATCGGGCACCATGCCACCCACAGTATCCTCTTGGACCACCTGTCCATAATATTGTCCCTCTTCGTCAGAGGGAAAAACTATAACTCTGACAATCACTCTGTCAACCATGTCACCTTTGAAGCCTGGGATGATAACCGTCTCCCGAAGGAGGCTGCCGTCATCAAATCCGTAGAACATGTACTTATGTTCTAAAACTGCTTCCTTATGTTTCTCCAGGATTGGATTAATACAAACTTATTGCATCTAGTGCAAAACCAACATTTGGTGTGGTACTTGACATCTCATGATTGACTCAACTGCCTAAGCAAGTGATCTGTCAATCACGCACATCCCTCTCCCCTTTAGTCTATACGACACCTTTAGAGAGGGTGACTCCATCACCTGCAGGTACACCACCATGCTAGGAGTCAACTATTCCAAAAACCATTAGAATATCTGTCAAAGTACCCACATTGGGAAACTACCCAAATCCAGATCTAAAACCATAGATCTAGAAACCAGAATGTCAAATATTATATCCAAATCCTGTCTGGAGAAACAACTGTGTGACGACCACAGTTCAACCGATCGTAGTATAGGAATTTTACTTCCTATTCTGTGTATGTCATCCAGATACCATGACATCACACCCTACTACCTCCTTAACTGATCCATCCCCTATTCTGATTGAAGTCAAACCCATGACTATCACATCAAAATTAGATGATCTATCTCCGCTATAACTGCTCAAGTCTATAAATAGATATAAGCATCTTGCCCACTATGCTTCTGCTGCTCCCACTGACTATGACAACCCTCCTACCGGGTCTCATATCCTGGAACAACAGCAGTGTCAAGTCTGGGTAGATAAGAACCTCCCTGTCACCGTCTCTGAGGCTACCGAAGTACCTCTCGGGCGTCTGAGGTTACCTACCATACCTGCGGAGTGGCTATTTGAATGTCAAACCTGATTGAATGTATAGGTCCTATTAAATTTTCCGTAATCGTTCGCGGTTCTGGAATCGCTTCCAGCTCTACCATACTCCCACTACTGTTTTCTGAAAAAGATCCATTTTACTAAAACTGTGGCGAGTCAAGAACAATATTACTATTGATCTTCCAAATGGTAGAATATCAACCCTCGTCATAGCCAGGGTCAACCCACAAACAGCCATTACAGAAACGTGCCCTGAGTTATCCAGAGTGTGGTTTTAAGCATAAGCTGGACAACTCCCCATACCTTAGTATCTTTTAAGGTACGAACTATTCTATATCCAATATAGAAACTTTGGCACTAATTCAATTGGAACCATATTCAAACCATGCAGCTGTCTCCAGTGCATATCAACTTAATGGAAAGAGGCTAATCAGCATTACTCAACTTAGGAATCCATCCAATTATGAGTGACCTGAAAGAGAAACACGTTTCTCAAAATCATCACTATCATCTGAATACCAATCACAAGAATCTACATCTTTGATCTCTTTGAAGAATCCCGATACTTGTGACACCTGGTTCTCTACTTTATTCTTATACCCACAACTTCTCAAAACTTAGACCTTGTATTTCTACGAAACACTCATCTAAATACTAAAGAAGTTATAAGTAAACAGAACATAGTACGAGGATCTACCCTTTTGTCCTGATGGACACTTGGACAACATACAATACTCTATATAAGTCCGCTGAGTTAAACAACTCAAAACATGTGCGTCGTAGGTTGAAAACTGTACCCTGGCGATTTCCTCAAATATCACCAATTACAACGAATTCCGATATAATGAGGATAATCACCTAATTCCCAATATCTTACTCCCACTCATCATCTGTAAAACCATACAGATATGAGAATGAAACCTGGTAAATACATACCCTTGGAGTAAGTGTCTAATCGGGAAAACAGTTTTTCTTTTAACAATGCACTGAAACATGAAAATGTTTCGTAGGGGTATCCTGGCATTCATAGCAATGCCCCTTCCATAATCCAATTCATGACTTCAACCGTATATTTTATTGCCATCTCTCCAAATCCCTTTATTTGTCTTTAGTCGTTACCTTCTGCACACCATCGTTATGCTAAATGGTTTTCTTCCTTCCCTACCGTTCGGCACGAGCCTATGGTTTGGAAGAAGACTATCCAGTAAGCATAATAGGTGTACCCTCCTAAACCAAGGAGTACTCGCATCTCGAGAGAAGGTGATGATAAAAGACAACTGAATAATACCTTATTCTTTTAAAGGTAAAATAGGAGTGGCGATGAAGTACGCGGTTTTGGTCGTGAATGATAACAGTCGCAATTTACTTTGCCCTCTTTCTAATCCCTTTATTTTGTCTTTACATATTACCTTCTGCACACCCTACTTAGGCTAATTGGTTTTCTTCATTCCCTACCTTTCGGCACCAGCCTATGGTTTGGAATAAGACTATCCAATAAGCGTAATAGGTGTACTCTCCTAAACCAAGGAGCCCTCGCAACCTGAGAGAAGGTGATAATAAAAGACAACTGAATAAACCAATTCTATTTCTCCTGAACCTGGATCCATCCTCGAAGAAGTCCCTTCGAGTTCGTATATAACCATACGATGGATCTATCCAATGGAAGTGGATATCCGTAGTAATACGGGTGTTCTGAGAAATTCAAAGGGTAAAAGAAGGAGTGGTAATGACTTATGCAGCTCAGACAATCCAAAAACCAGTATTTTAAGAAGGTTCGGTCAACCTGGTCACTGATGCATAGTCTAGGGTCGGTCAATGGTCGCTGCCAAAGAGAGAGAGAAAAGAAACACTCTGCGTGCACTCTAACCTAGATCAGAATGGTCATCACTTTATCTAATCCGGAAACCTCCCACTGTCCTGTCAAATTCTCCTCCAAACCTAAAGAAGAATCAATCGGGATCACCCGAAGAGTAAACCAACTCATCAGTGGGAATCGGGATCCAACTCTCATCGCATGATAACGTGATGGAATGCATCCACGTTACTCATACTCCAGAAGGTATGCGCATACTTGGCAAGTTTCAGTTTCTTTAGAAACTCCCGATATGATTTTTGCCCCAAGCTCTTATAACCTTGGCTTTGGTCAAAGTGTCATAAGTCACATGCCAAGTTCTACCCGTCACTATCTTGTCAATTTGAACCCACCCGCACATGCCCCTGACTTTGGCCAATCGGCAGAACGACTGTCCCAAACTAACTCATCTATCTATGCAACAATTGAATACCCAGCAGCTACCAAACACTATGCCTTAACTTTGGCTAAAATGCATAGCTTGAATACTACTAAATACCCAAAAGAAGTGACGGAGGGCTACGGCTGGTTTTTGGCGAAAAACCTTTAACGTAGTGAACTTGATATCGCTGAAGGAACCTGATAGCTTTTTTAAAATATAGTGGCGAAAACCTTTTGCTAAAGAGGTCATTCCCGGTAAAGGGATCTCGGCTCTTTCCTCGTGGAATGAGGTGCAGGATATTCCACTGAATACCGCTATGCAAAGCAACTTGTAATCGACTATAGTGAAGTTATTACTCTGACGCAAACTTCTGTCCAAGGGGTCAGTCCCGGTGAAGGGATATCGGCCCTTGCCCCGTCGAATGAGGTGCAGGATATTCCACTGAATACCGCTATGCATAACAAAAGGAAACGTATTTGTAACAACACTTTTTAAATTTGTTCCAACAACTGTAAACAGGTTTGTTTAACTTTGCATTGATCAGAATCAACGCAGTCCCATCATTTAATCACACCAGAAAAGAACGAAAATAAAATGTACGTATATGCCATCCGCTTTCGTCACCGGGTCCCGTCATCACCCGTTAGGTTACTTAACTAACGACAGAGCGGGTACTGGACTAGCGCGGGTGTAAAACATATACAACATCTAATAGTATATAAACCAATATACAATAATCGCTCCAGGCGTGATAGTATGCAACATTACAGAAAAGTAATAAGCATCACAGAACAATACAGATATCTGGGATCCCCGGGTTTCACAGAGCCGCTGCTGAAACCCGACGTTCCCCTGTCGTGTGGATAGCCTGTGCAATGAAACCTAGACCCCTACGGGTGCGGCAAGTTACCCGCCAAAACCTGAAGCGAGGCAGCCCCCTACAGCATAGTGAATGGACCACCCAGCACTCCACGGAATCCGGTAAGCTTGGGCACCCCTCCTTGGGTCAACCTGTACCCCCTACGAGTGCGGCGAATAGTCTGCCAATTCTAGAGTGGGACCCCTCTGCCTCTCAAAGCCATGAGATGCGGACCCGTTGCCCCTCAGAACCCGGCTATTCGTGCACTCCGTCGCGGGGCAAAACCTAGTACAGTAATGAAAAAAAGTACAATAGGTACATCGACCACAACCTGGTCGTGCCCCAAAAGAATATTATACAACAGGCAGTGACGGCAGTCCACAAGTTGGACGCTCGCCCCGCAATATCAAATGTACAAATAAACTCAACCTGTACTACCATTGCACACTGCTATTCACCATGACAAATCCGCAACATCACAGCACAACACAGAACATCAACGCGAATGTCACGTTCGCAAACCCGTCTAAAAGAACTATAGCAATCAGACGCGGTTTACCGATCAAATGACATTCCCGGTCGGAGATATAATGTAAGCACTGTAAACTAACGTGTTTAAATTTCGATCGACCAAATATCAAAAAGTGGGCCCCACGACTTACTGGTGAACAGTAACAAAATCTGGGTCAAAACGATATTTACCAAAAACCACAAAATCCAACAGAGAACTCACTGACCAAATTTGGGAGCATGTGCTCACCACGTGGCCGCGGATGCGCGGCCAAACCATGGGTTTGGCCGCGTTTCCGCGGCTGTTTGGTGGAGACACGTGCCCAAATTTGGTCGTGGTTCTTAGAAAAGCCTGCACAGTATTCTGAGACATGTAGAAAAATTTTAGGAGGCCATTTAAAATCAACAGAAACTGTCAAGATGAAAAAATGTGATTTTTGATTTCCGGTTCGATCGATGTTTTAAACGCGTTAGCACAAGTTAGCATAGCAAAATGGTTAGGCTCTGATACCACTGTAAGTCTACGCTAGCGCCCCGGCAGTCTACAGACGCCAAATGCGGAACAAAAACTTTTTAACTGGCGCTATCGTATACTTTAACCCGGATCTGCCATTATTGCTAAACTAACAAACTGTAAAGAGTGTAGAAAGGTTATACCGAACGATCCGAGTCCTTCATTCTTCAACCATCATCCTACGCTCCGTTGCGGCTGCTCCGATCTCGTCGATCTCCGATATCCTCGTCGAGGTGGCACCACATCGACGATTCTTTAAACGGGCTCCCGCCTCTGACTTGAGGCAACTCGATCGTCAAGTTTGCTAAAAGAGACGACCAAGAATGATGTAGAGAATGAGTAGATGACTTTTTCTCACTTCGTCCAAGTCCGTGGACGATCGGTTAATGAAGTTGCCGAGGGAATCGGGTGATGGAATGAAATGAACTGTGAAATTCCATACACCCCAAATACTATCATAATCTTTTCTCTCTAAAATGAAATCAACAAGTCAAGTGAGGAGGAGAGAGAGGGCCGGCCACTTTATAGAAGGAGGGAGGTGACCGTAGGAGCAAGTGGTGACCAGAACATGAAGCATATCATGAAGGAAAAAATCTAAACCAAAACAAAAAGCATTTATGTAAACCATGACTCATATAAACATAGTCATCACATAATAAATGCAATTAAAGGTTCATGAACCTAGTCACCTCTTCTAGTGGCTTCTAGAAACTTCCAGAACACTGACTCACCTCATGCAAGAAAAGATAAATCCGTCTTTAACCGAATGTTAAAAGACGGCTGATAGAAAACTGGAAACTGGCAACTTCCAAAAGTGATCCTGAAACGACTTTCAGGATAACCCCGAAACTGTATAAATATACCCGCATTTGTATTACGACCGAATACAAATGCAACTGAGACAAAGATATTATACCTACTCAATATAATACTCGGATCCGGCTTAAACCAAAGCCGACCAGTATCATCTGCCCGAAAAATAACACGTGCGTAAACGCACGTGCATTTTCCGAACCCTGCCATAAAACCATACGGCCTCTACAACGTTTCGCCCGAACTTGGGAAACTGTCTGTGGGGGACTCTAATGACTCGTCAGTACCCTGGCAGTGGGTTTAACCATAAACCGTCAGCGGCACTAGCAATGCGTAACGGCTGCCCATGGACTGACCTCAAGGGATGCCGATGAGCGCACTCATCCGGAAAACCCTACTGAGCCTAACAGTGACAATGTATATACAGTCCGGTCCGTTCGTCTATGAGTATCGCATATCTGCCTAGGGGGCTAGTAACGTCAGACCCCCAATAGCAGTATAAGTCGTGTCTGAGTGTAGCCCAATAACACCCTGAGATACTACTGGAGTACCTACCAGTAAATCTCCTGCCATGGCCATGGACTTTGTGTAATGGCTCTCCTAGACACAGCACGACCTCGCCCCCAATACCGGGAGAGACGAATCCCCTGCCGATCCGCTCACGTGCCTCCATATGGCTCGGGACTGTACCCAAAAACTACCTGTTTGCACGACTCCTTTGAGCCGTGGTAGGGTAGAAATCAAAGCACAGTGGGAACTCACACGAGACAAATGACGACCTCAGGTCGATGAACTAACCTGTACACATGTCACCAGGGAACTGCTATCTGACGATATGTATAATACCAACTAGCAGGTTCCCGGCGAGTCCTGTCCGGTGTACTCATAACCCAATGAGCACCTGTATACATCTTAGGTGATCCAACTGACACCAGTGGCTTGTGAGACCGGCCACCGCCCCTCGTCGGGGTCTCGACTGTACACACTAGTCTACTCCGGAGTATCGATGCCCTGTCTCGAAACTCCTACGACTAGGGACCACAATTAAGGATATGCGTATAAACCACCCAACTCTCACGTATATGATCGCCATCATACTGTTGGTGGTAAAGCAAGATCCTAAGGGCTCTATCAAAGTGTAACATGTAATCAGTCACCTGATCATGTACACGACTGATAAAGGCAAACCAGATAGCATACTATCATCTCGAGTAAGACTGTCCTACCGGTATAAGTCCTCCGCAATCATTGCAATCACGTACCTGTGATCCAATAATTGACTATGAGGGCACTATCTCCAACAACTTAGGTTCCGTGAGACGTATGGATACGTGGATTGCGAGTGTCGGAGTTGGAAACTTAGGTTCCGTGAGACGTATGATACGTGGATATGAGGGCCGGTCCTTGTGACGGTGCCTGACAGATGAGTATTTACGTGTCGAGGCTAGACACGGGTTTCATGATGTTTCGAGTGTCGATGTTGGACACTCAGGTTCCATGATTTTGTAGTGTCGTTGAGGGACACACACCCACACACCCACACACATATATACAGGCATATGTTTTCATGATGTTTCGGGTGTCGATGTTGAACACTCAGGTTCTATGAGACTTACAGGATATGAGGGCCGATCTGGGGATGCGGTGCCTGAGGTATTGGGATTTGGAGTGTCGTTGATGGACACTATTTTCTCCACGATGAGGATTTCCGTGTTGATGATATGTTTTATCCAATACTCAGCATTTATTTGATATGCATTGCTTCATGTTTTAGTAGTACCTGATAGAGTACCTTTCATGACTGTTGCATATACATATTGCCATTATTGCTATCAGCTTGCATGTGATAGATTATCGCAGTACGTGCATACCTGCGATTACCTGCATATGTTATTTACTATTCACGAGTTGGCAACTCACCCCTGTTGTGCCACAGTGTTTTGCAGGTTGTCCCTCAGAGTAGTCGCGGCAGGGTTTCTTCTTATCGTATCATCTTTTGCAGCGGATACCGCTACGGCTGACTGTGAGCAGTTTTGCTATAGGTGGGTTTTGTGGTTATCCGATGATGCTCATTATATATCTTTTGTATCTATTATTCTCCAACTACTACTTTCATGTATTGACTTAGAGACGAGATGTGAGGACGATATTGTATTTTATTTTGTGACTTTGGATGCCTTTTATGTTGTTGTCACTTTATATCGTCCATTTTCTTCGCTACGAAGTCGTATATCTGTTGTGGTGGTTGTTTCCGCCTTTGGGCGTGGATTTGCTCCCGTTTGGGGATACTTTACTTATATCTTTTGTTTGTACCCTTTTTGGGGCTAGTTTTTACAAAGGAAGTGCTGCCAAATTTTAAAGAAAGTAAATTTGGACTTTAAAGATTTTTTACTTGAGATTCCAAAAGTTTTAACAATGTTCTTATCACTTACTACTTTTGATGGTTTAGATTGCTGGGTTTTTGGCTTACTTGAATTGTGTTACGCCTGTAGACGTTATGTGGTTTAAGGGCCGTCACGTGCCAAATTTCGGGGCGTGACAGTTGGGCACCAATCTGTCTTACGAGGAGCAGCCCACCACTATTCTCGATCGTAAGGGGAAAGTGCTGAAGAATAAAGTCATTCTCTTGGTTCGAGTTTCTTGGGGTGGTCGTTCTCTAGGAGAGTCTACCTGGGAACGTGAGGAGGATATCCATTCATGATTTCCGCACCTGTTTGAATAGTTGTATGTTTGTTTATTCCGTTTCTTTCGTTCTTTAATTTCGAGGATGAAATTTTGTAAGGGGGTATGATGTAAATCCCCGGTTCCTTTGTACTTCCTGTATTTAAATTTTAATCCCAATAAATTTTCGTTTAAATCCCAAGTTAGTTCCCTAAATTTTCCCCCTAATTTTAATTCCTACTTTCCGAATATTTTTCCTAATTAAATCATTCTCTTTTATTAAACCCAAACTCCACACACACACACATACACACACATTAACCCTAACTCGTTCCCTGGCCCAAGCCCACCAACCCATTCCCTTATCCCCTAACCCGACCTGAACCCTTCTCTTCCCTTTTCCCTCTCTTTCTCTTTCTCGTTCTCTCTCTTCCCCAACCGCTCCCCTCCTCTTTCGCACTCAACCCCGAGACCCACTCACCCACGACCCAACCCTCGAACCTAACCTCTCCCAAGATCCCCTCCTGCTCCACCCCTATCTCGCAATGTCTCTCTTTTCCTCTCTCTAAATCTCTACCTCTCTCTCTCTTTCTATTTATTTATCTTTTTCTCTCTCCCTTTCAAAAAATCCCAAGCTCCTCTCGCCGACGAACTTCACCCACCAACGATCACCTCCTTCGTCTCCGACGAGCTCGCCTCCACACCAACACAACACCCGAGTCCTCCACAACTCCCCAAGTCATCTCCTACTCTTCACACTGAGCTCCAAACCCACACCAGTGCTCTACTGCCCCAACCATCATCACCGACGTCACCACCCCCGCTGCCTTCGCCTCCTCCTCCTTCTCCATCGGCACTTTAACATTTCAAAAAGATAAAATATTATTTTTGGAATTTAAATAATAAAGTAATATATTTCATGAAAACTAGTCGATTTGCGAATTTGGGGCTTTCATAAAATGGTATAAGTATATACCAATATTTGTAAAATAATTGGAGATTAATATTGTATTATTTATTAAAAAGACATTATTTGATTTGGGCATTTTATAATTAATTATATGCAAGTTTAAATTAAAACTTGATTAGTGCACTACTAATCACGATTAAACCAAATCCGTATTTTTAATTAGCCATGGTTAGTGCAGCATAACATGTTGCATTTTGTTGCATGTTTATTCATTTGCGTTTTTTGTGACTTGTGATTTATTTGGGTGAGGGAAAAAGAGAAAAGAAAAGAAAAGGGGACATGATTGAGGAGAGAGAGAGGGGGACAACATGACGATTATGGGCATGAAAGAGAGAGAGCATGGCATGAAAGAGAGAGAGAGACCCTTGAACAATTATTCATCTCATTTCTTCACTTCACCATTTCTTCACCTCCTCCTTCATCTCCTTCTTCTCTTCCTTCACACTCCTCTACCCCCATAAACCATCACCAAAACCTTGCCAAAACATCACCTCACCATCATTAAATATGCACACAACTTCACCCTACACCTCATGGTTGAATCAAATTTGGATTTTGAACACTTGGAGCATCTAGGGTTTTTTATGAGTTGCTTCCAAGAGGTATAACCTTCTTTTCTCATCTTGTTAATTATTTCCTAACCTTCTAGTTTAGTTTAGAACTTGTTTTAGTGCGGATTGTGTGGAATTTTCTAAGTTGATATTTAGTGGAAGTTTGGACTTGTAAGTGGTATATTAAGGTGTAGTGAGTGTTTGTAAGACCTTAGTGATGATTTTACTGGCCAAGACCAGAGACTAGAAATCAAACCACGAACTTAGAATTTTCCGACATCGATTATTTGACAGTTTGTGAGGGTATATTGGAATCTGGGATGACCCGAGAGACCCATAAATTAAGTTCCCGTCACAGTGAGATGAGCAGGCGACCTAGAACCACCAGCTGAAACCCAAGACCCAAACCCTTAGTCCTGGCCATAGATTTAATCCCTGTGGTCGTAATTTGTAGCCACATGTAGAGTTTGATGTTGGTTTTTGGTGTATGTCTTGGTTATGTGATATCTAGAGCAACCTTATATGCAAAATCCCCTAGTTTGACTGAGGGTACAATCTGGGAGTGATTTCCTTAGTTGCTGATTTCGTGTTTTCCAATTTCTGAACTTGGGTTTTGGCATTTGCTATTTTATTTCATCGTTGGACGTTTGTACGTCAACGACGAGGGTTATTTGGCTATTTTACCATGCGTAGGCTATAGGTTCTAACCTATGAACACACCATGTGCCGTATCGATTTTCCAGACTTGGTTTTAATTGCATTTCGATGTGTTTTGATTATAGGTACCTTTGAGTGGACTTCCGAGACGACAAAGCACATCGACTTCGGATAAGCAAGGAGTTTAGCAGGTGAGTAGATTTTATATCTACGGGGGAAGTCGAGTGGATGGCGTATAGCACCCCCGCAACCGTAGTGATATATATATATATATATATATATTCTATAGGGTTATTAGAATACTATATGCGATAGTATTAGACATGGCAGAAAGATATATCTCTAGTTCTATTTTCTTAACTTTTGACCTATATATACACATATATGGGAAAAAAGAAATTATGATATGATGATACGAGTCGTTATGATACGACATAATGATATAAGACAATGTGATATGATATGAAAACGAGATCACATGAGATGATTTATTATGATATGATATGAGATGATGTACGTGACTATAGATCCGTACTATTAATTTGATGATATCGTACGATTGATATTTCGTACGTAATATAATAAGGATGAATCGCCGATATTTATTTCGACTTGAAAACTTTTTACTGTATATCACGAAGTGGATATTGTGATATGGTTGGAGTCATACCTATTTCAAAACTAATGAAACGTTACGCACTTTTAAATGATGATTTCAAGAAGACGCTAAAAACTTTTCAGATGGTATCTTTTCCAAAAAATATCATTGTCCCCTATTTTCTAAAACAACGATTCGTACTATTTTAAACTATAACTGTATGACTCATACGTTGTTGCATATTTTTATACTGTTTGCACTTACGATTCCTTTATTCTGTTAATGCTCGCGTTACGATTTCTTATTTCTGCATACGCTCGTATTTCTTTCATTACGATATATATACGACGTTTCATACCCTTTTGTTTATATGACTTTGTCTGCTAGTACACCTGCACCATTACCGATGATGCGCATGTTACACTTACACAGATTTGCCGGCTCACACATTCATTATTAGTAATTGCTATGCTACTTACACAGTAGAATTGCTATATCATGATATTATTCTTATTTGTAAAGTACATTCATTATTCAGTACTATTATATGACACGTTTGCATGATATACTTGATATGCTCACATTACTGTTCTATGTTTGCATACATCGTACTTTATGGTTATATGCATTGAGATGCAATTTTCATGAGATTTCTGGATTTGAGAACCGCGGATATATTTCAAAGGAAATTATAAATTTTTTTAAAATGCGGTTTCTCATAATGTGATTTCGAGGCGTCCACCATGAGTTTTCTCGGTTCTGAGCTTATTTTTGAGACCCGATTCGAGGAGTTGGATGAACCGTCTGCGGGTACATGGTGGACTCGGTAAGGTACCCCAGGGCAAGAAGCTCGAGATGTAGACGGTGAGCCTGGTAGGAGGGAGCAATACCTACCGGTGATAGTTTTTGTAAGTCTACGCCAGCGCCCCGGCCGTCATTCGAGGCCAAACGCAAAACAAAAACTTTTACAAAACTGGCGCTAACATAGACTTATAACCCGGATCGTTCCATTAACCGTAAACTAGTATACTACAAAGCTGTTAGAATGGCTATACCGATCGATCCATGTCCTTTGGTCTTTAGCCACCATCCTTAGCTTGTTGCGGCATCTCCGATCTCGCTCGATCTCCGGTCTCCTCGTCGAAGTGGCACCACGTCATCGAATCTTTATACAGACTCCCGCTTCAAACCGAAGCAACTCGAACATGAAGTTTCCTAACCGACATGTCCACGATTGAAGTAGAGAGAAGTGTGAATATTTTGTCTCAATACACTCTAGAATTCTCATCACATGAGAGGGGTAGGGTGGAGGTTGAAGAAGATGCAAAGATTTGAAGAGTGTGAGCTCATGAATTATCAAGAAAGCAAAAAAACCAAACCCCAAAAACTTGCCTTGGCTGACCACTAATGTTTGGGAAATATATATTGAGGTTTTGTGATGGAAAAACAAAGAAAAATATCTCACCAAAATATCTCCACAAAGCCCTCATAATATCTTGTTAGTTATATGTATGCCCTATAGGCCATTACTGTACATACGATGTATATTGTAGTGGATGCTTGGACATATATAGGGAGGACTTTCTTGCTCGACATGATAGTATGCTATCTGGTTGTACTTTATCTTAACATGTACTCTGATTGTCTCTATGTTACATGTTGATAAAGCCCTTAGGATATGTACTCGACCACTGGGACTATGATGAGATCATACTAGTGGGGCCACGATTGTCGATGAGTACATCCTATAACTGTTCCTAGTCGAGGGTGTATCGAAACAGGGCATCGATACACCAGAGTAGACTAGCATATACGCATCTTGACCCATATGATGGGCGATGGATGATCCCATATCCATCGGTGTTTGACATCAAGGATGGTGTACGGGTGCTCAGTAGAGACTGGGTACACTGGACGGACTCGTCGAGAACTCCCAGATGGTATTATACCTCACGTCAAATGGCAGTTCTCCGGTGACACTGGTACAGAGTAGTCTGTTGACCCGAGATCGTCATAGAGTCTTGTGTGATTCCCACTGTGCTTTGATTTCTATCATACCACGTCCAAGAGGGCGTGCAAAAAGGTAGCTTTTGGGTACAGTCCCGAATCACATGGAGGCAATGAGCGATAGGAGGGGATTCGTCTCTCCCGGTATAGGGAGTTGATGTTGTGCTGTGTCCGATTGGCTATAACTGGAAATCCCTGGCCAGGGCTGCTGAGATTTACTGGTAAGTGTTATCAATAGTTTCTCGAACTGTTATAGACCTCAAATCGACACGACTTATCGAGCTACTGGGGTCTGACGTTTACCACCCCTAGGCGAGATATGCGACATATCGGATGACGAGACCGGACTGTACGGGAGTGTTACTGATTGGATTCTCAGGAGAATGTACAGGCTTGCTTGTTAATCTTCTGAGCGCTCAATACCTGGGTGGCTGTTACGTTTAGCTGACCGCTTGCAGCTTGTGGGTGTTTGATATGATCATCACCTACTGCCGGTGTATTGACGATTCTTTAGAGTCCTACATAGAGGTTTCTTGACTCAGGCAAAACGGAGTAGGAGCACATATGTGATATGTGCGGGACTGAGGATAATGCGGTATCTGATACCGTATTGGATTCTCCCGATATGAGATATCGGCCGGGTATATGTGATATACCCGGGTCATCGTATTAGTCGGTTATTTCTGAAATAGCCGGATTATCGGATCAAGTGTTGATTCGATAATTTAATGTATAATAATATATATGACATATTAAATTACATTAACTAATATTAGCTCACTAAAAGATTCATTTTCTCACGGGATAATACATTGTTATATATGCGATATATGTTAATTGTATTATTTTCTATTGTTACAAAATATATTGTATATGTGATATATAATATTGTAACATGTTAGGGTTACAAATTTAACAATGGTTTAGGGTTTAAACTTGGTTAGGGTTTGGATTAGGTTTAGCTTTTGCATGAAGCTTCCATGAAGCTTTGACTTTGTGTTTTGCTTGATATTTTGTGAAGATATTATGTTAACCCAATCCAAACCATTAACTCTAGTTAATTCTCTACAAGGGTTAATTCCTTCATGCTTAACCCTTGGTTAGATTTGTAACCACTACAATAATTCATTATTCATCACAAAAGGTTTGAGCCATTCTTCATGCTTCTTCCTCTTTGATGAAAAGCTTCACTAGCTTTTTCATAAGTGATGTTTATATGTGAGAATATGAAAACAAAAGAGAGAAAAAATCCTACTTCATCATCCTCATCTATCCTTGCCATTTAGATGAGGGTGTTCACTTCTTTTAGAGAATGAGAGCTTGTGTTAACGAAACTTCAAGGTAGATCATCTTTGTTATCGATGATCGGAAGCAAGCTTGCACCTTTCTCTTCGCGGAGCCTCTCGAGAGCTCGGAACACGATGATCGCAGCGAAGGGACTTCAATACGGAGCTTAAGAAGTGAAGGACCGGATCTACAAAGGTTGTAATCCCTCTCACTTAGTGTTAAAGTGTTTAACATGTTAGTTTTCGCATAAACTCTAGTTTAAAGATCCGGCTTTGGGTTGTTCGGCAAGGCTAAATTTTTAATCGGGCATGGTTGATGCTTCGTAGAACCTTGTGAGCATGCCTAGCAACCCTACAGTGGTATCAGAGCCAAGCTAGAGCTTTAGGCGAAGTCTAGACGAACTTTAATGTCCGATCGAACCCGGAATACCCAATAAAACCTAGTTTCTGGAAAAAATTTAAAACTGTTGATGTTTTCGAATTAAAAATGCTCAGAAAATGAAGCAGGAAAATCTAAGAATTACTGTGAAGTACGGACATGTAATTCGCTGATTTGACCGCTGAACCGCGGCCAAACCAAGGGTTTGGCGGCGGTTCCACGGCCAAAATTTTGAATTAGTCCCTGGAACTTCATATATTTATTCTGAGGTCCTTTCTTGTCATTTTTTTTCTGGGAATTTTTTAATTCCACTCAAGTGTTGATTTTTCTAGGGTTGTATTGGGGACTCGTTGATTCGATCGGATAATTTAACTTTGTTTAGTTTGTCCGGATAATTTTAGAAACTGTTAAAAAGTTCGAACGGATATCAATAACTCACTTTTTCCCCTACCGGAAAATTTCCAAGCGTTGGATTTTTCCATAGTTTAAGAACGTTCTAAGTCATGCAAGTAACGCGGTGGACCCTCTAGAAGAAAACAAACCTTAACTCGATTATGTGACCGTCTTGAACTGCCTCTGAACCTTAGGGTTTGGGGAAGTACGGCGTGCCACATGTGAAGCATTGGCTTGACCCTTCTACGGCTGGACCATTGGTACTTTGGCATGTGTTGGATGTTTTTAAACTAATTTCAAGAGTTGAGAACTATTTGGGAAAACTTGGATGTTTGATTATTCGATCGGAAAGTTTAACATTGTCTATTTATCTGGAATGTGATACAATATTTGGAATCCACAAGTAGTTATGAGATAACTAATTTGAATGTTATAAATCTAGCAGTTTAGTCTCAATTGATCGGTTGCCTCGGAATTTTGATGTGATCAAAAGTCCGTCGCAATCACGTAGCGTACGCGGATACTCGCCGGGTAAACTTAATAGACAGCCACGCCCCATAGTCCCGACCAAGTGACTGTAGGAGAACCCCGTCGCCAAAAGCATCCGTTCGGGTGCTCGCGGCAGCGGTGTTCCGCCTTAGTACACTTCGTCGACGGCATCGGGGGTGCGGCCGTCTACTAAAGTTTGCGACGAGCATTCGATCAGGATATCGGGAATCTTGTTGAATTGCCCGACTTGATATTAAAAAGAGTTTTCGATAATGAGACTAAAATGCGGGATTTATAATTGTTAGGCATGCGATGTCTAAAGAATTCATTTGGTTAGGCATGCGATGTCTAAGGAGGTTGTAGATTCCAACTGTTGTAGTTTTACACTTTCTTTTCTGTGACCGTAAGCGTAGTATGTGGTGTATTGCCGGCTTCGTTGCTATACATCAACGACAATCGGGATACGCATACTTGCTTACGTTGATGATATGAGATATTATGTGTTGCTGTGTTATGTTATATTGGATCGTCGTGTTCTGAATAGCCGGGGGTTTTATGTGAGATGAGAGTTTTTCTTTTTCATTCATGTAAAATTCATTTGTATGTAATATTCTTTTATTGGGGCACTTCCGGGCTGAGGATGATGTCACCTTTGTATATTATTTACTTTTCCGCATTAGGTAGACCCAAGACGGGGAGCACAAGTAACCGGGTTCTATGGTCCAGTGGGAGACCATCTCGAGGAGTCGAGACCGGTTCTCCTAACCCTAGAATTGGCAGTGTTACTTGCCGCTCTCGTAGGAGTCTAGGGATGTGGGTTTGGCTATTCATCGCGACCGTGGAATCCATGTTTTATACAGGCTCGTATTAAAACACGGACGTCCTAGTATATTGTTCATATCAAAAAACTGCATTCTAATACCGTCCATTCATTATCAATTTGTTGTATTTATCAGTATTATTAACCAGTGTCTACTCAGTATTACAGATTACAGGTATCCATGACAAAATACTGGAACTGCATCCAAAAGCACGGATATATCACTTGAGGTAAGACACTGCGACCAGAAACGCAAACCGACCAATACTTCAGGAGTTCCTTTACGCAACAAGTTGTGTACACATTTTTTTATCTAAATGGTCCAACACAACAACTGTGTACACAAGACTTTTAAGCACATGTAGATATGATTTTATATGCATTCAAGGAGATGATTTTATATGCATATGATTTTATATGCATTCAAGACTAAAAAGCATGTGTTCAAATCAAAAGGAATCAAACAAATCAGCATGAGCCATAATGGGGCAGCCATGAATCAAGCCATATGTGGGAATGGAGTAATGAGCATTTAATGGTGAAGATTATGTGTGTGATTTAAAGATTCAAATTTCCTTCCAAAACTGAGTGCAAATCAAATTCAAATAGACAAATCAGCATGGACCATGATGGGGAATACAAGAATCAAGTCACAAATGGACATGAAGTAATGAGCATTCAATGCTAAAGATTTTGTGTTGATTTAAAAATTCGAATTTCCCTCCATTCTTTGGAGCCTATAAATACAGACCATGGGGCAAAGGTTCAAAGGTCATTCTTTAGTCATTCTTTAGTCTTGGATTGTCATTCTTTGTCTAAGTTTTCTATTCTCCTTTCTTGTAAATAGCTTAGTCCCCTTGAGTTCTTAACCTTCTCTTGATCTTTCAACCTCTTCATTGAGCTTGAAAGTTTAAGAGTTGGTTATTGATCTCAAGGGGTTGTATCATTCTTGAAGTTTAATAAAGTGTTCTTTGCGCTTCCTTCACCATGAGTTCTTTGCCCTCTCTTGATCTTGCAACCTCTTTATTGAGCTTGCAAGTTTAAGTTTGGGTTATTGAACCCATGTCTTGCAATATGTTCTTTGGTTCCTAATCTTTTACTTACTTGTATTTTATTCTTGCTCTTTTAATTCTCGCATTTAAATTCCATGCACTTTAATTACTTGCTTGTAATCTTTTCTTCTCTTTGTTCTTCTCTTTTTGGTTTGTTTTGTGAATGGTGTGAATATTGTTGTTAGGAAAAGAGAAAGATATTGTAAGTTAACGTTTCATTTTTCATTTGCTTTTCCCGTCTTTTCCATTTGAAACTCCACCCAAACCCTACGTAAGCGCTCCGTTAGGCACCCTACCCTACCAAGGTAAAGGTGATTCCTAACCGTGACCGGTTGCATTCGGTTTGGCCGGAGGCGAAAGCAAGAGACAAGAACGGACGGACAAGGGTCAATAAGCCGGATTCCATGAATACCGTGCTTAAGTCCCCTAATCCACGTTGTTGCCGATTGTTCTAGCTTCATTGGTTAAGTTCGGCTCTGGTACTTGAATACGGAATCCATTAACTTACACTATCCTATCGTTTCCTAACAAGCCTTATACTTGAATATAACACATAGGTTAGATAACGAACAAATCCGCCACGTTGTTAAATCGTTAAAACAAGCCTAAAAACTTACCATCTCCCTGTGGATCGACCCGTGCTCATCGCGGCTAGCTGCAAAGCGACACCGTCCTGATCGCGGTTAAACTTTAGAACTTTTAAATATCCGACACGCTTTTGACGTGCGATCATATATCCAATATTTCATATATGTTCTTCTACTGCAATGTTCTGTGATGAGATCATATTACTGCCTGAGACGAATGTTTATATTATATATATGAGATATATGTTATATTGCAGATTTCATTTCAAATGTGATGCTTGTGAAGCATAATTAAAATGGGACTTCATTAATGAGATTAATGAAATAAAAGAAACCTAAGATGTTGTAGAAACTTGTTTAAAAACTGGTAGCTCTAGTTCTTGCTTTGCATAGCGGTGTTCCTTGTAGAACATCCAGCACCTTATTCGATAAGTAAAGAGCCGAAATCTTTTCACCGGGAGTGACCTCTTTAGTGAAACTAGCAGATGCTACAAACTCGGTTTGTCTTTTGATTGCTTCTATAGTTCTTGCTTTGCACAGCGATATTTGTGAAATATCCTGCACCTTATTCGATGAGGAAAGAGCCGACGATCCCTTCACCGGGAGTGACCTCTTTAGCAAAACTAGAAAGGCCTCAAAAACACTCCATTTAAAATCACTCGATTCTACAACGATATCAAGTTCATTACGCAAAAGGTTTTCTTAAAAAAACCTGTCGTAGCCCTCTGTCATTTCAGATAAGTCCAAATTACTATTCGTGCTACGTTTGTTGACCTCCGTCAAGGCGTAGTGTGCGGTAGCTAACTAGTATTTATCTGTTTATGCATATGATGCAGATTGTTTTAGGGTAGTCGTGCGGCCTTGTTGACCTCCGTCAAGGTTCGTGCGGGTGGGTTTAATTCAATCAATAAATGACGGGTAGAACTTGACTAGCAGCCTATGGTTTGTTGACCTCCGTCAAGGTCATAGGACGCTAAGGGTAAAATATTATTGGGAATTTTAAGTGTTGAAATTTGCAATGAGATTGCATACCTTCTATGAGATAGTTGGATCCCGATACCTGTTGCGAGTAAGAGTTACTCCTGGGAGAGTTTTACACATTACAATTAGCCGATCAAGTAGGTGTCTAGAAAGGTGACAACGGGGTTATGCCCTTGGGAAAATGAGGTTTACTTTAATTAGGTTCGTGCGAAAACACGGGGGACCTCCCTCAAAGTACCGGCACTGGCCTGGCTGAAAGATTGACGAAATTGTAGGGTGTAATTAATCCCGGCTAGTCTTTCCTTTTAGGGTTTGATGGAAGATTTGACTAAAACAGTGGGAGACATCCTGATTAGATATATTAGATAACCAATCTAATCTTGCAAGAGCATACGCTGAGTGTTTTCTTCTCTCTCTCTCCAGGTAGCGACCATATCACGCCTTAATCAAGATAATAAAACGGATGAATTGACCGAACCCGCTTGTTATATTGAGCTGGGGAACGTTGGTCCTGCTCCAACTTATAATTGTTATAAGACAGAGCAGGAAATTGGGGAATACCAGATTTCCTGTGCCGCCCAAACGAAGAAAGTGCATGCTGATGCATCTTCTTCGGGTGTGTTCATTACAGAAAAGTGTTTCTCAGTATCCTTTACGTCCTGAGTATGAAATACCGGATCAGGATCCCGCATATGTAATCTGTTACATGGGCTACGGAAAGGTAGAGAACTGAGAACGGGTGATAAGTTTCATGAGACAGAAAACGGTGCAAGTATTGCATCCAAGTCTGTTGGTCACTATCACTCTGTATTACCAGAATACATTGATTCTGAACGAATGTTATTAGATACTGAACCTGATATACAACATCATATTAGTCTCTTTATTAGTAAAGAAAGGATATAATTTTGTATTGTTGGATAATGTTTTGAACATTTCCTGTATCAAGAGTTGATCGATTCAGGAACGTTATCTAAAAGCATTGACGTTCTAAATCAAACTACAGTTCTTAGTATACAGAACACACACGAGAGGAAGAGTTCAGAAATGAACGAATCCTTCTTGAGGCATTGTAGACTAGGTCATATCAATGCGACCCGACTAGCTAAGTTACATTTAGATACATATTTAAATCTGTTTGAATTTACATCTTGTGAAACTTGTCGGTCATGTCACAAAGATAAGATGACCATAGCTCTGTTTATTGGAAACAGAGAAAGAGTTAGTGAACTCTTGGGATTGATACATGCTGATTTATGAAAGTCTCCTGTCTACACATGCCAAGACCGGTTCTTTGTACTTCATTACATTCTCTGATGATCTCTCAAGATTCAGACATATGTTCCTGTTGAAGCACAAGTTCGAACCTTTTGAGATATTCACAGAATGTAAGTTAGAAGTAGAGAACCAAAATATGGGTGTAAGTATTATGTCCTTTGATGAGATCAAGGAGGAGAATACTTGAGCACGGAATTCCTGGACTATTCTAAAAGAGAATAAGATTCTCTCTCAGCATTACTCCTCAGTATACACCATAGCACGTCGGTGTATCGGGGCGGAGCAATAGCACCCTATGTGATATGGTGAGCTCTATGATGAGTACTACTGAGTTTCCTATTTCCTTTTGGGAGTTATGCACTTGAGAAGCTGCATACCTATTGAATAGCGTTCAAATTAAATCAGTTGCCTACCACTTCATATGTGATATGGAATGGAAAGAGCCCAAATCTTAAGTATGTTAAGATTTGGGGTTGTCCGGCCTATGTCTGAAAAGAAAAATCCGGACAAGCTCGAGGTAAAGTCAGATCTGTGGAAGTTTGTTGGATATCCCAAGCATTCGCAAGGGAATATCTTCTACCAAACCGAGAAACAAAAGTGTTTTATTTCTCAACATGCCACCTTTGTGAAAGGGAATTTCTTGTGGAAAAATTAGTGATCATGAGGTAGAACTGGAAAGAGTTCCAGCTACACAAACTACAGCAGGTGATTTGGTAGAACCGAAGGATTCAATAGTAACCAACGAACCTCAGCCTCTCCGCCGATCTAGTAGGGTTCCTCACCCACCTGAGAGATACTTCGGTTTCTCTATGACAGTGGGAGCGAGGATTGCATCATGAGATAATGACCCAACTAGTTTCGAGCAGGCCATCAGGAGTGGGACTCTGTAAGAATGGATGGATGCTTAGTGATCTGAGATGGAATCCTTATACACCAACAAAGTATGGACTTTGGTTGCTTTATCTGAAGGGTTAAATCCCTATCAGGAGCAAGTATATCTTGAGAAGATTACTTTGTGTACATAGAAAAGTTGAGACTTTCAAAGCTATGCTTAAGTCCATCCAGATCCTACTTGCCACGGCTACATACCATGACTACGATATCTGGTGGTTGGGTGTCATGACTGCTTTTCTAAATGATGTTTTAGAATAGAACGTCTATAAGTACACAGCCAGAGGGCTTCGTAGATAGTGGGAGCAGCGGAAACGTGTGCAAGATGTTTTATGTGATAAAATAGGCATCGCGGAGTTGGAACATCTGTTTTGATGTGGTAGTCAAAGAGTTTGACTTCATCAAAATGGTAGATGAACCTTGTATATACAAAAAGGTAGTAGAGAGTATGGTGCTGATCCTCGTAGAGTATGTGGATGACATACTCTTGATAGGGAAGGAGCTTCCTATGCTACGCTCGGTCAATCTCCGCTTATCACAAGGATTATCCATATAGGATCAAAGTAATACCTCCTAAATCCTGGGTTTGGATCTATGAGATAGATCTAATTGGATGTTAGGATACTCACTACTTGTAGTGAGATGGTATCAATAGATCCTGAGGAGAATCACTGGAAAGGTTCCAGGGTGATAAGGACGACTGAATGTCAGTCGCAGGCATTGTCTCTACCCTCAGAGGAGGGACGGTATGTTGGAAGAGTTCCATGCTAGATACCGTGACTTACTAGACGATTAAAGGCAAGATACATCATTACCAAGGATGCTACCAAAGAGGCAGTCTGGATATATTTAAGTTCATGAGATGAACTTCGTTCCTACCATTGTGTGACAATGTAGTTGTGGCTTTTGCCAAGGAACACCCCGTCCCATCAGAAATCCAGATATAATTCTTAGGCAGTATCACCTGATCATGGAGATGGTTGATCTCCAGGGAGATCGAGGTTAGGAGAGTAGACATAGAGGAAAACAGCGCGGATCCACTCACAAAGGCCTTTTTCCCAGTAGAGACTTTTATGGGATGGTTGAGTATGAGATACTTCAACCACAGCTAATTGTTGGGTATGTGATACCACAACAGATGGCCCTAGTGTAAGTGGGAGATTGTTAGTTATATGTATGCCCTAGAGGCCATTACTGTACATACGATGTATATTGTAATGGATGCTTGGACATATATAGGGAGGACTTTCTTGCTCGACATGATAGTATGCTATCTGGTTGTACTTTATCTTAACATGTACTCTGATTGTCTCTATGTTACATGTTGATAAAGCCCTTAGGATATGTACTCGACCTCTGGGACTATGATGAGATCATACTAGTGGGGCCACGGTAGTCGATGAGTACATCCTATAACTATTCCTAATCGAGGGTGTATCAAGACAGGGCATTGATACACCAGAGTAGACTAGCGTATACGCATCTTGACCCATACGATGGGTGATGGATGATCCCATATCCATCGGTGTTTGACATCAAGGATGGTGTACAAGTGCTCAGTAGAGACTGGGTACACTGGACGGACTCGTCGAGAACTCCCAGATGGTATTATACCTCACGTCAGATGGCAGTTCTCCGGTGACACTGGTACAGAGTAGTCTGTTGACCCGAGATCGTCATAGAGTCTTGTGTGATTCCCACTGTGCTTTGATTTCCATCATACCACGTCCAAGAGGGCATGCAAAAAGGTGTCTTTTGGGTACAGTCCCGAATCACATGGAGGCAATGAGCGATAGGAGGGGATTCGTCTCTCCCGGTGTAGGGAGTTGATGTTGTGCTGTGTCCGATTGGCTATAACTAGAAATCCCTGGCCAGGGTTGCTGAGATTTACTGTTAAGTGTTATCAGTAGTTTCTCGAACTGTTATAGACCTCAAATCGACACGACTTATCGAGCTACTGGGGTCTGACGTTTACCACCCCTAGGCGAGATATGCGACATGTCAGACGATGAGACCGGACTGTACGGGAGTGTTACTGATTGGATTCACAGGAGAATGTACAGGCTTGCTTGTTGATCTTCTGAGCGCTCAATACCTGGGTGGCTGTTACGTTTAGCTGACCACTTGCAGCTTGTGGGTGTTTGATATGATCATCACCTACTGCCGGCGTAATGACGATTCTGTAGAGTCCTACACAGAGGTTTCTTGACTCAGGCAAAACGGAGTAGGAGCACATATGTGATATGTACGGGAACGAGGATAATGCGGTATGTGATACCGTATTGGATTCTCGCGATATGAGATATCGACCGGGTATATGTGATATACCTTGGTCATCGTATTAGTCGGTTATTTGTGAAATAGCCGGATTATCGGATCAAGTATTGATTCGATAATTTAATGTATAATAATATATATGATATATTAAATTACATTAACTAATATTAGCTCACTAAAAGATTCATTTTCTCACGGGATAATACATTGATATATATGCGATATATGTTAATTGTATTATTTTCTATTGTTACAAAATATATTGTATATGTGATATATAATATTGTAACATGTTAGGGTTACAAATTTAACAATGGTTTAGGGTTTAAACTTGGTTAGGTTTTGGATTAGGGTTAGCTTTTGCATGAAGCTTCCATGAAGCTTCATGAAGCTTTGACTTTGTGTTTTGCTTGATATTTTGTGAAGATATTATGTTAACCCTATCCAAACCATTAACTCTAGTTAATTCTCTACAAGGGTTAACTCCTTCATGCTTAACCCTTGATTAGATTTGTAACCACTATAATAATTCATTATTCATCATAAAAGGTTTGAGCTCTTCTTCATGCTTCTTCCTCCTTGATGAAAAGCTTCACTAGCTTTTTCATAAGTGATGTTTATATGTGAGAATATGAAAACAAAAGAGAGCAAAAATCCTACTTCATCATCCTCATCTATCCTTGCCATTTAGATGAGGGTGTTCACTTCTTTTAGAGAGTGAGAGCTTGTGTTAACGAAACTTCAAGGTAGATCATCTTTGTTATCGAAGATCGGAAGCAAGCTTGCACCTTTCTCTTCGCGGAGTGTTCATATCAGATTTTTGCATTTTTATACCGCCCAATTTTTATCACATTGCTTATCGGTAGGTGCTCTTGAGCCGTGTTTGCCAGTCAATTGCAGGATACAGGTTCTCAGCTCTAAACAGTGAAATTCATGGAAAAGCACGACAAATTCCGGATTACTGCCAACCACAGATGAAACACGGGTCTCCGCTCTCTATCCGTATGTTGCCGCACACCAGTTTAAGGGACAAAATGGCAAATCGATGTCATTTTCATGCACAAAGCTCATTGTCAGCACAAGATCCAACATATCTACGCGGAGCTCAAGAAAAATCATGGCAAAAGATCCACATCACATCACCTTTTGATCAGCAGAAATTCTGGAAAAATCGTGAAGAAATTCTGAGAAACAACATATACCGGACTGACGGATACTGCAAACCAGGGGAAGGCACCAAAATTGAAGACCTAAATCCCCAATAGGGCCGCGGAACCGCGGAATAAGCATGCTTAGGCCGCGGATCCGCGGCCGTATAGTCTTGTCGGCTGAAGACTTTTTCGGGGTATTTTGGTCATTCCATATTTATTCTGAATGTTGCCCTAAAATTTCTGTTGCCTGCCTATAAATTGTCCAGAACTTGCCAAATCCAAGGGTGCTTATTCTTGTATTTAGAGTTTAGAATACATGTTGTTATTCTTCTTCCTCTTCTCATCCCTTCTCCATCAAAAACTTGTAGTGAGCTTTTGTGAGTGAAGAATGAATAAAAGAGTTCTCTTTGTTATCATGCTTGTCTTGTTCTTTTGTTAATTATAATTGCTTGTAATTTTCATTTGCTAATCTAGTTGTTGTTATTTTTTGTTTGTTTCTTTCTTGTTCTCTTTTTCTTTATCCTTAAACAACAATGATACTTAAGCTTGATCCTTGCCAAGGTGAGGTCTCAAATAGCTAGTTGTAATCTTCTAACCTCTTTCTTTCTATCTTCCTCCTTTGTTTTATTTTCTTTTTCTTATAATGGGTGAGTAGTTTTCATACTTGTTAGGGTAGGATAAGGAAAGTTTGAGGGAAGGAAATCTCTCTCACTCTTTTCTTGCCCAACATCTAAATTCGGACTCCCGTTAATTGAACCACAATCCGCTCCCTACGACACCCTATCCTACATGATAGAGGTGATTCCTTAGTGAGACCGATTGTGGTTTAATTAACCGGAGGTTAAGGCTAAGAGCCAAGAACGGACGGACAACCACCAAAAGGAAGAATTTATGCGTTGGAAAGCCTAGCTTATACTCGCAAGTTCCTTCCTAGTCGTGCTAATCCCCGTTGTTGCCGATTACCATAACACCGATATTAAGAGTGGCAACGAAAGAAGTGGGCGACTCCTAACTTAAACTAACATAATCCTAACCCTAACAAGCTCTCTTTATATATCATTTTAGCACATAGTTAATCTCAAAACAAACCTGGACATTTGGACTTAACTCGTTAAAGCACATAGAAAAAGATTCCCATCTCCCTGCGGACGATCCGTACTCAACCGGCTAGCTATAAGCGAAACCGTCTTGATTGCTGTAATTAACTAAAGCACGCAAAAACTCTACCAATCAAATAGCGCCGTTGCCGGGGAGACGGTAGTTTATTTCTTTGTGTAATTTCGGGTTAATTTGTGAATATAAATATAACCGAAAAACAAAACAAAACAAAATATACATTGTAAAAAAACCCATCTTGTTATTTTTGATTAGTTTTTGTGCAAGTGTACAGGATAAAAAGACGGTCGAGTTCAGTGCTAAAGACGTGGGAAGTTAGACCCATATCTCGCGGCTATACCGCGACGGATCAATACGGAGCCAACGGTCTACTGTAAGATTCTGGAGCAGATCCAGTAAGCAAATCAAGATTCAGGACCACCAGACAAGAAGAGGACAGCCAAGTCAGCACCCACAAGCAAAATAAAGTTCCAAGGGCACCTTCAAGCCGCGGAACCGCGGCATTAGCAGGCTTAGGCCGCGGAACCGTGGCGGGTGGAAGCTTTCAGGAGCCCAAATTTTGGGTAAGTCTCTCTCTTCTAGTCCCCACTCCTCTGAACTCCACTGAACTGTGTTTTCTGCAGCATTCTTTGCGCAAACTCTCTTCCCCTTCCAATAAATTGTTTTTGTGCAGGATTCTTTGTGTCGCGCTAAAAAAAATAAAAATTGTTTGCAGTTATTGTTACTGCTTTGCATATATTAATACGGACTTTAAGGGGCTTGAAACCAGTCCAGATTGGGTGGGGATTTCATCACCCTTCCCAGGACCCTAGAAATCACAAAAAGCATATGCATTGACCATTGTTTAATTAAAAAAATACTAGACTCAGCCCTCAGGACTTCGCGCTCAATAGGACAGAGGACTAGTTACAGGCATCGGCCGTTTATCCTATCCTGACTTTGCGGTGTCTAGGCAAGTGTGTCCAAGGCAAGTGGTTACTTAATTAGGACCACTACTTACGTAGTGGGGAGCCTCCCACTTACCTGGCACTTACCTGGCCGCAATTGGCGGAGAAGAGGCGGTTTGAGGTCCTATTTCTAGCCCTTTGGAACAGTTAGGAGCTGTCTAGCTGACCTAGGTGACCCTAGATCTAGGTGTGATTGTGCATATCTTGTTTGTGATTGCTTGAAACTGTAAGTCCGTACATATTTCTGTAAAGCTCTTTCTAAAAATAAAAAAAAACACAAAACCAAAAACTTTTACAAAAACTTGCCCTTTGTCGCCAGAATCCATTTTTTTCACCCACCACCCATCGTATTTCTCCATTAACGTTTTCTTACCCTCACCTTCTCCGCTTTGACTATACTAAACTCGTTTAGTGTATGTCCACTTGGACTCGGGACACTAGCGCCCGCCTAGTCCGCGTTACGTTAGTCGCTACCGACTACGCGATCGACTCAGACGTCGAAACTCCGTCCACGCCTCTTTCACCCTTACCTTTGCCGGCCAACTCCGACGTTGACCCAAATTCAGTTCATACATCCTCACCTTCACCATCACCAACCTCTTCTTCCGCAATGTCAGGATTTAATCCAAACATCTCTTTGACTCCCCCGGGATTGACTCCACCTCCTACGGATGCAAATAACCCACCACCACCGCCTGTTGTAGCGCCGCAGCGAATCGCGCTCCAGGATCGTTTCTATCCCACCCGTTCTGCACTTCCCACTTGTCTTTCCCTTCCACCGGCCAATGGGGATAATTTTAAAATTAAGCCCCACTTCATTAACATGCTTTCGAAATTTCATGGGCTTGAATCTGAAGATGCCTATATCTTCATCAACAAGTTTCAAAATGTTTGTTCCATGATGAAAACTACCCAGCTATCGGACGATGCTATACGGCTACGGGTTATTCCGTTCACTTTGTGCGATCTTGCTGAAAAATGGCTGTATAGCACCGCTTCCCACTCCATAACCAGTTGGGACGAGTTTGTGAAAGCGTTTCTCAAGAACTTCTATCTGAATCATAAAACCGCAAGGATCCGTAACGAAATCAACCAATTCTCTCAGCTTCCTACTGAACCCTTCTGGAAGTGCTTTGACCGGTATAAAGACCTTCTTGTTCAGTGCCCTCACCATGGTATCGAGAAATGGCAACTTTGCCAAACCTTATACGAGGGCCTGAACCCAGCAACCAAGCAGTTGTTGGAAACCATTTGTCAGGGCCACTTCCTATCGAAATCTGACGAGGAAGCGTGGCAATTCTTCGACGACCTTGCGGAACAAACGCTTCAATGGAAGAGCACTAGACCAACTTCTTCTTCTTCCTCCTCTACTTCTACTGGTCAGTCTAGGGTAGGAATTCACCAACTCGATGTCTCTATTGCGATGAAAGCTGAAATGGCTGCAATAACGAGAAAACTTGAAGCGATAGAGAGCAAATTTTCATCTCTTGCTCCTGCCCCTGTTCTTCCCCTTCGTACCATTTGTGCTTGTTGTTCCGATCTTTCTCACTTAATCGAAGAGTGTCCTTACAATCCACCATCTAAAGGACAGGATCAGGTTAATGCTGCATTTCAGCAAAGACCGAGAAATGATCCATACTCTTCCACCTACAATCCCGGTTGGAGGAACCACCCCAATTTCACCTGGAATCAGAATCAGCAACAATTCCAAGGAAACAATTTCCAGAGGCCCCCTCCTCCGCAACAACAAGCGCAACAACAAACTCAACATCAGTTTCAGCAGCCCTTCCAACCCTAACCTTTTCAAAATCAGACGAACAACTTTGCACCCAACAATTCTTTTCTACAAAACAACTTTGTTCCGTCAAACAACGATAAGGATTCCTCGCTAGAACGAAGTCTGGAGGCGTTCGTTAAACAATCGACACAATCCACCGCCAACATCCAGTCGTCTATTCAGTCTTTGGTGCAACACACTGCTGCATACGGGCAAAGCATCAAGACCATCGAAGCCCAGATTGCACAGCTGAATGCGGCGTTAAGCGAGCGAGAAAAGGTGAAGCTTCCATCTCAACCACTCCCAAATCCCGGTCACCCACATAATGTACATGTTGCTCATGAACAACAGAATCTTAATGTGAGTGCCGTGACTACATTGAGGTCGGGAAGGATGCTAGACAACAACATCGGCACAGCAATTGAGGATAATGACACCCCGGCCGCTTCTTCTTCTTCTTCTTCTTCTTCTTCTTCTTCTTCTTCTTCGTCTTCTGAGCCTATTCTCCATTCGTCAAAAGGCTCTTCTTCTTCTTCTGCTCTGAACGGAACCACTTCTCATTCCATGAAAACACCAGCTCTGGGATCCATTCCAACTCCACAAGCATTGGACTCAACCAATTTTAAAAACGCTCCATTTCCAAACCGGTTGAGGTCCAATAAACAAAATCCATAAATGGATAAGATTCTGGAGTTTTTTAAGCAGGTTAACATCAACATTCCCCTTTTAGATGCTGTCCAACAAGTCCCGTCCTACGCGAAAATCTTAAAGGACTTGTGCACGAAAAAGAGGAAGTCTCAGGTATCCAAGAAAGTTTTCTTGGCTAGTGCTGTGAGTGATGCTCTTACCCAATCTTTACCGCAAAAACGGAAGGACCCTGGCTGTCCTACAATTTCTATTACCATTGGGGATAAGAACATCAACCGTGCACTATTAGATCTTGGTGCCAGTGTTAACCTGCTTTTGTACTCTGTATATGAGCAATTAGGTGTATGAGAGCTGAAACCCACACACTGTACTCTCCAAATGGCCGACCGATCAATCACCCATCCTAGGGGTGAGCTAGAGGATGTGTTAATCAAGGTTGGGGACTTCATATTCCCCGTTGACTTTATTGTATTAGACACACAGCCTGTAGCTAACCCCCGGAATCAAATTCCGGTGATACTCGGTCGTCCATTCCTTGCAACCTCAAATGCTGTGATCAATTATCCCAATGGTTCGATGAACCTATCTTTTAGAAACATGACAATTGAACTCAACATTTTTAGGTTGGGGAATCAGCCCACCAAACCTAATGCTCATATACTAGACGTTTGCTCAATCCAGGAGATCACCCCAGAAGAGTGTGAATTCGAGGAGTTTTTGTTCGATCACGATAACCTTAACGCCACTAGTGCGTTCCTCTTCGAACCTGCTGCTGTTTCTGCACCCGACAATGACTACGAGTGTTTCACTTTCTCGAACGATCTTAGCCACTCACCACCCGAGTTTGAATCCTTCGAATTTCTGGATGAGTTACCTGAACCATCCAACTCGGTCGCTTACACTCGTTTTGAACCTTTGCTGGAATCCTTTGAGTTCGAGACCTTTTCACCAATCTTGCCTTCAATCGTTTCACCTCCAACGCTCGAACTCAAGCCTTTGCCGTCTCACCTTAAGTACGCTTACTTGGGTGAGAACGAGACCCTCCCTGTTATCATCTCGGCTTCTCTAGCTCCAAAGCAAGAGAAAGCCCTTCTTGCGGTCTTGCACAACAATAGGCAAGCTTTTGGCTGGTCCATGGCGGACATCAAGGGGATTAGTCCCCTGATCGTTGAACATCACATTCATCTGATGGATGATGCCAAACTAGCCAGGGATCCACAAAGGCGACTCAACCCAGTCATGAAGGAGGCTATGAAAAAGGAAATCGTGAAGTGTCTGGATAGTGGTATCATTTACCCTATCTCTGATAGCCAGTGGGTTAGCCTCATTCACGTTGTCCCCAAGAAATCAGGCATAACGGTCATTACTAACGAGGCAAACGAGTTAATCCCTACTCACACCCAAACTGGGTGGCGAGTATGCATCGATTACAGAAAACTCAACGCCGCAACGCGGAAAGACCACTATCCTCTACCTTTCATTGACCAAATGCTTGAACGATTGGCCGGACACGAGTACTACTGCTTTCTTGATGGCTACTCCAGCTATAATCAGACTTCCATCGCCGAAAAAGACCAGGACAAGACCACATTCACTTGTCCTTTCGGCACGTTCGCATATCGTCGCATGCCCTTTGGGATATGCAATGCGCCCGCTACCTTCCAGCGGTGTATGATGGGAATCTTCTCAGACATGGTGGAGAAATTCCTGGAGATCTTCATGGATGATTTCTCCATCTTCGGCGATTCCTTTAACGAGTGTTTTCTGCATCTTGACGCTGTCCTTACCCGATGTAAGGACAAGAACCTCACTTTGAATTGGGAGAAGTGCCACTTCATGGTGCGCGAAGGTATTGTCTTAGGCCATATCATTTCGCAAAATGGCATAGAGGTTGACAAAGCAAAGATTGAGGTCATTTCCAATCTCCCTCCTCCCAGATGCGTCAGAGACATCCGAGCCTTCCTTGGCCATGCCGGTTTCTATAGACGATTCATCAAGGAATTTAGCAAGATTGCTAGGCCCATGACTCTTCTACTGGCCAAGGACACACCATTCGACTTCAACTCGAGCTGTGTGACTGCGTTCGAGTCATTAAAAAGCTCACTCACTTCTGCTCCCGTTCTTTCTTCACCTGACTGGACGCACCCATTTGAGATTATGTGCGATGCATCCGACTTTGCCATTGGTGATGTCCTTGGACAACACATCAACAAGATGCCGCACGTAATCTATTATGCTAGTCGAACCCTGAACGACGCCCAACTTAATTATACAACAACTGAGAAGGAATTCTTGGCTGTTGGATTTGCTTTAGAAAAGTTCAGGCCCTACCTCATCGGCTCTCCAGTCATTGTCTACACAGACCATTCTGCTCTGCGCCATCTTTTTGCGAAGAAAGATGCAAAATCTCGGCTAATACGTTGGATCCTCTTGCTTCAAGAGTTTGACCTTGTCATCAAGGACAAAAGAGGATGTCAAAACGTAGTCGCCGACCATCTCTCACGACTTCCTTCTTCGCCGTCGCTTCAACTTCCGATCAACGACGTTTTTCCGGAAGAACAGCTCTTGACAGTATCTCGCGAACCCTGGTTCGCAGATATTGTGAACTATTTTGCCACAGGGCTACTACCGACTGAATGGTCAAGTCAGGACAGACTTCGATTCTTATCCCAAGTAAAACACTTTTACTGGGACGAACCCTATCTGTTCAAGTACTGTCCCGACCAGATTATTTGTCGGTGTGTCCCTGACGATGAATTCAAAAGTGTGCTGTCATTCTGCCACGATCAAGCATGTGGCTGGCATTTTGCCCCCAGAAAGACAGCTGAGAAGATCTTGCAATGTGGTTTCTACTGGCCATAACTCTTCAAAGACGCTCATGACTATTGCAAGACTTGCACCCGGTGCCAACACTTGGGCCGGATATCCCGGAGGAACGAGATGCCGCTCTAACCAATCTTGGTTGTGGAAATTTTCGACGTTTGGGGGATAGATTTCATGGGGCCGTTTCCCAGCTCTTTCGGGAACTTGTACATCCTTCTCGCTGTTGATTACGTCTCTAAGTGGGTCGAGGCTGTGCCCAGCCGGACTAACAACAACAAGGTTGTCGTTAGGTTTCTTAAAGAAAACATTTTCTCCCGGTTTGGGCACCCCCGAGCGATCATTAGCGACAATGGAACTCATTTCTGCAATAAGACTTTCGAGGCATTGATGCGGAAATATTCCATTAATCATAAGCTATCTACGCCCTACCATCCCCAAACCTGTGGGCAAGCCGAAGTTTCAAATCGGCAAATCAAGCAGATACTGGAGAAGACGGTTTCCAAGAACCGAAAGGATTGGTCGTTGAAACTCACTGATGCCCTTTGGGCATTTCGAACGGCTTATAAGACCGGTCTTGGCATGTCTCCCTATCGGCTTGTGTACGGAAAGGCTTGCCACCTCCCTGTCGAAATAGAGCATCGCACATTTTGGGCGATAAAAGAACTGAATCTGTCTCTCGAAGATGCGGGCAGCCATCGGAAGCTGCAGTTGAACGAATTGAGCGAGCTTAGGGACGAGGCTTACGATAACGCGGTTGTCGTTAAGAACCGAACGAAGGTGTTTCACGATAAACACCTTTTGCGCAAAACGTTCGTACCTGGTCAGCTGGTACTGCTTTACGACACCCGGCTACACTTCCATCCAGGAAAGCCCAGATCTTGCTGGAAAGGGCCGTATATTGTACGGAATGTGTATCCGCATGGCGCTGTGAATTTGGAGATGTAGGGTTCCTAGGCACTCTTGTGAAGGTTCATAAAGCATCAAACATGCCCGAATAAAATTTTAGATGTGCCGAACAACCCAAAGCCGGGATCTTTGCTAGATTATTAGGGTTTAACATGCAAGATAACATCTTTAGACCTAAGTGTGAGGGATTACAACCTTTGTAGTCCGCTCCTTCGCTTCACAAGCTCCGAGTAGAAGTCCCTTCGCGGCGATCCATGATCTCCCGGACTCAAGAGAGGCTCCACGACTCGAACGATCCATGATAGCTTGTCGTATTCCTTTTCTCCGATGATCTACGTCGAAGTTGCAATAGCTCAAGCTTTCTCTCACTCTAATGAGGTGAACACCCTAATCTAATGGGCTAGATTAGATGAGGATGATGGAGTAGTATTTATGCTTTCTTTTTATATCATTTTCTCACAATAACTCATCACAAAAGAAATCTCAAGTGAAATCTCTCTCAAACTCAAGAGAGAAGAAGATGAAGAATGAAAAGAATTATCCTTTTGTGATGAATAGTATATTAGAGTATATGATTGATTATGGAACCATGGTCAAGGATGAGAGGCTAAAACTTTGTAGAGAATAAACTAGAGTTAGGGTTTGGTTAGGTTAAGGATAAGTATCAACCATAATATCTTAACCAAGACAAAAGAGAATCCTTCTAGAATGAACAAGAAGGAGCTAACCCTAATCAAACCCTAATCCCTTTATATCATCCTTAAACAAGTTTCATAATAAATCATATAATGTCACAATAATATATATCACATATATATTATATATTTGCAACAAAAGAAAATAATACAATTAACATATATCGAATATATATCAATGTATTAATCTGGTGAGAAAATGAAATAATAAAGCGAGCCAATATTAGATAATGTAATACATTATATCATATATATCTTTATACATTAAATCATCGAGTCAACACTTGATCCGATGATCCGGCTATATCGAATATAACCGACTAATATATCATGTACCGATTCATCGAATCAACACTTGATCCGATGTCCCGGTTCATATCTAAATATCGCGAGAATATAATACGGTATCTCATATCGCATTATCCTCGGTCCTGCACATATCACATATGTGCCTCTACTTCGTTTTGCCTGAGCCAAGAAACCTCTGTGTAGAACTCTAAAGAATCGTCAATACGCCGGTAGCAGGTGATGATCATATCAAACACCCACAAGCTGCAAGCGGTCAGCTAAACGTAACAGCCACCCAGGTATTGAGCGATCAGAAGATCAACAAGCTAGCATGTCCGTTCTCCTGTGAATCCAATCAGTAACACTCCCGTACAGTCCGGTCTGTTCGTCTGATATGTCGCATATCAAGTCTAGGGGTGGTATACGTCAGACCCCAGTAACCGATAAGTCGTGTCGATGTGAGGCTCATAACAGATCGAGAAACTACTAGTAACACTTACCAGTATATCTCTATATCATCCCTAGCCAGGGACTTCCAGTTATAGCCAATCGAACACAGCACAACATCAACTCCCTATACCGGGAGAGACGAATCCCCTCCTATCGCTCATTGCCTCCATGTGATTCAGGACTGTACCCAAAAGCCACCATTTTGCACACCCTCTTGGACGTGGTAAGGTGGAAATCAAAGCACAGTGGGAATCACACAAGACACTATGACGATCTCGGGACTACAGACTACCCTGTACCAGTGTCACCGGAGAACTGCCATCTGACGTGTGGTATATCACCATCTGGGAGTTCTCGGCGAGTCCGTCCAGTGTATCCAGTCTCCACAGAGCACCCGTACACCATCTCTGATGTCAAACACCGATGGATATGGGATCATCCATCGCCCATCATATGGGTCAAGATGCGTATACGCTAGTCTACTCTGGTGTATCGATGCCCTGTCTCGATATACCCTCGACTAGGAACAGTTATAGGATGTACTCATCGACTAGGATGACCCCACTAGTATAATCTCATCATAGTCCCAGTAGTCGAGTACAGATCCGAAGGGCTTTATCAACATGTGAGAGTAAGACAGTAAACCAATACAAGTCAACATGTTAAGATAAAGTGAAACCAAATAGCATACTATCATGACGAGCAAGAAAGTCCTCTCTGTATATATCCAAGCATCCATCATAATATACATCATATGTACAACAATGGCCTCAAGGGCATATACATAACTAACAATCTCCCACTTGCACTAAGGCCAGCTGTTGTAGTATCTCATACCTAGCATCCCGAATCATCTCTCAAACTGTATCTGGGGAATGGCCTTCGTGAGTGGATCCGCAGTGTTATCCTTCGTATCTACTCTCCTGACCTCAATCTCCCGGCGATCAACTATCTCCCTGATCAGGTGATACCACCTCAGAATATGTCTGGACTTCTGATGGGACCTGGGTTCCTTGGCCAAAGCCACAGCTTTATTGTTATAGCAATACAGAGGTATTGGATGCTCAATGGATGGAACCACACCAAGTTCACTAATGAACTTCTTCATCCAGACAGCCTCTTTAGCAGGATCGTTGGCAGCGATGTATTCAGCCTCCATCGTCGAGTCTGCAACGGTATCCTGTTTGGAACTCTTCCAACATACCGCCCCTCCATTGAGGGTAAAGACAAATCCCGAGTGCGACTTAGAGTCGTCCTTATCACTTTGGAAGCTGGAATCGGTAAAGGACTCCACCTGGAGTTCTCCGTTACCATACACCAAGAACATGTCTCTAGTCCTTCATAAGTACTTGAGAATGTTCTTCACAGCTGTCCAGTGACTCTCTCCAGGATCTGCTTGATACCGACTCACTACACTTAGTGAGTATGCTACATCGGGTCTGGTACACAGCATCGCATACATGATAGAGCCTACTGCCGAAGCATAGGGTATCCCTTGCATGCGAGCTCTCTCCAAATCAGTCTTGGGAGACATCTCTTTGGAGAGAGTGAGTCCAGAGATCGTGGGTTGGTTCCCACGCTTGGATTCTTCCATACTAAACCTCTTTAGTATGGTGTCAATGTACCTGGATTGGGACAATCCCAGTATCCTTTTGGATCTATCTCTATAGATCCTAATCCCCAATATACAGGAGGCATCACCTAGATCTTTCATTGAGAATCTTTGTGATAAGAAGAGCTTGACTGATTGCAGCATAGGAATATCATTCCCTATCAAGAGTATGTCATCCACGTACAATACGAGGAAGACAACCTTACTCTCTGCCACCTTCTTATAGATACAAGGTTCATCTATATTTTTGATGAAGTCAAACTCTTTGACTACAACATCAAAACAGATGTTCCAACTCCGCGATGCTTGCTTTAACCCATAAATAGATTTAAGCAGTTTGCACACCTTTCCGCTGCTCCCACTATCTACGAAGCCCTCTGGCTGAGTCATGTACACGCACTCTTCTAAATCACCATTTAGAAAGGCGGTCTTAACATCCATTTGACAGATTTCATAGTCATGGTATGTAGCAATGGCAAGTAAGATCCGGATGGACTTAAGCATAGCCACCGGAGAAAAGGTTTCATCATAATCCACACCTGGTCGTTGACGAAAACCCTTTGCTACAAGTCTAGCCTTGAAAGTCTCAACCTTTCCATCTACACCAATTTTCTTTTTAAAAATCCACTTGCTCCCAATGGGTTTTACCCCTTCAGGAGCATTTTCTAAAATCCATACTTTATTGGTGTACATGGATTCCATCTCAGATCGCATTGCATCCAGCCATTTCACAGAGTCACCACTCGTGATGGCCTGCTCGAAACTAGTCGGGTCATCATCTTCCATGATGCAATCCTCGCTTCCACCATCAATGAGAAAACCGTAGTATCTCTCAGGTGGACGAGAAACCCTACTAGATCGGCGGAGAGGCTGGGGTTCGTCGGGTACTACTGAATCTTTTGGTTCCAACAAATCATCAGTTGTAGTTTGTGGTGCTGGAACCTCTTCCAGCTCTACCTCTTTGCCACTAATTTCTTTTGCAAGAAATTCCTTTTCCAAAAAGGTGGCATGTTGAGCAACAAACACTTTTTGTTCCTCAGCGTGGTAGAAAAAATATCCTTGAGAATTCTTTGGATATCCCATAAATTTGCAAAGAACTGATCGTGCCTCGAGTTTGTCCGTATTTTGCCTTTTGACATAGGCCGGACAACCCCATATCTTAACTCGTTTAAAATATGGTCTCTTCCCACTCCATATCTCATATGGTGTGGTAGGTACAGATTTAGACGGAACTAGATTCAATATGTATATGACTGTCTCAAGCGCATACCCCCAGAAGGAAATAGGTAACTCAGCTTCGCTCATCATAGAGCGAACCATATCTAATAGGGTCCGATTCATCCGTTCCGATACACCGTTGTGTTGTGGTGTATAAGGAGGAGTAAGCTGAGAGAGAATCCCATTCTCTTTTAGATAATCCAGAAAATCATTGCTCAAGTATTCTCCTCCTCGATCAGATCGAGGGATCTTAATACTTTTGCCCGTTTGGTTCTCTACTTCGTGCTTATATTCTCTGAATTTCTCAAAAGTTTCAGACTTGTGTTTCAACAGGAACACATGCCCATATCTAGAGAGATCTTCAGTGAATGTAATGAAGTAGGAAGAACCGTTCCTGGCATGCGTAGACATGGGACCGCATACTTCACTATGTATCAGTCCTAAGAGTTCCGTAACTCTTTCTCCGTGTCCACTAAACGGAGCTTTGGTCATTTTTCCTTTGAGACATGAATGGAAAGTATCATAAGATGAAAATTCGAATGAATTCAAATATCCATTTTTATGTAACTTAGCTAGCCGTGTCTCATTTATATGGCCAAGTCTACAATGCCACAAGAAGGATTCGTTCATTTCTGAACTTTTCCTCTTGTGTGTGTTTTGTATACTGAGAACTGTATTCTGATTTAGAATGAATATGTCATTATGTAACGAGCCTGATGCAATCAACTTTTGATCTAGGAATATGTTCATAACATTATCCTGTACTACAAAATTATATCCTTCTTTACTTAATAAAGAAACTGATATAATATTGCACATCATGTTCGGTATATAATAGCACTCATTTAGAATCAGTGTATTACGATTAGGCAATACAAGGTGATATTCGCTAACTGCTTAGGCTGCAATACTTGCATCATTTCCTACTTGAACGGAATGATCACATTTTCCCAGTTCTCTACCTTTTCGTAGCCCATGTAACAATTTACATATGTGGGATCCTAATCCGGTATCTAATACCCAGGACGTAGGGTGAACTGAGAAACAGTTCTCAATAACTAACACACCTGAAGAAGATGCATCAACATGCATGTTCTTTTGGGCGGCGTGAGAATCCAGATATTCTTCTGTTTCCTGTTCAGTCTTATAACTCTTATAAGAAAGAACGGGTCCAACGTTCCCCTGCTCAGTATAATAAGCGGGTTCAGTCAATACATCCATATTATTATCTTGATTATGGCCTGACATGGTCGCTACCTGGAGAGAGAGAGAAGAAAACACTTTAGCGTATGCTCTTGCAAGATTAGATTGGTTATTATCTTATCTAATCAGGATGTCTCCCACTGTTTTTATCAAATCTTCCTTCAAACCCTAAAAGGTAAGATTAGCCAGGATTAATTACACCCTACAATTTCGTCAATCTTTCAGCCAGATCAGTGTCGGTACTTGAGGGAGGTTCCCCGTGCTTTCGCACGGACCTAATTAAAGTAAACCTCATTTTCCCAGAGGCGTAACCTCGTTAACACTTTTCTAGACACCTACTTGATCGGCTAATTGTCCTGTGTAAAACTCTCCCAGGAGTAACACTTACTCGCAGTGGGTATCGGAATCCAACTATCTCATAGGAGGTATGCAATCTCATTGCAAATTTCAACACTTGAAATTCCTGATAATATTTTTCCCCTAGCGATCTATGACCTTGACTAAGTCAACAAACCATAAATCGCAAGTCAAGTTCAACCCGTACATTTCCCGATTGAATTAAACCCACCCGTACGACCCTTGACTGAGTCAACAAGGCCGTGCGAATACCCTAATCCAATCGCATCTCATGTTTTAGCAGATAAACACTACTTAGCTACCGTACACTACGCCTTGACTAAGTCAACAAACATAGCACGAATACTAAATAATATCTATCTGAAATGATGGAGGGCTACGCAGGTTTTTCTGAAAACCTATTGCGTAATGAACTTGATATCGTCGTAGAATCAAGTGAAATTTTGAAATGGAGTGTTTTTTTAGGCTTTCATTAGTTTTGCTAAAGAGGTCACTCCCGGTGAAGGGATCTCGGCTCTTTCCTCATCGAATAAGGTGCAGGACATATCATATATATCACTGTGCAAAGCAAAACTTTAAAAGCAATCAAAAGACAAACCGAGTTTTGTAACATCTGCCAGTTTCGCTAAAGAGGTCACTCCCGGTGAAGGAATCTCGGCTCTATCCTCATCGAATAAGGTGCAGGGTATATCATATATACCACTATGCAAAGCAAAACTGTAGCTACCCTTTTTATAAAGTTTTGATTCTACAACATCTTTTAGGTTTCTTTTCTTTTTATTAATCTCATTAATAAAAAATCCCATCAGCTTATACTTCCTAAGCATCACAGATAAATACGACGTACACTTATGCCATCCGCATTTGCCTCGATGTCCCCTCGTGCACCGTTAGGTTAGGTAACTAACGACAGAGCAGGGCAGGGCTAGTGCGGGTGTAAAACATAAGTAACGTCTATATAATATATCATATATACTATATACTGTATCCATCACAACATTTCAAATGATCACATCACAGATATCGCAGCAGAAACATAGATATAATGTGGGATATACTAGGATGTCCGTATTTAGTATTTAGCCAACAATAGAAAATACGGATTCCACGGTCGCGATGAATAGCCAAGCCCACACCCTGGACCCCTACGAGAGCGGCAAGCGACCCTACCAATTCTGGAGTTTAGGAGACGCGGTCTCGACTCCTCGAGATGGCCTCCCACTGAACCCCAGAACCCGATCACCTGGGCTCCCCTCCTTGGGTCCATCCTAATGCGGAAAAGTAAATAATATACAACACTGGTGGCATCCACCTCAACCCGGAAGTGCCCCAAATAAAAGAATATTACATTACATTTGAATTTACATGAATGAAAATATAAAACTCTCATCTCACATAAAACCCCCGGCTATTCAATCGCGACAATCCTGCACATCATATCTCAGCAACACATAATATCTCATATCATCAACGTAAGTAAGTATGCATACACCGATCGTCGTCGATGTATAGCAACGAAAACCGGCAATACAACTACATACTACACTTACGGTCACAGAAAAGAAATTGTAAAACTACAATATTTGGAATCCACAATCACTTTAGACATCATAAATCCGAAATATCACATACTTCGCATTTCATGCCTAACTCTATGAATTCCACATATTGTATCACATTCCAGATAAATAGACAGTATTAAACTTTTCGAACAGATAATCAAATACCCAAAATTTTCCAAATAGCTCAACACTTGAGCGGAGTTCAAATAATCCCAGAATATGTCACAGTACCAGTGATCCAGCCGTAGAAGGGTCAAGTCAACGCCTCACATGTGGCACACCGTACTGCCACAAACCCGAAGGTTCAAAAGGAAGTTCAAGACGGTCACATAATCGAGTTAAGGTTTGTTGTCTTCTAGAGGGTCCACCGTGTTACTTGCACATTTTTCCGAATGATTCAAACCCGAAAAAAAATTCAACACTTGAAAATTTTGCCGTGACGGGAAAAAGTGAGTTAATGATATCCGTTCGAACATTTTAACAATTTCTAAATATCCGGAAATAATAACGAATTTAAATGTTCCGATCGAATCTACGATTACAAAATAAACCCCAGCATACTCAACACTTGAGTAAAAATAAAAATACCATAAACTGTATAAGAATCAAAAACAAAAATTACTGTGAAATTGAAATTGTCCCATCAAGCAGTACTACCGCGGAACCGCGGCCCAAGCAAGGTACGGCCGCGATTCCGCGGTCGTTTGTACGGATCAATGGCTCGTATTTCACTGTTATTCTTATCTTTGTCTGAGGTATTTTTCAGGTATTTTTAACTCAGAAAAAATCGCATTTTTGAAAAATATCCAGAGAGGGGTTCATTTTCGTCGGTTTGGGTTCGATCGGAATTTTAACTTCGTAAACACGTCTCCTAATGCTCTAACCTGGCTCTGATACCACTGTAGGGTTTCTAGGCACTCTTGTGAAGGTTCTTAAAGCATCAAACATGCCCGAAAAAAATTTTAGATGTGCCGAACAACCCAAAGCCGGGATCTTTGCTAGATTATTAGGGTTTAACATGCAAGATAACATCTTTAGACCTAAGTGTGAGGGATTACAACCTTTGTAGTCCTCTCCTTCACTTCACAAGCTCCGAGTAGAAGTACCTTCACCGCGATCCATGATCTCCCAGACTCAAGAGAGGCTCCACGACTCGAACGATCCATGATAGCTTGTCGTATTCCTTTTCTCCGATGATCTACGTCGAAGTTGCAATAGCTCAAGCTTTCTCTCACTCTAATGAGGTGAACACCCTAATCTAATGGGCTAGATTAGATGAGGATGATGGAGCAGTATTTATGCTTTCTTTTTATATCATTTTCTCACAATAACTCATCATAAAAGAAATCTCAAGTGAACTCTCTCTCAAACTCAAGAGAGAAGAAGATGAAGAATGAAAAGAATTATCCTTTTGTGATGAATAGTATATTAGAGTATATGATTGATTATGGAACCATGGTCAAGGATGAGAGGCTAAAACTTTGTAGAGAATAAACTAGAGTTAGGGTTTGGTTAGGTTAAGGATAAGTATCAACCATAATATCTTAACCAAGACAAAAGAGAATCCTTCTAGAATAAACAAGAAGGAGCTAACCAAAATCAAACCCCTAATCCCTTTTTATCATCCTTAAACATGTTTCATAATAAATCATATAATGTCACAATAATATATATCACATATATATTATATATTTGCAACAAAAGAAAATAATACAATTAACATATATCGCATATATATCAATGTACTAATCCGGTGAGAAAATGAAATAATAAAGCGAGCCAATATTAGATAATGTAATACAATATATCATATATATCTTTATACATTAAATCATCGAATCAATACTTGATCCGATGATCCGGCTATATCGAATATAACCGACTAATATATCATGTAGCGATTCATCGAATCAACACTTGATCCGATGTCCCGGTTCATATCTAAATATCGCGGGAATATAATACGGTATCTCATATCGCATTATCCTCGGTCCTGCACATATCACATATGTGCCTCTACTCCGTTTTGCCTGAGCCAAGAAACCTCTGTGTAGGACTCTAAAGAATCGTCAATACGCCGGTAGCAGGTGATGATCATATCAAACACCCACAAGCTGCAAGCGGTCAGCTAAACGTAACAGCCATCCAGGTATTGAGCGATCAGAAGATCAACAAGCTAGCATGTCCGTTCTCCTGTGAATCCAATCAGTAACACTCCCGTACAGTCCGGTCTGTTCGTCTGATATGTCGCATATCAAGTCTAGGGGTGGTATACGTCAGACCCCAGTAACCGATAAGTCGTGTCGATGTGAGGCTCATAACAGGTCGAGAAACTACTAGTAACACTTACCAGTATATCTCTATATCAGCCCTGGCCAGGGACTTCCAGTTATAGCCAATCGAACACAGCACAACATCAACTCCCTATACCGGGAGAGACGAATCCCCTCCTATCGCTCATTGCCTCCATGTGATTCGGGACTGTACCCAAAAGCCACCGTTTTGCACGCCCTCTTGGACGTGGTAAGGTGGAAATCAAAGCACAGTGGGAATCACACAAGACTCTATGACGATCTCGGGTCTACAGACTACCCTGTACCAGTGTCACCGGAGAACTGCAATCTGACGTATGGTATATCACCATCTGGGAGTTCTCGGCGAGTCCGTCCAGTGTACCCAGTCTCCACTGAGCACCCGTATACCATCTCTGATGTCAAACACAGATGGATATAGGATCATCCATCGCCCTATCATATGGGTCAAGATGCGTATACGCTAGTCTACTCTGGTGTATCGATGCCCTGTCTCGATATACCCTCGACTAGGAACAGTTATAGGATGTACTCATCGACTAGTATGACCCCACTAGTATGATCTCATCATAGTCCCAGTAGTCGAGTACAGATCCTAAGGGCTTTATCAACATGTGAGAGTAAGACAGTAAACCAATACAAGTCAACATGTTAAGATAAAGTGAAACCAAATAGCATACTATCATGACGAGCAAGAAAGTCCTCTCTGTATATATCCAAGCATCCATCATAATATACATCATATGTACAACAATGGCCTCTAGGGCATATACATAACTAACAGGAGAATCCAAAGGACGGTTCATTTTTCAAAGTAAACGGACACCGACTTAAACCGTACCTTAGTGCCGAACCAACAGAGGACCTCCTGGTCTTACAGGAGCCGGTTTACCATGCATAATCTTCCTCTGCCTACCACCAAACTTCGGTTATCCAGCCAAGAACAGTGGACACTGTTCCAACTAAGTTTGGGGGTATGTATATACCATTTTGTATATATTTGTGGATATTCTTTTCCATTTTTACTATTCTTCTTTTCTTTAAAAACAAAAACATAAACAAAAAAAATTATGTATATCTAACCGACAATTTTTACCCTTCAAATGATCTCTTCATGCAATGACAGTGAGGACACTGTCCAGTTTAAGTTTGGGGGTACACTCGGTACGCATTTCTAACCTTCGCATTCATATGTATATTTTGCATCTGCATATTAAAATCCATAAAATCCATAAAAATCAGAAAATTTTAAAAACATAAAAACTTTTCTGTCAAGTTAGCTAGTGGGAGAACTCTGATTCAACATTTCGACGGTTTTGTTTGTTAAGATAAGAATAACTAAATCTTATTTTTAGATTTTGAAAACCTGAAAGATAACTCTCCTTTGAAGTTAACTATAGCTGATAGACGTCTTTACATCACACTACACGTGTCGTGAGTTTTGGAAATTAGATGCTAAGTCTTTTATGTCTAAAAAAAACTTTTAAATGGATAAATGAATTTCTGAGGATCTAATAGGTTTGTTCTGAAATAAGTAATATCAAGAATAGTTTATGAAATGAAGTGAATATGAAGGAATGTTATTGATGCCTTAAGTGGAACTAAGTCTGAAAAATAACCCATCTGGAACTTGATTGGAATGATTACACACCGAACCCACTAAACACGTCTTTTATCCAAAAAATAATTGAACAGCCAGTTATATCTCCGTTCGCATTGAATCATCATGATTTTCAAGCTAAATTGTCTTTTGTTTTTGGACCTAGGTAACTTGAGTAATTAAGTCCGCTGGGGTGTTTCTACACCTAATGCCTTAAAGCCAACTGGTTTGGGTGCATTGGCCCAAAGCTCGTTAAGAAGCCTAGAAAGTCCAGATTAAAACAAAGTCAAGCAAGTGTTCTCTCCGAGTTAAAATTCCTAACGGTTCTTTTTGTGAGAATAATCTTGACAAAAGACAGGTTTTATAAAAAAATATTTCTAGCGGAGATATGAAGGTTTTATTCTATGATAAAGACTATTGCACATTCACAGAGGTGTGTATGAAATGAAAACAAGAAAAAGGTGGAGTGAAAAATAAGACCTAGTTTCCTGTTAGGGAAGATAGAAATTCTGAAGTTGAAAACTTTACTGGAAAACGAAACTTGAAAAGTGCTTAACTCTTTATAAAACTTATATGATCCTTTTAAAAATTTTATCTGGGCTTTATTGTATGACATGATGACTTTATTCGACCCTTCTGGAACTTAACGACACTATTTGCACTGCACGTAAAGACATATAAAATCTTAAGTTAAATAAGAAGCGAGGTGTGAAAAATAAAGGTTCGATAGTCTAGACTTTGGATAATAGAATTGTTATTTTCTGAAACAAAACTTTAGGGTTTGAATCATAGTTATTTTGCAAAACTAGCTTGACCGGATTTTGTGGGTAGTATCCTCTGAAAACCCTCAGGAGACAACACTCCTCCTACTAGGGACACCTAGAGGTTTAACGGCTTGTTGCACATGCTCAGTGCAATCGCGTTCCCTGCGAAAGTGAGGTTAGGAATTTTTTGTGAATAAATTGGCTTTGCTCGGGATGAGCAAATGATAAGTTTGGGGGTATTTGTTCATATCAGATTTTTGCATTTTTATACCACCCAATTTTTATCACATTGCTTATCGGTAGGTACTCTTGAGCCGTATTTGCTAGTCAATTGCAGGATACAGGTTCTCAGCTTTAAACAGTGAAATTCATGGAAAAGCACGACAAATTCCGGATTACTGCCAACCACAGATAAAACACGGGTCTCCGCTCTCTATCCGTATGTTGCCGCACACTAGTTTAAGGGAAAAAATGGCAAATCGATGTCATTTTCATGCACAAAGCTCAATGTCAGCACAAGATCCAACATATCTACGCGGAGCTAAAGAAAAATCATGGCAAAAGATCCACATCACATCACCTTTTGATCAGCAGAAATTCTGGAAATATCGTGAAGAAATTCTGAGAAACAACACATACCAGACTGAAGGGTACTGCAAACCAGGGGAAGGCACCAAAATTGAAGACCTAAATCCCCAATAGGGCCGCACGCTTAGGCCGCGGAATCGTGGCATAAGCACGCTTAGGCCGCGGATCCGCGGCCGTATAGTCTTGTCGGCTAAAGACTTTTAAGGGTATTTTGGTCATTCCATGTTTATTCTGAATGTTGCCCTAGAATTTCTGTTGCCTGCATATAAATAGTCCAGAACTTGCCAAAGCTAAGGGTGCTTATTCTTGTATTTAGAGTTTAGAATACATGTTGTTATTCTTCTTCCTCTTCTCATCTCTTCTCCATTAAAAATTTGTAGTGAGCTTTTGTGAGTGAAGAATGAATAAAAGAGTTCTCTTTGTTATCAGGCTTGTCTTGTTCTTTTGTTAATTATAATTGCTTGTAATTTTCATTTGCTAATCTAGTTGTTGTTATTTGTTGTTTGTTTTTTTATTGTTCTCTTTTTCTTTATCCTTAAACAACAATGATGCTTAAGCTTGATCCTTGCCAAGGTGAGGTCTCAAATAGCTAGTTGTAATCTTCTAACCTCTTTCTTTCTATCTTCCTCCTTTGTTTTATTTTCTTTTTCTTATAATGGGTGAGTAGTTTTCATACTTGTTAGGGTAGGATAAGGAAAGTTTGAGAGAAGGAAATCTCTCTCACTCTTTTCTTGCCCAATATCTTAATTCGGACTCCCGTTAATTGAACCACAATCCGCTCCCTACGGCACCCTATCCTACATGATAGCGGCGATTCCTTAGTGAGACCGATTGTGGTTGAATTAACCGGAGGTTAAGGCTAAGAGCCAAGAACGGATGGACAAGCACCAAAAGGAAGAACTTATGCGTTGGAAAGCCTAGCTTATACTCGCAAGTTCCTTCCTAGTCGTGCTAATCCCCATTGTTGCCGATTACCATAACACCGATATTAAGAGTGGCAACGAAAGAAGTGAGCGACTCCTAACTCAAACTAACATAATCCTAACCCTGACAAGCTCTCTTTATATATCATTTTAGCACATAGTTAATCTCAAAACAAACTTGGACATTTGGACTTAACACGTTAAAGCACATAGAAAAAGATTCCCATCTCCCTGCGGACGACCCGTACTCAACCGGCTAGCTACAAGCGAAACCGTCTTGATTGCGGTAATTAACTAAGCACGCAAAAACTCTACCAATCACGGAGCCTCTCGAGAGTTCGGAACACGATGATCGCAGCGAAGGGACTTCAACACGGAGCTTAAGAAGTGAAGGACCGGATCTACAAAGGTTGTAATCCCTCTCACTTAGTGTTAAAGTGTTTAACATGTTAGTTTTCACATAAACTCTAGTTTAAAGATCCAGCTTTGGGTTCTTTGGCATGGCTAAAATTTTAATCGGGCATGGTTGATGCCTCGTAGAACCTTATGAGCATGCCTAGCAACCCTACATATCTCACCCAAAATAAACTCCATTAATTCTATCATGACTCACTAGGTGAGTCATTACCATGAGTCATTAGTGAACATGCTAGAAATAATGAGTCAGCAAAAATGAGTCACACTTTCCAAATCCAATAATCATTTAAACCAAAATTGATTATCCCAAAAAGAAATGCATCTTCTAAAGTAATCTCGTAACGGATTACGAGAATACCCCTCACCTGTATATACATACATGTATCCGTACTCCAACTGAATACGAATACTACGAGACAAAAGTATTCCAACACAATATAATACTAGGATCCGGCTTAAACCAAAGCCCACTAGTATTATCTGTCTGAATCATGATACGTGCACAAGTGCACGTGTATTTTCGAACCCTGCCATAAAACCATATGGCATCTACAACGTTTCGCCCGAACTTGGGAAACAATCTATGCGGGACTCTAAAGACTCGTCAATACGCTGGCAGTGGGTTTAACCACAAGCACGTCAGTGGTACTATCTGTACGTAACGGCTGTCCAGGTATTGAGAAAAAGGGAGGCCGATGAGCGAACTCATCCTGGAACCCTACTGAACCTATCGGTGACAATATCCGTACAGTCCGGTCCGTTCGTCTATGAGTATCGCATATCAGGCCTAGGGGGCTGGTAAACGTCAGACCCCCAATAGCGGTATAAGTCGTGTTAGAGTGTAGCCCAGAACACGTTGAGATACTACTGGAATACCTACCAGTAAATCTCGCTTGCCCTGGCCAGGGACTTTGTGTAATGGCTCTCCAGACACAGCACGATCTCACCCCCAATACCGGGAGAGACGAATCCCCTGCCGATCCGCTCACTGCCTCCATGTGGATCGGGACTGTACCCAACTAAAACCTATTTTCATGACTCCTTTGAGCCGTGGTAGGGTAATAATCAAAGCACAGTGGGAACTCATACAAGACAAATGACGATCTTAGGTCGATGAACTAACATGTACACATGTCACCAGGGAACTTCTATCTGACGACGGGTATAATACCAACTAGCAGGTTCCCGGCGAGTCCTGTCCGGTGCACTCATAACCCAATGAGCACCTGTATACATCTTAGGTGAACCAACTGACACTAATGGCTTGTGTAACCGGCTACCGCCCCTCGTCGGGGTCTCGACTGTATACACTAGTCTACTCCGGATTATCGATGCCCTGTCTCGAAACTCCCACGACTGGGGACCACTTTAAGGATGTGCTTATAGACTACCCAACTCTCACGTATATGATCGCCATCATACTGCTGGTAGTCAAGCAAGAATCCTATGGGCTCTATCAACGTGTAATAGTGATCTGTATTGTCACCTAAAGCAGTACATGATGATAAAGATAAACCAGATAGCATACTATCATCTCGAGTAAGACTGTCCTACAGGTATAGGTCCTCTCTCAATCATTGCAATCACGTACCTGCCATCCAATAATTGACTTTAAGGGCATTATATCCAACTATCTCCCACTTGCACTTAAGGCTAATTATTGCGATGCCGCATACTCACAGCCCGTGTGATACCGAACACCCAACTCCTCTACTAATCAGTTTCACAAAGCTCATTTATTAAACTATTATGTTCGAGAAATAGCCTCAGTAAGTGGATCTGCCCTGATGTTTCTTTCTATGTCTCTCTTAATCTCAAGTTTGCGGAGAAAGCCATCTCCCGAATTGAGTAATACCAATCTTAGAATATGTCCGGATATCTGATGGGACCTAGTACATAAATGAACTCCAAATCCAAACTTCTTAGAATGTATCGTCACCTGAACTTAATCAGTATCCTGCACCATGCCTCCTTCGGTATCCGCTTGGACCACCTATCCAAACTAATGCCCCTCGTTAGAGAGAAAACTATAACTCTGACAATCACTCTATCATCCATGTCACCTTGGAAACCTGGAATGATAACTGTCTCCTGAAAGAGGCTGCCGTTATCAAATCCCTAGAACATTCACTTATGTTCTAAAACTGCTTCCGAATGTTTCTCCAGGATTGGATTAATATCAACTTATTGCATCTAGTGCAAAAAAAAACATCTGGTGTGGTACTTGACATCTCATGATTGACTCAATTGCCTAAGAAAGTGATATGTCAATCATGCTCATCCCTCTCCCCTTTAGTCTGTAAGACACCTTTAGAGATGGTGACTCCATCACCTGCAGGTACACCACCATACCAGGATTCGTCCATTCTAAAATACCTTTAGAATACTGTCTAAGTACCCAGATTGGGAAACTACCCATATCTAGATCTAAAACCATAGATCTAGTAACCAGAATGTCTTATATTATATCCATATCCTATGTGGAGAAACAATTGTGTGACAAACACAGTATAACCGATCGTAGTATATGAATTTTACTTCCTACTCTGTGTATGTCATCCAAATACCAGGACATCACACCCTATTACTTTCTTAACAGATCCATCCCCTATTCTGATGAAGTCAAAGCCCATGACTGTCACATCAAAAAATAGATGATCTATCTCTGCTATATCTGCTTTAGTCTATAAATAGACACAAGCTACTTGCCCACTATGCTTCCACTGCTCTCATTGACTACGACAATCCTCTGCCAGAGTCATATACACGTGCACTTCTAAAGCTAGTTTAGAACGACGCTATACTCATCCTCCTGCCGGGTCTCATAGCCTGGAACAACAGTAGTGTCAAGTCTGGGTAAACAAGAACTTCCCTGTCACCGTCCTTGAGGCTACCGGAGTACCTCTCGGGTGCCTGAGGTTACCCACCATATCTGCGGAGTGGCTAATGGAATGTCAAAGCTGATTGAATCTTTAGGTCCTATTAAATTTTCTGTATTCTGGAATCTCTTCCAGTTCTACCATACTCCCACTACTGTTTTCTGAAAAAATCCATTTTACTAAAACTGTGACGAGTCAAGAACAATATCACTATTGATCTTCCAGATGGTAGAAAATCAACCCTCGTCTAAGCCTAGGCCAACCCACAAACTGCCATTACAGAAACGTGCCTTGAGTTATCCAGAGTCTGGTTTTAAGCATAAGCCGGACAACTCCCCGTACCTTAACATCGTTAAGATATGAACCATTCTATATACCATATAGAAACATAGACACTGATTTAATTGGAACCAGATTCAAATCATGCAGCTGTCTCCAGTGCATGTCAATTAAATGGAGAGAGGCCTATCGGCATTACTCAACTTAGGAGTTCATCCAATTATGAGTAACGTGAAAGAGAAACAAGTTTCTCAAAATCATTACTATCAACTGAATACCAAACACAAGTATCTACATCTTCGATCTCCTTGAAGAATCCCGATACTTGCGACACCTGGTTCTCTACTTTATTCTTGTACCTATAACTTCTCAAAACTTAGACCTTGTATTTCTACGAAACACATGTCTAAAACTGGAGAAGTCATAAGTAAACATAATATAGTACGAGTACCAACCCTTTTTTCCTAATGGACACTGGACAATATACAATACTCTGTATGAGTCCCCTGAGTCGAATAACTCAAACCCTGTGCGTCGTAGGTTGAAAATTGTACTTATGGTAATGAATAATTACACCGATGTTCAATGCTCCTTACCTAACCATCAACTGATATAGGTAAATGTCATGGACATAATTTCAAAAAGTTATATCTCACTTTACAAAAATAAACGTACAGATATATCAGTTTGAAATTGGTGCACAACAACGGATACTCAAAACCAACTACTTGCCGTCCGGCAAAAACCCATGCGATTTCCTCAAATATCACCAATTACAACGAATTCCAATATAATGAGGATGATCACCTAATTTCCAATAACTTACTCCCACTCATCATCTGTAAAACCATACAGATGTGAGAATCATACCTGGTAAATACATACCCTAGAGCAAGGATCTGATTGGGAAATCAGTTTTCAATTAACAATGCATAGTAAAATTGAAACATGAATATGTTTCGAAGGGGTATCCTGGTATTCCTAGTAATGCCTCTTCCATTATCCAGATTCATGACTGTAACCGTATATTTCGTTGCCATCTCTCCAAATCCCTTTATTTGTCTTTAGTCATTACCTTTTGTACACCATCGTTAGGCTAAATGGTTTTCTTCCTTCCCCACCGTTCGGCACCGGCCTATGGTTTGGAAGAAGACTATCCAATAAGAGTAATAAGTGTACTCTCCTAATCCTAGGAGTACTCGCAACCTGAGAGAAGGTGATGATAAAAGACAACTGAATAAACCTTATTCTATTTCTCCGGAACCGGAGAAAAGCAAAGGTGAAGTAGGAGTAGCGATGAAATACGCGGTTTGGTCGTGAATGATAGCAGTCGCAATTTACTTTGCCCTCTTTCAAATCCCTTCATATGTCTTTACTTATTACCTTCTGTACACCACACTTAGGATAATTGATTTGCTTCATTCCCTACCTTTCGGCACTTGCCTATGGTTTGGAAGAAGACTATCCAATAAGCGTAATAGGTGTAATGTCTCCAAATCCTAGGAGCCCTCACAACCTGAGAGAAGGTGATGATAAAAGACAACTGAAGAGTCCTATTCAATTTCTCCAGAACCTGAATCCATCCTCGAATCTGGAAAAAGTTCTTTCGAGTTCATATATAACCATACGATAGATTTATCTAATGGAAGTGGATGTCCGTAGTGATACGGGGTGTTCTGGAGAAATGCAAAGGGAAAAAGAAGGAGTGGCAATGATGTATGCAACTCAGACAATCTAAAAGCCAGTGTTTTAAGAAAGTTCGGTTAACTTGATTACTAAGTCATAGTCTAGGGTCGGGCTATGGTCGCTGCCAAAGAGAGAGAAAAGAAACACTCTGCGTGCACTCTAACCTAGATCAGAATGGTTATCACTTTATCTAATCAGGAAACCTCCCACTGTATCATCAAATTCTCCTCCAAACCTTAAAGAAGAATCGGTCGGGATCACCCAAAGAGTAAACCAACTCATCAGTGGGAATCGGGATCCAACTATCATCGCATGATAACGTGATGGAATCCACTCACGTTATCACACTCCAGAAGGTATGCGCATGTCTGGCAAGTTTCCTGTATGTTTGAAACTCCCGATATGATTTTTACCCATGCTCTTATGACCTTGACTAAGGCCAACAAATCATAAGTCACATGTCAAGTTCTGCTCGTCATTGTCCAGGTTAATTTGTGTTAGTTATATGTATGCCCTAGAGGCCATTACTGTACATGAGATGTATAATGTAGTGGATGCTGGGACATATATAGAGAGAGGACATTCTTGCTCGACATGATAGTACGCTATCTGGTTGCTCTTTATCTTAACATGTATACTTATTGTCTCTCTGTTACATGTTGATAAAGCCCTTAGGATGTGTACTCGACATCCAGGACTATGATGTAGATCATACTAGTGGGGCCTGGGTAGTCCATGGGTACATCTTTCAATGTTCCTAGTCGTGGGAATATCGAGACGGGGCATCGATATTCCAGAGTAGACTAGCGTATATCTTCTCGACCCATATGATGGGTGATGGATGATCCCATATCCATTGGTGTTTGACATCAGAGACAGTATGCGGGTGCTCAATGGAGACTGGGTACACTGGACGGACTCGCAGAGAACTCCCAGATGGTATTATACCTCACGTCAGATGGCAGTTCTCTGGTGACACTGGTATAGCTTAGTCTGTTGACCCGAGATCGTCATAGAGTCTTGTGTGTCTCCCACTGTACTTTGATTTCCACACTACCACGGATCTACTGAGTCATGCAAACAGGTGGTTTTTGGGTACAGTCCCGATTCATATGGAGGCAATGAGCGATAGGAGGGGATTCGTCTCTCCCGGTATTGGGGGTTGATGTTGCGCTATGCTCGACTGGCCATAACTGGAAATCCCTGGCCAGGGTTGCAGTGATTTACTGGTAAGTGTTATCAGTAGTTTCACGCTTGTTGTGGACCTTACATCGGAATGACTTATCAAGCTACTGGGGTCTGACGTTTACCACCCCTAGGCAAGATATGCGACATATCAGACGAACAGACCGGACTGTGCGGTAAGTGTTACTGATTGGATTCGCGGGAGTGTGAGCAGGCTTGCTCGTTGATCTTCTGATCGCTCAATACCCGGGTGGCCGTTACGTTTAGCAGACCGCTTGCGGCTTGTGGGTGATTGATATGATCACCGCCTGCTGCCGGCATATTGACGAGTCTTTAGAGTCCTACACAGAGGTTTCCTGTCTCAAGCGAAACAAAATAGGAGCATATATGAGATATGTGCAGGACCGAGAATAATACCAGTATGTGATACTGTATTCTATTCTCGCGATTTGTATCATCGGACGGTTATATGAGATATAGCCGGGTTACAGAATCAAGTGTTGATTCGATACATTGATACAGTAGATATTAGTCGGTTATATGTGATAAGACCGGATTATTAAATAAAGTGTTGATTTAATGATTTAATGTATAATTATATATTTGATATATTACTTTACATTAACTAGTATTGGTTCACTTAAAATTGAATTTCTCACTTGATGTGCACAAGTTGTATATGTGATATATGTTTGTGCACTAGTTTGTATCATGATTGATGATACATGCAAACTTGGGTGTGTGTGTCACTTACACCATATTTAAGATAATGGTTTAGGTTTTTATTTATTTTGGTAAAACAAAATGGTGGTTTTCTTTGTCTTGGCTTGAAGATTCATGAAGCTTTTAAGCATCTTTGACAAAGTCCACTCATTTTGTTTTGCATAAGATTTTCATTAACCTAACCATTACCTCAAATTATGGTTTAGTCTCTACAAAGGTAAACTCACCCATGGTTGCATTATGATAGACTTCACTTGATTATCCTTTTGACATAATTCATTTTTTAATTCATTATTCTATTCTTTCTTCTTCTTCTTCTTCAAGAAGAAGAAAAGCTTGCTAGAAAATTTTCAAGTGAAGAAAAAGAGTGAGAAATCCAAATCCAAAGTGAACCCACATCCTATTTCATCATCCTCTACTACTTGCCATTTAGTTTAGGGTGTTCTCTTCACAAAGTTCTTGACCTAGTGAAGATGGAGCTTGAGTTTGAGTCTCCTCGACGTAGATCATCTTCGGTCTCGAAGTCAACGACCTAGCTCGCTCATTTCTCCGAGGAAACCATCGCTAGAGTCCGGGATCTCGATGATCGCAGCGAAGGGACGTCAACACGGAGCTTTAGAAGTGAAGGACCGGGTCTACAAAGGTTGTAATCCTTTTTCACTTAGTGTTAAAATGTTTAACTTGCTAGTTTTCGCATAATCTCTAGTATACGATCTTGGTTAGGGTTGCTCGGCACGGCTAAATTTTTGAATCGGGCATGGTAGATGTAAGTCCACGTTACCTCTCCCGGTACTTACGGGCTTGCGGAAATGATGAAAAACGATTTTTCTAGAGGTGGTAACATGGACTCAAAATACGGATCTTTGTTAAACAACTATCTAACAATCCTAACAAGAGTTTTACCTACTTGGTTAGGTGTTTATACCTTAATTTGAACTCCTTCGTCTTCAACTCCTTGCGGTGGTCGGATCGGCCTCACCTCGTCGTCTCCTTGCGCCGAAGATGGATCCACCTGAAAGCTTCTACCTTTGGCTTCACTTCAAACTAGAAGAAACTATAACACTTGGTTTGCCAAACCTTGTGAACTAGGATGAGTAGAGGAGTGTGTTGGGTTTTATCTCAATGGTTCTTGCTTCTTGTTCAGTCGATAAAACTGCACATTTGTAGTACATTTTTCCTACCATTTTTATATTAAAAAAGGACTATATTATAATATATTATACATATGAGGGTTTATGTGTAAAAACATTATTTTCCATGTGTTAATATATTTTAATTATCATTTGGTAGGAAAATGTATGCAAATAATATTATTGATCTAATCCTAGTAGAACAAAGTCTACTAAAATCTTATTTGAGTTGTTGTGCAGATTATTTCCAAGTTGTTATGAAGGATTTAACAAACAAATCAATTTGTTGAAGAAAACTTGCCAAATTAAGAAGCAAACTTGGAGACCAAGTCTGCAAGCAACCGAGAGAATATTTTAAAGATACAAAGATTCCAGAGGAGCCCACATGTCACAAGAACAGAGCCCCTGAATTTTGATGAACGGCAGAGATTACATGGCCGCGGATCCGCGGCCCTAGACACCATTTGCCGCGGATCCGCCGCACTTATATAGATTTGGGAGCTGAGGATTTTTGGGGTAAATCAAATATATATTTTACCAAAGTTTCAACAATAATATTTTGGCTTTGCACTATAAAAAGGCACCGAGGGCCTCTTGGAAAATCTATCAAGCCGAAGAGATCACGAAGCTCCCGACGCTCATGCATCCAGGCTGATCATCGACTGTTCGACTACCTCCCTAGGAAAGATCGAGAAGCAAATCAAGTTTTGTAATCATTTTCTATGGATTAAAAGTGTAGTTGAAGGAGTTGATTAATAAAGGTAGTTTTTTTTAATTGTTTGTTTTCTTTTACATTATGTTTTCCATCTCTTTCTTTTCATTTTCTTCTCCCAACATGCGCGAGTAATTCTCCGCTTGTTAGGGTTCGTAGGATTAGGGTAGGTTAATGGGTGATGAAAATAATTAAACCCTTTTTAAGTCCTATAAAGTTTAGGAACTTTATCAAAATAATCATTAACATCCTAATCGGGCGCGCTAGCAATTCTTTGCTAGTTCCGACCGCGATTAGAGATTAGATTAATGATTGTTTTGGTAAAGGCTAGATATGAACGGAGTTCCGTGTCGAGATAAGGGTTACGAGTGGGATTCCTTTTCCCTCCAGAAACCCTAATCTACACGCATCACCGTCGTTCTAGTTCTAAATCTATTAATGGATAAAAAGGGTAACTTTTAATTAATCTTCCATAACTACTAAATCCTAACGAACCCTACAAGCCCTATTATTATATTATTTAAATCTCTAAAATAATCTAGATCTATATTTAACATTCTTGTTTAAAGTAGATCTAGGAACTTTTCATAAAATTCTTTATTCCTCCTCTCTTCCTCAACACATCTAAAGTAAAAATAAAAGGTTCCACGTTTCCCAGAGGACGACCCGTACTCATTTCGGTCTAGCTACACGCGACACCGTTCTGATTGCGGTTAAACTACAAACACAAATTTTCGTATCAATCAAATGGCGCCTTTGCCGGGGATACGTGCGTAATTTTTTATTTTTACTATTTGTGTTGAATTCTTAGACGAGCTATATCATTATTAAAACAAAACTGCAATTTGCATATTTAACGATTTGTGCATGAATTTTGCAAGGAGATCTGGTTCATTAAAGGGAGGCATTCATCGAGATCCAGAGGAGCACAGAGGGCTTGAGAAAAATTTTCAGCAATTGTTCCTTCCACCTTGCGGCGGAACCGCGGCAAAAGTACCATTCCTGCGGCGGAAACGCGGCTTCTTAGAGGAATTAGGGCTTCAATCTTCTCTGGTATTTTCTTTCAACTCCTCCTCTCTCCTCTCAAATCCAATACAATCTATTTTCTGCAGGATTCTTTGCAAAATTGCGCCGCTCAAAAATCTTTTTGCAAAAAGTTTTGTGTTTGGTTTCGTTTTGCATATTTAATACGGATTTTAAGGGGCAAAGACCAAATCAAGATTAGGTGGGGATTTCATCACCCTTCCTAAGCCCCACAAATCACAAACCGAGCATACAGATCAACCCTTCATTAATTTAAAAAATATCTAGACCAGACTCTAAGGACTGTCGAGCTCAATAGGAAAAAGACCAGTATAAGCATCGGCCGTTTATCCTAACTGACATTGCGGTGTCTTGGCTAGTGGTTTTTAATTAGGCCCACTGTAGTGGTGGTTCCTTCCCACTTACCTGGCCGTACTTGTCCGTGAAGAGGCGGTTTGAGGTCCTATTTCTAGCCTTAGTTAGGAGCTGTCTAGAGACTGACCTAGGTAACCTTAGTTCTAGGGTTGCTTGTGCATATTAGGGAGATTTGTCTTGAATCCCACTTTTTCAAAACAAGCCAATTTTAAAATCACACACACGCTGCCACTTGCACTAAACCCGCTTAGTGCATGCTCGGCTGGACACGGGATCCTAGTGCCCGTCTTGTCCGCGTTCCTGTTATCGACGCCGAAGTCGGTACTTCTTCATCTTCTTTTCCCCTACCACACACCACATCAACCGAGATGGACGGCACTCCATCAGAGTATAACACCACGCTGCCACCGCCCGAAGGTGCGCAGAATCCACAGCGCATTTCTCTCCAAGAGAGATGCTATCCTATCCGTGGTCCCCTTCCTACTTGTCTATCTCTTCCACCACCTAACGGGGATAATTTCGAAATCAAACCCCACTACATCAATCTGCTGCCCAAATTTCACGGGCTTGAGTCGGAAGACGCGTACGTTTTCATCACCAAATTCGAAAACGTATGCGCAATGATGGGTACTTCACAATTGACCTTAAATTCTATGCGCTTACGTCTTCTCCCATTCACACTGTGCGACTTGGCAGAAAAATGGCTTTATAATACTGCCGCACACTCTATCGCTAATTGGGATGAATTCGTCGTAGCATTTCTTAAGAAGTTTTACCCAAATCATAAGACTGCACATGTTAGGAGCGAGATCAACCAGTTCACCCAGCTTCCCAATGAACCATTTTGGAAGTGCTTTGAACGTTTCAAAGACTTGCTTATCCAATGCCCCCATCACGGGATACAAAGATGGGATTTATGTCGGATTATATATGAGGTCATTAATCCAGCGACAAAGCAGATGCTTGAAACAATGTGTCAATGCAATTTCATGTCTAAAGATGACGGTGAAGCATGGAAATATCTGGAAGATCTCGCTGAACACACGTTGCAGTGGGAAAGCGTAAGACCACCTACAACTAAGGGAGGTATTCACCAGCTCGATGTTTCCATCGCAGTAAAAGCCGAAATGGCAGCGATGCAGAAGAAACTCGACGCTATTGAGAGCAGATTCTCATCAGTCTCCCTAAATCAGGTTACGCTTCCCAAGACTGTCTGTGGTTGCTGTTCGGATCCTTCACACTTAACGAAAGAATGTCCTATGAATGCATCGTTTCAAGCTATTGCTGCTTTTCAGCAGCGACCAAGAAATGATCCTTATTCTTCCACATATAATCAAGGATGGAGGAATCATCCTAACTTTGCTTGGAATCAAAACCAACAAAGTAATTATCAAAGACCTCCTCCACAGCAACCACAACCACAGAATCAGCCCCCCTTTCAGTCACAAAATTTCCAAAATCCGGCCAACATTTCTACACCACAAATGGCCGGTACTGACAACTCGCTTGCACAAACTTTGGATATGTTCATGAAACAATCCATGCAAAATTCGGCTGAGATAAGGTCTTCTATTGATACCCTAACGAAAAACTCCTCCTCCCATGGTGAGAGTATTAAATCAATAGAAAACCAAATCGCACAGTTAAACGCCGCAATGAGTGCGAGAGAAAAAGGGAAACTCCCATCTCAACCCCTACCGAATCCTGGCCATTCACAAAGTCATAATGTGAATGCCATTACTACGTTGAGATCGGGGAGAGTGCTGAACAACCAAGTGGGTGAGCAAGTTGATGATAGTGACACATTTGATACCTCTTCTTCTTCTTCTTCCCCTAACTCGTCTAGTCTCCCACCTTCATTCGAGCCTATTCTCCGTTTTCCCCAAGGCTCAAACATTTCGCCAAATCTATCTAAGTCGATGCCCACTCCAATTTTGGGATCGAATCCGTCGCCACAGTCTTCTCCACAAACGTTGGACCCAAAACTTATTGATCGTGCTCCATTTCCAAACCGATTAAGGGCCAACCGACCTAACCCGCAAATGGAGAAGATTGTGGAAATGTTTAAGCAAGTTAGCATGAATATTCCTCTTCTAGATGCTATTCAACAAGTCCCATCTTATGCAAGAATCCTTAAAGACTTGTGCACTAGGAAGAGAAAAACTCAAGTGCCTAAAAAGGTTTTCATGACGAGTAATGTTAGCACAGCTTTTACCCAACAAATACCAAAGAAACGTAAGGACCCCGGTTGTCCTACAATCTCTATTTCTAATGGGGGTAAAAATATAAATCGTGCTTTACTCGATCTAGGCGCTAGCGTCAACTTGCTTCCTTATTCAGTATACGAGCAGTTAGGAATTGGAGAGTTAAAACCCGCCCATTGTACTCTCCAAATGGCTGATCGATCTATCACCAAACCTCGGGGCGAACTAGAGGATGTGTTAATTAAAGTCGGGGAATTCATATTTCCCGTGGACTTTATTGTTTTAGATACACAACCTGTGGCAAACCCACGCAATCAAATCCCGGTGATACTTGGTCGACCCTTCCTAGCAACTTCTAACGCTGTGATTAATTGTCGTAACGGTTCTATGAACTTATCCTTCGGGAAAATAAAAATTGAGCTTAATATTTACAAGCTAGGAAGTCAGTCATCAGAACCTTCTGCTCATTTGCTGGATGTTTGTTCCATCCACGAGATAGCTCCCGAAAGCTGCATGGATGAGGAACTTTGCTTTAATGTTCTCGACAACACTAATGAGACATCGTTTGATCTTGCACCACTTCACAGTGAGGATATGTTTAATGAGTCCGACCTTGAGATTGAACCCGTTGACTCGTTGCAAAAGTCAGCAGCACTTTCCGAGTCAATATCTTATGCAAGTTTTGAACCTCTTAAGGAGTCCGAATATCATTCCGTTACCCCTCCTTCTATTGTCTCTCCGCCAATTCTTGATCTCAAACCGCTACCTTCTCATCTTAAATATGCATATTTAGGAGAGAATGAGACTTTGCCAGTGATTATTTCCGCTTCTCTAGCCTTAGAGCAAGAGAATGCACTTTTGGCAGTGTTGAGATCGAATCAGGAAGCATTTGGTTGGACAATGGCCGACATCAAAGGGATTAGTCACTTAATTGTTGAACATCACATACATCTGATGGATGAAGCCAAACCAACCCGAGATCCACAAAGACGGTTAAATCCCGTTATGAAGGAGGCGGTAAAGAAAGAAATCGTCAAGTGTCTTGATAGTGGAATAATTTACCCCATATCTGATAGTCAATGGGTAAGTCCAATTCATATGGTCCCTAAAAAGTCTGGCATCACGGTCATCACTAACGAGGCTAATGAGTTAATCCAAACACGCACCCAAACTGGGTGGCGCGTATGTATCGATTACAGGAAACTCAATGCCGCGACGAGGAAAGATCACTTCCCTCTGCCTTTCATTGACCAGATGTTAGAACGATTAGCGGGACACGAATACTACTGTTTCTTGGACGGATACTCTGGTTACAACCAGGTCCCCATCGCCGAAAAGGATCAAGATAAAACCACTTTTACTTGTCCTTTCGGAACTTTTGCTTATAGACACATGCCCTTTGGGTTATGCAACGCTCCCGCTACATTTCAGCGGTGCATGATGGGGATATTTTCAGATATGGTGGAAAATTTTCTAGAAATTTTTATGGATGATTTCTCCATTTTTGGGGACTCCTTTGAGGACTGCCTTCGTAATCTTGACGCTGTTCTTACCCGCTGTAAGGATAAGAACTTGACTTTGAATTGGGAAAAATGCCATTTTATGGTTCAAGAAGGTATTGTACTTGGACATATAATTTCACATAAAGGCATTGAGGTCGACAGAGCTAAAATAGATGTCATTCAAAACCTCCCTCGTCCCAATTGCTTCAAAGATATACGATCCTTCCTTGGTCATGCAGGATTTTATAGGAGATTTATTAAGGAATTTAGCAAAATTGCTAGACCCTTAACCCTTCTATTGGCCAAGGACACTACTTTTCACTTCAATTCGGATTGTGAGGCTGCTTTTGAATCACTTAAAGAATCACTCACTACAGCCCCCGTTCTATCATCTCCGGATTGGAACCACCCGTTCGAGCTTATGTGTGACGCATCAGATTTTGCTATTGGTGCTGTCTTGGGACAGCATATTGATAAGATGCCACATGTAATTTACTATGCAAGTAGGACCTTGAATGATGCACAAATAAATTACACAACTACCGAGAAAGAACTCTTGGCAGTTGTATTTGCATTAGAGAAGTTCAGGCCCTACTTGATTGGCTCGCCTATTGTGGTTTACACAGATCACTCCGCCCTCCGACATCTTTTAACGAAGAAGGATGCAAAAGCCAGGCTAATACGTTGGATCCTATTGTTACAAGAATTTGATCTTGTTATCAAAGACAAGAGTGGATGTGAAAACGTAGTAGCCGACCATCTTTCACGCATCACTTCTTCGCCAACTGTGACCGTACCGATAAATGACTCATTTCCCGACGAACACCTCTTGAATGTATCCTACGAACCTTGGTTCGTGGATATCGTGAACTATCTTGCGACGGGACTTATACCTAGCGATTGGTCGAAACAAGACAAACTTCGGTTTTTATCCCAAGTAAAATATTTTTACTGGGATGAACCATATCCATTCAAGTATTGTTCCAATCAAATCATTCGCAGGTGTGTCCCTAACGATGAATTCAAGAGCGTGTTATCATTTTGTCATGATCAGGCATGCGGCGGTCACTTTGGACCTCGAAAAACGGCGGAGAAAGTTTTGCAATGTGGCTTTTATTGGCCAACATTATTTAAAGATGCATTTGAACATTGCAAAACTTGTCCGCGATGTCAGCATTTGGGTCGGATTTCACGAAGGAACGAGATGCCGCTCCAACCTATATTGGTTGTGGAAATATTTGATGTTTGGGGTATTGATTTTATGGGCCCTTTTCCCAACTCCTTTGGGAATCTATATATCTTGTTAGCGGTTGATTATGTCTCGAAGTGGGTAGAAGCTATACCGTGTCGCACTAATGACAACAAAGTTGTCATTAAGTTCCTTAAAGAAAATATCTTTTCGCGATTCGGACACCCTCGCGCTATCATTAGCGACAACGGGACACATTTCTGCAATAGGTCTTTCGAGGCCTTGATGCGGAAATATTCAATCACTCACAAACTTTCTACGCCCTATCATCCCCAAACAAGCGGGCAGGCTGAGATCTCAAATAGGCAGATCAAACAGATTTTGGAGAAGACGGTTTCTAAGAACCGTAAAGATTGGTCAACCAAATTGATGGATGCTCTTTGGGCATTCCGCACCGCTTATAAGACCGATCTTGGTATGTCTCCATACCGCCTTGTGTTTGGGAAAGCATGTCACCTCCCTGTCGAGATTGAACATAAGGCAATGTGGGCTATTAAAGAGCTTAATTTTGATCTTGATCATGCAGGCAGCTATCGGAAGCTGCAATTGAATGAGCTAAGCGAACTTCGCGATGAAGCTTACGATAATGCGGTGATAGTAAATAATAAGACTAAAGTGTTCCACGATAAAAATCTTTCTAGAAAAACCTTCACATCGGGGCAACAAGTCCTTCTTTATGATTCACGTCTCCATCTTCATCCGGGTAAGCTTAAATCTCGCTGGAAAGAACCTTTTGTGGCGCGGTATGTATACCCGCACGGGGCAGTTGAAGTCGAAAATTTGAAAAACGGTTCGATTTTTAAAGTAAATGGGCATAGATTAAAACCGTATTTTTCTGCTGACCCCGCGGAGGAGCTCCTGTTTTTACAGGAGCCGCTTTATCAAAACTAAATTTCCTCCGCCTCACCTCCATATTTTGATAACTTTTTCACATTTTAAGAATGGAGGTGAGTGAAAAATGATTTGATTGAATATCTGTGCGTGTCAAAGAATAAGTTTGGGGGAATTTATCATTTAACTATTATTTTACCCTTTGTATCTCTCCCTTAGTATACAGGTCCATGTTCTCAAAAGGCTACATCAGTGAGGACACTGCTGAAAATAGGTTTGGGGGGAGGTTTGTATTCACTGAATTATCTTTGACACCGGGCATTAAAAATAAAAAAAGCAAAAAAAAAATTTATAACAAAAGAATAGAAAGTGAAACATTACATCCAAAAGATAGGAATAGTTTAAGAAAACCAAGAAAATTAGAAGTTTTTTTATACGAACTAGTAATAAGTAGTTATGAGCTGTTGTCCCAAGGGTTAGTAAGATGAAGGAAGTCACTAATCTGAGGATAAAAATAAGTCTGAAAAATAGTTTCTATTCTGGAAGCCAAACATTTGAATGTTGATACCCTACTATATGCACATACACACGTCTTGAAACTCGGGATAGTAGAGGATACCTTGAAATACTCTTTTCTAAAAGCCAAAGTATGAAGGAAATGATGAAGAAAATATAAAATGGTGAAAAGAAAAAAACGAACACTGGTTTTGTATCACCAAGGCAGCAATAAAAAAATATAGCGAGGGTGCCTCTTCACCTAGTGCCCTAAGGCCAACTGGTCTGGGAGTCACTGCTAAGCCTTAGGTGGTGCAAGACAAGGAAAATATTATCACCAAATCTGCAAGCACATGAGTAATCGGTCGGTTAGTACCTCAAGAAGTATTAACGGTCGCATGAAAATGTGTAAGCAATTCTAAGTATTCATCAAATTAAAAAGTACTAAGGTAGATGGACAAGAGTATGATAGCTTGAATTGAATTCTCTGAGTGCAGGGATGTTCTTTACACACACGTGGGGTTATATGATCAATGTTTGGATAAAAGGTAGGAATGAAGAATAAAGACGATGTTTTATTGAGGGATGATGTGATTTCTAACATTTTTTCATGACTATTAAGATAGGGCTCATGACAACTGAAAAGCTAGTATAGTTGGAAACTCTTCTTTTCAAAGTATTTCTTTTATGGTTCTTATCTCTATATGTAAATTTCACCATCTTTCTTTTGTTATAGGATTTTGTGGATGTAATCCGCTGAAAACCCTCAGGAGACAACACTCCTCCTACTAGGGACACCTAGAGGTTTAACGGCTTGTTGCACGTGCTCAGTGCAATCGTGTCTACCTACGAAAGTGTGCTTAGTTTTCTCCTTTATTTTTCTCCTCTTAAAAATAAACTAGTTTGCTCGGGACGATCAAAGATAAGTTTGGGGGTATTTGTTCAGTCGATAAAACTGCACATTTGTAGTACATTTTTCCTACCATTTTTATATTAAAAAAGGACTATATTATAATATATTATACATATGAGGGTTTATGTGTAAAAACATTATTTTCCATGTGTTAATATATTTTAATTATCATTTGGTAGGAAAATGTATGCAAATAATATTATTGATCTAATCCTAGTAGAACAAAGTCTACTAAAATCTTATTTGAGTTGTTGTGCAGATTATTTCCAAGTTGTTATGAAGGATTTAACAAACAAATCAATTTGTTGAAGAAAACTTGCCAAATTAAGAAGCAAACTTGGAGACCAAGTCTGGAAGCAACCGAGAGAATATTTTAAAGATACAAAGATTCCAGAGGAGCCCACATGTCACAAGAACAGAGCCCCTGAATTTTGATGAACGGCAGAGATTACATGGCCGCGGATCCGCGGCCCTAGACACCATTTGCCGCGGATCCGCCGCACTTATATAGATTTGGGAGCTGAGGATTTTTGGGGTAAATCAAATATATATTTTACCAAAGTTTCAACAATAATATTCTGGCTTTGCACTATAAAAAGGCACCGAGGGCCTCTTGGAAAATCTATCAAGCCGAAGAGATCACGAAGCTCCCGACGCTCACGCATCCAGGCTGATCATCGACTGTTCGACTACCTCCCTAGGAAAGATCGAGAAGCAAATCAAGTTTTGTAATCATTTTCTATGGATTAAAAGTGTAGTTGAAGGAGTTGATTAATAAAGGTAGTTTTTTTTAATTGTTTGTTTTCTTTTACATTATGTTTTCCATCTCTTTCTTTTCATTTTCTTCTCCCAACATGCGCGAGTAATTCTCCGCTTGTTAGGGTTCGTAGGATTAGGGTAGGTTAATGGGTGATGAAAATAATTAAACCCTTTTTAAGTCCTATAAAGTTTAGGAACTTTATCAAAATAATCATTAACATCCTAATCGGGCGCGCTAGCAATTCTTTGCTAGTTCCGACCGCGATTAGAGATTAGATTAATGATTGTTTTGGTAAAGGCTAGATATGAACGGAGTCCCGTGTCGAGATAAGGGTTACGAGTGGGATTCCTTTTCCCTCCAGAAACCCTAATCTACACGCATCACCGTCGTTCTAGTTCTAAATCTATTAATGGATAAAAAGGGTAACTTTTAATTAATCTTCCATAACTACTAAATCCTAACGAACCCTACAAGCCCTATTATTATATTATTTAAATCTCTAAATTAATCTAGATCTATATTTAACATTCTTGTTTAAAGTAGATCTAGAAACTTTTCACAAAATTCTTTATTCCTCCTCTCTTCCTCAACACATCTAAAGTAAAAATAAAAGGTTCCACGTTTCCCAGAGGACGACCCGTACTCATCTCGGTCTAGCTACACGCGACACCGTTCTGATTGCGGTTAAACAAAAACACTCTTTCGACACAATCACTTCTCAACACATGAAACAAATGAACCATGAACTAGAGAGAGCAAGAGGAAGAGGGAGAGCTCAAGCAAGAGAGAGAAAGGAAATGAAAGAATGAGCAAGACTTTTTGCCATCCTTGCTCTCATAATCCAAAATAATCATAACCCATAATAGTAATTGAGTATTATGTGATGGTTCAAGTCAAAATGGCCATATCATTTCATGCACTCATTTTGCAAAAAGAAACAAGCAAGCAAAAGTCTTTGCCATGAAATGATAGCCATTGTAATGATGATGGTCAACTAGTCCAACCTAGTCAACCGGTCAACAAAGTCAACAAGTCAACAAAGTCAACCCTTCAACAACCATGTCACAATAATACTTAATTAATATTATTGTTAATCATATTTCTTATTCTCATTAGGGTTTAGCAAAAGTCAACAGTCAACAACCCCAATGAGAATCATCTGCCTCTGTCTCTCTGTCAACTATGCATACACACCCGCATCCGCGTTCCGAGGAACACGAATACAAACGAGATAAAATCAATCCCAAAACGTATTGGCTTAAACCAAAGCCCGCTAGTGTTAACTGTCCGGACACTAAACGTGCACAAGTGCACGGATGTGACTGAACCCTGTCGCAAAACCATGCGACCTCTACTCTTTTGCCTAAAGGCGAATAGCTTTCTGTGTGGGACTCTAAAGACTCGACACTACGCTGGCAGTGGGTTTAACCACAGACCGCAAGCGGCACTAGCTGTGCGTAACGGTCCCCAGGTAGATGCCGATAAGAAGACGGACGAGGTGAAACCCATCTGAACTCCTACTGAGCCTGAATGTGACAATCTGCGTACAGTCCGGTCTGTTCGTCTGAGAATATCACATGGTGGGCCTAAGGGGCGGTAAACGTCAGTCCCCTAATAGCGGTACAAGTCGTGTCGGAGTGTAGCCCAGAACACCCTGAGATAACACTGGAAACCTACCAGTATATCTCGCTTGCCCTGGCCAGGGACATTGTGTAATAGCTCTCCTAGACACAGCGCGATATCAACCCCCAATACCGGGAGAGACGAATCCTGTCTAACCGTCACTGCCTCCAAGTGCTTCGGGACTGCACCCAACTACTACCTGTTTGCACGACTCTTTTGAGCCGTGGTAGGGTAGTAATCAAAGTACAGTGGGAACATACTCGAGGCGAAGTGACAGTGTCAAGTCAGGGACTAAGCTGTACTCATGTCACCTGGGAACTGATAACTGACGATAAGTATAGTACCAACCAACAGTTCCCGACGAGTCCTGTCCAGTGTACTCGTAACCTAACGAGCACCCGCATACTATCTTAAGTACGACGTACTGACGGCTGTGGGACAGACCGTCTCCCCTGCTGGGATGATAAGCGCATACGCTAGTCTACTCCGGAGTATCGATGCCCTGTCTCGATAGTCCTACGACTAGGGACCTGCATAAGGATGTGCTTGTGGATTACCCATCCCCCACGAGTGTGACTGCCATCACAACGCTGGTAATCAAGCAAAGATCCTAAGGGCTCTACTAATATGTATAAGCGATATGCTAAAATAAACACATGAACATATTAAAGTAGAAACAAACCAAGTAGCATACTACCATTTTGAGCAAGATTGTATATACAACTATGAATATCCCAATCTTCTATTAAGTAATATACAAATTAGTATGATACAGTACTGGCCTCTAGGGCATATACACTAACAATCTCCCACTTGCACTAAGGCCATGTACTGGCGTATCGAAAACCTATCATCTCGATCAGCCGCTCGAACTGTGTCTGGGGTAAGGCCTTCGTGAGTGGATCAGCAGTGTTATCTTCCGTATTTACTCTCTTCACCTCGATCTCCCGGCGATCTACGATCTCCCTGATCAGGTGGTACCGCCTCAAAATGTGCCTGGACTTCTGATGGGACCTAGGTTCCTTCTCTAAAGCTATAGCGCCGTTGTTGTCACAATACAGCGGTATTGGATCAACACTGGTAGGAACCACCTGAAACTCCGTGAGGAACTTCTTCATCCAGACTGCTTCCTTTGCAGCATCGCAAGCAGCTATGTACTCCGCTTCCATAGTTGAGTCAGCAACGGTTTCTTGCTTGGAGCTCTTCCAGCAAACTGCCCCTCCATTGAGGGTAAAGACATAACCCGGCATGGACTTGGAGTCATCCTTGTCACTCTGGAAGCTGGAGTCAGCAAAGGCCTCGATCTGGAGGTCTTTTCCGCCATACACCAAGAACATCTCCTTTGTTCTTCTCAAGTACTTGAGAATGTTCTTTACTGCTATCCAGTGTTTCTACCCTGGGTTCGACTGATACCGGCTTACAACGCTCAATGCGTATGCTACATCTGGTCTGGTACACAATATCGCATACATAATAGAGCCTACCACAGATGCGTAGGGTATTGATGACATGCGAGCCCTTTCCAAATCAGTCTTGGGAGACATCTCTTTGGAGAGGGTGATTCCGTGACAAGCCGGTAGATTACCGCGCTTGGAATCTTCCATACTGAATCGTTTCAGTATGGTGTCGATGTACCTGGATTGTGAAAGTCCCAACATCCTTTTAGATCTATCACGATAGATCTGGATCCCCAGAATGTAGTTGGCATCGCCCAGGTCCTTCATGGAGAACCTCTGTGACAAGAATCCTTTGACTGACTGTAACATAGGAATATCATTTCCTATTAGGAGAATGTTATCGACGTACAAGACGAGGAATACCACATTTCTCCCTACAATCTTACTGTAAATGCATGGTTCATCTGGGTTTTTGATAAAGTCGAATTCTTTGACAGTATCATCAAAGCAGATGTTCCAACTCTGCGATGCCTGCTTCAGTCCATAGATGGACTTGAGCAACTTGCACACTTTTCCGCTGCTCCCACTCTGAATGAATCCCTCTGGCTGATCTATATAGATGCACTCTTCCAAATATCCATTTAGGAAAGCCGTTTTTACGTCCATCTGCCGGATTTCATAATCGTGGAAGGCAGCAATGGCAAGAAGGATCCAAATGGATTTCAGCATAGCCACTGGAGAAAAGGTTTCGTCATAGTCCAAACCAGGTCTTTGACGAAAACCCTTTGCAACAAGTCTAGCCTTATAGGTCTCAACCTGTCCATCTACACCAATCTTCCTTTTGAAGATCCACTTGCATCCTACGGATTTTACCCCATCTGGAGCAACGTCCAACATCCAAACTTTGTTGGTGTACATGGACTCCATCTCGGTCCGCATTGCATCCAGCCATTTTACCGAGTCACCGCTCTGAATGGCTTGCTGGAAGCTAGTAGGCTCATCATAATCAATAGTGCAATCCTCTCTATCCCCGTCTATGAGAAAACCGTAGTATCTCTCGGGCGGATGAGACTGCCTACTACTCCTGCGGAGCGGCGCAGGAATGTCCGGTTCTCCTGAAACTTCTGGTTCTTCCAAGCTTTCAGTAATAGCTTGTGGTTCTGGAATTTCTTCCAGTTCTATTGCGCTCCCACTTATCTGATTTTCCAAAAATTCAGTTTCCAAGAAGTGGGCATGCGGAGAAACAAAAACCTTTTGTTCGTCAGCGGAATAGAAAATATACCCCCTGGAGTTCCTTGGGTATCCCAAAAACTTACACAGTACTGAGCGTGCCTCGAGCTTGTCCGCATGCTGCTTCTTTACAAAAGCTGGACATCCCCATGTCTTAAGATACTTAAGACAGGGTTTCTTCCCACTCCACGTCTGATATGGGGTGGTAGGCAAAGTCTTGGTTGGAGCCTTGTTCAAGAGATATGCAGTTGTTTCTAGTGCATAACCCCAGAAAGATTGCGGTAACTCAGCCTTACTCATCATGGAACGAACCATATCCAATAGGGTTCGATTCCGCCTTTCAGATACACCGTTGTGTTGTGGTGTGTATGGAGGAGTACGCTGAGAGAGAATTCCATTCTCTTTTAAGTAGTTCAGAAACTCGGCACTCAAGTATTCACCACCTCGATCAGATCTCAGTATCTTTATAATTTTGCCTATTTTTTTTTCAACTTCATTCTTGTATTCCCGAAATTTCTCAAAGGCCTCGGATTTGTTCTTCATTAAGAAGACATGTCCATACCTAGAGAAATCATCTGTGAAAATAACGAAGTATGAATAACCACTTCGCGCATGTGTAGACATTGGACCACACACATCACTGTGTATGAGTCCTAAGAGCTCGCTCGCTCTTACTCCGTGTCCAGTGAACGGAGTCTTTGTCATCTTTCCCATGAGACAAGATTCACAAGTGGCATAAGACTGATACTCGAACGGATTCAAGTATCTCTCTTTATGTAACTTAGTTAATCGTGTCTCATTAATGTGACCCAGTCTATAATGCCATAAGAAAGCCTGATTTATTTCCGGAGACTTTCTTTTAAGTGTGTTCTAGACACTGAAAATCTGAGTTTGATTTAATACGTATATCCCATTTTCTAATGTACCTGACCCAATCAGAACTTGATTTAGGTGGATGTGGACCACATCGCTTACAAAAGTAAAATCATATCCTTCCTTAGAAAGTAAGGATACGGATATAATGTTACAAGTTGCACCTGGTACATACAAACAGTTACGCAGAATCAATATCTGCCCAGTTGTCAGTCCAAGATGATATTCCCCTACGGATTCAGCGTCCATGCTCATTCCGTTAGCAACCCTGAGAGTCATATCACCTTTCTTGATAACCCTACAGTTTCTTAAAGCCTGTAACGAGTTACAAATGTGAGATCCTGATCCGGTATCCAATACCCAGGAAGTAGGGTTAACTGACATACAGTTCTCTACTACAAACACACCCGAAGCCGAAGCCACAACATGCTTCGAATTCTGGCTACTGGCTTTGCTAGCCCTGCAATCCTTCTGCCAATGTTCATTCCCGTAACAATAGAAACGTCCCTCTTTTACTACATCCAGTCCCGAAACTTTTGCCCTTCCCTTTTCTTCTTCTTCCCTGGTTTCCTTCAGGGTATAAGCAGAGGGCAGGGACTGTAGAATCAAGTCAGTATTTGACTTGTTCTCCAACGTGGTCTTCAGGTCCGTGAGCTCAAAATAGCTGGTCTCTGTAAGGACGTTGCCTCCTACAGATGACCCAACAGCCAACCTCGCTTGAAGCAATTCGTTCGAGGTCTCATATCTTGCGATACGAGATAGCTCTCCATATAAATCTTTGTTATGGAGGAATATAGAAACTGAGTCCATCTTCTCGTGCTGCCTCTGGTTTGCACCATCAACTGAGGCTAACATGAGGCACTTGGCTTTCGCATAGTCTTTTTCCGATGTCATACGGATGTCAATGTCCGTGACAGGGGAAACTGGTCTTGAGACGGCAGGGGTTTGATTAGTTAAGAGGTTTCCCAGCTTTTCATGGGTAATGGACATCTGGACATACCTTTGCCAATCTTAACAGTCAGGTTCAGTCATTTTATTATCTAGATGTAACCTATGTGTGATCACTGGGTCGCTGCAATTAAGAGAGAGAGAAGAAAACACTCAGCATGATGCTCTTGCAAGTTTAGATTGGTTTTTAATTTATCTAAACAGGATGGCTCCCACTGTTTCTCGAATCCCTCCTCAAACCAAAAAGGAAGAATTAGTCAGGATCAATCTCACCGTACAATACTTGCTTAACCGTTCAGCCAGGCTGGTGTCGGTATTTCGAGGGAGGTTTTCCAACGCTTTCGCGAAGTTCCTTAATTAAATAACCTCTTTTCCCTGTGGGCGTAGCCCCGCTAACACCTTTCTAGACACCTACTTGGTTTATAGCATTGATCGTTAAGTGAGAAATTTCCCGAGGAGTAGCATATACTCACAGTAGGATCGGGATCCAAATATCATCGCGTGACAAAACTGAAGGAATCCTACCATAATCATCACACTCCAAATGGTATGCAGCGCTAGCAAGTTTCAGTTCTTTTGAAACTCCCGATGTGGATTTTTGCCCCATGCTCTTATGACCTTGACGAAGGTCAACAAATCATAAGTCACATGTCAAGTTCTACCCATCATTGTCCAGGTTAATTTGAACCCACCCGTATATACCCTTGACGAAGGTCAACAAGGTAATACGACTATCCCAAACCAACGCATCTATCTATGCTATATATGAACACCCAACAGCTACCAATCACTATGCCTTGACGAAGGTCAACAAACATAGCTTGAATACTATTAAATATTCATACGAAACGACGGAGGGCTACGAATGGTTTTGGCGAAACCTTGAACGTAGTGAACTTGATATAATCGAAGGAACCTTGATAGCTTTTAAAAGGAGTGGCTTAAGATCCGCGTTTAAAAGTTGTTTTTGAAAAGAAACCGAGTGGTTTTTGAAATTGTTCCAACGACTTTTACTTGGTTTATTTTCTTGCATTAATTTTAATGCGTCCCATCATTTAATCCTACCATTGCAGAAAACAACGAAAATATGACGTACGCTTATGCCATCCGCATTCGCCACGGGGCCACGTCATTACCCGTTAGGTTACTTAACTAACGACAGAGCGGGGGCTGGACTAGCGCGGATGCAAAACATAAGCAACGCCTAAATAGATATCATATATAGATATACACATTCGTCACATGCAATGATAGCCATTTCAGATCACAGATGAACACATTGGATATACTAGGAATCCGCAATCCGTACGAGCCTGTAACGAAAAGCGGATTACACGGTCGCGATGAATAGCCAATACCCCATCCTAGACCCCTACGGGTGTGGCAAACTACCCGCCAAGTACCCGAAGCGAAGCAACCTCCCTCAACACCGTGAGTAGGCCACTTGGCACTTCGAGATACCCGGTAGTTTGTACACCCCACCTTGGGTCTATCCTAGGAGAAAAAATAGTAAAAGAAATTATACAATGACGGCTACAACCCCATCCCGGTTGTGCGGCCATATAAATAATATTACATCAATTACAAATTACATGAATTGAAAGAAAAAGAAAACTCTCATCTCACAACCCCCCGGCTATTCATCCGCGACAATCCAATGAATTCATATACACATACCATCAACATTACAGATCACAGATATATATAACCCCCACTAATCGACGTATAGCGATTAGCAGACGTTCAATACATATATCACATCACAGATATAAGCCGTTAGCTTTAGTCTTTAGAAGTTCGATCAAAATACGGATTTTTAAGCCCAAAAGACAAATTTTTCTTTCTGGAAAATCTGGGCAGAAAAAACATATTGTCAAAATCCCAAAACACCCCACTGAACACACTGCAAGAAAATTCGCCCACGACCGAGTCAACTCGGCCGCGGATCCGCGGCGGGAGCATGCTCCTGCAGCGGTTCTACGGCGCATTGACCGAGTCCCTGGACCAATTTTCTACAGTGTGTTATAAAAAGCCTGAGCCGATTTTTAGTGTAAGATTTATTATTTTTTGAACAAGAAAAAAAATCGGCAGAAACTATACTTTTCGGGCGTGTTTCGTGACTTTTTCTCCGATCGAACTTCTAGTTACTTTGCTAACATGTTAGATAGTGTTTAACTAGGCTCTGATACCACTGTAAGTCCGCGTTACCTCTCCCGGTACTTACGGGATTGCAGAAATGATGAAAAACGATTTTTCTAGAGGTGGTAACAAGGACTCAAAATACGGATCTTTATTAAACAACTATCTAACAATCCTAACAAGAGTTTTACCTACTCGGTTAGGTGGTTATACCTTAACTTGAACTCCTTCGTCTTCAACTCCTTGCGGTGGTCGGATCGGCCTCACCTCGTCGTCTCCTTGCGCCGAAGATGGATCCACCTGAAAGCTTCTACCTTTGGCTTCACTTCAAACTAGAAGAAACTATAACACTTGGTTTGCCAAACCTTATGAACTAGGATGAGTAGAGGAGTGTGTTGGGTTTTATCTCAATGGTTCTTCCTTCTCAACACATGAGACAAGTGAACCATGAACTAGAGAGAGCAAGAGGAAGAGGGAGAGCTCAAGCAAGAGAGAGAAAGGAAATGAAAGAATGAGCAAGACTTTTTGCCATCCTTGCTCTCATAATCCAAAATAATCATAACCCATAATAGTAATTGAGTATTATGTGATGGTTCAAGTCAAAATGGCCATATCATTTCATGCACTCATTTTGCAAAAAGAAACAAGCAAGCAAAAGTCTTTGCCATGAAATGATAGCCATTGTAATGATGATGGTCAACTAGTCCAACCTAGTCAACCGGTCAACAAAGTCAACAAGTCAACAAAGTCAACCCTTCAACAACCATGTCACAATAATACTTAATTAATATTATTGTTAATCATATTTCTTATTCTCATTAGGGTTTAGCAAAAGTCAACAGTCAACAGTCAACAACCCCAATGAGAATCCTCTGCCTCTGTCTCACTGTCAACTATGCATACACACCCGCATCCGCGTTCCGAGGAACACGAATACAAACGAGATAAAATCAATCCCAAAACGTGCACTAGGATCTGGCTTAAACCAAAGCCCGCTAGTGTTAACTGTCCGGACACTAAACGTGCACAAGTGCACGGATGTGACCGAACCCTGTCGCAAAACCATGCGACCTCTACTCTTTTGCCTAAAGGCGAATAGCTTTCTGTGTGGGACTCTAAAGACTCGACACTACGCTGGAAGTGGGTTTAACCACAGACCGCAAGCGGCACTAGCTGTGTGTAACGGTCCCTAGGTAGATGCCGATAAGAAGACGGACGAGGTGAAACCCATCTGAACTCCTACTGAGCCTGAATGTGACAATCTGCGTACAGTCCGGTCTGTTCGTCTGAGAATATCGCATGGCGGGCGTAGGGAGCGGTAAACGTCAATCCCCTAATAGCGGTACAAGTCGTGTCGGAGTGTAGCCCAGAACACCCTGAGATAACACTGGAAACCTACCAGTATATCTCGCTTGCCCTGGCCAGGGACTTTGTGTAATGGCTCTCCTAGACACAGCGCGATATCAATCCCCCAACACCGGGAGAGACGAATCCTGTCTAACCGTCACTGCCTCCAAGTGCTTCGGGACTGCACCCAACTACTACCTGTTTGCACGACTCCTTTGAGCCATGGTAGGATAGTAATCAAAGTATAGTGGGAACACACTCGAGGCGAAGTGACAGTGTCAAGTCAGCGGACTAAGCTGTACTCATGTCACCTGGGAACTGATAACTGACGATAGGTATAATACCAACCAACAGTTCCCGACGAGTCTTGTCCAGTGTACTCGTAACCTAACGAGCACCCGCATACTATCTCAAGTACGACGTACTGACGGCTGTGGGACAGACCGTCTCCCCTGCTGGGATGAGAAGCGCATACGCTAGTCTACTCCGGAGTATCGATGCCCTGTCTCGATAGTCCTATGACTAGGGACCTGCATAAGGATGTGCTTGTGGATTACCCAGCCCCCACGAGTGTGACTGCCATCACAACGCTGGTAATCAAGCAAAGATCCTAAGGGCTCTACTAATATATATAAGCGATATGCTAAAATAAACACATGCACATATTAAAGTAGAAACAAACCAAGTAGCATACTACCATTTTGAGCAAGATTGTATATACAACTGTGAATATCCCAAGCTTCCATTAAGTAATATACAAACTAGTATGATACAGCAATGGCCTCTAAGGCATATACACTAACAGTAGATGCCTTGTAGAACCTTGTTAGAGTGCCTAGGAACCCTACAGTGGTATCAGAGCCAAGCTAGAGCTTTAGGCGAGAAGTCTAGACGAAGTTTAAAGTCCGATCGAACCCGGAAACCCCGATGAATACCCTTCTCTGGATATTTTTTAAAAATGTGATTTTTTATGAATTAAAAATGCTCAGAAAATTAAGCAGGAAAAACTAAGAATTACTGTGAAGTACGGCCCACTGATTCTTCTATATGACCGCGGAACCGCGGCTAAACCAAGGGTTTGGCGGCGGTTCCGCGGCCAAAATTATGACTTAGTCCCTCATACTTCATATATTTATTCTTAGGTCCTTTCTTGTCAATTTTTTCTGGGAATTTTTAATTCCACTCAAGTGTTGAGTTTTTTTTAGGGTTGTATTGGGGACTCGTTGATTCGATCGGATAATTTAACTTTGTTTAGTTTGTCCGGGTAATTTTTAGATCGTGTTAAAAAGTTCGACTTGATATCAATAACTCACTTTTTCCCCTGCCGGAAAATTTCCAAGTGTTGGATTTTTTCCGTAGTTTAAGAACGTTCTGAATCGTGCAAGTAACGCGATGGACCCTCTAGAAGACAACAAACCTTAACTCAATTATGTGACCGTCTTGAACTGCCTTTTGAACCTTAGGGTTTGGGGGCAGTACGGCGTTGCCACATGTGAGGCGTTGGCTTGACCCTTCTTCGGCTGGACCATTGGTATTGTGGAATGTGATGGATGTTTTTAAACTCCCCTCAAGTGTTGATAACTATTTGGGAAAACATGGGTGTTTGATTATTCGATCGGAAAGTTTAACATTGTCTATTTATCTGGAATGTGATACAATATTTGGAATCCACAAGTAGTTATGAGATAACTAATTTAAATGTTATAAATCTAGCACTTTAGTCTCACTTGATCGGTTGCCACGGAATTTTGATGTGATCAAAAGTCCGTCGCAATCACGTAGCGTACGCGGATACTCGCCGGGTAAACTTAATAGATAGCCACGCCCCATGGCCCCGACCAAGTGACTGTACGAGAACCCCGTCGCCAAAAGCATCCGTTCGGGTGCTCGCGGCAGCGGTGTTCCGCCTTAGTGCACTTCGTCGAAGGCATCCGGGGGTGCGGCCGTCTACTAAAGTTTGCGACGAGCATTCGATCAGGATGTCGGGAATCTTGTTGAATTGCCCGACTTGGTATTGAAAAGTGTTTTCGATAATGAGACTAAAATACGGGGTTTATAATAGTTAGGCATGCGATGTCTAAGGAATTCATTTGGTTAGGAATTCATTTGGTTAGGCATGCGATGTCTAAGGAGGTTGCGGATTCCAACTGTTGTAGTTTTACACTTTCTTTTGTGCGACCGTAAGTGTAATATGTGGTGTATCGCCGGTTTCGTTGCTATACATCAACGACAATTGGGATACTCATATTTACTTACGTTGATGACATGTGATGTTATGTGTTGCTGGATATGTTATATTGGATCGTCGTGTTTGAATAGCCGGGTTTTTTTTATGTGAGATGAGAGTTTTTCTTTTTCATTCATGTAAAATTCATTGTATGTAATATTCTTTTATTGGGGCACTTCCGGGCTGAGGATAATGTCACCATTGTATATCATTTACATTTCCGCATTAGGATAGACCCAGGAGGGGAGCACAAGTAACCGGGTTCTAGGGTCCAGTGGGAGACCATCTCGAGGAGTCGAGTCCGGGTCTCCTAACTCTAGAATTGGTAGGGTTGCTTGTCGCTCTCGTAGGGGTCTAGAGGTGTGGGATTGGCTATTCATCACGACCGTGGAATCCGTGTTTTATACAGGCTCAAAATAAAATACGGACGTCCTAGTATATCCAATATTTCATATGTTGTTTTCTGCTGCGTTATCTGTGATGTGATCATGTGAAATGTTCAGAAAGATACTGTATATAGTATATATGATATATTATATAGATGTTGCTTATGTTTTACACCCGCACTAGCCCTGCCCCGCTATGCCGTTAGTTACCTAACCTAACGGTGCATGACGGGACATCGAGGCGAATGCGGATGGCATAAGCGTACGTTGTATTTATCTGTGATGATTAGGTGACTTAAATGATGGGGCATTCATTAATGAGATTAATGAAAGAAAATAAACCTAAAAGATGTTGTGGAATTGAATTTCAAAAATTAGGTAGCTCTAGTTGTTGCTTTGCATAGCGGTGTTCCTTGTAGAACATCCAGCACCTTATTCGATATGGAAAGAGCCGAGATCCCTTCACCGGGAGTGACCTCTTTAGCAATAACTAGCAGATGCTACAACCTTCGGTTTGTCTTTTGATTGCTTTTATAGTTCTTGCTTTGCATAGTGGTATTGTGAATATCCTGCACCTCATTCGACGAGGAAAGAGCCGAGATCCCTTCACCGGGAGTGACCTCTTTAGCGAAACTAGCGAAAGCCTTAAAAACACTCCATTTAAAACCATTTGATTCCGCAACGAGATCAAGTTCAAAGCGTTAAAGGTTTTCTTAAAAACCATCCGCAACCCTCCGTCATTTTAGGAAGTAGAGTACTTAGTATTCGTGCTGCGTTTGTCGACCATAGCCGAGGCGTAGTGTACGGTAGCTAAGTGATGTATTCCTACACAGCATATGATGCGATTAGTTAGGACAGTCATGTGACTTTGTTGACCTTAGCCAAGGGTCATGTGGGTGGGTCTAATTAATCACGAAATGACGGGTAGAACTTGACTAGTGCTTATGATTTGTTGACCATAGCCAAGGTCATAGGTGCTAGGGGTAAAAACCATTATCGGGAGTTTCAAGTGTTGAAATTTGCAATGAGATTGCATACCTTCTATATGATAGTTGGATCCTGATACCCACTGCGAGTAATTGTTACTCCTGGGAGAATTTTGCACTTTACAATTAGCCGATCAAGTAGGTGTCTAGAAAGGTGTCAACGGGGTTACGCCCCTGGGAAAATGAGGTTTATTTTAATTAGGGCCGTGCGAAAGCACGGGGAACCTCCCTCAAAGTACCGGCACTGGCCTGGCTAAAAGATTGGCGAACTTGTAGAGTGTAATTAATCCCGGCTAGTCTTTCCTTTTAGGGTTTGAAGGAAGATTTGATAAAAACAGTGGGAGCCATCCTATTTAGATAAAATATATAACCAATCTAATCTTGCAAGAGCGCACGCAGAGTGTTTTATTCTCTCTCTCTCTCCAAGTAGAGACCATGTCATGCCTTAATCAAGATAATAATATGGATGTATTGACCGAACCCGCTTGTTATACTGAGCTGGGGAACGTTGGCCCCGCTCCAACTTATAATTGTTATAAGACCGAGCAGGAATTAGGGGAATACCAGGATTCCCATGCCTCCCAAACGAAGAAAGTGCATGATGATGCATCATCTTCGGGTGTGTTCATTACAAAAAACTGTTTCTCTGTATCCTCTACGTCCTGGGTATTAGATACCAGATCAGGATCCCGCAAATGTAATCTGTTACATGGGCTACAGATAGGTAGAGAACTGAGAACGGGTGATAAATTTCATCAGATAGAAACGGTGCAAGTGTTGCAGCCAAGTCTGTTGATAGTTATCACCCTGTATTACCAGAATACATTGATTCTGAAAGAATGTCATTAGATATAAAACCTGATATACAACATCATATCAGTCTCTTTATTAGTAAAGAAGGATATAGTTGTGTATTGTTGGATAATGTTTTGAACATTTCCTATATCAAGAGTTGATCGGTTCAGGCACGTTATCTAAAAGCATAGACATTCTAAATCAAACCACAGTTCTTAATGTACAGAACACACACAAGAGGAAGAATTCAGAAATGAACGAATCCTTCTTGAAGCATTGTAGACTAGGTCATATCAATGTGACCCGACTGGCTGAAGTTGCATTTAGATGCATATTTAAATCAGTTTAAATTTACATCTTGTGAAACTTGCCAGTCATGTCACAAAGATAAGATGACAATAGCTCCATTTACTGGAAACAGAGGAAGGGTCAGTGAACCCTTGGGAACGATACATAGTGATGTATGTAGGTCCCCAGTCTATATATGCCAGGACTGGTTCTTTGTACTTCCTTATATTCACTGATGATCTCTCAAGATTCGGACACATGTTCCTGTTGAAACACATGTCTGAAGCTTTTGAGAAATTCAAAGAATATAAGTCAGAAGTAGAGAACCAATACAGGTATAAGTATTATGTCCTTTGATGAGATCAGGGAGGAGAATACTTAGGCATGGAGATCCTAGACTATTCCAAACGAGAATGAGATTCTCTCTAAGCATTACTCCTCCATATACACCACATCACATAGGTGTAACGGGGCGGAGCAATCACACCATATTAGATATGGTGTGCTTTATGATGAGTATTACTGAGTTACCTATTTCCTTTTGGGGGTTATGCACTTGAGAAGCTGCATACCTATTGAATTGGGTTCGAATCAAATCAGTGCCTACCACTCCATATGAGATATGGTATGGGAAGAGCCCATCTCTTAAGCAATTTAAGATTTGGGATTGTCCGGCCTATGTCAAAAACAAAATCCGGACAAGATCGAGGCAAGGACGGTTCTGTAGAACTGGAAAAAGTTCCAGCTATACAAACTACAGCTGATGATTTGACAGAACCAAAGGATTCAATAGTCCCCGACGAACCTCAGCCTCGCCGCCGATCTGGTAGGGTTCCTCATCCGCCTGAGAGATACTTCGGTTTCTCGATGACAGTGGGAGCGAGGATTGCATCATGAGATGATGACCCAACTAGTTTCGAGCAGGCCATCAAGAGTGACGACTCTGTAAGAATGGCTGGATGCTTAGCGATCTGAGATGGAATCCATGTACACCAACAAAGTATGGACTTTGGCTGCTATACCTAAAGGGTTAAATCCCCATCAGGAGCAAGTATATCTTGAGAAGATTACTTGGTGTAGATAGAAAAGTTGAGACTTTCGAAGCTATACTTGTTAAAGGTTTTCGTCATCGACCAGGCGTGGATAATGATGAAACCTTTTTCCAGTGCCTGTGCATAAGTCCATCCGGATCTTACTTGACATTTCTACATACCATGACTACGATATCTGGTGGTTGGGTGTCATGACTGCTTTTCTAAATATTGATTTAGAAGAGAACGTCTATAAGAACACAGCCAGAGGGCTTCGTAAACAGTGGGAGCAGCGGAAACGTGTGCAAGATGCTTTGTGTGATAAAGCAGGCATCGCGGAGTTGGAACATCTGTTTTGATGTGGTAGTCAAAGAGTTTGACTTCATCAAAATAGTAGATGAACCTTGTACATATAAAAAGGTAGTAGAGTGTAAGGTGGTCATCCTCGTATTATACGTGGACAATATACTCTTGAAAGGAAAAGAGTTTCCTATGCTACGCACGGTCAATCTTCTCTTATCACAAGGATTCTCCAAATAGGATAAAGGTGATACCTCCTAAATCCTGGGTCTTGGATCTATGAGATAGATCTAAATGGATATTATGGTTCTCACTAGGTGGAGTGAGATGGTATCAATCGATCCTGGGGAGAATCACTGGACATCTTCTAGGATGGTAAGGTTGACTGAATGTCAGTCACAGGCATTGTCTTTACCCTCAGTGGAGGGACGGTATGTTGGAAGAGTTCCAAGCTAGATACCGTGGCAAACTAGACGATAAAGGCTGGTGACATCGCTATCAAAGATACTACCAAAGAGGCAGTTTTGGTGTATATTAGTTCATGAGATAAACTAGGTTCCTACCATTGTGTGACAATGGAAGTGTGGTTTTGACCCAGGAACCACGGTCCCATCAGTGACCCAGACAAATTCCAAGGCAATGTCACCTGATCATGGAGATAGTTGATCTCCAGGGTGATCGAGGTTAGGAGAGTAGACTCAGAGGACAACACGGCGGATCCACTCACAAAAGCCTTTTCCCAGAGAGAGACTATTATGGGATGGTTGAGTATGAGATACTACAACCACTGCTACAGATGGCCCTAGTGCAAGTGGGAGATTGTTAGTTATATGTATGCCCTATAGGCCATTATTGTACATGAGATGTATAATGTAGTGGATGCTGGGACATATATAGGGAGGACTTTCTTGCTCGACATGATAGTACGCTATCTGGTTGCTCTTTATCTTAACATGTATACTTATTGTCTCTATGTTACATGTTGATAAAGCCCTTAAGATGTGTACTCGACTTCCAGGACTATGATGTAGATCATAATAGTGGGGCCTGGGTAGTCCATGGGTACATCCTTCAATGTTCCTAGTCGTGGGAATATCGAGACGGGGCATCGATATTCCAGAGTAGACTAGCGTATATCTTCTCGACCCATGTGATGGGCGATGGATGATCCCATATCCATTGGTGTTTGACATCAAAGACGGTATGTGGGTGCTCAGTGGAGACTGGGTACACTGGACGGACTCGCCGAGAACTCCCAGATGGTATTATACCTCACGTCAGATGGCAGTTCTCTGGTGACACTGGTGCAGCTTAGTCTGTTGACCCGAGATCGTCATAGAGTCTTGTGTGTCTCCCACTGTGCTTTGATTTCCACCCTACCACGGCTCTACTGAGTCGTGCAAATAGGTGGTTTTTGGGTACAGTCCCGATTCATATGGAGGCAATGAGCGATAGGAGGGGATTCGTCTCTCCCGGTATTGGGGGTTGATGTTGCGTTATGCTCGACTGTCCATAACTGGAAATCCCTGGCCAGGGTTGCAGTGATTTATTAGTTAGTGTTATCATTAGTTTCACGCTTGTTGTGGACCTTACATCGGCATGACTTATCAAGCTACTGGGGTCTAACGTTTACCACCCCTAGGCGAGATATGCGACATATCAGATGAACAGACCGGACTGTGCGGTAAGTGTTACTGATTGGATTCACAGGAGTGTGAGCAGGCTTGCTCGTTGATCTTCTGATCGCTCAATACCCGGGTGGCCGTTACGTTTAGCAGATCGCTTGCGGCTTGTGGGTGATTGATATGATCACCGCCTACTACCGGCGTATTGACGAGTCTTTAGAGTCCTACACAGAGGTTTCCTGGCTCAAGCGAAACGAAATAGGAGCACATATGAGATATCTGGGGGACCGAGAATAATACCAGTATGTGATATTGTATTCTATTCTCTCGATTTGTATCATCGGACGGTTATATGAGATATAGCCGGGTTACAGAATCAAGTGTTGATTCGATACATTGATACACTAGATATTAGTCGGTTATATGTGATATGACCGGATCATTAAATCAAGTGTTGATTTAATGATTTAATGTATAATTATATATTTGATATATTACTTTACATTAACTAGTATTGGTTCACTTAAGATTGATTTTCTCACTTGATGTGCACAAGTTGTATATGTGATATATGTTTGTGCACTAGTTTGTATCATGATTGATGATACATGCAAACTTGGGTGTGTGTGTGACTTACACCATATTTAAGATAATGGTTTAGGTTTTTATTTATTTTGGTAAAACAAAATGGTGGTTTTATTTGTCTTGTCTTGAAGCTTCATGAAGCTTTTAAGCATCTTTGACAAAGTCCACTCATTTTGTTTTGCATAAGATTTTCATTAACCTAACCATTACCTCAAACTATGGTTTAGTCTCTACAAAGGTAAACTCACCCATGGTTGCATTATGATAGACTTCACTTGATTATCCTTTTGACATAATTCATTTTTTAATTCATTATTCTATTCTTTCTTCTTCTTCTTCAAGAAGAAGAAAAGCTTGCTAGAAAATTTTCAAGTGAAGAAAAAGAGTGAGAAATCCAAATCCAAAGTGAACCCACATCCTATTTCATAATCCTCTACTAATTGCCATTTAGTTTAGGGTGTTCTCTTCACAAAGTTCTTGACCTGTGAAGATGGAGCTTGAGTTTGAGTCTCCTCGACGTAGATCATCTTCGGCCTCGAAGTCAACGACCTAGCTCGCTCATTTCTCCGAGGAAACCATCGCTAGAGTCTGGGATCTCGATGATCGCAGCGAAGAGACGTCAACACGGAGCTTTAGAAGTGAAGGACCGGATCTACAAAGGTTGTAATCCCTTTTCACTTAGTGTTAAAATGTTTAACTTGCTAGTTTTCGCATAATCTCTAGTATACGATCTTGGTTGGGGTTGCTCGGCACGGCTAAATTTTTGAATCGGGCATGGTAGATGCCTTGTAGAACCTTGTTAGAGTGCCTAGGAACCCTACAATTTGAACCCACCCGTACAATCCCTTGACTAGGGCCAACAAGGTTGTAGGACTGTCCCAAACCAACGCATCTATCTATGCAACAGAAAGGTAACAAGCAGCTACCATAAACTATGCCTTGACTAAGGCCAACAAACATAGCATGAATACTAGTGCTACCCGTCTGAAATGACGGAGGGCTACGGCTAGTTTTTGGCGAAAAACCTTCAACGTAATGAACTTGATATCGTTAAAGGAACCAGATAGCTTTTTACAAAAATATAGTGGCGAAAACCTTTGCTAAAGAGGTCACTCCCGGTGAAGGGATCTCGGCTCTTTCTCCGTAGAATGAGGTGCAGGATATTCCAACTGAATACCGCGATGCAAAGCAAAAAGTAATCGACTATAGTGAAGTTATTACCCTGACACAAACCTCTGCCCAAGGGGTCACTCCCGGTGAAGGGATCTCGACCCTTGCCTCATCGAATGAGGTGCTGGATATTCATAACCGAATACCACTGTGCAAAACAAAAGACAACATCTTTGTATGTAACGTTTTGAAAATCGTTTAAGTGAAATTTCGGAAAATCGGTAAAATAACGGGCGTTTTCCGTAAAAATCGATATATAAATATCTTTTAATATAAAATTAAATATACATATTCTAGCTATGTAATTGCTAGTATTTGGTGTTTATTGAGCCACTTGTAAAATTTCTAGTTTACTTAAAAAATTTCCGAAATTAATTATTTTAATATTATTTTAAGCCGTCACTAATACATTTAATTAGGAAAAATTACAAATTGGAATGGGTTAATACAAATTTTGTGCATCATGACATATTAAACCAACATTTAACATGTGATTTTTGTAATGAAAAGAAGTCGTCAAAATGGTTTTAGAAAATACAAACTGTAAAGGCTTAAATGGTGAAAAATAGCTAAATAGAAATGAGGTTTGGGCTCGATAACTTGGGGTATGGTTGCATGTTACTTGGTATTCCTTGCACACACCCACACACCCTCACCCTCTCCCCGTTTATGGCTGAAATCAGTAGCCCCTCCTCTCATTTCCCCACTTGAAAAGCTTTTGAAAGAAAATAAAATAAAAAGGAAAAGAATAAACATTGAAGTATGGTTTTTGTTGACTTTGGGGGAATTCAACACAACTCCTCACCCCTCTCTCTCCTCCCCAAATAATTGGTCAAGGCCTCCTCTCCCAGCAGCAGCCACTGTTCACCGCCGGAAATTGGGAAGACGGACTGTCTTGCCTGAATCTGGGGGCAGATGCTAATTGGTGCTATCCGTCCACCTCTCCGAAGATGCCAAGTTGATTTATGACACCATGTATCGAAGGTTTAAACGGATGCGGCCGATGCAGCATACTTTGTCAGATTCCCCCTCATTTGAGGGGTTTTTGATTGTGGAGACGCTCTTCCCTGCAGGCGCAAGCCCCTGCAGTTAATTACGCTACCGCATCGCGGTAACCACTTTCTCCTTCTCCAGATGGTCACTTCGTGTCGTGGGTGTTTGTTTTGTTTTTTGGTTGCCCATGGATTGTATACGGAGACTAATTTATGTTGTCTCCCGTAGGGCGTGGATTAGTCCAAATCCGTATCTTCTTAGATTTGGGTTTTGGTTGGGTTTAAGGATACGTTAGCCTCGTTTAAGACTAAGATCAACTTAAACGTTTGTTAAGGATACATTAGTCTAATTTCTAGACTAAGATCAACTTAACGGGATCGTTTAGATCCAACAAGAGAATGTTTAGCCTCTGTGGTTTAATTTAAGGACACTGCGGTCGATTAGTTTAAGGACATTACGGTCCATTGTTAGTTTAAGGACATCTCAGTCCAATGTTAGTTTAAGGACGTCTCGGTCCGTCGTTAGTTTAAGGACGTCTCGGTCCAGGTTAAGGACATCATAGTTTTGGGTTTAAAGGGACCCCACAGTCCAGGTTAAGGACATCGTAGTCCGTGAGTTTAAAGGCCCCACAGTCCAGTTTAAAGACACCACAGTCCAGTTTAAAGACACCGTAGTCTATAAAGTTTAAGGACATCGTAGTCCATGAGTTTAAGGACCCCACAGTCCGGTTTAAAGACATCGTAGTCTATAATGTTTAAGGACATCGTAGTCCATGAGTTTAAGGACCCCACAGTCCGTAGAAATGTGTGGTCGTCGGGACCCGTCACCTCTCTGAAGACGTTGAAGGATTACAACGACAAATATCAGAGGAGTAACGAGATGTATCCTCGAGCCGATGTGAATTGGTTTGAAAGATCTGTAGCCCAGTTTGGGACTAAGATCTGTTGAATATTTGTGAGCAGATGTGCTCAGTTCAATATAAGTTGAGGACTTATGGCCAGAATTGGGCTAAGTCCAATTAAAATGTTTAACATTTTAGTTGCTCTGGCTATTAAGCCTTTATTTGGGCTCAGCCCTTTTAATATTGCTAAGCATTGGGTTCTGACATCTTTTGTCTTGTATTGAATGCATAGCATTCATCAGAACAAAGTGTGTTCTGACAGTGCGCCACGTGGCGCGCCAGGCGCTTTGCGCCAGTTAAAGAGGGCGTTGCGCTTCTGTCAGGTAGCGCACACGAAGATGACAAGTGTCGCTCTTAGCGCTAAGCGCTAGTTTATTACCGCATTGCGCTTTCCATTTATGAGCGCTTTGCACTGATTTAGGGGCGCGCCAGTGAGTGGCACGTAGCGCGCTTGGCGCCAAGCGCCAGCCCATGAGCGCAGTGCGCTATTTCAGAAGCGCAAAGCGCAAGTTGTTCCTGTAATTGACACGTGGCACGTTTTGGCGCTGAGTGCCGGTCCAAGGAGAGCAAAAGCGCAGTTCATGAGTGCACTGTCCAATAGCGCAAAGCGCATTTGATCAAATTTAAGATCAAAGAACAAATTTATGTTCTTTCTTCTTCTTTTTTTAAAGGAGGCTTTGCCTCAAGATTCAAGAACAAAAGTTCTTATTTATAAGAGGGCTCTGCTTTTGTAGATCAATGATCCATGAATGAAGTAAATACTTCTTTTATTTTTATGATTAGATCTTTTGATCTTTTTTTCTTTTTATCAAATACCTTGGTCTTTTATAGATCTATGATCTTTTAAGAAGATGGTTCTTCTTTTTTAATGAGATGATTTCATCTCTGTTGTTTAAGAATTAATTCTTTACCTTGAAGAAAATGATGTTCTTTTTCTAAAGGCTTGCCTTCTTTCTCTTTTGAGTTTTCTCAAAGTTTGCAGAGGGTTTTTTTTCTCTTTTTTCTATCTATGAGACTTGAAGTCTTGGGGCCTTTATATAGGGCCAATTGATTTGTTAAATCAGTTTAAGAGATCTTTCTCTGATTGATTTGGGAATATTTCCCACCGTCGGATCTTTGATCCTAGGGCTTCTGCTTTGCAGAAGATAATCTTCTTGTTTTAATAAGATTGAAAAGATCTTTTCATAACAGAATTTTAATTATGATTAATTAATAATTTATTATTATTAGATCTTTTGATTTAACGGTGGGGAATTTTTAATTCCAGCGCTGGCGCAGCCGCGTTTGACACGTGGCGCGCAGTGCAGAGCGCAGCACAACTGCGCTGGCGCACCCGTGTTTGACACGTGGTGCGCAGCACAAACGCTGGATCTGAAACGTTGCTTCAACTTTTGAGTTTTGAAATTTTAAAACAAAGCTTTGCTCTGATTGGGGTGCGCTGCCTAGGGCGCAGTGCACCTGGCGCTAGCACGTCTGTGTCTGACACGTGGTGCGCAGCGCGCCTAGCGCCGAATTTGAAGCTTTGCTTCAATTTTCAAATTTTGAATTTTAAAACAGAGCTCTGCTCTGATTGGGGGAAACAATTGCCCCCCCCCCCACACACACACCCCGTTGTGCTCACGTGGCGCACACGTGAGTGCATCGGTGGCAACATCTGAGCCCTTGGATCAACTCAAAAGTTGAAAAGGCGGTTCAGTGCCTATAAATAGGACCTTTGGTCCTTTAGATGATTATCATCTTCTTTCTTGAGAATTTTTATTCAGAGCCTTGCTCTTTAGTTTAAGAACTTTCAAGAGTCGGAACTCGACCAAAACTTAGGTAAAGTTTAAAAAAATTTAATAAATTAGGGTTTTTACCCATTAACAGAGCCTTGCTCTTCATAGATCTTTGATCTAAAGAAAACTCTTTTAGGGTTTCATTAATAGAGCCTTGCTCCCGTGAACCCAGATCTAAAGAGATCTTTTCTTGGGGTTTCTTAGCCCATGAATCAGAGCTCTGCTCTTTGATAATATGTAGATCTTTTGATCTTTGATGAAGAACTCTTAAGAGTTTTTCATGGATCTTGAAGATCCCAGAATTTGTAATTCAAAAAAATTAATTTTAATTAATCTTTGATGGATTTTTCATCAGCGTTACAGAGCCAGGCACTTTAAGGAATTTTATTCCTTCAGAGTTTGACAAGTGTCACTCTGTCATAGAGCTTTGCTCTCAAAGGGAGATTTTTTCCTTTTCCCGAGGGATTTCTCATTCAATGAGAATTTCCTTGAGGATTTCCTCATTAATTAACAGTCCCATCCAATGATGAGGCTGTTTTATTAATAATTTTTAATCGATGAATTATCATCTAGATTTTGTGGGTCCCCCTTTGGTCCCCATTTTCACTGCATTGCAGTGTGGTGCAACTTTTTAAAATACCGAGTGTCAGAGCACTGACAATTGACTCCTGTCCACCCTTTTTGCAGGCGACATGTCTTTCGATGCCACGTTTCCATTCGTCCGTTCAGAGGGAGGATTCCCTGAGGCACCTGTGGATCGGGAGGTTCTCGCGCTTATCAAAGATCGTGACCCGGAACACAAAAATCTCTACTTGTGGGGCAGATGGTATGACCAGATTATCAGAGGTCGTCAAAGCTTCTCTTGTGCGATGCCGTTGGAGCCGATCTCGGCGATTCCATATGCAGATGCACCCCCGGTGAACTATGTCGTGGAGGTTGTCAATTGGACTTCGGAGGGTCTTCTTCAACCTTCGATTGCCGCCATACCCATGCAGCTGCCGGCAGCTTTAGATTCCTTGGGGCGGCGCATATGCCAGGGCGAGTCGCGCCCTTGGGGACAACCCTACAACATCGGGTTGACTCCCCGACATTCGGCCGGGTATTTGCAGTGGACCAGGTACATCTTGTCAGCGAAGAAAACGCAGCTGCTGAAGCTTGGCCTATACCCTGCGGTTTATGCTTCGTTGTTCCAATATTCTGCTCCTCCCACATGGTGGATTAAGGTGTTCTTGGAGCAGTGGAACATCCCAACCCATACCTTTCTTCTACTGGACAGAGAAATTTCCATCTCCTTAGAAGAATTTGCTAAAATTTCCGGTCTGCCGGTTAGGGGGGAGCACTACGAGGAGCTGCTTCCTCCGGATGAATACGTTTTTGCCACCAAGCCGGTGGTGATGGGTCTAACGTCGGAGAACGCCATTCAGCACCAGTTTCCTAGTCTGATAAAGGTGCTGAACATGTACGAGAGCCTCTTCTTGGAATCCGGAGGACGGGGGGTCAGTTTTGCGGACTTCATCGCCCGGTTTCTTCGCCCGGAGATTTTATCGTAACGAGGCGAAAAGTTTACCAAGCTCGACGACCCTTTCGGCTTTGGTTTGGACCGCCGACCAGTACTGGAAGACGATCAGAAGGGCTTCTTTCTTCCTAATGCTGCGATCATTCCTCTGTCAGAGATTGCCGCTCCGGGCATTGAAGAGGAGGTTTTCTTTCTTGGGTTTCTTGGGCTATGGTTGTGCTGGTTCGCGCTCCCTATGCACCCTCGCTATATGAGGCCGTCCGTCTTCTACCCCGCGCATCGTATGGTGGCCGGAATACAAGTAGCCATCATGATTGCCGGGTTAGCCCATTTATACCATGGTCTTAGCGTGGCGGCGGATACAACTGAACCGGGGGTGCATGCCGCCAACTTCCCGATGCATTACTTTACTTCATGGATGGAGATGCACGTGCTCGGGGTCTTTGGCATTCACAAGAGACCTTCGTTCTACGAGAAATGCAAGCTCCCGCGAGTTATGCGGCTGGTTGACGCGTCCATCGTGAGTCCGTCACAGCGGGAAGCTAGGGGCTTGCTCCTTCGCCCACGCACGGTCGGAGATGGTATGTCTTTCACGGACAAAGTCCTAACGATTGGCCAGGAAACTTCCAAGTCGGTGCTGGCATTGCGCGACGTTTTTAAGGACGGGGCCTTCGTGTTGAAAGCCCGGGAGATTCTCCATCTATACTCCATCAGGCCGGGCTTTCTTGTATTCAGGCTAAATGATGCAGCGCTATTTATGAGATACAATCCCCATCATTTTGCCCAGCAGCTGAGATATAACTAGGGGGTCCCACTGGAGGCGTTCTTAATAGAACCCGCTGCCACCAGAGAGGGAATACGGGATGCGCTGCATCACTTCATGCGCTTGAATACGGGCTCCCACTTCTTCATTAGGGAGCCGAGTTGCGTCCCGAGGGCCCTCAACGTACACGCGGCCTGGTATCAACACGCGATGGGTGCTGTCATCAGGGAAGAGAGGCAGCTGCTGCTCGATCGCAAGAGTGTGCCCCCTGCCGGTGATCGCAACGTCCATTTAAAACGACGGATCGTTGCCCCCCTTCCGCTAAGAGAGGTTGCTGCAGTTGAGCCTCCACATGTGCTAAACCCTACACGTGGATTGCCCCGTGCTCCTGTAGAGACGGTGGATGTGCCATCGGTGCCCCGTGCTCCCGCGGAGACGGTAAACGTAGCTTCACCCGAATCTGGCGTGGGCTCGGATATCAGGACTCGCCGTCCCAAAGTGGCTACTAAGCACAAGCTGGTGCTGGCTGGGACCGGAGCTCGCTCGCAGAAGAGGAAGAAGAAGTCGTTCTTCTCTGCCGATGTCGTGTTTGGTCAAGAGCCTCATGCTCCTTATAGCGAGGGCTTGAGCGGGTATGGGACAAACGAGGGCTTATTCATGCCGCCAGATGATATTGATCTGGCGGCTGCCATTGCAGCTTCAGTGCAATTGGCCAGACACGAAAAGGGGTTGGCTATCCTCGCACGATCAAGTAATCATTAGCTGTATTTTTCGCCGTTGCATCGTATTTCTATCATCGTGTTTTAACTGACGCTTTTCCTTCTTTAACAGGCATTTCCACTGAAGAAGCTCTCGCAGATTCTCTCAAAACTTTTGAGGAAGAGGAAAGACTTCGAGCATCTTTAGGCATCGGTACATTTCGGTTCACCATGTTCCCACTCCCGTTTCTTATGAGTAATCTGACCCTTTCTTTGTCTTATCGTAGGGACCACAATGCCGATCCCGCAAGCTGACGCGGAGATTCTTCCCGGGCCAGGCATCGAAGTCCCGGCCTCCTCAGGGTTACAAAAAGAGGCTTTACTCAAGCAGCCGATGACGGACGTTGTAACGGCTCCAGAGGTAGCTCCTGGCATGGATGATGACGTCCCATTGACGGAGGTCTTGAGAAGATCGGCTCGAACGGAAAGGAAGCACAGAATGTGTGCAGCAAGGGAGCGTAGTGTTGCATTAGCCACGGGTGCGGGTTCGAGCGCCGCTACTCCTTCGGAGGAGTCCCTGACTGCCTTGTCTACTGCCTATAGACGAGCAGCACGTGCGGCTCGGGAAGCGGTCGGAAGACCAACCCAAGGTAATGTGACACGGGGTTCCGTTGTCAAAGTTTTAAGCATCAATTCTCATATATTTTATCTTGCAGAGCCGAGTCTTCCCGAAGAGGTGGCGGCGACCGCTGAGCCTGAGGTAGCGGTGGAGGAGGTAGCTGTGATTGCCGAACCCGGGGCGACGGTAGGCGAGTGGCTGCAATTGCCGGGCTCGAGGTGGTGACTAGTAAGTCAGTCACGATTTCCGAGCCTAAGATAGCCATGGATGAGATGTCTACAGCCGTCGAGCCTGAGGTGTTGATGGATGAGACGACTACAATTGGTGAGCCCGAGGTGGCCGTCCCTTCTCAAGAGTCTGGCACCGCCCCAATCATTGCTCTTTCTACCTGCGACCCTTTGCCATCTCCTGGCATCGCGAGCGTTACGACGGCTCTGGTAGAGTCAGGGGATGAGGCGACAGGAGGTGAGACCTTCCCGATGGAAGAGGATAGAGCGGTTGCTGTGTCAAGTGACGCCCTTGTCACGGTTCCGACTGGCAATTCACTAGGTAGATTTTGGATGATTGCTTTTCTTTTTATTCTGCGATCTTTTTCAATCTTTCCTGACAGGGTTCATCTTGTTTCTAACGCAGGTGCGGCTAGTGCTGATGTCGCGCTACCCGAGGCAATGCCATCAGCTACCGTCTTGATGGTGACACCTCCTCTACCCTCTCTCATACCATCTCAGATGTTGGAAGGTGTGGATTTGTGACCCATCGGTCTTTTTTTTTTTAAGCTGTATGATTTATGTGCTGACGTTGCATTACTGTGTCCTTGCAGGAGTGCTTTTCGACCACCAGTATCAGGTGCTGTACCCACACTTCTCCTTCCTGTCAGAGATTAGTCCGCCTGCTGGTGTCGGTGAGTATCATTTCTAAACGACGTCCTTTCTTTAACGGGCAGTCGCATTACTGCTAACTCTTCTTTATGTTGCTTGTAGCCTTACAAATTGAAGGAGGGGACGAGGCTGTCGTTGCGCTACCAGCACTCCCAGCTCTGCCCCCTGCTGCAGCTGGTATAGTAGACTCTATTTTTTGTGTATGTATATTCTTTATTTCTCGAGCCATGATCTGATTGTGATTTATTTTGTAGCAATCACATCAACTCCAGCCTCTTTCGAGTCTCGTATTATGATGACGGCAGGGCCCTTCTCCAGACGTCCATCCTCGAAAGGCGCCACGAATAGTCTGCGCATGCTGAGCGACTATATTGAGGAGCTCGACGTGGAGACTCCCACCTCTGTTGCTGATTTTTCCGCAGAGATTAACCCTATGATGGAGACGCTCGTGAACTTTCATGGTGAGGGAGTCGTTGAGTCCTGGGTTAATTGCTGCAGGGAAATCGAGGCTTGCCTGCATGAGCTTGAGCTTAGGCGTCCTGCACCTGAGATTCTGGCTGCGAGCACTCAACGGGCCGCGTGGATCGAGCAGAGCAATGTTAGGTCCACGTTACCCACCCCGGTCCTTTCGGGGAGGCGGAATAGGTAAAACGAAAAAATTTCCCTAGCTAGGTAACATGGACCGTTTCATGAAGGATCGTTGCTAAACAAAAACTAACAAAATTCTACAAGTTCTAACTACTATGTAGAATAGTTATACCTTGGTCTTGAACTCCTTCTCTTCTTGATGTGGTTCTTCCTCTTTCTTGCTCCTCGTAGTCGCTTGAACGGATCCTCCTTGTCGTCTCCTCTTTGCCATAGATGGATCCATCTGAGGGTCACGAAATTGGGCTCCTATCTCAACCTAGAGATGACTAAGGTGTTTGGTTTGCTAAACCTAATACCTTAGATTGAGTAGAGAAGAGTGATGGTGGTTTTGTCTCAAAGGTTCATGATTTCCAACTCATGGAACACTTGAACCTTGAGAGAGGAAGAGGAAGAGGGAGAGCTTTCTTTCTAGAAGAGAGAAAGAGAATGATAGAATGAGCTCTCATAATCCAACCCTTCTCACAAAAGTGAGAATAATGATAATAATAATAACAATTGAGTATATGGTGATGGTTAGTTTCAATGACCATTATCATTTCATGCTATCATGGCATTTTGCAAATAACAAGTAAGCAAAAGTCATACCCATGAAATGATAGCCATGAAATGATGATGGTCAACAAGTCCAAAATGGTCAACCGGTCAACAAAGTCAACAAGTCAACAAAAGTCAAACTTTCAACTCAACCATGGCACAATAATACTTAATTAATATTATTAATCATATATCATATTCTCATTAGGGTTTAAAGAAAAGTCAACGGTCCACAAGTCAACCATAGCCAAATGGTCAACAACCCTAATGAGAATCCTCTGCCTCTACCTCTGTCAACTGTGCATACACACCCGCATCCGTGCTCCAAGGAACACGAATACACTGAGACAAAACCAATCCCAAAACAGTTACTAGGATCCGGCTTAAACCAAAGCCCGCTAGTAACTACTGTCCGGACACCAAACGTGCACAAGTGCGCGGATGTGAACGAACCCCGTCGCAAAACCATGCAACCTCTACTCTGTTTTGCCCAAAGGCGAGTAACCCTCTGTGTGGGACTCTAAAGGCTCGACACTACGCTGGCAGTGGGTTCAACCACAGGCCGCAAGCGGTACTAGCTGTACGTAACGGTCCCCAGGTAGATGCCGATTAGAAGACTAATGAGGTGAACCCATCGAACTCCTACTGAGCCTGAATGTGACAATCTCCGTACAGTCCGGTCTGTTCGTCTGAGACTATCGCATGGTGGGCCTAGGGGGGCGGTAAACGTCAGTCCCCTAATAGCGGTACAAGTCGTGTCGGAGTGTAGCCCAAAACACCCTGAGAATCTACTGGAAAACCTACCAGCAATTCTCGCTTGCCCTGGCCAGGGACTTTGTGTAATGGCTCTCCTAGACACAGCGCGATATCAACCCCCAATACCGGGAGAGACGAATCCTGTCTAACTGTCACTGCCTCTAAGTGCTTCGGGACTGCACCCAACTACTACCTGTTTGCACGCCTCAGAAGAGCCGTGGTAGGGTAGTAATCTAAGAACAGTGGGAACACACTCGAGGCGAAGTGACGGTGTCAAGTCAGCGGACTAAGCTGTACTCATGTCACCTGGGAACTGTTAACTGACGATAGGTATAATACCAACCAACAGTTCCCGACGAGTCCTATCCAGTGTACTCGTAACCTAACGAGCACCTGCATACTATCTCCAGTACGACGTACTGATGGCTATAGGACAGACCATCTCCCCTGCTGGGAAGAGAAGCGTATGCACCAGTCTACTCTGGAGTATCGTTGCCCTGTCTCGATAATCCTACGACTAGGGACCAAAATAAGGATGTGCTTATAGACTACCTAGCCACCACTAGTGTGATCGCCATCACAACGCCGGTAGTCAAGCAAAGATCCTAAGGGCTCTACCAATATGTTTTTAGCGATATGTCAAAAGAAACATATACACATATTAAGATAGAAACAAACTAAGTAGCATACTACTATATCGAGCAAGACTGTCGTAAAACCATATATATATCCCAAGCCTCCAAAATGTATTATACAAACCAGTACTATACAATAATGGCCTCTAGGGCATACATATCTAACAATCTCCCACTTGCACTAAAGGCCAGTAATTGGTGTACCGCATACCCAACGTCTGCACTAAGGCCAGCTGCCGGCGTACCGCATACCCAATAGCTCAAAAAGTCTCTCGAACTGTGTTTGAGGGAGGGCCTTCGTGAATGGATCCGTTGTGTTGTCTTTTGTGTCCACCCTCCGTACCTCGATCTCCTGGCGATCAATGATCTCCCTGATCAGGTGATACCGCCTTAAGATGTGTCTGGATTTCTGATGGGACCTTGGTTCCTTTGCTAAAGCTATAGCCCCATTGTTATCGCAATACAAAGGTATTGGGTCAACAATGGACGGAACCACCTGAAGTTCACTAATGAACTTCTTCATCCAGACCGTCTCTTTTGCGGCATCGCTTGCAGCAACGTATTCAGCCTCCATCGTCGAGTCTGCGACGGTATCCTGTTTGGAACTCCTCCAACATACCGCCCCTCCGTTGAGGGTAAACAAAAAACCCGAGACAGACTTGCTGTCATCTTTGTCACTCTGGAAGCTTGAATCGGTAAAGGACTCGACCCTGAGGTCTCCATTACCGTAAACCAGGAACATCTCCTTAGTCCTTCTCAGGTACTTGAGAATGTTCTTCACTGCCGTCCAGTTGTCCTCACCTGGGTCTGACTGATACCGGCTCAGCGCGTAAGCTACATCTGGTCTTGTACATAGCATCGCATACATTATAGATCCTACCGCCGAAGCGTAGGGTATAGTGCTCATGCGAACCCTCTCCTCGTCAGTCTTAGGAGACATCTTCTTGGAGAGGGTAATTCCATGCAATGCGGGTATGTTACCGCGCTTGGAATCCTCCATACTAAATCTCTTTAGTACGGTCTCTATGTACCTGGACTGCGAAAGTCCCAGTAGTCTCTTGGATCTATCTCTGTCGATCTTGATCCCTAGAATGTACAAGGAATCACCCAGGTCCTTCATGGAGAACCGTTGTGACAAGAATAGCTTGACCGATTGTAGCATAGAAATGTCATTTCCTATCAAAAGAATGTCGTCCACGTATAAGACTAGGAACATGACAGTTCGTCCTACAATCTTCTTATAAACACAAGGTTCATCTTCGTTCTTGATGAAATCAAATTCCTTGATTGCCTCATCAAAACAGATGTTCTAGCTCCGCGATGCCTGCTTCAATCCATAAATGGATTTAACTAACTTGCACACCTTCCCGCTGCTCCCACTGTCTACGAAACCTTCTAGCTGATCCATGTAAACGCACTCTTCTAAACAACCGTTTAGAAAAGCCGTTTTAACGTCCATCTGCCAGATTTCATAGTCATGGAAGGCAGCAATGGCAAGTAGGATCCGAATGGATTTGAGCATAGCCACTGGAGAAAAAGTTTCGTCATAGTCCAAACCAGGTCTTTGACGAAAACCTTTTGCAACGAGTCTAGCTTTATAGGTTTCCACCTGCCTATCTACACCAAGTTTCCTTTTGTAGATCCATTTGCATCCAACGGGTTTTACCCCAGGTGGAGCAATATCCAAGGTCCACACTTTATTTGTGTACATGGACTCCATTTCGGATTGCATTGCTTCCAGCCACTTATCAGAGTCCCTACTGATAATGGCATGCCTGAAACTGGTAGGGTCATCTTCTTCCAAGATGCAATCCTCTCGATCCCCGTCTAAGAGAAAACCGTAGTATCTCTCGGGCGGATGAGAAATCCTACCAGATCTGCGGAGTGGCTGAGGTTCGTCTAGGGTTATTGAATCCAGTGGTTTCTCCAAATTTTCAGTTGTATTTTGTGGTCGTTGAATTTCTTCCAGTTTTACCGAACTCTCACTAGTTTCTTTTGCAAGAAACTCCCTTTCTAAAAAGGTAGCGTGATGAGATACAAACACCTTCTGTTCCTCAGTGTGGTAGAACAGATATCCTAGTGAATCTTTAGGATATCCCAAAAATTTACACAGAACTGACCGTGCCTCTAGCTTGTCCGGTTTCCGTGTTTTCATATAGGCCGGACAACCCCATATCTTAATAAATTTAAGACATGGCTTCTTACTGCTCTATATTTCATATGGAGTTTTAGGCACAGATTTGGACGGAACTTGATTCAAAAGGTATGCCGATGTCTGAAGCGCATGTCCCCAAAATGAAAGAGGCAACTCGGCATTACTCATCATGGAGCGAACCATATCCAGTAGGGTACGATTCCTCCGCTCCGATACACCGTTGTGCTGTGGTGTATAAGGAGGAGTAAGCTGAGAGAGAATACCATTCTCTTTTAAGTAATCTAGGAATTCCGTGCTTAAGTACTCCCCTCCTCTATCAGACCGGAGGATCTTGATACTTTTACCAGTCTGGTTTTCTACTTCGTTTCTGAATTCCTTGAATTTCTCAAAAGCTTCAGATTTGTGTTTCATCAGATACACATATCCGAACCTAGAGAGATTGTCAGTGAATGTGATGAAGTACGAGAACCCACCCCTTACATGTATAGACATCGGACCACATACATCACTGTGTATGAGTCCCAAGAGCTCTGCTGCCCTTTCTCCATGTCCGGTGAACGGAGATTTGGTCATCTTTCCTTTGAGACAAGACTGACAAGTTTCATAATATGAAAACTCGAACGTATCCAAGAGTCCATCTTTAAGCAACTTACTTAGTCTTTTCTCTCCGATATAACCAAGTCTACAATGCCACAAGTAGGATTCGTTCGTATCTGAACTTTTCCTCTTGCGTGTATTTTGTACATTGAGAACTGTATTCTGATTTAGAACGTAGATACCATTACACAGTGTACCTTCTACAACCAGTACCTTGTGAAGGTAGATGTTCATGATATTTCTATCAAGAACAAAGTTATATCCATCTTTATCGAGTAAAAAAACTGATATGATGTTGCAAACCATGGAAGGTACATAGTAGCAATCGTTCAAAATCATAGTATTGCCATTTGGCAACACTAGGTGATATTCACCGACGGATGCAGCATTAACTTATGCTCCATTTTCTACTCTGAGCGACATATCACCAGGTACAACTCTCCTACTTTTTCTCAGTCCCTGTAACAAATTACAGATATGAGATCCTGATCCGGTATCAAGTACCCAGAAGGTAGGGCTGACCGTAAAACAGTTCTCAATTACAAGAACACCTGAAGTAGATGCAAAACCATGCTTCTTCTTCAACTGGGTATCCTTGGAATCCATACAATCCTCTTTCCCTTGCTCATACTTATGACTGTTGTCGTAAGTTAGAGCCGAACCAACGTTCCTAGCCCCGAATAAGAATTCGGATCGGTCAAGCGATACATTTTATTATCTTGATTAGGGCGTGAAATGGTTGCTACCTGGAGAGAGAGAAAAGAAACACTCAGCGTGCACTCTTGCAAGATTAGATTGGTTTATTGATTTATCTAACCAGGATGGCTCCCACTGTTTCCTCAAATTCTTCTTCAAACCCTAAAAGAAGAACTAGTCAGGATTAATCGCACGTCACAATACTTGCTTAACCTTTCAGCCAGGCTGGTGTTGGTACTTCGAGGGAGGTTTTCCAAGGCTTTCACGAAGTTCCTTAATTAAATAACCTCTTTTCCCTGGAGGCGTAGCCCCGCTAACACCGTTCTAGATACCTACTTGGTTTATAGCATTGATTGTTAAATGAAAAAATCTCCCGAGAGTAATCCAACTGATCAGTGGGATCGGGATCCAACTATCATTGTGCGATGACCTAGATGGAATCCACTCTAGTCACCACACTCCAGAAGGTATGCTGAATCTGCAAGTTTCAGTTTCTTTAGAAACTCCCGATGTGGATTTTTGCCCTTAGGACCCAAGTGACCTTGACGAATAATCAACAAATCAAAAGGTCCTAGTCAAGTTCAACCCGTCGTTATCCAGGATTGCATTAGACCCGCCCGCATGACCCTTGACGAATAATCAACAAAATCATGCGACCGTCCTAACCAATCGCATCTATCAGTGCAACAGAGAATTATTACTTAGCTACCGTTCACTGTGCCTTGACGAATAATCAACAAACGCAGCACGAATACTAAGTATTAATTTTCTGAAACGACGGAGGGCTACGGCTGGGTTTTGGCGAAAAACCCGTTAACGTAATGAACTTGATGTAGTTGAAGGAACATGATAGCCTTTTTGAAAATATAGTGGTGAAAACCTCTTGCTAAAGAGGTCACTCCCTGTGAAGGGATCTCGGCTCTTTCCTCGTCGAATGAGGTGCAGGATATTCCAAACTGAATACCTCGATGCAAAGCAAGAATAATCGACTGTAGTGAAGTTATCACCCTGACGCAAACTTTTTGTCCAAGGGGTCACTCCCGATGAAGGGATCTCGGCCCTTGCCTCGTCGACTGAGGTGCTGGGCATTCATAACCGAATACCTCTATGCAAAACAAAAGAGAGCATCCTTGCAATAACAGCTTTTTGAAAATTGTTCCAACAACATCTTATTAGTTTTGTTTTTTCTTTGCATTAGATTAATGTGTCCCATCAGTTAATCCTACCATTGCAGAAAACAACGAAAATATGACGTACGCTTATGCCATCCGCATTCGCCACGGGGCCCCGTCATTACCCGTTAGGTTACTTAACTAACGACAGAGCGGGGGCTGGACTAGCGCGGATGCAAAACATAAGCAACGCCTAAATAAATATCATATAGATATATACACATTCGTCAGATGCAATGATTGCCATTCCAGATCACAGATGAACACATTGGATATACTAGGAATCCACATTCCGTACGAGCCTGTAAAAAAAAGCGGATTACACGGTCGCGATGAATAGCCAAAACCCCACCCTAGACACCTACGGGTGCGGCAAACTACCTGCCAAGTACCCGAAGCGAAGCAACCTCCTTCAATACAGTGAGTAGGCCACTCGGCACTTCGAGGTACCTGGTAGTTTGTGCATCCCACCTTGGGTCTATCTTAGGAGCAAAAACAGTAAAAGAAATTATACAATGACGGCTACAACCCCATCCCGGTTGTGCGGACATATAAATAATATTACATCAATTACATATTACATGAATTGAAAGAAAAGAAAACTCTCATCTCACAACCCCCGGCTATTCATCCGCGATAATCCAATGAATTCATATACACATACGATCAACATTACAGATATAACCCGTTAACTAAAGTCTTTAGAAGTTCGATCAAAATACGGATTTTAAACCACCCCAAAAACAAGTTTTGCTTTCTGTAAAATCTGGGCAGAAAAAACATATTGTAAAAATCCCAAAACACCCTACTGAACACTCTGCAGGAAATATTTCCCACGATCGAGTCAACTCGGCCGCGGATCCGCGGTGGGAGCACGCTCCCGCCGCGGTTCCGCGGTGCTTTGACCGAGTTAGTGGACCATTTTTCTTGATTGTTCTTAGAAAACCCTGAGCCGATTTTTAGTACATGATTTATTATTTTTGAACAAGAAATAAAATCGGCAGAAAGTTGATATCTCGGGCATGTTTTGTGATTTTTTCTCCGATCGAACTTCTAGTTACTTCGCTAATATGTTAGATAGTGTTTAGCTAGGCTCTGATACCAATGTTAGGTCCACGTTACCCACCCCAGTCCTTTCGGGGAGGCGGAATAGGTAAAACGAAAATTTTTCCCTAGCTAGGTAACATGGACCGTTTCATGAAGGATCGTTGCTAAACAAAAACTAACAAAATTCTACAAGTTCTAACTATTATGTAGAATGGTTATACCTTGGTCTTGAACTCCTTCTCTTCTTGATGTGGTTCTTCCTCTTTCTTGCTCCTCGTAGTCGCTTGAACGGATCCTCCTTCTCGTCTCCTCTTTGCCATAGATGGATCCACCCGAGGGTCTCGAAATTGGGCTCATATCTCAACCTAGAGATGACTAAGGTGTTTGGTTTGCTAAACCTAATACCTTAGATTGAGTAGAGAAGAGTGATGGTGGTTTTGTCTCAAAGGTTCTTGATTTCCAACTCATGGAACACTTGAACCTTGAGAGAGGAAGAGGAAGAGGGAGAGCTTTCTTTCTAGGAGAGAGAAAGAGAATGATAGAATGAGCTCTCATAATCCAACCCTTCTCACAAAAGTGAGAATAATGGTAATAATAATAACAATTGAGTATATGGTGATGGTTAGTTTCAATGACCATTATCATTTCATGCTATCATGGCATTTTGCAAACAACAAGTAAGCAAAAGTCATACCCATGAAATGATAGCCATGAAATGATAATGGTCAACAAGTCCAAAATGGTCAACCGGTCAACAAAGTCAACAAGTCAATAAAAGTCAAACTTTCAACTCAATCATGGCACAATAATACTTAATTAAGATTATTAATCATATATCATATTCTCATTAGGGTTTAAAGAAAAGTCAATGGTCCACAAGTCAACCATAGCCAAATGGTCAACAACCCTAATGAGAATCCTTTGCCTCTGCCTCTGTCAACTGTGCATACACACCCGCATCCGTGCTCCAAGGAACACGAATACACTGAGACAAAACCAATCCCAAAACAGTTACTAGGATCCGGCTTAAACCAAAGCCCGCTAGTAACTACTGTCCAGACACCAAACGTGCACAAGTGCGCGGATGTGAACGAACCCCGTCGCAAAACCATGCAACCTCTACTCTGTTTTGCCCAAAGGCGAGTAACCCTCTGTGTGGGACTCTAAAGGCTCAACACTACGCTGGCAGTGGGTTCAACCACAGGCCGCAAGCGGTACTAGCTGTACGTAACGGTCCCCAGGTAGATGCCGATAAGAAAACTGATGAGGTGAACCCATCGAACTCCTACTGAGCCTGAATATGACAATCTCCGTACAGTCCGGTCTGTTCGTCTGAGAATATCGCATGGCGGGCCTAGGGGGAGATAAACGTCAGTCCCCTAATAGCGGTACAAGTCGTGTCGGAGTGTAGCCCAAAACTCCCTGAGAATCTACTGGAAAACCTACCAGCAATTCTCGCTTGCCCTGGCCAGGGACTTTGTGTAATGGCTCTCCTAGACACAGCGCGATATCAACCCCCAATACCGGGAGAGACGAATCATGTCTTACCGTCACTGTCTCCAGTGCTTCTGGACTGCACCAACTACTACCTGTTTGCACGACTCAGTAGAGCCGTGGTAGGGTAGTAATCTAAGAACGATGGGAACACACTCGAGGCGAAGTGACAGTGTCAAGTCAGCGGACTAAGCTGTACTCATGTCACCTGGGAACTGTTAACTGACGATAGGTATAATACCAACCAACAGTTCCCGACGAGTCTTGTCCAGTGTACTCGTAACCTAACGAGTACCTGCATACTATCTCCAGTATGACGTACTGATGGCTGTGGGACAGACCATCTCCCCTGCTGGGAAGAGAAGCGTATGCACCAGTCTACTCTGGAGTATCGTTACCATGTCTCGATAATCCTATGACTAGGGACCAAAATAAGGATGTGCTTATAGACTACCCAGCCCCCACTAGTGTGATCGCCATCACAACGCCGGTAGTCAAGCAAAGATCCTAAGGGCTCTACCAATATGTTTTTAGCGATATGTCAAAAGAAACATATACACATATTAAGATAGAAACAAACCAAGTAGCATACTACTATATCGAGCAAGACTGTCGTAAAACCATATATATATCCCAAGCCTCCAAAATGTATTATACAAACCAGTACTATACAATAATGGCCTCTAGGGCATACATATCTAACAAGCACTTCTTACTTCCTCCATCTTGAACAAGAAGTGGCTTTAAAGTAGAAGGAATGTAAAGAAACTTCAAGCTAATCTGCTCGACTGCACGCTCGGGTTGATGCGAATGCTGCCCAGTTGAAAATCATCTTAGAAGGCCTTCTGCGATGCATTTCTGATGGGTTAACATTAAGGCAGAAGCTCGACGTCGTAGAGCGGGATGCACAAGATCGTGAAGCAGCTCAGTGGGCCGCAGAGGAGCAACTTTCGTCTTACTTGCAACAGCGAGCCCAGGTCGAAGCAGAGTTGGCCACGGCAGCTGGTCAAGAAGAGGGGCTGAGGGAACTGCGCGAGCGGCTGATTGGATTATTGAAAGCGCTTCCTTCTCAATAATTTTTTTGTACCATTTATAATTTTGAATAAAATGTATTCATCCTTTTATTCTTTCATATGATGTATTTTGTACCCAATTGAATTCATGAATAAAAGATACACAATTTTTTTTTGCAATGTCTTGTGTCATCTCTCTGCTTCTTCTTTCTTTTGTTATCAGCATGTCACCTTAGCAAACATGGTCGGCAGATGATAGAGTGAGCGTCTTGTCTAGGCTTCTTCGAGGGGTAGTGATGGCTTAGGAAACAGGATTAGGATCTATCACCTAAGACTTTTCAATTTTATGAGCCGTGAGGGTCCTATAAAAATTTGTCACCTAGGACTTTTCAATTTTATGAGCCGTGAAGGTCCCATAAAAATTTTCTCCTTACGAGTCATGAAGATCTCGTAGGTGTATTTTCTCCTTAGGAATCGTGAGGATTCCTAAGTGCGTTTTCCCTTATAAGTCATAAGGATCTTATAAGAGAGTTTTTCTTCCTTACGAGTCGAGAGGACCCGCAAGTGTTTAGTGGGATAGACATGTAGATGACGTATTTACGAAACGGGGTCATATGGATGACGTATTTCCGTGATGGGGTCATATGGATGATGTATTTCCGAACGGGGTCATGTGGATGACGTATTTCCGAATGGGGACATGTGGATGACGTATTTCCGAAGGGGGTCAAGTGGATGACGTATTTCCGAGCGGGGTCATGTGGATGACGTATTTCCGAACGGGGTCATGTGGATGACGTATTTCCGAACGGGTTCATGTGGATGGCGTATTTCCGAGCGCGGTCATGTGGATGGCGTATTTCCGAGCGCGGTCATGTGGATGACGTATTTCCGAACGGGGTCATGTGGATGACGTATTTCCGAACGGGGCCATGTGGATGACGTATTTCCGAGCGGGGCCATGTGGATGACGTATTTCCGACCGGGGCCATGTGGATGACGTATTTCCAAGCGGGGCCATGTGGATGACGTATTTCCGAACAGGGTCATGTGGATGACGTATTTCGTATTTCCGAGCGGGGTCATGTGGATGACGTATTTTCGAGCGGGGTCATGTGGATGACGTATTTCCGAACGGGGTCATGTGGATGACGTATTTCCGAACGGGGTCATGTGGATTGTAGGATATATGTATGCCCTAGAGGCCATTATGTGATAGTGGATATATTTATACATGTATATATATATATATATTCAGTGTACATTCTTGCTCGACATGATAGTATGCTATCTGGATCTTATTTATCTGACATGTTGATTTGATCATGCTTTTATTCATTCATACATGTTGATAAAGCCCTGAGGATATAGGCTTGACTACTGTGATTATGATGGAGATCATACTAGTGGGACATCTGTAGTTTATAAGCATATCCTGGAATGTCCCTAGTCGTAGGTGTATCGAGACGGGGCATCAATATACCAGAGTAGACTAGCGTATATGATACTGGACCCATATGATAAGTGGAGATGGGGCATCAATATACCAGGGCTGTTGAGATTTACTGATAAGTGTTATCAGTAGTTTCTCGATCTGTTATAGACCATTCATCGGCACGACTTATTGAGTTATTGGGGTCGACGTTACCATCCCTAGACTTGATATGCAGCATATCTGACGAAGAGACCGGACTGTACGGTAGTGTTTCCGGTTGGCTCGACGGGAGTTGTAGCAGGTTCGCTTGTTTTCTTCTGATCGCTCAATACCCGGATGGCCGTTACGTTTAGATGACCGCTTGCGGCTTGGGGGTTCTTGATATGATCATCACCCACTGCCGGCGTATTGACGAGTCTTAGAGTCCCACAAAGGAGTTACCTAGTCCAGGCGAAACGTTGTGGTGCGCATATGCAATATGCGCGTGGACCCGGTTAAAATGCGAGTATAAGATACCGTATATTAATCGGGCGGCTTGCTTTTGGTCGGGTCGTATGTGATATGACTGGGTTGATAAATCAAGTGTTGATTTATCATTTAACCATTAGTTTCTCACTACAAATCCTTTTCTTGTCTTTTTGGTGTATGCATGTAACGTTTTGAAAATCGTTTTGGTGAAATTTCGGAAAATCGGTAAAATAAGGGGGTTTTCTGTAAAAAGTCAAAATACAAATATCTTTATTTTAAAAATTAAATATACATATTCTAGCTATGTAATTGCTAGTATTTGGTGTTTATTGAGCCACTAGTGAAATTTCAAATTTTCTAAAAAAATTTCCGAAATTAATTATTTTAATATTATTTTAAGCCGTTACTAATACATTTAATTAGGGAAAATTACAAACTAGAATGAGTTGAAACAAATTTTGTGTATCATAACACATTAAGCAAAATTTTAACATGAGCTTTTTGAATTGAAATGAAGTTGTTAAACGGTGTTAGAAAATAACGAAGAAAATAGGCTTATTTGGTGAAATTAGTGTAAATACAAATTTGAATGGGCCAATTACACACATATGAGCCATGCCCACTAAAATCTAACTGTAACATAAAATTTTAGCTAGTTAACTCCAAATTCTAGTAGGTTCTAGGGTTGCAACTATGGAAATTTAAAATAAAGTAAAATGGGAATAGAAAGGGGTTTATTTGCAAAAGACACATGTATACTTTTATTAGCCTAGAACACTCCACACTCACCCACACATTCTCATCTCCATGTCCTGGGGAAAAAAAGCAATGCAGGAAACCCCTCTCTCTTCACAAATTCTTATTTCATTCTCATTTCAAAAATCAAAAGAAAAGGAAATTTAAAAGGAGGGTTAATATGTAAAATGATGGGAGGTTTCTACACTTATCTACACAATTCACTCTCTCTCTTTTTTCCCCATCCTAAATTGGCCGAGCTCACTGCAGCCATTTTACCCCCATTTCCCCATTTGTTCCTACTCAAAACACTTCAAAATTCATCAAAAAAAAAATTTATAGAAGGTCTCACAAATTCATCCTTTAACCTTTATCCAATTATTCTTTGTTCAACCTAGCAAGGATCTTGGAGCAAAGGTGCAAGTTGGGAGGCTAAGATTTCATGCTAGGTCTCAAAAATTTATGGAGGTATAATCCTAACCTTAGTGTTTAATTTTAGGTTAATTGCTTCAAATTAATTAATTCCGGTTTTTAATCACGATTCTATATTCAAACTTGAAAGTTCAAGATAAGGGGCTTTGAGCTAAGTTGGGATTTTTTATCACTCAATTAGGATTACAAGATATAGTTTAACATGTTAAGTCATGGGAAATTTAATCTAAATGTTAATTATTATGTGTTACTTCAAAATTTGTTAAAATTGGGGAAAATTGTGCAAACTAGATTTTTGTAGAATATGTATATATGTGGGATAAAATTCTAGTGAGAATTTTTATCAATTATTTTTGGTTTTAATGAGGAGATTAACATGTTAATGGAATACTAAACATATCTAGTTGCTAGTTGCTAAGTTTTGGTTTAAAAATTGGGATAATTATGCAAAATTGCTAACTAGGTTTTTAAAAAAAATTAATTTAAAATGTAGTATTAAAAATGTAGTTAGGGATTTAACTCATTCTTAAGGTTTCCTGATGTGGTTTAACACTTTAATATATGCAAAATCAAGGTTGGAAGTGAATTGTGAAATTTTGCTTAAAAATATCGAAATCGGGCAAGTTTGCAAACTAGAATTTTCAAAGTAATATAAATTAGGGTGTTAAAAATATAGTAATGGTTTGTATAGTCTAGTTATGATTCTTAATGAGTTTTATGACCATTGGTTTCATTTAAATGTCAAGTTTTGATGAAAAACGGTAAATTGGCATTTTCGGGTTTTACGAAATTGGACGATTTGATCGATTTTTAGGGTTTCGATGGATTTAATCATGTTATATATTATAAGTAACGAGTTTTAAAACTGTGAGTTATTTTTTGATGTTATCTTGATCCATCGGAGTTTGTACGCCGATATCGAGCGATATTTGGTGCTTTTGCGTGGACGGGACATAGGTTTTAACCTATGCTTGTTCCTTGCGTTGTTTTGACTTTTGTATGTGATTCAGTTTACGATGCTATTTATATGTTTGTGTTTAGGTACCCCTCACGTGGACTGCGGGCGATGAAGAGGAGGATGGTGACACCGTCTTCGGCAGACATGGACCAGGTGAGTAGATGTATATCTACGGGGGGAAGTCGGGTGGATGGCGTTTAGCACCCCCGCAACGTAGCGTATGAATAGTACTTATTGACATTAGGAAGCCAGATGTGACCCTAGATTCTTAATGCGCAGGACCCTAGTAATAACCCTAGGCTGGACTAGACTGATTTAGGGAAATCATATCAGAGGATGAGTACCTTGGAAGAGGTTCGTAGGTTTCAGGTAGAAACACACACACGCACACACTGAAACTCGACTTGGTGTATACGTGCATGTATATATACATATAGGACTAGGTATTGGTATATATATATACAACACGTGTATGGGATACATTGATGTGATATGATATCCGAGGTATGATGAAACAGTATAACTGGGCTTGATGCCGTGATTCTTGGCTATACAGTCGTATTAAGTGTTAGCGGATCATTAGAGAATGAGATAATGAACATGGGACTCTAAAATAGTACATGGACTGTAGCTTGTGACTGATCACGATATGATATATGTATGACTTGATTACGACATCATATAGGTGTGACCTGATGTCGATCTCATATAGGTGTGACCTGATGTTGATATCATATAGGTGTGACTTGATGACGATATGATATCAGTATGACTTAATCACAATATGATACAAATGACATGATATTTCTGAGGATAAACTAATGATGCATATTATGATGGCAATGATATATGATTTGATGTATGCGAATACAGTTTAGCACCTTGATCATGAGATGTGTCGATGATGACATTATACGAATGATGAGACACCTAGGAGATACTTGACCCGTACCCCGATATTGGGATGCCGTACGATGGATTTTACCGTACGAGGCATAGATATGATGATTGATCCGCACTCTTGATTTGAGGAAGCCATACTACGTACGTGACGCTATTGAGGCTGGATCGCCGACTATTAGAGATATTGATTCAGACCTTAGGTAGACTCTTGTTTCTTATTGACTAGTTTCTTAGGTTTAGTTCCTTAGGAGGTTAGATGGAAACTAGTTAGGTTCGATTCATATAGTGGTAGTTGTACTCGTATATCGCAGAGGAGTGGATAATGCACATCTGCCTTTACATTCGTACTGTAATCATCATGGTGCATGTTCTTACATATGTTGCTATAATTAGTAAAAACCTTACCTGTTAGGACACCAGCACCATTACCAATGATGCGCATATTCCACGCACACCTATTTTCCGGCTCACACACATCATCATCGGTAATTGCTATGTCACGTACACTTTAGATCATATTGTCTTTTATTGATAGAATCAGTTAACAACTCGACCGATATAATATTGTGATTACTCTCTGATGTTAGTATAGACATGATATTTATTACTTGACATTCATGCATTCATATTATCATGTTATCATGCAGTATCATGGGCATATGCCGACACTTATCATATACTTACTCATGATTTTAAGATTTGGATTTCTATGAGATTTCTGGATTTTTGGGGAAAACCGCAAGAATATATAAACAAACTTTTCTCTCTCTCCTCTTCTTTTTTTAAAATAAGATGCGGTTTTCTCGTGATGTATGTGTCGTCCACCATGAGATTTCATGTTTTCTGATGGATTTCGAGACCCGATTCGAGGAGTGGATGAACCGTCTCGAGTACATGGTGGGCCCGGTATGGTACCCTGGGGCAAGAAGATCGAGTTGTAGACGATGAGCCTGGCAGGGGAAGGCTACCTACCGGTGATGTCTGGCGCGGCGGATATCCGGAGGATACCGACCGTTGTCGTGAGATTTGATGATATGGGCCGATCCGGACTGACGGAGCCCGAGATATTGAGACTATGAGACTTGAGATTTACATGTTTGTGTCGATGCTTGACACGGATTTCCATGGATTTCATTGTTGATATTTCTGGTTTCTACACCCGGTTTACTATGATAACAGCTAAAGATTCCTTATCCAGATATACCTGGATTTCAGGATTGGTTATTTTACATTCATGGTGCATGCATATCCATTCATATGACATAATACTATATGAGGCACTGACACGAGCACGGAGTATCTGCACTTACACGTAGTATTACCCTGCTATTACTAGATGATTGGGACTTAGTAGTGTATTATTATGACCTAGGATAGCGTCGTGCATTCGATTTCTTTACGTAGATGTCTTCTACTCACGAGTTGGCAACTCACCCCCGTTGTGCCAAATTTTATTACAGGTTCGATGTACAGGTTTCCCTGGCAGCTTGCTGGCACATCTTTTCTTCAGGGTGATTTGCACGGTAGGTTGGTTCACTTGTATCTGAACCACCATTGTATTTTTATTCTTTCATTTGTATCTAGTAAGCTCCATCAACCATACTTGTATTACTTGATAAGTTATTGGACCAGTCTTTTATTTCGACCTTAGAGTCGCGCATGTATTATTCTGATATGGTGGTTTTGTTTTCTTTTGAGTTTTGAGCCTCGCCCTTTGGCGTTGTATATTATTGTGCTTGTTGTGGTTGTTTCCGCCTGTTGGCATCGATGCTATCTCCCGTTTGGGGATGCTTTTTATTGTTTATGTATATTATACTTATTGTACCCGTTTGGGGCCAGTTTTTACAGAGGAGACTCTGCCGAAATTTTTGGAAAAATTTGCTGATGCTTTTAAACTTGTTTTCTTTTCTTCTTCTTCTTCTTCATTTATGGTTTAGATTTCTGGGCTTCGGCTTACTTAGGTTACGTGGCGCCTCTAGACGCTTCGTAATCTAAGTGCCGGTCACGTTCCGTACTTTCGGGTCGTGACAAAGTTGGTATCAGAGCGCTAGGTTTAACCCTGTATAAGTCTAGGTGACCCTTGGTTGATGGAGTAGGCGATTTAGGTAGAGTAACGTACCGTGGGTATGGTCCGCGGCATACTTACGATACGCTACTCTGCTTAAGGAGCCCTAGGATGTACATTGTTTGGACCGTATTTCATTCGTTCCTTTGATCTATCTTCGTCGATGTCGGAGGGCGGTTTCTGTTACCACGGTCGCACGGGCAGAGGGAGCTGAGGATCGTATATGATGACCATTAGGGTATTGGTTATTCTTGAGGATTGAAGTATTGTTTAGCGTGCGGACAAAGGGTATTCACATGTAGTCCAGACGAAGTTAAAGGATTCGAACGATTGTCAGAAACCCATTTTCCCAAGTTTAAGGTATTCGGAAGAACATGCAGGTATTTCTATAGACCCTCTAGAAGAATGAAACCCTAACTTGACATAATGACCATGAGAACGCCCTTGAACCTTAGGGTTTATGGCAGTTCCGCGGTGCCATTAGTGAGGCTTGGGTTTGCCCTTCTACGGCTGGACCATCGATGCTGGGGTATGTACCGGATACTTTTAAACTGTACTTGAGTGTTGAGCTCTCGGGGAATTATGGGATTTTGATGGATCGATTGAAAAAGTTTAATGTAGTCCGGATATCAAGTGAAGGGATCGACTACGTGGGAGACTCTAGATATGAGTATTGCCGTCGGTAGCGCAGTCAGCACACCTATGAAAGGACAAGTTTGAGGCAGCCGACATCAGAGGAAAGAGGCACACATTGACGATAGTGTTTAAGATTGCAATTTAGTGATTTGAATTTCATATTTTCGTTGATTGGATTTTGGTATTTTGAGGACTTTGTTCTACGATTGGTATTTCATGTGTGTACCTTCATTACATTCTATTTGTGTTTCATATATCAGTTGTATTGATGTTGTTTAGTATACACCCAGTACACTTTATTTGGTTTTATATATTTTGAGATTTTTGATTTGATTTCGTGCATAGGGGTTACCCATGATTTTGACATATGTTTCGACCTAGTTTTCATGCATTTTTGTGCTGTGATTTCGATTTTGATATTCGATGTATGTTTTCGTGCACCATGTGCACCTTATTAGGATTCTTGCGCATACTTGGCGCACTTGATGCGATTTTGTGCACACCAGATGCACTAAATCGGGGTTTTTGGTGCACACCTGTTGCACTTAGTTTTGTTTTTGTGTGTATTCGTGGTATCTGTATTTGGTTTCGATTTCAGTGCGCACCGGACGCACATGATATTTTATTGATGTGATTGGGATTGATTTCAGTTTGAGCAGTATGTTTTCATAATCATTATTATTTAATTTAGTAACCAGGCGGGACGTGTATGTTAAATAAAAGATATAAATATATATAGCTATTTTTTTTTAAAAATAAACGTCCGCTACTTATGCCGTGACACGTGCATTGCACGGCGATTTTCAAGAGGGGTTTTTGTATGCTTCTTTATTATGATATTTATGCGATTTTACTAGGATGCGAACTATATATAAGTTATAGATTGATGTATATTATGATGGTTTTCATATTGGGTTTTGATATTTATTCTCGCCATAACTCCGATGATTGCGTCATGCTTGACGGAGTTGATTTTAGTTATGTATTGATGATTTCGGAGCCCCGACGATTTGAGTGTTTTGGCTGAATGTTTTAGTAATTGGGGGGAGTTTTAATCTAAATTCGGGGACCGAATTTCTTAAAGGGGGAAAGATTGTAACGTTTTGAAAATCGTTTTGGTGAAATTTCGGAAAATCAGTAAAATAAGGGGGTTTTCTGTAAAAAGTCAAAATACAAATATCTTTATTTTAAAAATTAAATATACATATTCTAGATATGTAATTTCTAGTATTTGGTGTTTATTGAGCCACTTTTGAAATTTCAAATTTTCTAAAAAAATTTCCGAAATTAATTATTTTAATATTATTTTAAGCCGTTACTAATACATTTAATTAGGGAAAATTACAAACTAGAATGAGTTGAAACAAATTTTGTGTATCATAACACATTAAGCAAAATTTTAACATGGGTTTTTGAGTTGAAATGAAGTTGTTAAACGGTGTTAGAAAATAACGATGAAAATAGGCTTATTTGGTGAAATTAGTGTAAATACAAATTTGAATGGGCCAATTACACACATATGAGCCATGCCCACTAAAATCTAACTGTAACATAAAATTTTTAGCAAGTTAACTCCAAATTCTAGTAGGTTCTAGGGTTGCAACTATGGAAATTTAAAATAAAGTAAAATGGGAATAGAAAGGGGTTTATTTGCAAAAGACACATGTATACTTTTATTAGCCTAGAACACTCCACACTCACCCACACATTCTCATCTCCATGTCCTGGGAAAAAAAAGCAATGCAGGAAACCCCTCTCTCTTCACAAATTCTTATTTCATTCTCATTTCAAAAATCAAAAGAAAAGAAAATTTAAAAGGAGGGTTAATATGTAAAATGATGGGAGGTTTCTACACTTATCTACACAATTCACTCTCTCTCTTTTTTCCCCATCCTAAATTGGCCGAGCTCACTGCAGCCATTTTTCCCCCATTTCCCCATTTGTGCCAACTCAAAACACTTCAAAATTCATCAAAAAAAATTTTTATACAAGGTCTCACAAATTCATCCTTTAACCTTTATCCAATTATTCTTTGTTCAACCTAGCAAGGATCTTGGAGCAAAGGTGCAAGTTGGGAGGCTAAGATTTCATGCTAGGTCTCAAAAATTTATGGAGGTATAATCCTAACCTTAGTGTTTAATTTTAGGTTAATTGCTTCAAATTAATTAATTCCGGTTTTTAATCACGATTCTATATTCAAACTTGAAAGTTCAAGATAAGGGGCTTTGAGCTAAGTTGGGATTTTTTATCACTCAATTAGGATTACAAGATATAGTTTAACATGTTAAGTCATGGGAAATTTAATCTAAATGTTAATTATTATGTGTTACTTCAAAATTTGTTAAAATTGGGGAAAATTGTGCAAACTAGATTTTTGTAGAATATGTATATATGTGGGATAAAATTCTAGTGAGAATTTTTATCAATTATTTTTGGTTTTAATGAGGAGATTAACATGTTAATGGAATACTAAACATATCTAGTTGCTAGTTGCTAAGTTTTGGTTTAAAAATTGGGATAATTATGCAAAATTGCTAACTAGGTTTTTAAAAAAAATTAATTTAAAATGTAGTATTAAAAATGTAGTTAGGGATTTAACTCATTCTTAAGGTTTCCTGATGTGGTTTAACACTTTAATATATGCAAAATCAAGGTTGGAAGTGAATTGTGAAATTTTGCTTAAAAATATCGAAATCGGGCAAGTTTGCAAACTAGAATTTTCAAAGTAATATAAATTAGGGTGTTAAAAATATAGTAATGGTTTGTATAGTCTAGTTATGATTCTTAATGAGTTTTAGGACCATTGGTTTCATTTAAATGTCAAGTTTTGATGAAAAACGGTAAATTGGCATTTTCGGGTTTTACGAAATTGGACGATTTGATCGATTTTTAGGGTTTCGATGGATTTAATCATGTTATATATTATAAGTAACGAGTTTTAAAACTATGAGTTATTTTTTGATGTTATCTTGATCCATCGGAGTTTGTACACTGATATCGAGCGATATTTGGTGCTTTTGCGTGGACGGGACATAGGTTTTAACCTATGCTTGTTCCTTGCGTCGTTTTGACTTTTGTATGTGATTCAGTTTATGATGCTATTTATATGTTTGCGTTTAGGTACCCCTCACGTGGACTGCGGGCGATGAAGAGGAGGATGGCGACACCGTCTTCGGCAGACATGGACCAGGTGAGTAGATGTATATCTACGGGGGGAAGTCGGGTGGATGGCGTTTAGCACCCCCGCAACGTAGAGTAGGAATAGTACTTATTGACATTAGGAAGCCAGATATGACCCTAGATTCTTAATGCGCAGGACCCTAGTAATAACCCTAGGCTGGACTAGACTGATTTAGGGAAATCATATCAGAGGATGAGTACCTTGGAAGAGGTTCGTAGGTTTCAGGTAGAAACACACACACGCACACACTGAAACTCGACTTGGTGTATACGTGCATGTATATATACATATAGGACTAGGTATTGGTATATATATATATATTCAACACGTTTATGGGATACATTGATGTGATATGATATCCGAGGTATGATGAAACAGTATAACTGGGCTTGATGCCGTGATTCTTGGCTATACAGTCGTATTAAGTGTTAGCGGATCATTAGAGAATGAGATAATGAACATGGGACTCTAAAATAGTACATGGACTGTAGCTTGTGACTGATCACGATATGATATATGTATGACTTGATTACAACATCATATAGGTGTGACCTGATGTCGATCTCATATAGGTGTGACCTGATGTTGATATCATATAGGTGTGACTTGATGACGATATGATATCAGTATGACTTAATCACAATATGATACAAATGACATGATATTTCTGAGGATAAACTAATGATGCATATTATGATGGCAATGATATATGATTTGATGTATGCGAATACAGTTTAGCACCTTGATCATGAGATGTGTCGATGATGGCATTATACGAATGATGAGACGCCTAGGAGATACTTGACCCGTACCCCGATATTGGGATGCCGTACGATGGATTTTACCGTACGAGGCATAGATATGATGATTGATCCGCACTCTTGATTTGAGGAAGCCATACTACGTACGTGACGCTATTAAGGCTGGATCGCCGACTATTAGAGATATTGATTCAAACCTTAGGTAGACTCTTGTTTCTTATTGACTAGTTTCTTAGGTTTAGTTCCTTAGGAGGTTAGATGGACACTAGTTAGGTTCGATTATGTTAGTTATATATATGCCCTAGAGGCCATTACTGTACATATGATGTATATTGTAGTGGATGCTGGGACATATATAGGGAGGACTTTCTTGCTCGACATGATAGTATGCTATCTGGTTGCTCTTTACCTTAACGTGTATACCGATTGTCTCTCTGTTACATGTTGGTAAAGCCCTTAGGATGTGTACTTGACTATCTGGACTATGATGCGGATCATACTAGTGGGGACATGGTAGTCCATAAGTACATCCTTCAAAGTCCCTAGTCATGGGTGTATCGAGACGGGGCATCGATATACCAGAGTAGACTAGCGTATACCTTCTCGACCCATACAGATGGGCGATGGATGATCCCATATCCATTGGTGTTTGACATCAGAGATGATATACGGGTGCTCAGTAAAGATTGGGTACACTGGACGGACTCGCCGAGAACTCCCAGATGGTATTATACCTTACGTCAGATGGCAGTTCTCTGGTGACACTGGTACAGAGTAGTCTGTTGACCCGAGATCGTCATAGAGTCTTGTGTGGTTCCCACTGTGCTTTGATTTCCACCTTACCACGTCCAAGAGGGCGTGCAAAACGGTGGTTTTTGGGTACAGTCCCGAGTCACATGGAGGCAATGAGCGATAGGAGGGGATTCGTCTCTCCCGGTATAGGGAGTTGATGTTGCGCTGTGTTCGATTAGCTATAACTGGAAATCCTTGGCCAGGGTTGCTGAGATTTACTGGTAAGTGTTACCAGTAGTTTCTCGAACTGTTATAGACCTCATATCGACACGACTTATCGAGCTATTGGGGTCTGACGTTTACCACCCCTAGGCAAGATATGCGACATATCAGACGACGAGACCGGACTGTACGGTAGTGTTACTGGTTGGATTCACTGGAGTGTGAGCGGGCTTGCTCGTCGATCTTCTGATCGCTCAATACCCGGGTGGCCGTTACGTTTAGCAGACCGCTTGCGGCTTGTGGGTGTTTGATATGATCATCACCTGCTGCCGGCGTATTGACGAGTCTTTAGAGTCCTACACAGAGGTTTCCTGGCTCAAGCGAAACGAAATAGGAGCGCATATGAGATATGTGCGGGACCGAGAATAATGCGTGTATGTGATACCGTATTCTATTCTCGCGATGAATGTATCGATTGGTTGTATGCGATATAACATAGTTATCGAATCAAGTATTGATTCGATAAGCCGATACATTGAATACTAGTCGGTTGTGTGCGACATGACCGGATCATTGAATCAAGTGTTGATTTAATGATTTAATGCATAATTATATATTTGATATATTACTTTGCACTAACTAGTATTGGTTCACTTTAAATGGATTTTCTCACTTGGTTTGTTCACATTGTATATGTGATATACATTTGTACATTTGATTGTATCATGTTTGATGATACATGATTGTTTAAGTGTATGTTAAGATTAAACCATGGTTATTTAATGGTTAGGGTTATGATTTTATTTACTTACTCATTTATTTATTTATTTATTTCATTTTGGCAAAAGAAAAGAAATGGTGGCTTGCTTTGTTTTACATTGAAGCTTCATGAAGGTTTGAAAAAGTCCACCATTTTTGTTTCATGCCTAACCTAACCATTGACCTAACCCTAGTTTATTCTCTACACTTGACCATGGTTATTATTATGATAAGTATTCTTTTTCATTTCCTTTTTAATTAACTTATCATAACAATTATCATCTTCTTCTTCTTCTTCTTCAAGAAAGAAGCTTGACTTCATCAATGGTGATTGATGAATAAAAGTGAGAAATCCAATTCTAAAGTCAACCCACTTCCTATTTCTTCATCCTCTACCTCTTGCCAAGTAGTAGAGTGTGTTTCCTTCACAAGTTTTCTTGACTTGGTGAAGTGGGAGCTTGATCTAGCGATGCCTCGACGTAGATCATCTTCGGCATCGTCGTCGATGACCTAACCCGTCCATTCTCCGATGAAGCCGACGCTAGAGCCCGGGGTTCGACTTGGACAGCGAGGAGACATCATCGCGGAGCTATGGAGGTGGAGGACCGGATCTACAAAGGTTGTATTTCCGTATTCTAGTAGTTAAGTGTTAACCAGTTTGCTTTTCCGCCTAGAATTCTAGCCAACGATCCGTAGTCTAGGGTTTCTCGGCACGTAATTTTTGAAATTGGCATGGTTGATGCCTTGTGAGACCTCTTGAGAGTGCCTAGGAACCCTACAGATTCATATAGTGGTAGTTGTACTCGTATATCGCAGAGGAGTGGATAATGTACATCTGCCTTTACATTCGTACTGTAATCATCATGGTGCATGTTCTTACATATGTTGCTATAATTAGTAAAAACCTTACCTGTTAGGACACCAACACAATTACCGATGATGCGCATATTCCACGCACACCTATTTGCCGGCTCACACACATCATCATCGGTAATTGCTATGTCACGTACACTTTAGATCATATTGTCTTTTATTGATAGAATCAGTTAACAACTAGACCGATATAATATTGTGATTACTCTCTGATGTTAGTATAGACATGATATTTATTACTTGACATTCATGCATTCATATTATCATGTTATCATGCAGTATCATGGGCATATGCCGACACTTATCATATACTTACTCATGATTTTAAGATTTGGATTTCTATGAGATTTCTGGATTTTTGGGGAAAACCGCAAGAATATATAAACAAACTTTTCTCTCTCTCCTCTTCTTTTTTTAAAATAAGATGCGGTTTTCTCGTGATGTATGTGTCGTCCACCATGAGATTTCATGTTTTCTGATGGATTTCGAGACCCGATTCGAGGAGTGGATGAACCGTCTCGGGTACATGGTGGGCCCGGTATGGTACCCCGGGGCAAGAAGATCGAGTTGTAGACGATGAGCCTGGCAGGGGAAGGCTACCTACCGGTGATGTCTGGCGAGGCGGATATCCGGAGGATACCGACCGTTGTCGTGAGATTTGATGATATGGGCCGATCCGGACTGACGGAGCCCGAGATATTGAGACTATGAGACTTGAGATTTACATGTTTGTGTCGATGCTTGACACGGATTTCCATGGATTTCATTGTTGATATTTCTGGTTTCTACACCCGGCTTACTATGATAACAGCTAAAGATTCCTTATACAGATATACCTGGATTTCAGGATTGATTATTTTACATTCATGGTGCATGCATATCCATTCATATGACATAGTACTATATGAGGCACTGACACGAGCACGGAGTATCTGCACTTACACGTAGTATTACCCTGCTATTACTAGATGATTGGGACTTAGTTGTGTATTATTATGACCTAGGATAGCGTCGTGCATTCGATTTCTTTTCGTAGATGTCTTCTACTCTTGAGTTGGCAACTCACCCCCGTTGTGCCAAATTTTATTACAGGTTCGATGTACAGGTTTCCCTGGCAGCTTGCTGGCACATCTTTTCTTCAGGGTGATTTGCACGGTAGGTTGGTTCACTTGTATCTGAACCACCATTGTATTTTTATTCTTTCATTTGTATCTAGTAAGCTCCATCAACCATACTTGTATTACTTGATAAGTTATTGGACCAGTCTTTTATTTCGACCTTAGAGTCGCGCATGTATTATTCTGATATGGTGGTTTTGTTTTCTTTTGAGTTTTGAGCCTCGCCCTTTGGCGTTGTATATTATTGTGCTTGTTGTGGTTGTTTCCGCCTGTTGGCGTCGATGCTATCTCCCGTTTGGGGATGCTTTTTATTGTTTATGTATATTATACTTATTGTACCCGTTTGGGGCCAGTTTTTACAGAGGAGACTCTGCCGAAATTTTTGGAAAAATTTGCTGATGCTTTTAAACTTGTTTTCTTTTCTTCTTCTTCTTCTTCTTCTTCTTCTTCTTCTTTTATGGTTTAGATTTCTGGGCTTCGGCTTACTTAGGTTACGTGGCGCCTCTAGACGCTTCGTAATCTAAGTGTCGGTCACGTTCCGTACTTTCGGGTCGTGACATGGAGCCCCAAGAAGTACGAGACCATAACTCAACCAAACCGCCGCGGAACCGCCACCAAACCCATGGTTTGGCTGTGGTTCGGCCGCACATTTGGAGAGTTGATGTCTCGTATTTCTTGTGCTGGTCCATTATGATATATAGGGCTTTCTGGGTATTTTTTATAAGGCTCAAGTTGTTGAGATCTCTGTGATTTGTGGGAATTTGAAATATCAATCAAAATGTTTAACATTGTCTAGATAGTTTTGATATGTGATACAATTTTTGGAATCCACATTAATTAGTTTTTGTGAAAGCTAGTTGTGTTTTGTAAATCTAGCATTTTAGTCTCATTTGATCGATTAGGCCTGTAAATCGTGTACACGCCTAGATGTAGCTTATGCACTTAGTGTTGTAAGCAGGTATCAATCCAACCCAGGGGAGAATCACTGGATAGCTCCAAGAGGTTATTGGGATAGATCCAAGAGGTTATTGGTATTGTCCCAAACCAAGTACATCAACACCATCCTAAAAAGGTTTAGTATGGAAGACTCCAAGTGGGGTGCCTTACCCGCTTGCCATGGGGTCACTCTCTCCAAGGATTCTTGCCCAAAGACCGATGAAGAGAGAGCTCGCATGAGCATTATACCCTATGCTTCGGCAGTAGGATCTATAATGTATGCGATGTTATGTACACGCCCAGATGTAGCTTATGCACTTAGTGTTGTAAGCAGGTATCAATCCAACCCAGGGGAGAATCACTGGATAGCTGTGAAGAACATTCTTAAGTACTTGCGAAGGACTAAAGAATTGTTCTTGGTGTATGGTAATGGAGATCTCCAAATGGAGGCCTTTACGGATTCGAGCTTCCAGAGCGATAAGGACGACAGCAAATCTATCTCTGGGTTTGTATTTACCCTCAATGGAGGGGCGGTTAGTTGGAAGAGTTCCAAACAGGATACCGTTGCAGAATCTATGATGGAGGCTGATTACATTGCTGCAAATGATGCCGCCAAGGAAGCGTCTGGATGAGGAAGTTCATCCCGGAGCTAGGAGTAGTTCCAACCATTATTGATCCAATACCATTGTATTGTGATAATAATGGGGCTATGGCGTTAGCCAAGGAGCCCAGGTCCCATTAGCGGTCCAGACACATCCTGAGGCGCTTTCATTTGATCCGGGAGATTGTTGATCGCCGTGAGATCGTGATTAAGAGAGTTAACACAAAGAATAACGCCGCGGATCCACTCACTAAGGCCCTCCCTCAGCCACAGCATGAGCGACTTTTTGAGATGTTGGGTATGAGATACGCCAATAACTGGCCTTAGTGCAAGTGGGAGACTTGTTCACCTACTTTTTAACCATGAGTTAATCTTTCTTTTGTGTTTTAACTCAAGTGCAATAATATCCATATAATGTAACTATGGTTTGAGATGAAGAGTAGAAAATATATATACTTATATTTTCTATTTTTCATAACACATTGTCATTCTCTTGTTTTTCCAAAAGCCATCATCTTCTTCCTCCTTGCTCTTTTGCTCTCTAGATTTCTCAAGTGAGCAAAACACTCACCAAGTTAGGATTTTGAAGTGAGAAAACCAACAACAACACCATTCTACACTAATCTTGCCCACTTGTGAAGAGTGTTAGCTTCCATTTTCTTCTCTTGATCTTGTGAAGTTACAAGCTTGGACAAAGAGGACTCCGGGTGGATCATCGTGGACCTAGAGGTTCTCAAGCGAACGTTTTCCAACCCTGAAGTAGCCGAGGAGTCTAGCATAGGGAGCTACAAAGGTTGTACTCTCAAAACCCTAGCTTTATCTACTTGTGATGATGTGTAGTTTTAGAAACCCAAAAATTCTAGTGATGATTCTTTGCATGTTCACTTAGCACCTTAAAATTTTAATTTTGAGACATGTGATGCTTGCAAACCCTTCATGAGGTGCTAGGTAAACCTAACATGGATGACGTATTTCCGAGCGGGGCCATGTGGATGACGTATTTCCGAGCGGGGCCATATGGATGACGTATTTCCGAGCGGGGCCATGTGGATGACGTATTTCCGAACGGGTCATCTGGATGACGTATTTCCGAATAGGGTCATGTAGATGACGTATTTCCGAACGGAGTCATGTGGATGACGTATTTCCGAGCGGGGTCATGTGGATGACGTATTTCCGAGCGGGGCCATATGGATGACGTATTTCCGAGCGGGGCCATGTGGATGACGTATTTCCGAGCGGGGTCATGTGGATGACGTATTTCCGAACGGGGTCATGTGGATGACGTATTTCCGAACGGGGTCATGTAGATGATGTATTTCGGAACGGGGTCATGTGGATGACGTATTTCCGAACGGGATCATGTGGATGACATCGCGTCTGTTGTAATGAGACGAATATCGGAGTGGTCTCCAGGTTGTCTGTACGCCGTTGAGATATGGCTTCTTCTTCTGATGGTGCCTGGGGAGGGAAGGCGTGATTCCTTCTTTGTTTGCGTCCAGGGATTGATGTGATATCACCTGTAGGGCATAAATTTCATTTTATTTTATTTCTTTCCGTGATGGTCTATCATTTCAGCTTTTATATCGCGAAGGTCGTGATTGCCCAATCATTTCGGCTATTTTTCGCGGTGCCCAATCATTTCGGCTATTTATTTTATTTTTACTCGCTGCTTTTTATTGCGAGTTGCCCAATCATTTCGGCTATTTATTTTATTTTTACTCGCTGCTTTTTATTGCGAGTTGCCCAATCATTTCGACAGTTTTGCATGCATACATTTTTACATGCTGGTTTTGTTGCAAGTTGCCCCATCATTTCGGCTATTTCGTATGCATGTGTTGCTTTCTAGCTTCTTACTGCAAGCCTGGAATTAGACACCGATTTCGGCATCAGCACCACTACAACTGGGGTATTGCCAGGAGCAAATCATCATCTGCCTCTGTCGATGTCGAACAAAGGTAGCTTAGCGAACAGGGTTAGGATCCTGTCGACTAAGGCTTTTGACTTCATGAGCCGTAAGGGTCTCATAAAGGTATTTCTCCCTGCGAGTCGTGAGGATCTCGTAAGTGTGTTTTCTTCTTAGGAATCGTAAGGATTCCTAAGTGTATGTTCTCTTATAAGTCGTAAGGATCTTACAAGAGTATTTTCTCCTTATAAGTCGAGAGGACTTACAAGGGTTGTTCACTGTGTAAACATATCCCTAGTCACGGATGGGGACTTTGTTAGGGAAATGCTTATTCGCGCCCATGGATTGTATACAAGGGTCGGCATTGAGCCGCTTGTAGGGCTGTGTCGGAGGTTGTGGTGGCCGCTTAAGAACGGGTTCAGATCCCTGTAGCTTAAGACTTTCAAATCTTATGAGCCGTGAGGGTCTCATAAGAGGGTTCTCTTTACGAGTCGTGAGGATCTCGCAAGTGTAATTTCTCCTTAGGAATCATAGGGATCCCTAAGTGTGTTTATCCCTTGTGAGTCGTAAGGATCTCACGCAGGTGGTTTCTCCTTACGAAGTCGAGAAGACTCGCAAGTGTCTTTTAACGAGATTGCGCCCTTTCGGGTTTTCACAAAACTCGCCGGTAGCCCTGCTGTTTTTACTCACGGAGCCCTTTCGGGTTTTCATCCGTGCCCATTTTGCTTATGGACATACTATTTTCTTTTTTTTATTCCCTTTTTTTTATTTATTTTAACAAGGCTGTGCCCTTTCGGGTTTTCACAAAACTCGCCGGTAGCCCTGCTGTTTTTACTCACGGAGCCCTTTCGGGTTTTCATCCGTCCCCATTTTGCTTATGGACATACCGTTTTTTTTTCTTTTTTTTGTATCAGTTTCGGGATGCTGTAACCCACAGTAGTTTATCGACGTTTTGGTCAACGGCTAGCTTTAGGACATAGTGGTCCATCGTTAGTTTAAGGACGTTTCGGTCCGTTGTTAGTTTAAGGACGTTTCGGTCCGTTCGCCGGCTATTACTTATAGAGTTTGGGCTTAGGAAGATAGCGAGCGGACATAGTCAGGCGTAGTACTTTTTGAGGAAGCGGCCATTTATTGGTCTGAAGGGCCTTTCGCCATGCATGTCTATGAGTAGATAGGCTCCACCCTGGTAGACCTTGTCTATGATATACGGGCCTTCATAGTTCGGCTCGAATTTCCCCCGTTTTGAGCGATTAGGGATCATAGGTCTTTTGACCACTAGCACGAGTTCTCCATGGCGGAATGTCCTCGGCCTTGTCAATCTTTCGTATGAGCGCGTCATCTTCGCTTTATAAGCCTCCAGATTTTGTTGCGCTGTGAGCCGGGTTTCATCAAGGGCATCGAGCTCCTCAAGCCGAAGGTGAGCATTCTCTTCGTCTGTTAACTCGTAGTGAACTGCCACTCGTAGAGAGGGTAGCTCTATCTCGAGGGGAAGTACCGCCTCTGTACCGAATACCAATGCATACGGCGTTGTGTTCGTGGCCGTTTTGAACGTAGTTCGATACGCCCAGAGAGCTTCATGCAGTCTCTCGTGCCAGTCCTTCTTATTTCGGGACACCGTCTTTTTCACGATCTTCGTCAAGGTCTTGTTAAAAGCCTCAGCTTGACCGTTAGCCCGGGGATTATAGACTGAGGAGTATCTCCAGTCTATGTTATGCGGTTGTGCAAAGCGGCTTATCTTGTGGCTTCTATAGGCTGGCCTGTTATCGGAGATAATCCGTCGTGGAGTTCCAAACCGATAAATGACATGCATCTTGAAGAAATGGAGGATATTCTCCGTCTTTACTTCCCTCAGCGGTACTGCCTCTGCCCACTTGGAGAAGTAATCAGTTGTCGCCAAAATGAATTGATGTCCTCTGGACGATGCTGGTTCGATGGGGCCGATTATGTCAGTCCCCCACATTTCGAACGGCCATCTAGCCACCGTTGGATGTAGTGGATTCGGATGCTGTGGATAAAGTCCTTGTGAATTTGGCACGAATGGCATTGCTTCGCATATTCGAGGCAGTCCTGGATCATCGTAGGCCAATAATAGCCCATCCGTTTGATCTTCAGCTTCATCTTCGGCCCGGCTTGGTGAGAACCGCAGAGTCCATCATGAGTTTCTTGGATGACTCTCCTTGCCTCGTCTAGTCCCAGGCATCTTAACCACAGAGAATCAAATGATCTCTTATACAGAGTATCATTGACGAAAGCAAAAGACAGAGCTCGTTTCATAAGCTGATGTCTTGAGGACGCATCTTCTGGTGTTCGACGGGATTTGAAGTAGTCTATAAAGACTTCCGTCCAATCCTCAGCCTTTTCCTGGCCTCTTATTTGCAGAGTCATTCGCTCGGTCGCTCCCTTTTCTTCGGACGACTCTGGAGATACTTCTGCCGGAGCAAGAACCCAACGGCTTTGCACAATGATTCTCACGTCATCCAGGTTCTCGTCAGCCAGTTCTTTAGCAAGCTTGGCTAATGCATCCGCCTTGCTATTTTCCGCATGCGGTATGCTTTCCAGGGAGTAGGTGGGAATTTGAGTCAGTAGTCGCTGTACTCTCTCGCCGTATTTCACCAACTCAGGCTTGCACGTCTGATAGTTGCCGTTTATTTGACTAACGACCAGCTGGGAGTCTCCGTATATGAGCAGGTTTTCAATTCCCATGTCGATAGCGATCTTGTGACCTGCTATCAAAGCTTCGTATTCGGCTTCATTGTTCGTCCTCGGCTCTGTCAAGGAAAAGGCGAAGCGCATTATCCCTCCTTGTGGAGTTACAAAGATGAGGCCTACCCCCGATTTGATCATAGGGGTGCTTTGTTTGCGCTTCTTCATGGAAGACGCTCCATCAAAATAGAGTTCCTACAGGGTATCATTCTCTCTTCTTTCCCCATTGATCGTGTCAAACGTGTGCTCGTCTGGAAATTCGCAGTTCAAGGGAGAATCGGCAGGTATCGGATGCTCAGCAAGGAAGTCGGCGATGGCCTAGCCTTTCACTGCCTTAAGAGGAAGATAAGTTATCGAGAACTCCATCAAGAGCAGGGCCCATTTAACGAGTCGTCCCGTTAATATAGCCTTTGACATTAAATATTTGAGAGGATCCACCTTCGAAATGAGATGGACCTCATGCACCAACGCGTAGTGTCTGAGCTTCGTTATCGCAAGATCAACGCCAGGAAATGTTTTTCGATAGGGGAGTAATTGCTTTCTACCCCCAGTAGAACTTGACTCAGATAGTAGAGAACTCTTTCTTTCCCTTGGATGTTCTCTAGTGCCAATAACGGGCCTAAAGAACCTTCGAGAGCTGTTGTATACAGAATAAGAGGCTTTCCCTTGACTAGAGCGGTCGGTACTGGCGGGTTTCGCAGGTATTGCTTGATTTAGTCCAGTGCACTTTGGAATTTGTGATCCCAGGCGAACGGGGTTCCCTTCTTCATTAGGTGACTGTAGGGACGGCATTTGCCCGAGAGATTGGCTATAAATCGCCGGATATACGCGAGCTTCCCTTGGAGAGACCGCAGCTGCTTGAGAGTCCTTGGCGGAAGAATTTCGATGATCGCCTTGATCTTTGACGGATCTATCTCGATGCCTCGATGTCATACGATGAATCCTAGGAATTTGCCTGAGGAAACTCCGAACGCGCATTTGAGAGGGTTCATCTTCAAGTTGTATTTCCGAAGGCGCTGAAACACGACCTTCAGATGCTCAAAATGTTCCTCGTATGATTTGCTTTTTACTACGAGGTCGTCGATATAGCATTCGACGATTTCATGTATGAGGTCGTCGAAGATCTTCGTCATGGCCCTCTGATAGGTGGCACCAGCGTTCTTTAGACCGAAGGGCATCACCTTGTAGCAGAATATGCCCAAAGGGGTCCGGAAAGCGGTATGTTTCTGGTCCTCAGGGTGCATCTTTATCTGATTGTATCCTGATGAGCCGTCCATGAAGGAGAAAACCTCATGAGTGGATGTATTGTCTATTATCGGTTCGGTGACCGGTACTGGGAAGTCGTCTTTCGGGCAGACTTTATTGAGATCCCGAAAGTCTACGCAGATGCGCACCGTCCCATTTTTCTTCATCAATGGGACAATGTTAGGGATCCAGTCAGGATATTGAACCTCTTGGATGAAGCCGGAGTCAATTAGCTTCTTGACCTCGACGTTGATGCTCATCTCAAGCTCGAGCCGCATTCTTCTCGGAGCTTGTTTGATCGGTTTGACGTCCGGAGATATTGCCAATTTGTGCACAGCAATCTCCGGATCTAATCCTGGCATCTCGGAATAGTTCCATGCGAAGCAATCTTTAAGTTGGATGAGCACGTCCTTTAGCATAGCTACCCTTTCTTCAGACAACAGCTCACTGACGAACGTCGACCGCGGGTCACTTGCTGTCCCCAAATCAATTTTCTTGAGGTTATCTGCAGTAGTATGTATCCCATCTTCCAGCTCTTTTGGCGCTGGTGGAAACTCTGAGATTACCTCGTTATCATCGTTTTCGAAGCACCAGGGGAGGTCATCCATATTCTCGGGCTCTTCTTCTGACAGCGTTATCACGTGACAGGTCCGAGCTCGCTTCCAAGACCGATGTTGATCCGGCTCTACTCTCGTGGCTTTGGGTTCATGCTTCTGCGGCGGGGTTTGTTCTCCGGTATCACTCCCGAAGACCTGAATGGTAGGGATAGCTTTGTTCTCCGGTTTGTGACATCTCTCCGTGTCCTCAAAGTCTGGTAAGAAGTATTTTGCATCTTCATACTTGCGGACTTCATTCACGGAGAATGGTTTTAGCTCTCCTGTCACAGTATACTCGAGACCATCCTTGAAATACTTCATACACTGATGTTTTGTAGAAGGGATGATGTTGTATTCGTGCAACCAGGGCCGACCGAGCAAAGCATTGTAGCATGTCTTGGCGTCAATGACGTGAAACATAATGTCCGTGACAAGAAGCCCAAAGCGTAGTGTCAATATCACGGACCCAAGCGTCCATGATGACTGGGAGTCAAATCCGGAGATGGTGATCTTATCCCGAGCAAGGTGCTGAACGCTCATGCATATCTCCTTTAGCACCCTTACGTTAAGAATGTTGACGGAGGACCCATTGTCGACCAGGATTTTACCTATCTTGATGTCATGACAGTACCCGGAGACATATAGGGGACGGTTGTGCTCGCATGTCCCAAGGAGGAGATCTTCATCGCCAAGGTGATATCGGCTGTGTGTACTTCTTCCAGCTCGTCCTTCATCTTTTCTTCAGCGAGGAAAGCTTGGAATTGCCCGGGCTCTTGTAATGCCTTGATTAAAGAATCCCTCGCCTCTTTGGATAGCAGAAGGGCGTCGAGAATGCTGAGCTGCGAGGGTATTGATCAGTCGAAAATACTGCACCTTTAAACCGGCAAATTCCCTATCATTTGCACTCATCTAGAAGTGTTCGGTATTCATATTGCACATATTAGCAAAACATCTCTTAAATATCAGATTGCATGAGTTAGACTTTAAAACCGGCACTCTAAGGGAAATTGACTGTATTTCATAGCATGGCATCATTCCTATATTGCGCAACTTGTGTTTCGAAGTCTGTGCACGAAATTACAGAAGAATGGTCAAATTTACATAACAGTGCTGCTAAAGAATACGCCAACTCAGGGATTTGAAATCTGGAATTAATCTAGAAGGCATTCAGGGAATCAACATATCAGAAAGTACACCTGAAGACAGAACAAAGAAGCATATGAAGTTTGAAGCCCTAGCTCAGCCACATGGTCGCGGTTCCGCGGCCGGAGCCGCCTTGCGCCGCGGAACCGCGGCTGTAGTGCCACGTCATCGTTTCAAATTTATCCCAGTGTTCTTACCTCAATGCCTACACCTCAAAAAGCCACTTCAATTTCCAGATGGGTCTCGAAGCTTCTGCCAGATCAGCAGCCCTTGGGTTCTAAACTAAACACTCCAACCTTCCTCAACAAGCTTCATCTTAACTACATTAAGAGCCTAGAACCTTCTCCCTAACCTCCTAGCTTAAGGTAGAAGCTAAGCTCCTAACTAACTACTTCTAGAAGCCTCTCCCTATAACAAACTTTTGGAGGGAAATTCAAAATTCAAAATCCTAGAGCTAGGGTTTGGGAAACCTATAAAAAGGACCCTAGGCCTCTCTTGAAAAGGTTGTTCAAAGTTGTTCAAAGTTGTTCAATAGTTTGTTCCTCAATTCATTTGTGGTTGAGTGTTGTTCTTCATCTTCAACCCAACTCTTGCCACCTGCAAACCCTAACCCTAATCCAATCAAGAAACCTCAAATTCAAGATCCTTTGAGTGCAAGCAAAGCAAGTCTTCAACGATCCTTTAGAAGCGAAGCCGGACTTCAACGGAGCACGAGATCCAAGCTGATCCATGACTCAAGGAGCCGATGCAACGCTAGATTCGACAATCTTGTTCCTTCTCAAATTCTTATAGTCTTGAGCAATGTGTAACAATTTGTGGAATAAATAAAGGTGAAGATTCTTTAAACTTGCTTATATTTCAATTCGAGTATTATGATTCATCTTCAATTCTTGAATGTATTCTTTGTGATGATGCTTGAATAAAACTCCGCTCGTGGAGGAATCGAAATGATTGTAGAATGATGATGTTGACGAATCTTTAAACGTTTTCTTAAGTCCTATAACAATTGTAAATTCTTGAAAATTGAATGATCGATGATCTAGATCGATGCGAAATGCGTTCTTGATTCTTTTCGCATGATCTAGAGATCAACGATCGATCATTCAATTTCCTAGAAGCTATCTAGTGAATGTGACTCATCGAAAGGACAAAGGATTGGATGAGGAACCATAATTCTTCGCAAGATCCTTGATCCTCGATGAATCTACATCGATTTAGCATCAATTTGTTAATGGATAAGAAACGGTAATTTCTAGTCTTCTTCACATCTACGATCTAATCGATTCCTACGAGCTTTACTTCAAATCTTGAAACCTAAATCGATTGGAATTCTATCTTTCTTGATTCTTGATGTTTAACGCTTTCTTGATTCTTGATTAGATTTAGTTGATTCTTAAAATTCATCTATATAAATCTTGAATCATTTTTGCTTTTCTTTTCTATTAAATTTTCAATTTCCACAAAACAAAATACGAACGAATCGCACAATCCCTGTGGACGATCCGCACTTACTAACGCGCTACATTTTGACACCATTATTGATTGCGGTCAAATAATTCATTGATTGTGATTTCTATTCATTTTCTAAACCGACACACAAAGAAACTATCAATCAAATGGCGTCGTTGCCGGGGATCACGCGCTAATTCCTTCTTTATTTGAAATTTGAATTGAAAGATTTATTCCATTATAATTTTGTGATCAAAATTCGCGCAAAATCTAAACGTGTGTTGTGATTTGATTGCCAGGAATTCTGGAAGCTGTGGAGAAAGTGAAAAAAATTTCAGACATTTCCAGAGAGCTCAAAGAGTTAACAGCAGCTTGCTGTGAAAAACTTGTGCATTGAACAGCACCGACGGAGGCGATTCCGCGGTCCGAGCCAGCATTTGCGGCGGTTCCGCGCCTCTGTGGAAGCTTCACTGTACAATTTTGCTCTCAGGTCCTCTACAACTTTCTTATCTCCTTCTCTGTCTGCTCCAAATAACATTTTTCTGCAGGCTTCTTTGCAAAAAGCGCAGCGCCGTAAAAAGCAAAATTAAATTGTGCGTGTTTTTGGTTTTGTGGTTGTTTGCATATTAATACGGACATTAAGGGGCAAAGACCAAATCCAGATTAGGTGGGGAGTTCATTACCCTTCCTAAGCCCTAAAAATCACAAAATTTGCATCCGCATTGACCCTCATTAACTAAAAGAAATCTAGAGATGACTCTAAGGACCGTCGCGCTCACTTAGGACAGAAGAAGACCGTGGGTAATTTATTGCTTATCCGCGTTTCTCTTGTGGAGTCTAAGGCAAGTGTGTCGAAGGCTAGTGGTTACTTAATTTGGCCCACTACTTACGTAGTGGAGAACCTCCCACTTACCTGGCACTTACTTGGCCACGGGAGAGACAAAGAGGCAGTGGAAGATTGATCCTGCGACTTGTCTTTTGGCAGTTAGGAGCGGTCTAGAGATTTGACCTAGGTGACCCCTAGAATTAGGGTTTTGTGTGTTGCATTTGTTGTGCTTGCATCATATTTTCAAAAATCCGTATCATTTTTCAAAACAAACACTGCATTCTTCATTTCCCCTAATTATAAGTCACGCTGCCACTTGTACTAACCCTTTTTAGTGCAAGATAGGCTGGACACGGGATTCTAGTGCCCGTTTAGTCCGCGTACCCTTTATCGACTCCGAAGTCGGTATTTCTCCATTTACTTCTTCTTTACCCACCACCACACCCACACCGATGGATCCGTCTCCATCGAACTTCTTTACCACTAATCTGCCGCCGTCCGTTGGTGCGCAGAATCCACCCCACATCTCTCTCCAAGAGAGGTGCTATCCTTTGCGAGGTCCTCTTTCGACCTGCTTATCCATTCCACCAGCCAACGGGGATAATTTTGAGATTAAACCCCAATACATCAACCTTCTACCCAAATTCCACGGACTCGAGACTGAGGACGCATACGTTTTTATCATAAAATTTGAAAACGTATGCGCAATGATGGGTACGTCACAACTTTCAGTGGATGCTATGCGTCTACAACTTCTTCCATTTACTTTGTGCGATATGGCCGAGAAGTGGCTATATAACACTACCGCACATTCCATTACAAATTGGGAAGAATTAGTTGCGGCATTCCTTAAGAAATTCTACCCTATGCAAAAGACAGCTCGAATCCGTAGCAAACTAAATCAATTCACCCAGCTTCCGACTGAACCATTCTCAAAATGCTTTGAACGTTTCAAGGATCTTTTGTTTCAATGTCCTCATCACGGCATCCCGAGATGAGATCTTTGCCGAATCATATATGAGGGCATTAACCCAAACACTAAACAGAACCTTGAAAATATGTGTCAAGGCACCTTTATGACCAAGGATGATGGGGAAGCTTGGAAATTTTTAGAAGAGTTCGCTGAAAAATCACTACAGTGGGAGAGTGGAACCCAAACATTGAATAGGGGTGGTGTACACCAAATTGATGTGTCCATAGGTGTTCGAGCTGAGATGGCAGCAATGCAAAAGAAGCTCAAGGCTATGGAACATAAATTTTCAGCAGCCTCCCTAAACCCAATGTCGCTCTCCAAAACTGTATGTGGGTGCTGTTCTGATCCTTCTCACTTAACGGAAGAATGTCCATTAAACTCTCCGTTTCAAGGTCACGAGCATACTAATGCTGCATTTCAAAGACCTAGAAACGATCCATATTCTTCCACGTATAATCAGGGTTGGAGGAATCACCCGAATTTTGCTTGGAACCAACAACAACAATCTCAAAACACGGTTCCAAGCCAAAATAATTTCCAAATGGCTATTCCACCACAACAGCAACCACTTCAAATCACTCAGCACCCCTACCAGTCACAAAATTTCCAAAACCAGGTCAACACTCCTGCACAGTCTAATCCTATGCAGTTGTCCTGTTCTGACGAATTCTCTCAATTCACTCAAACCATGAAATCACTCTTGTCAAATTTCATAGAAGTATCGGCTGAGGTTAGATCTTCCGTCGGTGAGATAAAGAAAAACTCAACGTCCCAAGCTGAGAGTATCAGATCGATGGAAGCTGAGATCGCACGACTTAAAGCCGAAATGAGTGCGAGAGAAAAAGGAAAACTTTCGTCTCAACCCTTACCGAATCCTGGGCATTACAATGTAAATGCCGTCACAACGTTGAGATCGGGAAGAGTGCTGAATAACCATGTCGGGGAAGGAATTGATGATATTGACAATCCTATCAATAACACCCCGGCTAAGACCTTTCCTCACACACACACTTCTACTTCTGATCCTTGTTCTTCTACCCCACCACCTTCTCGCGAGCCTATTCTCCATTTCCCACTAGGCTCGACACCTCAGTATAGCTCTTCTAGTTCTCCACAGACGATCCACACTCCTCTTTTGGGATCACGTCTACCCCCACTTCCTTCTCCTATGATGGACCCAGCGCTTATTGCTAAAGCTCCTTACCCGAATCGGTTAAAGGGTAACAAATCAAGTCCACATATGGAGAAAATTATGGAAATGTTCAAACAGGTTAACATCAACATCCCTCTCCTAGATGCTATTCAACAAGTCCCCGCTTATGCGAAAATTCTTAAGGACTTGTGCACTAGGAAGAGGAAGACTCAAGTGCCGAAGAAGGTCTTCATGTCTAATAATATTAGCACTGCTTTTATCCCTCAGCTACCAAAGAAACGTAAGGACCCAGGATGTCCTACTATATCGATTTCTATTGGGGGTAAAAACATAAATCGTTCTCTTTTAGACCTTGGCGCAAGTGTTAACCTACTTCCATATTCTGTCTATGAGCAACTAGGGATTGGAGAGTTGAAACCTGCTCACTGCACTCTCCAAATGGCAGACCGTTCAATCACCAAACCAAGGGGTGAACTAGAGGATGTGTTGATAAAGGTCGGGGAATTTGTATTCCCTGTAGACTTCATTGTACTCGATACACAACTTGTAGCAAACCCCCGGAGCCAAATTCCGGTGATTTTGGGTCGACCATTCCTTGCCACTTCCAATGCTGTTATTAACTGTAGAAATGGTTCAATGAACTTATCATTTGGAAATATGACCATTGAACTAAACATCTACAAAGTTGGAAGTCAGCCATCAGAACCCTCTGCTCATATTCTTGATGTGTGCTCTGTCCACGAGATCGCTCCCGAAAGTTGCGGAGTTGAGGAACTTTTCTTTACTGATCTCGACGACACTACCACATCACTGTTTGATCTTGTACATGATCTTAGTGAGGACACCTTTCCCACACTTGAGTCCGACACTCCTGACCTATCACCACCCGAGTCTGTATCTTTCACAAGCTATGAGCTTCTTTGTGACTCCAAAAATCACTCGATGATCCCACCTTCTATTATTTCTCCGCCGGCATTAGATCTCAAGATTTTACCTTCTCATCTTAAATATGCTTATTTAGGTGAGAAGGAGTCCTTACCGGTTATCATATCCGCTTCTCTAGCATCAGAGCAAGAGAATGCACTTTTATCGGTATTGAGATCGAATAGAAAGGCGTTTGGTTGGACTATGGAGGACATCAAAGGGATTAGTCCCTTGATAGTAGAACATCATATACATGTGATGGATGATGCCAGACCAACCCGAGAACTACAGAGACGGTTGAATCCCGGCATGAAGGAAGCGGTTATGAAAGAGATCGTCAAATGCCTTGATAATGGTATTATATACCCAATCTCCGATAGCCAATGGGTGAGTCCTATACATGTCATTCCTAAGAAATCCGGCATCACTGTTATTACCAATGAGGCAAATGAGTTGATTCAGACACGCGCCCAAACTGGGTGGCGTGTATGTATTGATTACAAAAAACTCAATGTCGCCACGAGGAAAGACCACTTTCCTCTACCATTCATTGATCAAATGCTGGAACGCTTAGCGGGACGAGAGTATTACTGCTTTATGGACGGATACTCTGGCTATAATCAGGTCCCCATAGCCAAAAAGGATCAAGATAAAACCACTTTTACTTGTCCTTTTGGTACATTTGCTTATAGACGCATGCCCTTTGGGTTATGCAATGCTCCTGCTACTTTTCAGCGGTGTATGATGAGGATATTCTCTGACATGGTAGAGAATTTTCTGGAGATCTTTATGGACGATTTCTCGATTTTTGGAGACTCTTTTTCTGATTGCCTATCGAATCTTGACGCGGTTCTTACTCGTTGCAAAGAGAAGAACTTAACATTGAATTGGGAAAAATGCCATTTCATAGTCCAAGAGGGAATTGTGCTTGGACATGTAATTTCATAGAAAGGCATTGAGGTTGACAGAGCTAAGATAGATGTCATTCAAAACCTTCTCATCCCAAAAGCGTCAAAGACATTCGATCTTTCCTTGGCCATGCGGGCTTTTATAGGAGATTCATTAAGGATTTTAGCAAAATTGCTAGACCTTTAACTCTTCTCTTGGCCAAGGATACAACCTTCCACTTTGACTCAGATTGTGAGGCAGCTTTCGACTCACTCAAACACTCCCTCACTTCAGCCCCCGTTCTATCGTCTCCAAATTGGGACTACCCCTTTGAGCTGATGTGTGATGCATCTGATTTTGCAGTTGGTGCAGTCTTAGGACAGCACATTGAAAAGATGCCACACGTGATATATTATGCGAGTAAGACCCTGAATGATGCTCAAATCAATTATACAACTACCGAAAAAGAACTTTTGGCGGTTGTATTTGCATTAGAAAAATTCAGGCCTTACTTGATTGGCTCACCTATAGTTGTGTACAATGACCACTCTGCCTTGAAACATCTTCTGGCAAAGAATGATGCAAAAGGTAGGCTAATGCGTTGGATCCTTCTATTACAAGAATTTGATCTTGTTATCAAATATAAGAAAGGATGTGAAAACATAGTAGCCGACCATCTTTCACGCATCTCTTCTTCCCCTGTGACCCTGCCGATCAATGATTCGTTTCCGGACGAACAACTCTTGAGCGTATCCAAAGAACCTTGGTTCAGGGATATTGTGAACTATCTTGTCACGGGACTTATACCCAGCGATTGGTCAAAACAGGACAAATACCGTTTTCTATCCTAAGTAAAACACTTTTACTGGAACGATCCATATCTGTTTAAGTATTGTCCTGATCAGATCATTCATCGGTGTGTCCCTAAAGAAGAGTTCAAGAGTGTTCTTTCTTTTTGTCATGATCAGACTTGCGGGGGTCACTTTGGTCCTAAAAAGACGGCGGAGAAGGTTTTGCAATGTGGATTTTATTGGCCGACCTTGTTCAAGGACGCATTTGAGCATTGCAAAACCTATACACAATGTCAGTAGACGGGTAGAATTTCCCGGAGAAATGAAATGCTTCAGCAACCCATCTTAGTTGTTGAAATTTTCGATGTTTGGGGTATTGACTTTATGGGTCCCTTTCCCAACTCCTTTGGGAATTTGTATATACTGCTGGCGGTTGATTATGTCTCAAAGTGGGTTGAAGCCATTCCATGTCGCACTAATGACAAGAAAGTTGTCATTAAGTTCTTAAAAGAGAATATCTTTTCGCGATTTGGACACCCACGCACTATCATTAGCGATAATGGGACACATTTCTACAACATGTCTTTCGAGACTCTAATGCGGAAATACGCAATCAACCACAGACTTTCTACACCCTATCATCCCCAAACGAGCGAGCAGGCTGAGATTTCAAATAGACAGATCAAACTAATCCTGGAGAAGACTGTTGCTAAGAATAGAAAAGATTGGTCGACCAAACTGACGGATGCTCTTTGGGCATTCCGAACTGCATTTAAAACCGACCTAGGGATGTCTCCATATAGGTTAGTGTTTGGAAAGGCATGTCACTTACCTGTCGAGATTGAGCATAACGCATTGTGGGCTATTAAGGAAATCAACTTTGACCTAAACCAAGCCTGCAACTTTCGGAAGCTGCAATTAAATGAGCTAAGAGAACTCCGCGATGAAGCTTATGATAACGCTGTAATCGTAAAGAATAGGACTAAGGTTTTTCACGATAAAAACATTTTGAGGAAAACATTTTCACCTGGTCAACAAGTCCTTCTTTATGATTCACGACTACACCTTCACGCGGGTAAGCTTCGATCTCGGTGGAAGGGACCTTTTGTTGTGCGGTCTGTATACCCGCACGGGGCAGTACAGGTAGAAAATGTTAAAAACGGCACATTTTTCAAAGTGAATGGACATAGACTAAAGCCGTATTTTTCCACTGACCCCACGGAGGAGCTCCTGTTCTTACAGGAGCCATTTTACCTTGATTAAAATTCCTCCGTCTTACCTCCATGTCCTGTATATCACTGCATCATCTTTTGAATGGAGGTGAGTGAAAAGAATAAGTTTGGGGGAGGATCTTCACTTATATATTTTGCCCCCACTAATAAAATCCTCCCAGGCTTACAGGTTTTGTAGATATAGCTGTTGGCAACAGTAAGGACACTGTTGAAAACAAGTTTGGGGGAGATTTGTGCTTATTTTTGCATCATTTGCATAAGCACAAAACATTTCTTTAATAAAAACTATAAAAATTTAAAAAAATTCAAAACTCATAAAAATTTAAAATTTTCAAAATATAAAAATATTTTAATATTTAACATTTTTTGTACATAAATAAGATAATAAAAGATTAGATAGTGAAAAATTACATCCATGAGATTAGAAAAATTTAAGAAAACCAAGAAAATTAGAAGTTTTCTTATACGAACTAGTAATAAGTAGTTATGAGCCGTTGTCCCAAGGGTTAGTAAGATGAAGGAAGTCACTAATCTGAGGATAAAAATAAGTCTGAAAAATAGTTTCTATTCTGGAAGCCAAACATTTTGAACGTTGATACCCTGCTATTTGCACTTACACACGTCTTGAAACTCGGTATAGTAGAGGATACCTTGAAATGCTCTTGTCTTAAAGCCGATGTATGAAGGAAATAAAAATTGAAGAAAATATAAAATGGTGAGAAAAATGGACACTGGTTTTGTTATCGCCAAGGCAACAATAAAAAAATATAGCGAGGGTGCCTCTTCACCTAGTGCCCTAAGGCCAACTGGTCTGGGAGTCACTGCTAAGCCTTAGGTGGTGCAAGACGAGGAAAATACACCAAATAAGCAAGCACATGAGTAATCGGTCGGTTAGTACCTCAAGAAGTATTAACGGTCGCATGAAAGTGTGTGAGCAATCTCATCTAAATATTCATTAATTAAAAAGTACTGAGGCTGATGGGCAAGAGTATGATAGCTTCAATTGAATTCTCCGGGTGTAAGGATGTCTTTACACACACGCAGGGTTATATGATCGATGTTTGGAAGAAAGATAGGAATGAAGAATAAGATGATGTTTTATTGAGGGAGGACGTGATTTCTGACATCTTTTCATGACTATTAAGATAGGGCTCATGACAACCGAAAAGCTAGCTTAGTTGGAAACCCTAATTTTCAAAGCTTTTCTTTTACAATTCTTATCTTTAAATGTAATATTCACGATCTTCCTTTTTATTATTGGATTTTGTGGGTGCAAACCGCTGATAACCTTCAGGAGACAACACTCCTCCTACTAGGGACACCTAGAGGTTTAAAGGCTTGTTGCACGTGCTCAGTGCAATCGTGTTGCCTACGAAAGTGTGCTAGTTAGTTTTTCTCTTTCTTTATTTTCTCCTTCTCTTTTTAATAAAACTGTTCGCTCGAGACGATCGAAAATAAGTTTGGGGGAATTTGATCAGTCGAAAATACTGCATCTTTAAACCGGCAATTTCCCTATCATTTGCACTCATCTAGAAGTGTTCGGTATTCATATTGCACATATTAGCAAAACATCTCTTAAATATCAGATTGCATGAGTTAGACTTTAAAACCGGCACTCTAAGGGAAATTGACTGTATTTCATAGCATGGCATCATTACTATATTGCGCAACTTGTGTTTCGAAGTCTGTGCAGGAAATTACAGAAGAATGGCCAAATTTACATAACAGTGCCGCTAAAGAATACGCCGACTCAGGGATTTGAAATCTGGAAATAATCTAGAAGGCATTCAGGGAATCAACATATCAGAAAGTACACCTGAAGACAGAACAAAGCAGCATATGAAGTTTGAAGCCCTAGCTCAGCCACATGGCCGCGGTTCCGCGGCCGGAGCCGCCTTGCACCGCGGAACCGTGGCTGCAGTGCAACGTCATCGTTTCAAATTTATCCCAGTGTTCTTACCTCAGTGCCTACACCTCAAAAAGCTACTTCAATTTCCAGATGGATCTCGAAGCTTCTGCCAGATCAGCAGCCCTTGGGTTCTAAACTAAACACTCCAACCTTCCTCAACAAGCTTCATCTTAACTACATTAAGAGCCTAGAACCTTCTCCCTAACCTCCTAGCTTAAGGTAGAAGCTAAGCTCCTAACTAACTACTTCTAGAAGCCTCTCCCTATAACAAACTTTTGGAGGGAAATTCAAAATCCTAGAGCTAGGGTTTGGGAAACCTATAAAAAGGACCCTAGGCCTCTCTTGAAAAGGTTGTTCAAAGTTGTTCAAAGTTGTTCAATAGTTTTTTCCTCAATTCATTTGTGGTTGAGTGTTGTTCTTCATCTTCAACCCAACTCTTGCCACCTCCAAACCCTAACCCTAATCCAATCAAGAAACCTCAAATTCAAGATCCTTTGAGTGCAAGCAAAGCAAGTCTTCAACGATCCTTTAGAAGCGAAGCTGGACTTCAACGGAGCACGAGATCCAAGCCGATCCACGACTCAAGGAGCCGATGCAACGCTAGATTCGAAAATCTTGTTCCTTCTCAAATTCTTGTAGTCTTGAGCAATGTGTAACAATTTGTGGAATAAATAAAGGTGAAGATTCTTTAAACTTGCTTATATTTCAATTCGATTATTATGATTCATCTTCAATTCTTGAATGTATTCTTTGTGATGATGCTTGAATAAAACTCCGCTCGTGGAGGAATCGAAATGATTGTAGAATGATGATATTGACGAATCTTTAAACGTTTTCTTAAGTCCTATAACAATTGTAAATTCTTGCAAATTGAATGATCGATGATCTAGATCGATGCGAAATGCGTTCTTGATTCTTTTTCGCACGATCTAGAGATCAACGATCGATCATTCAATTTCCTAGAAGCTATCTAGTGAATGTGACTCATCGAAAGGACAAAGGATAGGATGAGGAACCCTAATTCTTCGCAAGATCCTTGATCCTCGATGAATCTACATCGATTTAGCATCAATTTGTTAATGGATAAGAAACGGTAATTTCTAGTCTTCTTCACATCTACGATCTAATCGATTCCTACGAGCTTTACTTCAAATCTTGAAACCTAAATCGATTGGAATTCTATCTTTCTTGATTCTTGATGTTTAACGCTTTCTTGATTCTTGATTAGATTTAGTTGATTCTTAAAATTCATCTATATAAATCTTGAATCATTTTTGCTTTTCTTTTCTATTAAATTTTCAATTCAAACAAAACAAAATACGAACGAATCGCACAATCCCTGTGGACGATCCGCACTTACTAACGCGCTACATTTCGACACCGTTATTGATTGCGGTCAAATAATTCTTTGATTGTGATTTCTATTCAATTTCTAAACCGACACACAAAGAAACTATCAATCAGGTTTCTTCCTCAAGTGTGCCAGAACGTTGTAGTCCACCTTACTTTTCTTTGGCGGGTCCTTGGCTGTCAGCTTTTCGACGGCTTGGTCATCAAGGATGATATCCTCAGGGACTTTTTCTTTTCTCTTATCTTTTCTATTTGACCCACTGTTCGAGGGCCCAAGATTCTTTTCAGGCAGCGTACGATTGCGCAGCTGAATATTTTCACAGGTCTTCGGTTCTTCCTCTTTCCCCAAGGTAGATTCTTTAAAGAGAGGGCCAAGAGCCATTTCCTCGTCAGAGTCGCTCCCGTAGGTGAGAATTTGCGATCCCCTGGTGTTGACCATGCGACAGTCACCGGTGGTTCTTTTATGCTCCTCGGTCGTATTTCTTTGCTCCCGACGAGTTTTGCGTTTCATTCGCTTAAAATGTTGTCGGTGAGCAACATATCCCTGCCACCATCTTTTAAAAGCGTCACACTCTTCGGTGGGGTGCGAAATCTTTCGATGATATGAACAGTAATTAGGATGTGTATCTTCTTCAGCCGGAGTGTTTCTTTCGGAGGGTGGCAGCTTCATTCCCATTGATATGGCTTTGACGAACCTTTTCCTCGTTTTGAACCTGCTTTTGTTCGCGGCGGATGTATTTTGATCTGGCGGGGGTGTTTCAACTCTTTCGTCCAGTCGCCGGCATTTGGCCTTTTCAAATATGGCCATCTCACGCTCCCGATCAGCTTTACTTTTCAGAAGAGCTTCGTTTAGGAATGCATCGATCATTTCGTCCGATGGCCCTAAAAGTTCCGGTTTAGGATTTGCCCCCAGTTTCTCTGTGTAAGGAGCTTTCTCATTGTCTATCGACAAGTGAGAGATCACATGGCAACTTGCCACGTAATCTTCAGATTCATCCGACGAGTCTTCTCCATCATTTCCGTCCTCAAGGACGTGGCTGAGGAACTCTTGGAGCGTGATTGGAGTCCGCACCTTCTGGTTATACTCTTCCAGCGTGTCAATCTGTTTTTGCAGGTCCGTGCGCTCGTCACCAGGCTTCACGGGCTTCTTGGATTTTTTCTTCTTCTTTGAAGATTTCGACGGCTGGGTGTGAGTGCTTTGGCTATCACCACTGATCTTTGGAGTTGGACACGGTTTTAACATTCCTTCGATGATCTCAGGTTCGAGTGGATTTTTCCACCTGATCGTCGGGCATGTTTGGAGATCCTTCAGCATTCTTTTCGTCTTGGCGGAAAGAGCGACCTCCCATGGAGCTTCTTTTACGAAAGAGCATGATGCCCCTGGTGTATCCGTATTCTTGGGAGTGTGTGGCCGAGGCGGGTTCACCTTCCAATTTTCGGATAATACGAATTTGCCCTGCTGGTACTGATCTTCTATCCAACTTTTGAAGATGTAACAATCCTCGATCAGATGGCCCAACATTCGGTGATAAGGGCAGTAGTTAGGATTGCTAATGTCGCCTGGTTGCACAGGGCGTCTTGGCTCCGGCAGAGTGATGAGCCTATTGCGCAGTGCAAGCTCGAACAACCTCTTCGTCTTGTCTCGAGGGAACGAGTATGGGCGTCTCATTTTGTGTTCGAGAGATCGAGTTCTGTTACTTTGGCAATCAACTAGTCTCGGGCCACCGGGCTGCTGTTGAGCATTGGCGACAACGATCGCTTTCCCCTTTCCCTTCTCATTTCGAAAGTCTGGCTTTGGAGGAGACGGTCTATGACCCATCTGGTCCATTTGGGCCAGTTTGTCGATCAAGGCCTGGAAAGTAGTCGGCTTAAAGAACATCATGAACTAGGAGATAGTTGCATGAGGGTCCAGAGTGCCCACGAACATACCCACCGCCAGTGCTTCTTCGATGCGCTGTTCACACTTCGACCACAGATTCCGCCATCGTATGGCATATTGGACCCACGTCTCGCCTGGCTTCACCCTGGCATTGATCAATGCCGTTATCGGGGTGCGTTCACTAGCACTCGCGAATCTCTGGGTGAATAACAGCTCCATTTACGCAAAAGTCTTGACGGAGTCGTTTGGAAGTTCGGAGTACCATTCGAACGCCGTCTCTGACAAGCTGCCGACGAATTGATGGAGCACAAGCTTATCATCGCCCCCGGTGTTGCTGCAAAGAGCTCTGAACTGGGCGACGTGTTGGTGAGGATTGTCTGTCCCCTTGTACACATGGAATTTGGGGATCGTGTATCCCGACAGGTATTTTATTTGGTCATACCAGCCTGGATACGGTCGCCCAATTTTAACGACTTGGCCGGCTGCTTCATTCGCCTGGTGAGCTCGTATTTGCTGAGCTATATAATCATCCAGAGCGGCCTTGGAAACGGTCTCCTCTTTGGCTGCTGAAAGAGCCGGAGGAGGGTTAGATTTCGCCCCCCTATCGTCTTCAATAATGACCGGAGGGTCTGCGGCTGGAGGATCCGGCTGTAACATCATTCCTATCATGTCTTGGAAGAGAAGCGCCATTTGTTTTATGCTGGCAGCTTGTTCTGCTGCTTCTCTGTCCTTCTTTTCGAGGACCCTGCGTAGGAAGTCAGCGTCAGTTTCTTGTTCGTGACGCTGCTCTGATGATGCCTCCGGGCTTTCTTTTGGCCCGGTAAGTGCGGCCATTGTAGTCAGCATCTCCTGAAGCTTCTGCTGTTGTTCCTGAGCTTTTATCACGGATCGGGTGAGCGGTCGGTGACCCGTAGAAGCGCGGCTATACTCATTCCCGGATTCCATGTAAACAGTATGGACTGTTATGCCCCCAGACTTAGGGCGTTTGGACTCAGCGCCTTTGCGATTTGCCATAGTTACAGGGGCTTTCTCTGGCCTCCTTCTCTTTTGAGCAGTTGAAGTCGAGGGGGGCGTTGCAACGGGCATCCAGGTAGCTGTCGTCTTTTGTGGCTTGGCAGGACGACTCTCTTCCTGCTGAACCTTCACCTTTTTCTGTCGGCGAGGGTAATCTTGATCAATCACTGACTCTTGGACCCATCTCCAGACTTTGTAAACCTTGGAGGACAGCCGCTGAGAGGGCCGATCCGGCTTTATTCCCGTAACATTCTCCACGGGTGGAGGAGATCTTTTCAATACGGCGGTAGGAGAGTTCCTGCGCACCTTGTTCAGCAGTTCGAAGTTGTTCCCAGTTGGAACAGCAGCATTGACTTCCACCGTTGGGGCTGGCGAAGTTAGCCCAGTGGGCGAGTTGCCCCCAGCCTTCTTCACTCGGCGCCAGTGGCGAAGTCGAGCGTGTCGAACTGTTGGGATGGTTTCAGCTCGAGGGGTGACTTCGTCTTGCCCCCTGCTTTGGAGAAGGGTTGTTGCTGGCGTCAGCCTCTTAAAGACTGAGGTCCGTTGAGTAGCAAGATTTAATCTGTCAAAGACAGACCTTGGAGAAGGAGAGGGAGTTAGAGCTGGAAAAGTCAGTCTTGCAAAGACCGACCCTTTGGCAGGAGAAGCCGCCTTGACGACTTCAGGAGTAGGGATGGATATCCTCTTCGGGATAACCTTTTCTGGGAATGCACGCTTCATCATGGGCCCACTTGGACTTTGGCCCAATCTGGCGAAGACTGAGGAGCTGGACGATCCGTTGAGAGGGGCCGCGGTAGTAGCAAGCCGATCAAAGACCGACTTCTTGGGAGCTTCTGGTGTTGGTACAGGGATGCTGAACCCATCGGTGGGAGCATAGTCCCAAAGAACAATCCGGTAGTGGCCTGAGTCACCTGATCCACCGGTATCGTGAACAAGGAGGCTGCTTGGGGCCCGTAGGCTATGCCTCCAGATGAGGCGGAGCGCGAGTTGCAATTGCAGTTGGAACACTTCACGCAAGTAGATGCCATTGATGTTTCGCTTTCTGCGCCAACCAAGAAACCAAATCATAGTACTTCGAACCCAAGGGCAACCATATCAAACCGCGATTCGTTCGCGAACACGACACGCGAAGTGTGGAGTGGAAAGAGGAAAAGGTCCCACCGGGAGTGCGAGAATCTGTTCACCGCCAGAAACCGGGAAGACGGACTGCCTTTCCTGAATCTGGGGGCATATGCTAATTGGTGCTATCCGTCCACCTCTCTGAAGATGCCAAGTTGATTTATGACACCATGTATCGAAGGTTTAAACGGATGCGGCCGATGTAGCAAACTTCATCAGATTCCCCCTCAATTGAGGGGGTTTTGATTGTGGGGACGCTCTTCCCTGCAGGCGCAAGCCCCTGCAGTTAATTATGCTACCGCATCGCGGTAACCACTTTCTCCTTCTCCAGATGGTCACTTCGTGTCGTGGTGTTTGTTTTGTTTTTTGGTTGCCCGTGGATTGTATACGGAGACTAATTTATGTTGTCGCCCGTAGGGCGTGGATTAGTCCAATCCGTATCTTCTTAGATTTGGGTTTTTGTTGGGTTTAAGGATACGTTAGCCTCGTTTGAGACTAAGATCAACTTAAACGTTTGTTAAGGATACATTAGTCTAATTTCTAGACTAAGATCAACTTAACGGGATCGTTTAGATCCAACAAGAGAATGTTTGGCCTCTGTGGTTTAGTTTAAGGACATTGCGGTCGATTAGTTTAAGGACATTACAGTCCATTGTTAGTTTAAGGACATCTCGGTCCGTTGGTAGTTTAAGGACATCTCGGTCCAATGTTAGTTTAAGGACGTCTCGGTTCGTCGTTAGTTTAAGGACGTCTCGGTCCAGGTTAAGGACATCATAGTCCGTGGGTTTAAAGGGACCCTACAGTCCAGGTTAAGGATATCGTAGTCCGTGAGTTTAAAAACCCCACAGCCCAGTTTAAAGAAACCGTAGTCTATAAAGTTTAAGGACATCATAGTCCATGAGTTTAAGGACCCCACAGTCCGGTTTAAAGACATCGTAGTCTATAAAGTTTAAGGACATCGTAGTCCATGAGTTTAAGGACCCCACAGTCTGTAGAAATGTGTGGTCGTCGGGACCCGTCACCTCTCTGAAGACGTTGAAGGATTACAACGACAAATATCAGAGGAGTAACGAGATGCACCCTCTAACCGATGTGAATTGGTTTGAAAGATCTGTAGCCCAGTTTGAGAGTAAGATCTGTTGAATATTTGTGAACAGATGTGCTCAGTTCAATATAAGTTGAGGACTTATGGCCAGAATTGGGCTAAGTCCAATTAAAATGTTTAACATTTTAGTTGCTCTGGCTATTAAGCCTTTATTTGGGCTCAGCCCTTTTAATAATGCTAAGCATTGGGTTCTGACATCTTTTGTCTTGTATTGAATGTGTAGCATTCATCATAACAAAGTGTGTTCTGACAGTGCGCCACGTGGCGCACCAGGCGCTTTACGCTAGTTAAAGTGCGCGTTGCGCTTCTTTCAGGTAGCGCACACGAAGATGACACGTGTCGCGCTTAGCGCTAATCGCTAGTTTATTAGCGCATTGCGCTTTCCATTTATGAGCGCTTTGCGCTGATTTAGGGGAGCGCCAATGAGTGACACGTGGCGTGCTTGGCGCCAAGCGCCAGCCCATGAGCATAGTGCGCTATTTCAAAAGCGCAAAGCGCAAGTTGTTCCTGTGATTGACACATGGCACATTTTGGCGCTGAGCGCCGGTCTAAGGAGTGCAAAAGTGCAGTTCATGAGTGCACTGTCCAATAGCGCAAAGCGCATTTGATCAAATTTAAGATCAAAGAACAAATTTATGTTCTTTCTTCTTCTTCTTTTTTTAAAAGGAGGCTTTGCCTCAAAATTCAAGAACAAAAGTTCTTATTTATAAGAGGGCTCTGCTTTTGTAGATCAATGATCCATGAATGAAGTAAATACTTCTTTTATTTTTATGATTAGATCTTTTGATCTTTTTTCTTTTTATCAAAGACCTTGGTCTTTTATAGATCTATGATCTTTTAAGAAGATGGTTCTTCTTTTTTAATGAGATGATTTCATCTCGGTTGTTTAAGAATTAATTCTTTACCTTAAAGAAAATGATCTTCTTTTTCTAAAGGCTTGCCTTCTTTCTCTTTTGAGTTTTCTCAAAGTTTGCAGAGGTTTTTTTTTTCTCTTTTTTCTATCTATGAGACTTGAAGTCTTGGGGCCTTTATATAGGGCCAATTGATTTGTTAAATCAGTTTAAGAGATTTTTCTCTGATTGATTTGGGAATATTTCCCACCGTCGGATCTTTGATCCTAGGGCTTCTGCTTTGCAGAAGATAATCTTCTTGTTTTAATAAGATTGAAAAGATCTTTTCATAACAGAATTTTAATTCTGATTAATTAATAATTTATTATTATTAGATCTTTTGATATAACGGTGGCGAATTTTTAATTCCAGCGCTGGCGCATCTTGCGCTCGTGCACCCGTGTTTGATACGTGGCGTGCAGCGCAGAGCGCAGCGCAACTGCGCTGGCGCACCCGTGTTTGACACTTGGCGCGCAGCGCAGAGCGCTGGATCTGAAGCGTTGCTTCAACTTTTGAGTTTTGAAATTTTAAAACAGATCTTTTCTCTGATTGGGGCGCACTGCCTAGGGCGCAGCGCACCTAGCGCTAGCGCGTCTGTGTCTGACATGTGGCACGCCTAGCGCCAAAATTTGATGCGTTGCTTCAATTTTCAAATTTTGAATTTTAAACAGAGCTCTGCTCTGATTGGGGGAAACAGCCACAACAACCCCTCAATTCCCCACATCATTCCACCTCCAAAATTCAAAGAAATTCATCAAAAATCCATACAAACTCACACAAAATCCAAATCTAATCCCTACCCATTATTCCTTGGCTATTCTAGTATGGATCAAGGGGCAATATGGCTTTTTGGAGGCTTAGTTTGCATGTTGATTTATGATCTTGAGGTATAAATCCCAACCCATGTTTTAATTGTTGTTTAATTACTTTAATACAAGCTAATTAGATGCTTAATTAGGTTTTAATTTAAGACTTGGAAATTCAAGAATGGGGTTTGAGTTCAAATTAAGGTTTTGTGTAATTGGATTATGGTTGTGTGATATATTTAACATCTTAAGACTTGTAAAAGCTAAACTAGTAGCTAGTTTGCTAATTGTTAGTTTAAAATTGTTAAAAGTGGTTAATTTTGCAAATTAGATTTTTTTTGGGTTAATGTAATTTAGCGAGATTAAAATCTAGTAAATGTTTTTGTGACCTAATTAAGTTATTTTGTGAATATTGTGACTACTAGTTTTGCTAAAACATCAAGTTTTGTACTAAAACGGTAAATTTTGCTTGCTAGGTTTTCGGAGAAATAGCTTTTAAAGTGAGTTTGGGGTTTTTGTGAATTTTAACCCATTTCATATTATAATTAGTGTTTGTGAATGTGAAAATGGGTGCGTTTGGGTTTTTCTCGATGGGTTGATGTTTGTACATCGACATCGAGGGTTGGTTTGGCTATTCTTGCATGCGTAGGCGATAAGTTTTAACCTATACATGATACGCGTGCCGATTTGGTTTTCGTATGCCGTTTCGATTTTCGAATTGGGTTTTTATGCGATACGATACGTTATGACATGTAGGTACCCCCATGTGGACTTCGAGACGACAAGCAAGCGCGTGGCGACGTCGGCACCGGCGAGCGAAGATCAGGTGAGTAGATTTTATCTACGGGGGAAGTCGGGTGGATGGCGTATAGCACCCCTGCAAGGTTACGAGAAACGAGGTGATGTGGTAAGGATATACTTTTATATGTTAATGTGAGATATAAATACCTAGTCTTAGGAGCTTATGGATTAGTGTTAGCGAGGAACGGAGGAGGGATTTGGTTGGTTTCTGGACCGCAACCCTAGAGTAAGGATTTGCATACACGCCCACATATACACCTGCATACATTATTTTCTTATGCGTATATGGGAATGTGTATATATGTATATACGCATAGGTATGGGACTATGCATATATATACATTCATATACACATGCCTGAATGTTGAGGATATTATATGATATTTGGAGATGAGTCGATGAGATTGGGCTTGAGGCCATGAGATCGGTGATGTGATATGGTCCGTATTTGAGATACGGCATGATTTTTAGCGGGTTCTTTAGGCGTGATGTTTTCATACACACGCATGCATTTTATAGATGGTATCAGTATTGTACTAGACGTAGAACAGTACCCCGATCATGATATTTGATAAAGAGGATACCAGATGATTAATGTGATAGATGTGACATTTGACCCGTACCCAGATTTGGGATGCCGTACGACGGATTTATCGTAGAGCTATATATTGATGATAGATCCGCACTCTTGACTCGAGGATGTCATATTATAGATATTGTATCGTATGGGATACTATTGAGGCGGGATCACCGACTACAATATGTATATATATGTATCGACTCAGATGTTAGGCGGTTTCCTTACCTTTCGATCAGCCTGTTTAGTTTAACCCTGTAGTGTACTTGTAAATGATAGATTAGATTTGACTCATACCTATTTCAAAAACTAACGAATCGTGTGTATTTTAAAGATGGGACAAGGGATTCTACGGATATTTTAAAGGACATATATTTTTTGTAAAAACACCGTAGCCCTTATTTTCAAAACACCACGATTTGTGTTATTTCAAATGGCACCACTGTATGACTCATATTTATATAAATGCAGATTAGTTATCATTGTGTTTATCATTCATCTCCTGCATATTATTACTGTTCGCATCGCAATTTGCATGTTTATATTGTACTTCCATATGCCATTATTGAGATCATGCTGTCAGGACACCAGCACCATTACCGATGATGCGTATGCTCCACATACACTTACTTGCCGGCTCACACACATCATCATCGGTAATTTCCATGTCACGTACACTTTAGAAAATACTATTTCAGTGACATAGCTTGCTAACTGATAGTTGCTGTTAGTGTATATGCCGTAGGGGCCATTATTGTATCACACTAGCTTGTATATTACTTAATGGAAGCTTAGGATATTCACAGTTATATTAACAGTCTTGCTAAACATGGTAGTATGATACTTGGTTATTGTTGGGGTAAAAATTTACACCCCGGTTGACCAAGTCAAAATCAAAACCAACCCCAAGCCAAGTGGGCCCAAGCCCAGATCCAGTGGGCCCATGCCCGGGTCGAGCCCGAACATGAAGCGGCCGGCCTCCCCCCACGTCAAGATAAAAAATTTGTAATAAACAATTTTGTTGTATTTCTTTTATTTTATTTCATGGATAAATGTAAGAAAAATAGGCATAAAGCCAAATTTTTGTAAAGCCCATGGCTTATGTGTAAAAAGAAATGGCACATGAGCCATGGGATAGGCAAAATGCCATTTTGTAAAGCCCAAAGGGCTATGTGTAAAGTGTATGGCCTATAAAGGCAAAGATAATGAAAAAATCCCAACAACTTTTTCTCTCTCTAAAATTTTCCAGATCTGAGATCTTTTCTCCTTCTTCAAGGTTCCCAAAACCTTCCTTTTTCTCTTGAATTAAATCAAGAGTTTTACTCTTCTTTTTATAAAACAAATTAGTTTTTCACCACAAAACGCATAAAGGGGAACCTAGATCTTCCATTAGATCTCAAAAAGAAGAGATTTTTAAAAATCCCATCTCTCTTAATCTTCAAGATCCAGCTAACAGAGGAGGAAGAAGAAGAACATCTTTCACTAAACCCCCCAAAAAAAACACACTCAGGAGTCCAACTCCTCTCTGATTTCTCTTCGGAGAAATTTCCGAGAAATTATTTTAGGCTAAAAGCCTCTTTTTCTCGCCGACGCTCAAGCTCAGAGCGCCCGCGTGCCGACACGTGGCGCGCTTGCGCTCGAGCATAAGTCGCCCCGGTGCCGACACGTGGCGCGCTTGCGCTCGAGCGCAAGTCACCCCGGTGCCGACACGTGGCGCGCTTGCGCTCCAGCGCAAGTCGCCCCCGTGCTGGCACGCGCGCCCAGTGCTCAAGCGCAAGTCGCCCGCGTGCCGACACGTGGCGCACTTGCGCTCGAGCGTCAGGCGCTGAAGCGCAAAATGCTCACGTGGCGCGCCAGTGCTCAAGCGCCCAGCGCTCAAGCGCAGAGCGCCCACGTGCCGACACGTGGCACTCTAGCGCTGAGCGCACAGCGCCCAAGGTGCTGCCCCACGCATCCTTTGTATGTATTTTCCCCTTTTATATATATACATGTATATCTATACAAATGTATACATATGTACATACACACATACTCCACGACACTGCCCCTGTTAGAAAAAAATTTCTAACGGGGCGCTGCCCCGCACCCCGCAAGGGGGCTGCTAGCCCCCTTGACCCCCAGCCCGCTATCCGGGTAGCGAGACCCCCGTAAAAACTCTGCGTGGCTCCCGATATATTTAAACCCCCCTCCAAAATAAAACACACGTACACTGCACATTGAGTTCGCATGACCAGTTTAACCCGTTAATCAGAGGTTCCCTCGCCCCAAAGGCGGGGGGTAATTAACGGCAACTTAGTCCGCGGCTGCCGGAGATTCGGATCCCCACAATCAATAAACCCCGGCCTACCATAGGCAGGGGGAATCTGTAGTACGCCTGACAAGCGCGCGCGTATTCCCATCTCAATGGGGTGACGAAAAACACCTTACAGATTCTGGCACGCCCGGTGGGACCCTTCTCTCCTCCCATATTTCGGGTTAAACGTTCATGCGAACTCAATCAATATACATATCGATTGCCTATACTGAAATGATGTTTTCTTTTCGTGCAGCAATAAACTTTCAACGACAATGTCTCCAAAGACGAATTCAACTTCTAAAGCGACGTTGATTCCGTACGTGGTCAAGATCAACGCTCGTGTGGTTCTCCCCGCAAGCCACGGTCGGCAGTGGGAGGAACCGCCCCGCCAGTTTGGCTCCGTCATCATCTACCCTGCCGGAAGCGCTCATCTGGCGGAGATCCTGGCGGAACAGGTGGCCAAGCCGGTCTCAAGGGGTAAGAGGCCGAATGTCGTGATCGCCAAGGCACCACAACCGAAACTTAAGACGGTATCTGAACGATTCTCTGGTGCACCAGCGGGGGGCAAGAACTTCGGTACAAACGGAAACATCAAATGTTGCGGACGAGCTCAGGTGATGACTCCAACAAATGCACAATCGAGCGTATCTCCAAGGCCCTCCATCGACTGGTCTGCGGCGTCTTCCCAAAGAGCCGAAGTCTGCCAGGTGCTTAGAACAGAAAAGTTAAGGCAGAAGCGGCTCAGGTATCGAGCCAACAAGAGGGCCAAAGCTTCGGCCAAATAGGATCGTGTGAAGTTCCAAGTGCAGGTTTGCCCCGCGACGACGGCTGAGTCGGACGTAAGAATCAGCAATTCCTTCGAGCCTCTGAAGTGGGTTCAGAAAAACGCCATGACCGCCAGAATCAAGAAGACAGCGGTCCGAACAGTGCCACAAAGAGACGTGTCCTGGCCCCAACAGAAAAAGTATGACACTGTCTCTTCAAGAGTCTATCAAGCACTCTGTGCCGCACGAAAGCAGCGGGGCAAACCCAGAAAAGAAGCGCCAGCACCATTCAAGAACCTGGTCAGGCCAGCCGCCTTCAATCGACTAATCGACGGCCAGCTACCGAAACAAGGGGGTCAAGACAGCGATCCGTGAAATCAGCTACAAATGATATAAAGACGGCCGAATATATCATCCATACGGTCTATATGGCGGGCGGGTGCCCCAGCGACAACCTTCGCAGTAAAAGCAAGCATGGGGCCTGTTCATATCAGATTTTTGCATTTTCATACCGCCCAATTTTTGTCACATTGCATATCGGTAGATACTCTTGAGCCGTGTTTGCTAGTCAATTGCAGGATACAGGTTCTCGGTTCTAAAACGGTGAAATTCATGGAAAACACAACAAAATCCGGGTTCCTGCCAACCACTGAGAAAACACGGTCTCCGCTCGTCATCCGTATGTTGCCAGATACCAGTTTAGGAAGACAAAATGTCAAATCAATGTCACCCTCATGCACAAGGCTCAATGGTAGCACAAAATCCAAGAGATCTACGTGGAGCTCGAGGCAATCATGACAAAATCTTGACAAAAAGTCCACCTTTCCCTCAACAGAAATTCTGGAAAAATCGGGGAGCCAAATTGAGAAAATACATATGCCAGAATAATGTACAAAGCAAACCAGGGAAGCCCAAGAAAGATGAAAGCCCAATTCAACAATAAGGCCGCGGATCCGCGGCAAAAGGTGGGTCCAGGCCGCGGATCCGCGGCCGTTCTGGCGCCAGGGGAAAAGTTCTTTTGGGGGTATTTTGGTATTTACGTTTCTGTTCTGTTGGTTGCCCTAGGGTTTCATTTTCTGGCCTATAAATAGCCCAGAACTTTGTGAAGGAAAGGGTCCATTCTTGTATTTTCTTTTTCTAGGATTTAGTTCACTTCTTCTTCCTCTTCTCACCTCTTCTCCATTAAACTTGTAGTGAGCTTTTGAGTAAAGAGTGATGAATAAAGAAGAACCATTTATTATCATGCTTATCTCTTTATTTTGTTAAATGCTCTTTCTTTACTTGTTGTAATTTTAATTGTTAAGTAGTTGTTGTTATTTGCTTGATTGTTTCTTTCTTCTCTCTTTTTCTTTATCATTCATACGACAATGATACTTACGCTTGATCCTCGCCAAGGTGAGGTCGCAAATAGTTAGTCGTATTCTTCTAGTCTCCTTCTTTCTATCTTTCTCTTTTGTTTGTTTTATTTTTCCGTATTATGAAGTGTGAGTAGTTTTATACTTGTTAGGGTAGGATAAGGGAAGTTTGAGAGAAGGAAATCTCTCTCACTCTTTCCTTGCCCAACAACTTGAATCGACTCCCGTTAATTGAACCACAATCCGCTCCTTACGGCACCCTATCCTACATGATAGCGGTGATTCCGTAGTGAGACCGGTTGTGGTTGAATTAACCGGAGGTTATGGATAAGAGCCAAGAACGGACGGACAAGCACCAAAAGGAAGGACTATGCGTTGGAAAGCCTAGCTTATACTCGCAAGTTCCTTCCTAGTCGTGCTAATCCCCGTTGTTGCCGATTACCGTAACACCGATATTAACTGGGGCAACGAAAGATGTGGAGATTCCTAACTCAAACTAACCTAATCCTCACCCTAACAAGCTCTCTTTAAATATCAACTTACACTTAGATAACCACAACAAAATCTGAAAACAGGACTTAACTCGTTAAAACACTTTGAAAAAGACTCCCATCTCCCTGCGGACGACCCGTACTCAACCGGCTAGCTACAAGCGAAACCGTCTTGATTGCGGTATTTAAACTAAACTTGAACACGCACATATTCCTAACAATCAAATGGCGCCGTTGCCGGGGAGACGGTAGTTTGTTTCTTTGTGAAATTTCGGGTTAATTTGTAAGTATAACTCTAACCGAAAAACAAAAAAAATATATATATACATTGTAAACAAAACCATCTTGTTATTTTTGATTAGTTTTTGTGCAAGTGTGAAGGAAAATACAAGTTCGAGTTCAGTGGCCAAGACGTTGAAAATACGGAGTTCAAGTACAGTGCCAAAGACGTGGGAAGATAGACCCACATTTCGCGGCTACACCGCGACGGACAGAACGAAGCATACGGTCTACTGTCAAGATCTGGAGCTGTTCCAGTGAGCAAATAAAAATTCAGAAGATCTAGACAACCAGAGGAGATCAAGACCAGCACCTCCACAAAAATTCAAAGCCCAAAGTCACCATATTTCCGCGGAACCGCGGCCTAAGCACATGTTTGGCCGCGGAACCGCGACCATTTAGTGGTTTTAGGGCTCCAAAATTTCTGGGTAAGTCTCTGTTCTCCTCCCCACTCCTCTGAACTCCACTGAACTGTGTTTTCTGCAGCCTTTTTTGCGCAAATTCTTCTCCCCCTTCCAATAAACTGTTCTTGTGCAGGATTCTTTGCGCCGCAAAATAAAAATTGTTTGCAGTTGATTTGTTACTGTTTTGCATTCTTTAATACGGACTTAAAGGGCTTGAAACCAATCCAGATTGGGTGGGGATTTCATCACCCTTCCCAGGACCCCAAAAATCACTAAAGCATATGCATTGTCCATTGTAAATTAAAAAATACTAGACTTCAGCCCTAAGGACTTCGCGCTCATTAGGAGAAGATAAACCGTGTTTAGAACCTCGCTTAACCGTATATTGTTTACGGGGTGTCTAGGAAAGTGTTAAAGGCGCAACCGCCGAAAGAGAAAGGGTTATTTAATTAAGGAACTTCGCGAAAGCGTTGGACAACCTCCCCTTATCTCTGCACTTACCTGGCCTCGTGATCAATGTATTGTTACGCCCGTTTCTCGACACTGTTTAACTTCGACAATCAAGTTCAGGAGCAGGTCTAGTAGACCTAGGTTACCCTGGATCTAGGTGTGATTGTGCATATCTTGTTTGTGATTGCTTAAGCCGTATTTCCGTACATATTTCTGTAAATCTCTTTCTAAAAAAAAAAGAAAGAAAAAAAAATTCAAAAACTTTTATAAAAACTTGCCCTTTTGTCACCAAATCCATTTTCACCCACCACCCATCGCCTTTCTCCATTGACGTTTTCTTACCCTCACCTTCTCCGCTTTGACTATACTAAACTCGTTTAGTGTATGTCCGCTTGGACTCGGGACACTAGCGCCCGTCTAGTCCGCGTTACGTTAGTCGCGACCGACTACGCGATCGACTCCGAAGTCGATACTCCGTCCACTCCTCTTTCACCCCTTCCTTTGCCGGCCAACTCCGACGTTGACCGGAATTCTGTTCATACATCTTCACCTTCACCTTCACCTTCACCAACCTCTTCTTCCGCGATGTTGGGATTTAATCCGAACAGCTCTTTGACCACCGCTGGATTGGCTCCACCTCCTACGGAGACCAATCTTCCACCACCTCCGCCTGTTGTAGCGCCACAGCGAATCGCGCTCCAGGATCGTTTCTACCCCACCCGTTCTGCACTTCCCACCTGCCTTTCTCTTCCTCCTGCCAATGGGGACAACTTTGAAATTAAGCCCCATTTCATCAACATGCTTCTACGTTTTCATGGGCTCGAATCTGAAGATGCCTATATCTTCATCAATAAATTTCAAAACGTCTGTGCCATGATGAAAACAACCCAGCTGTCGGACGATGCTATACGTCTACGGGTCATTCCGTTCACTTTATGCGATCTCGCTGAAAAATGGCTGTATAGCACCGCTTCCCACTCAATCACCAGCTGGGACGAGTTTGTTAAAGCGTTTCTGAAAAAATTCTATCCAAATCATAAGACCGCAAGAATTCGAAATGAAATCAACCAATTCTCCCAGCTTTCTTCTGAACCCTTCTGGAAGTGCTTTGACCGGTACAAAGACCTTCTTGTTCAGTGTCCTCACCACGGTATAGAGAAATGGCAGCTCTGCCAAACCTTATACGAGGGACTGAACCCAGCAACGAAGCAGTTGCTGGAAACCATCTGTCAGGGCCACTTCCTATCGAAATCTGACGAGGAAGCGTGGCAGTTCTTTGACGATCTTGCGGAGCAAACGCTACAGTGGGAGAGCACCAGACCGACTTCTTCTTCTTCTTCGACCTCCACTTCTACCGGTCAGTCTAGGGTAGGAATCCACCAACTCGATGTCTCTATTGCGATGAAAGCTGAAATGGCTGCTATAACAAGAAAGCTTGAAGAGATAGAAAGCAAATTCTCTGTTCCTGCTCCTGCACCTGTTCTCCCCCTTCGTACCATCTGCGCTTGTTGTTCCGATCCTTCTCACTTGACCGAAGAGTGTCCTTACAATCCACCATCGCAAGGACAGGATCAGGTTAATGCATTCCAGCAAAGACCGAGGAATGATCCATACTCTTCCACCTACAATCCCGGTTGGAGGAACCACCCCAATTTCGCCTGGAATCAGAATCAGAATCAGTTCCAGGGCAACAATTTCCAAAGGGCCCCTCCACCGCAACAACAAGCGCAACAACAAACTCAGTATCAGCAGCCCTTCCAACCCCAACCTTACCAAAACCAGACGAACAACTTTGCACCCAACAACTCTTTTCCACCAAACAACTTTGTTCCGTCGAACAACGATAAGGTTTCCTCGCTCGAGCGAAGTCTGGAGGCGTTTGTTAAACAATCGACTCAATCCACCGCTAACATCCAGTCTTCGATTCAATCTTTAGTGCAACACACTGCCGCACACGGGCAAAGCATCAAGACCATCGAGGCCCAGATTGCACAGCTGAACACGGCCTTAAGCGAGCGAGAGAAGGGGAAGCTCCCGTCCCAGCCACTTCCAAATCCCGGTCACCCACATAATGCACATGTTGCTCTTGAACAACAGAACCATAATGTGAGTGCCGTGACCATACTGAGATCGGGAAGGATGCTGCAAAACAACATTGGCAAACGGATCAACGATGACACCCCGACCGCTGATTCTTCTTCTTCTTCTTCTTCTTCTTCTTCTTCTTCTTCTTCTTCTTCTTCGTCTTCCGAGCCTATTCTCCGTTCTTCAACAGGCTCTCCTTCCTCTTCTTCTGCTTTGAACGGACCCACTTCTCACTCCACGAAAACACCTATTCTGGGTTCCGTTCCAACTCCACAATCTCCTCCTCCAGCTTTAGACTCAACCAAATTTCAAAATGTTCCATTTCCAAACCGGTTGAGGTCTAACAAACAAAATCCACAAATGGAGAAGATTCTGGAGTTATTCAAGCAGGTTAACATTAACATTCCTCTTTTAGATGCTGTCCAACAAGTCCCGTCCTACGCAAAAATCTTAAAGGACTTGTGCACGAAAAAGAGGAAGTCCCAGGTACCCAAAAAAGTTTTCTTGGCTAGTGCTGTGAGTGATGCCCTTACCCAATCTTTACCACAAAAACGGAAGGACCCTGGCTGTCCTACGATTTCAATTACTATTGGGGATAAGAACATCAACCGCGCACTATTAGATCTTGGTGCCAGTGTTAACTTGCTTCCGTATTCAGTATACGAGCAATTAGGCGTCGGAGAGTTGAAACCCACACACTGCACTCTCCAAATGGCCGACTGATCGATCACCCACCCTAGGGGTGAACTAGAGGATGTGTTAATAAAAGTCGGGGAATTCATATTCCCCGTTGACTTCATTGTATTAGATACACAGCCTGTAGCTAACCCCCGGAATCAAATTCCGGTGATACTCGGTCGCCCATTTCTCGCAACCTCAAATGCTGTGATCAATTGTCGCAACGGTTCAATGAACCTCTCTTTTAGAAACATGACGATTGAACTCAACATTTTTAGGTTGGGGAATCAGCCCGCCGAACCTAATGCTCATATACTGGATGTCTGCTCGATCCAGGAGATCACCCCCGAAGAGTGTGAATTCGAGGAGTTTCTGTTTGAACACGATAATCTTGACGCCACTAGTGCGTTTCTCTTCGAACCTGCTGCTGTTTCTGCGCCCGACAACGAATACGAGTGTTTCACGTTCACGAACGATCTTAGCCGCGCACAACCCGAGTTTGAATCTTTCGACTTTTCGGATGAGTTACCTGAACCATCCGACTCGGTTGCCTATACTCGTTTTGAACCTTTGCTGGAGTCCTTTGAGTTCGAGACCTTTGCACCAGTCTTGCCTTCCATCATTTCACCTCCAACGCTCGAACTCAAGCCGTTGCCGTCTCACCTTAAGTATGCTTACTTAGGTGAGAACGAGACCCTCCCTGTCATCATCTCGGCTTCTCTAGCTCCCGAGCAAGAGAAAGCCCTTCTCGCGGTCTTGCACAGCAACAGGCAGGCTTTTGGCTGGTCCATGGCAGACATCAAGGGGATTAGTCCCCTGATCGTTGAGCATCACATTCATCTGATGGATGATGCCAAACCAGCCCGGGATCCACAAAGACGTCTTAATCCAGTCATGAAGGAGGCTGTGAAGAAGGAGATCGTCAAATGTCTAGATAGTGGTATCATTTACCCTATCTCTGATAGCCAGTGGGTTAGCCCCATTCATGTTGTCCCCAAGAAGTCGGGCATCACGGTCATCACTAACGAGGCGAATGAGTTAATCCCTACTCGCACCCAAACCGGGTGGCGAGTTTGCATTGATTACAGAAAACTCAACGCCGCAACGCGGAAAGACCACTTTCCGCTACCTTTCATTGACCAGATGCTGGAACGATTGGCCGGACATGAGTACTATTGTTTTCTTGATGGCTACTCTGGCTATAATCAAATTCCCATCGCTGAAAAAGACCAGGACAAGACCACTTTCACTTGTCCTTTCGGCACGTTTGCATATCGACGCATGCCCTTTGGGTTATGCAATGCGCCCGCTACCTTCCAGCGGTGTATGATGGGTATTTTCTCAGACATGGTGGAAAAATTTCTGGAGATTTTCATGGATGACTTCTCCATCTTCGGCGACTCCTTTGACGAGTGTTTGCTGCATCTCGACGCTGTCCTTACCCGATGTAAGGACAAGAATCTCACTTTGAACTGGGAGAAATGCCACTTCATGGTGCGCGAAGGTATTGTCTTAGGACATATCATCTCGCAAAATGGCATAGAGGTTGACAGAGCAAAGATTGAGGTCATTTCCAATCTGCCCCCTCCCCGATGCGTCAGAGATATCCAAGCCTTCCTTGGCCATGCCGGTTTCTATAGACGGTTCATCAAGGACTTCAGCAAGATTGCTAGGCCCTTGACTCTTTTGCTGGCCAAGGATACACCTTTCGACTTCAACTCGAGCTGTGTGACTGCCTTCGAGTCACTGAAACGCTCTCTCACTTCTGCTCCCGTTCTTTCCTCACCTGACTGGACGCACCCCTTCGAGATTATGTGCGATGCATCCGACTTTGCCATTGGTGCTGTCCTTGGACAACACATCAACAAGATGCCGCATGTAATCTATTACGCTAGCCGAACCCTGAACGACGCCCAACTTAACTATACAACAACTGAGAAGGAATTCTTAGCTGTTGTATTTGCTTTAGAAAAGTTCAGGCCCTACCTCATCGGCTCTCCAGTCATTGTCTACACGGACCATTCAGCTCTGCGCCATCTTTTTGCGAAGAAAGATGCCAAGTCTCGGTTAATACGTTGGATCCTCTTGCTTCAAGAGTTTGACCTTGTCATTAAGGACAAACGAGGATGTGAAAACGTGGTTGCCGACCATCTCTCACGACTTCCTTCTTCGCCGTCGCTTCCAATTCCGATTAACGACGTTTTCCCGGATGAACAACTCTTGACAGTATCGTGCGAACCCTGGTTCGCAGATATTGTGAACTATTTGGCCACGGGATTACTACCGACCAAATGGTCAAGTCAGGACAGACTTCGCTTCTTATCCCAAGTAAAACACTTTTACTGGGATGAACCCTACTTGTTCAAGTACTGTCCCGACCAGATTATTCGTTGGTGTGTCCCTGATGAGGAATTCAAGAGTGTGCTGTCATTTTGCCACGATCAAGCGTGTGGCGGGCATTTTGGGCCCAGAAAGACAGCTGAGAAGATCTTGCAATGTGGTTTCTACTGGCCACAACTTTTCAAAGACGCTCACGACTATTGCAAGACTTGCTCCCGGTGCCAACACATGGGCCGGATATCCCGGAGGAACGAGATGCCGCTCCAACCGATCTTGGTTGTGGAGATTTTCGATGTTTGGGGGATAGATTTTATGGGGCCGTTTTCCAGCTCTTTCGGGAACTTGTACATCCTTCTAGCGGTTGATTATGTCTCTAAATGGGTCGAGGCTGTGCCCAGCCGGACTAACGACAACTAGGTTCCTTAAAGAAAACATTTTCTCACGGTTTGGGCACCCCCGAGCGATCATTAGCGACAATGGAAGTCATTTCTGCAACAAAACCTTCGAGGCCTTGATGCGGAAATACTCCATTAATCATAAGCTCTCTACGCCCTACCACCCCCAAACCTGCGGGCAGGCCGAAGTTTCAAATCGGCAAATCAAGCAGATACTGGAGAAGACGGTTTCCAAGAACCGTAAGGATTGGTCTCTGAAACTCACTGATGCCCTTTGGGCATTTAGAACCGCTTATAAGACCGACCTTGGCATGTCTCCCTATCGGCTTATGTACGGAAAAGCCTGCCACCTTCCTGTCGAAATCGAGCATCGCTCATTTTGGGCGATAAAGGAGCTGAATCTGTCTCTTGAGGACGCGGGCAGCCATCAGAAGCTGCAGCTGAACGAACTATGCGAGCTTAGGGATGAGGCTTACGACAACGCGGTTGTCGTTAAGAATCGATCGAAGGTGTTTCATGACAAACACCTTTTGCGCAAAACCTTCGTACCTGGTCAGCAGGTACTGCTTTACGACACCCGACTTCACTTCCATCCAGGAAAGCTCAGATCTCGCTGGAAAGGGTCGTATTTTGTGCGGAATGTGTATCCGCAGGGCGCTCTGGATTTGGAAAATCCAAAGGATGGTTCACTTTTTAAAGTAAACGGACACCGATGCAAACCGTACCTTAGCGCCGAACCAACAGAGGAGCACCTGTTCTTACAGGAGCCGGTTTATCCTGAATGATCTTCCTCTGCCCACCTCCAAACTTCGGTTATCCAGCCAAGAACAGTGGACACTGTTCCAAATAAGTTTGGGGGTATGTACAAACCATTTTGTATATATTTGTGTATATTCTTTTTCTTTTCTTTAAAAACAAAAACAAATAAAAATTGTGTATCGCTAACCGAAAATTTTGAACCTTCAAACTGATCTCTTCATGCAACGACAGTGAGGACACTGTCCAGTTTAAGTTTGGGGGTACGCTCGGTACGCATTTCTTACGTTCGCATTCATATGTATATTTTACATCTGCATATTTAAATCCATAAAATCCATAAAAATTTGAAAATTTTCTAAAAATATAAAAACCTTTTTGTCAAGTTAGCTTGTGGAAGAACTCTGATTCAACATTCGACGGTTTTTGTTTGAAAAAATAGGAATAACTAGATCTTATGTTTGGATTTTGAAAACCTGAAAGATAACTCTCCTTTGAAGTTAACTATAGCTGATATACGTCTTTACATCACACTACACGTGTCGTAAGATTTTGGGAATTAGATGACAAGTCTTTCATGTTTAAACTTTTAAACAGATAAATGATTTTCTGAGGATCAAATAGGTTTGTTCTGAAATAAGTAATGTCAAGAATAGTTTATGAAGTAAAGCAAATATGAAGGAATGTTATTGATGCCGTAATTGGAGCTAAGTCTGAAAAATAACCCATCTAAAACTTGATTGGAATGATTACACACCAAACACACCAAACACGTCTTTTATCCAAAAAAAATATTTGAACTGACGGTTATATCTCCGTTCGTATCAAATCATCTGATTTTCACGACAAACTGTCTTTTGTTTTTGGACCTAGGTAACTTGAGTAATTAAGTCCGCTGGGGTGTTTCTACACCTAATGCCCTGAAACCAACTGGTTTGGGTGCATTGGCCCAAAGCTCGCTAAGAAGCCTAGAAAGTCCAGTTTTAAAACAAAGTCAAGCAAGTGTTCTCTCCGAGTTAAAATTCCTAACGGTTCTTTGTGTGAGAATAATCTTGATAAAAGACAGGCTTTTATAAAAATTTTAGCGGAGATATGAAGGTTTTATTCTATGATAAAGACTATTGCACGATTCACAGAGGTGTGTATGAAATGAAAGCAAGAAAAAGGTGGAGTGAAAAATACGACTTAGTTTCCTGTTAAGTAAGATAGAAATTCTGAAGTTGAAACCTTACTGGAAAACGAAACTTGAAAAATGCTTAACTCTCTATAAAACTTATGTGATCCTTTTAAAATTGTTATCTGGGCTTTATTGTGCGACATGATGACTTTAATCGACCTTTCGGGAACTTAACGACACTATTTGCACTGCACGTAAAGACATATAAAATCTGTAGTTAAATAAGAAGCGAGGTGTGAAAAATAAAGGTTCGATGGTCTAGACTTAGAATTATAGAATTGTTATTTTCTAAAACAAAACTTTAGGGTTTGAAGCTTAGTTATTTTACAAAACCAACTTGACCGGATTTTGTGGGTAGTATCCGCTGAAAACCCTCAGGAGACAACACTCCTCCTACTAGGGACACCTAGAGGTTTAACGGCTTGTTGCACATGCTCAGTGCAATCGCGTTCCCTGCGAAAGTGAGGTTAGGAAATTTTTTGTGAATAAATGGGCTTTGCTCGGGACGAGCAAATGATAAGTTTGGGGGTATTTGTTCATATCAGATTTTTGCATTTTCATACCGCCCAATTTTTGTCATATTGCATATCGGTAGATACTCTTGAGCCGTGTTTGCTAGTCAATTGCAGGATACAGGTTCTCGGTTCTAAAACGGTGAAATTCATGGAAAACACAACAAAATCCGGGTTCCTGCCAACCACTGAGAAAACACGGTCTCCGCTCGCCATCCGTATGTTGCCAGATACCAGTTTAGGAAGACAAAATGTCAAATCAATGTCACCCTCATGCACAAGGCTCAATGGTAGCACAAAATCCAAGAGATCTACGCGGAGCTCGAGGCAATCATGACAAAATCTTGACAAAAAGTCCACCTTTCCCTCAACAGAAATTCTGGAAAAATCGGGGAGCCAAATTGAGAAAATACATATGCCAGAATAATGTACAAAGCAAACCAGGGAAGCCCAAGAAAGATGAAAGCCCAATTCAACAATAAGGCCGCGGATCCGCGGCAAAAGGTGGGTCCAGGCCGCGGATCCGCGGCCGTTCTGGCGCCAGGGGAAAAGTTCTTTTGGGGGTATTTTGGTATTTACGTTTCTGTTCTGTTGGTTGCCCTAGGGTTTCATTTTCTGGCCTATAAATAGCCCAGAACTTTGTGAAGGAAAGGGTCCATTCTTGTATTTTCTTTTTCTAGGATTTAGTTCACTTCTTCTTCCTCTTCTCACCTCTTCTCCATTAAACTTGTAGTGAGCTTTTGAGTGAAGAGTGATGAATAAAGAAGAACCATTTATTATCATGCTTATCTCTTTATTTTGTTAAATGCTCTTTCTTTACTTGTTGTAATTTTAATTGTTAAGTAGTTGTTGTTATTTGCTTGATTGTTTCTTTCTTCTCTCTTTTTCTTTATCATTCATACGACAATGATACTTACGCTTGATCCTCGCCAAGGTGAGGTCGCAAATAGTTAGTCGTATTCTTCTAGTCTCCTTCTTTCTATCTTTCTCTTTTGTTTGTTTTATTTTTCCGTATTATGAAGTGTGAGTAGTTTTATACTTGTTAGGGTAGGATAAGGGAAGTTTGAGAGAAGGAAATCTCTCTCACTCTTTCCTTGCCCAACAACTTGAATCGACTCCCGTTAATTGAACCACAATCCGCTCCTTACGGCACCCTATCCTACATGATAGCGGTGATTCCGTAGTGAGACCGGTTGTGGTTGAATTAACCGGAGGTTATGGATAAGAGCCAAGAACGGACGGACAAGCACCAAAAGGAAGGACTATGCGTTGGAAAGCCTAGCTTATACTCGCAAGTTCCTTCCTAGTCGTGCTAATCCCCGTTGTTGCCGATTACCGTAACACCGATATTAACTGGGGCAACGAAAGATGTGGAGATTCCTAACTCAAACTAACCTAATCCTCACCCTAACAAGCTCTCTTTAAATATCAACTTACACTTAGATAACCACAACAAAATCTGAAAACAGGACTTAACTCGTTAAAACACTTTGAAAAAGACTCCCATCTCCCTGCGGACGACCCGTACTCAACCGGCTAGCTACAAGCGAAACCGTCTTGATTGCGGTATTTAAACTAAACTTGAACACGCACATATTCCTAACAATCAGGGCCACCACATCCCAAGCCCAATCTAGCTTGAATATGGTTGCCGCTGCCCAAGAACAGCCGCCCCCGCTAGATGAAGAAAACCCTCTCGATGAGGATGATAGGCAGAAAGACCCCTCGGTCCATGCAGAGTCAAGCTCGGACAGCGAGGAAGAGCCGACTTTCCGCCCCAGGACTGCGGAGCAAGAGCTGCTTCAAGAGCTTCGAAAACAACTCAGGAGCAAAGATAAAGAGATGGCCAAGCTCTATTCGACGATTGACGACTTAACGAATGTGGTGATGCAGCTTACGGCTCAAATTGCTCGAGCGCCTCCCAATCAAGCACAAGCCGCTACTAATCAGCCGGGTGATGACAATCCGAGGCAGCCAATGCCTGTTCCTTCGGGTCCAAGACTGGTCGAGCCACATGAAAGCCGGCCACACTCCGCTTCTGGGGACGCCTTGGCCCCAGATAGCACTATCCCGCTAACACAAGATCGGATAATGGATTTGGTCACCAGCAAAGTTAAAACATTGGTGGCCGAAGCCAAGGCTCAGAAAGAAATTGGCAGTAATGGGAGGCCATATCCCGCACAATACGATTTGATCGAGTTCCCGAGCGGCTACGTCATTCCTAAGTTTGGAAGATTTGACGGAACGGGGAACGCAAATCAGCACGTCGCCCACTTCAAAGCATCGTGCGGAAATACAGGGGGCAATGACGCGCTCCTTCTTCGTCAGTTTGTCAACAGCCTGACCGATGTCACTTTTGACTGGTACGTGAGTATACCAAACGGGTCCGTCATTACCTTTGCCCAAATGGAGTCTCTGTTTCGGAAAAGGTTCATGAGTGTCAGTGATAAAATCTCCATTGCTGACCTTGTGAGGACCAAGCCGGGGAAGAATGAAAGCAACACCGGCTTTATCGCCCGATGGCGTAATCTCACGGTCAAGTGTGAACCACCGCTGGAGCAGGACCAGTCCGTCAGCCTTCTCATTAGGAACCTCAGCAATTGGATGGTCCCATTCTTGTGTACAGCGGGCCTCAAGACATTTCAGGAGCTAACCAAGAAAGTCCAAATGCTGGAACGCTCGAAGCAAGAATCCCCGCCGGACTCTAAGAGAGACAAGACTTGGAAAAGCAAGAGGGACGACAACCGTAGAAGCGGGAGTTCCAGCAGTACCAATGTCTTCAATGCGTCCGATAATGAAGAAAAATGAAGGGCGGGCGAATCCAAAACCAACCGGTCTCGAAAGCCATTGCTGGGAGGAGATAGGCCTTCCCTAGAGGAGAAGAAGAACAAGGTTTACTCTTTCAGAAGGGACAAGGTCCGCAAGATATTTAAAGATGCCTTGAACAACGGCCTACAATTGCCGGAGTCGAAAAGACCCCAAGAAGCAAAAATGACCGACAATCCCCTGTATTGCCCGTACCACCGAGTAGTGAGTCATGCGATCGAGGATTGCTATATCTTCAAGGAATGGGTCAAGAAGCAGTACAAGGCTGGAGATATCGAGCTGTCTAAAAGCGTGTTGGTGAACAATCAAGTTGCAACCGCCAACTTTATACAGACAGAAGCTGAAGCCTTCTGGGAGCAGACAGCCGAACCTGCAGCCCTAAGAAATGAAACGGACTCATCGCGGCCTCCGTGGAGTACACACATATCTAATAAGACGAAGAAGATGATAAAGCTACTTCGGAAAGAACCCCGGACGGAATGGGGAGAGCAGAAGAAGCCTACCAGTCCAGCTGCCAATGCGGCTCCATCAGGCTCAAAATCCAAGAAGCTCAAGAAGAAGAAAAGTGCAGCTCGGCGCGAAAAAGAGTCTACAGGGAGATCGACCATTCAAAAATATATCGATTCCCTCGAAGAATATGAACAAAAGGAAAGAACATTGATTCAATTGAAGGAGTTCTTCCCTGTACAAGCGGCTGAAATTCTGGAGGAGTTAGAAGAAGACTCCAATGAAGAGATCCCAGTAGTGACCTGCTACGCCATCCATCTTGGCAGCGACTCCGAGGATAAGCTCTGTTTTCCCAAAGAGGACGAGGAGTTCACCACAAAGGCCAATCAAATCCAGCTCAGAAGCGGCAGGGCTCTACCGCCAAATCAGGGCAACGCCCCAAAAGGGAAGGAAAAACAAGTTGCTAATGAAGAAGATGGCAGAGAACCGGCTGATGAAAACATAAGTCCTTCCTCGGTGGACTATAATGTCTTGGCACATCTCCGGAAGCTTCCGTCACTCCTGAGCATCTACGACGCCTTGGTCCTATCTAAGGAGCTTAGAGATGTTCTCATTCACGCTCTACAAAACCCCGAGCGGTATCAGGCTCACTTTGCGGAAATTAATATGAAAGAAGCCCAGCACGCTTTGCATGCCGCCGCAGTCACATTTAAGGATGAAAACTTGCTACTGGGAACGGCTGAGCATAATCGGCCGCTTTACGTGACCGGGTACAGCGACGGAGATCGAATTAATCGCATATTGATTGATCCGGGGTCCTCAGTGAACATCATGAACTTGTGAACTCTGAAGATTTTGTCAATGGACGTCCGACACCTGTCAAGGGAAAGGATTGTCATTCAAGGCTTCAACCAAAATTGCCAGCAAGTTTTGGGGTCTATAGCTTTGCCAATCAAATTTGGGGATCTGCAAACTGAAGCTAAGATATACGTGATCGACGCTGACACATCTTATAAGTTTCTCTTGGGACGGCCGTGGCTCCACGATTACGGCATCGTCTCGTCAACTCTCCATCAATGCATGAAGTATACTAAAAATGGCGAAGAAAAACGCATCAACGGAGACATCCAGCCGTTCGGTGTGCATGAAGTCCGCTATGAAGATTCTCGGTACTTTATGAACCACCAAAATGCTAAGCCACAACTGACTGAGGATAGACCAGCCCCAAGACTCAAAAGCAAATCTACGCCGGCTGTCACATTCAAAAGCAAAAACGCCCAAGTGCGCCCGCATTTCGGCAACGACACTGATGAGTCCGACGCTGGAAGCCCGTCCCTCTGTAAAACTCGCCCTCGTTTCGGCAGCGATACGGACGAATCTGTTACTGAAGGCCCATCTAGCAGCAAAGTCTGCCCTCATCTTGGCAGTGACACTGAAGATTCAGAAGAAGAGGACCTGCCGTGCAACAGCTGTGCAGATTGGCCCCCCATGCAGCAGGCGAAACTACGAGAGACCTTCAAAGTCGCAGAAGGGTCCCTGGCCATCACAAGGGTGCCGGGATAGATGTGCAAAGAGCTCGACGCATTGTCAGTCTCTACCGTGGACCAGCTGAAAACTTTCTACGTGCCCGGGAGGAAAAATGGACAGAAGGGCATCCTGTTTTACAGGTCAAACCCCGTTGTGCACCCGGACGATCTTTCTGTCGCGTGCCTTCCCTATGAGAGAGGCAAAAGAGCCGTCCTCAATCCCAGATACTATGCGCCCGAGATGCGGGAATACTTTAAGAAGTGCGGATGCCGGTTATATCAAACGGAGTCTGAAGCAAAGTTTTACGAAGGGCTATGGTATCCGCCCCAGGTCCGAGCACTCATCGATGGACGAGTTCCAGATAGGCGGGGCATAGGCTACGTTCAACCTGATTCCAAAACGTGCTACATGATCCATGTTGGTGAGGCCAGCGAAAGATCAAATGATGATAACGAGATAGCCGAGCCAGAAGAAGCTCCTCAAGAGCTCGAAGATGGCAGACAAGCAACCTTTGACGAGCTAACCGAGATTGACTTAGGAACGCCCGATAATCCAAGGCCGACCTACATCAGCTCGCTCTTGTCAGAGGAAATGAAAGCGCAGATAATTGCCCTGCTGCATGAGTTCGTCGACTGCTTCGCGTGGACATACAAAGAAATGCCTGGCCTTTCCCCTGAAGTGGCCGTACATAAGTTGGCTATATCTCCTGATGCTAAGCCAGTCAAACAAGCTCCTCGAAGAATGAGAAGGGAACTAGAAGAAAAGGTCATCGAGGAAACTAAGAAGCTCATCGATGCCGGCTTCATCAGGGAAGAGAAATATGCGGACTGGATCGCATGCGTAGTCCCAGTGAAGAAGAAAAATGGGCAGATTCGAGTTTGTGTCGATTTCAGGGACCTCAACAAGGCATGTCCTAAAGACGACTTCCCGCTACCGGTCATGGAAATGATGGTCGATGACACCTCAAATTACGAGTTGTTCACCTTTATGGACGGCTCGTCTGGATACAATCAGATCAAGATGTCGCCTGAGGATGAGAAGCACACAGCATTTCGAACCCCGATCGGAATATATTGCTACAAGGTGATGCCGTTCGGATTGAAGAATGCAGGTGCTACATATCAAAGGGCAATGACCAATATCTTCGATGACCTAATTCATAAATTCGTCGAATGTTATGTTGATGATCTGGTCGTTAAGACTAAAACCAAGGCCGATCATATCCAGGATCTTAGGACCGTTCTCACCAGACTGGGGGAATTTGACCTGAAGATGAATCCTCTGAAATGCGCTTTTGGCGTGTCATCGGGAAAATTCCTGGGCTTCCTAGTCCGACATCGAGGGATCGAAGTTGACCCATCAAAGATAAAGGCCATCATGGAGATGCCCCCTCCGAAGAGTCTGACGCAGCTAAGATCTTTTCAAGGCAAGCTTGCTTATATACGGAGGTTTATCTCAAATTTATCGGGGAGATGTAGGCCCTTCACAAAGCTCATGAAGAAAGGAACTCCTTTTATCTGGGATGCCGAATGTCAAGCAGCGTTCGAAAGCATCAAACAATACTTGTTGCACCCTCAAGTGCTGGCCGCTCCCATTCCAAATAAACCATTGATTCTCTACACTGCCGCGCTAGATGAGTCACTCGGTGCGCTCCTCGCCCAGAATAACGAGGAGGAAAAGGAAAATGCCCTCTACTACCTCAGTCGAACTCTAGTCGGGGCGGAACACAACTATTCTCCAATCGAAAAGCAATGCATGGCTCTGATATTTGCTGTGAAGAAGCTGAGGCACTATCTGCTGGCTCATCGGGTTATGCTAATCTCCAAGGTCGACCCGCTCAAACACTTGATGACCAAAGCAAGCCTAGCCGGCAGGATGGCAAGATGGGCTGTCATGCTACTTGAGTTTGACATAGTTTATACTCCTCAGAAAGCAGTAAAAGGGCAAGCTCTTGCATACTTTCTCGCTGCTCATCCCATACCAGAAGGGTCGCCGCTAAATTGTGAGTTACATGACGAACAAGTGCGGTACCTCGAGGAAGATAGGCTATGTTGGGAGCTCTACTTCGATGGAGCCTCATCAATAAGGAGCTCCGGCAGATCAAGCATCCCGGAGGTAAAAGCGGGGATAGGATTGGTGTTCATCACGCCATCAATGGGAACCCTACGGCGTTCTTTCGCTCTCACCGAGCCTCGAACGAACAACGAAGCTGAGTATGAAGCTCTGATAGCTGGTTTGGAGCTCGCCATAGAAATGGAAATCCTTCGGCTACGGGTTTACGGTGACTCCCAGCTTGTCGTCAACCAAGTAAGCGGCAATTATAAGATATACAAACCCGAGTTAGCTCGGTACAGAGGCCGAGTGGTGGAACTCATGAAACGGTTCACTCACATTGAACTAATGAGAGTCCCTAGAGCGTTGAATAGAAAGGCTGACGTACTCGCTCGCTTAGCCAAAGAGCTGGCTGATCCTGACATGGACGAAATTCTGATCACAGTCAGGAGCCGACAAATTCTACCTCCAGTCTCTCTACGAGAAGAGGAAAGCACGGAATAGAAGAGCAGTCCTGCCGAAGAAGCTTCAATCATCCAAGACGAGCCTGATTGGAGAGAACCCTTCATAGAGTACCTTCGATACGACAAGCTGCCCGAAGAAAAATCTGCGAGGATTCAGCTGAAGAAAAGAGCTCTCCGATACGTGTTTGTAAATGATACGTTATACCGCAGGTCATATGACCAACTCTGGCTCAGGTGTTTGTCATTGGCCGAAGCCCAAAAGGTCATGAAAGATGTTCACTCGGGCATTTGCGGTGCTCACCAATCTGGCCCCAAGATGCGACTTCAAATCAAACAGCTTGGGTATTACTGGCCCACCATGATACGGGATTGCGGAGAGCATGAAAAGAAATGTCAGATCTGCCAAATCCATGGTGATTTCATTCATAAGCATCCCAATCCGTTGCATCCTACGGTGGCATCGTGGCCCTTCGAAGTCTGGGGCACCGACATCGTTGGCCCAATTGATCCTCCGTCATCCAAAGGCCACCGGTTCATACTGGCCGCAACTGATTACTTCTCCAGATGGACTGAAGCTGTCCCGCTAAAAGAAGTCAAGACAAAAGATATTCTGATATTCTTCCAGCATAATATTCTATACCGCTTCGGTACACCAAGAAGAATCATTTCTGACAACGGGCCTTCTTTCAAGAGCTTCAATGTCTCAAAGTTCGCTACTCAGCACAAGATAGACTGGAGATATTCCTCCATCTATAATCCAAGAGCCAATGGGCTAGCCGAAGCCTTCAATAAGACTCTATGCAAGCTCCTGAGAAAAAATGCTTCAGCCAACAAGAGAGACTGGAATCTCAAACTTCACGAGGCGTTGTGGGCATATCGTACCACGCACCGTACTCCAACCCAGTCCACTCCATACTCATTGCTCTTCGGAGTGGAGGCGGTCCTCCCCCTCGAAGTCGAAGTTCCAAGCTTAAGAATGGTCGTTCAGCACGAGTTGACGGAGGAGGAAAACGTGCTTCTTCGACTTGAAGAGCTTGATGCCCTCGAAGAAAGGAGGCTCGCGGTGCAGCAAAATCTGGAGCTATACCGAACCCAAATGTCACGGGCCTATGACAAGATAACCCGTCTCCACGCTTTCAAGAAAGGTGAATTGGCGTTGGTCCTCAAAAGACCGATCATCCCCAATCGACATGCCAAGGGAAAATTCGAGCCAAACTGGGAAGGACCATACGTCATCGAGAAAGTGTTGGACGGAGGATCCTACCAACTAATAAGTGTCGAGGGAGAAAGGCCCATGCCACCCATCAATGGCCGATATCTCAAGAAATACTACACGTGAATGCTCCAAGTCACAGGAGAATTGAGCACATCAGCCCTACTGTCTGGATCATACATCCTGCAAAACCGTATACAATCCACGGGTGTAAATGACCCCTATCTCTCCCAAATCCTGCCGGTGAGACCACTTTTAAAGTCCCACCAGCGGCAAAAAAAAAGAGAAAAAGAAAAAAAAATTAAAATAAAATAAAATAAATAAAAAAATAAACGGTATGTCCACAAGCAAAACGGGCACGGATGAAAACCCGAAAGGGCTCCGTGAGTAAAAACAGCAGGACAACCGGCGAGTCTGTGAAAACCCGAAAGGGCGCAAACTCATGAAAAGAGATGAAATACACTCGCAAAGTCCTCTCGACCTTGTGAGGAGAAAACCCCTGCGTGAGATCCTTACGACTCACAAAAGAGCAACACACTTAGGAATCCTCACGATTCCTAAGGAGAAAATTCACCTGCGGGATCCTTACGACTCGTAGGGAGAAAATGCTTTTATGGGACCCTCACGGCCCATAAAATTGAAAAGCCTTAGGTGATAGGGACCCAAACCTGTCTCCTAAGCCATCATTCCCCAACGGGCAACGGCAAATGATGAGTCGCTCCTGGCATTTCACTTCAGTGTTAGCGGTGCTGATGCCGACCAAAAACCCAAATCCCAAGTCCTTCCAAGGCAAATGATGAGTTGCTCCTGGCATCATTCTAGTGCAGTAATGCTGATGCCAAACAAGATCCAAATTCCAAGTCCCCAAACGGCGAATGATGAGTCGCTCCTGGTACCATATTCCAGTGTAGCGATGCAGACGCCAACCAAAATCCAATTTCTCAAAATTCTCCGGCCCTACGGTGGGTCCCCAAGTTGACCATCGTATACAATCCACGAGCTCAAATAATTCTCATCATACCCATGCCCCACCGTAATCACCAGTTACGCGGCCGGTCTCCGCTTTGGGAATGATGCTCCATTGATAAGACCCACTCATATGTCCTCACGATATATGAGGAGAACAAACCTTTGTGGGATCCTTACGACTCATAAAGGAAAAACACACTTAGGAGTCCTCACGACTCCTAAGGAGAAAATACACCTGCGGGATCCTTACGACTCGTAGGGAGAAAATACTTTTATGGGACCCTCACGGCCCATAAAATTGAAAAGCCTTAGGCGATAGGGATCTAAACCTGTCTCCTATGCCATCGCTCCCCAATCCCCAAATGGCGAATGATGAGTCGCTCCTGGTACCATACTCCAGTGCAGCGATGCAGACGCCAACCAAATTCCAAATCTCACACCCCAACGGCGAATGATGAGTCGCTCCTGGTACCATATTCCAGTGCAGCGATGCAGACGCCGACAAAGTCCCAAAAATTTTCTGGCCCTACGGTCTGGATCATACATCCTGCAAAACCGTATACAATCCACGGGCGTAAAACAATCCCAACCTCTCCCAAGTCCTACCGGTGAGACCACATTCAAAGTCCCACCAAAAAAAAACAATTCCCAAATCCTTCCGGGGCAAATGATGAGTTGCTCCTGGCATTATTCCGGTGCAACAATGCAGATGTCGGAAAAAAAAAACCAATTCCCAAATCCTCCCGGGCCAGATGATGAGTTGCTCCTGGCATTATTCCAGTGCAGCAATGCAGATGCCAAACAAAAACAAAAATCTCAAAATCCTCTCAATGACAGATGATGATTCGCTCCTGGTACCATATTCCAATATAGCGATGCTGATGTCAACCCAAATAAAAATCAACAAGTCAACTTCCACTCCGACACCGCAGAAAGCGGAGCAAGTCAGAATCCAATCTCGACACCGCAAGAAGCGGAGCAAGTCAAGTCTACCCCTGACACTACAAGAAGCAGAGCAAGTCAAATCAAGCACCGACCGTCCAAGTCGCAAAAAGGGCAGAACCGACCGTCCAAGTCGCTAAAAGGGTAGTACTGACCGTCCAAGTCGCAAAAAGGGAAGAACCGACCGTCCACGTCGCAAAAAGGGCAGCACCGACCGTCCACGTCGCAAAAAGGGCAGCACCGACCGTCCAAGTCGCTAAAAGGGCAGCACCGACCGTCCACGTCGCTAAAAGGGCAGCATCGACCGTCCAAGTCGCAAAAAGGGCAGAACCGACCGTCCACGTCGCTAAAAGGGCAGCACCGACCGTCCACGTCGCTAAAAGGGCAGCACCGACCGTCCACGTCGCAAAAAGGGCAGAACCGACCGTCCAAGTCGCAAAAAGGGCAGAATCGACTGTCCAAGTCGCAAAAAGGGCAGAACCGACCGTCGACGTCGCTAAAAGGGCAGCACCGACCGTCCAAGTCGCAAAAAGGGCAGAACCGACCGTCCAAGTCGCAAAAAGGGCAGAACCGATCGTCTAAGTCGCAAAAAGGGCAGCACCGACCGTCCACGTCGCTAAAAGGGCAGCATCGACCATCCAAGTCGCAAAAAGGGCAGAACCGACCGTCCACGTGCTAAAAGGGCAGCACCGACCATCCAAGTCGCAAAATGGGCAGAACCGACCGTCCACGTCGCTAAAAGGGCAGAACCGACCGTCCACGTTGCTAAAAGGGCAGCACCGACCGTCGAAGTCGCAAAAAGGGCAGCATCGACCGTCCACGTCGCTAAAAGGGCAGCATCGACCGTCCAAGTCGCAAAAAGGGCAGAACCGACCGTCCACGTCGCTAAAAGGGCAGTACCGACCGTCCATGTGGCTAAAAGGGCAGCACCGACAGTCTAAGTCGCAAAAAGGGCAGAACCGACCGTCCACGTCGCTAAAAGGGCAGCACCGACCGTCCAAGTCGCAAAAAGGGCAGAACCGACCGTCCAAGTCGCAAAAAGGGCAGAACCGACCGTCTAAGTCGCAAAAAGGGCAGCATCAACCGTCCACGTCGCAAAAAGGGCAGAACCGACCGTCCACGTCGCAAAAAGGGCAGAACCGACCGTCCACGTCGTTAAAAGGGCAGAACCGACCGTCCAAGTCGCAAAAAGGGCAGAACCGACTGTCCACGTCGCTAAAAGGGAAGCACCGACCGTCCAAGTCGCAAAAAGGGCAGTACCGACCGACCGTCCACGTCGCTAAAAGGGCAGCACCGACCCTCCAAGTCGCAAAAAGGGCAGAACCGACCGTCCACGTCGCTAAAAGGGCAGCACCGACCGTCCAAGTCGCAAAAAGGGCAGAACCGACCGTCGACGTCGCTAAAAGGGCAGCATCGACCGTCCACGTCGCTAAAAGGGCAGCATCGACCGTCCAAGTCGCAAAAAGGACAAAACCGACCGTCCACGTCTCTAAAAGGGCAGCACCGACCGTTCAAGTCACAAAAAGGGCAGAACCGACCGTCCAAGTCGATAAAAGGGCAGCACCGACCGTATAAGTCGCAAAAAGGGCAGCACCGACCGTCCAAGTCGCAAAAAGGGAAGTATCGACCGTCCACGTCGCTAAAAGGGCAGCACCGACCGTCCAAGTCGCAAAAAGGGCAGAACCGACCGACCAAGTCGCAAAAAGGGCCGCATCGACCGTCCATGTCGTAAAAAGGGCAGTGCCAGCTTCCCAAAATGTGGGAACCGAATCAAGTCGCCTCCACGTGAAAGAAGATCCATCAATTTCATGCACACGACCTACATATGTGGGGTGCATTTATTGATGGGGGGCAATTTGTTGGGGTAAATATTTACACCCCGGTTAACCAAGTCAAAATCAAAGTCAACCCCAAGCCAAGTGGGCCCAAGCCCAGATCCAGTGGGCCCATGCCCGGGTCAAGCCCGAACATGAAGCGGCCAGCCTCCCCCCACGCCAAGATAAAAATTTTGTAATAAACAATTTTGTTGTATTTCTTTTATTTTATTTCATGGATAAATGTAAGAAAAATAGGCATAAAGCCAAATTTTTGTAAAGCCCATGGCTTATGTGCAAAAAGAAATGGCACATGAGCCATGGGATAGGCAAAATACCATTTTGTAAAGCCCAAGGGGCTATGTGTAAAATGTATGGCCTATAAAGGCAAAGATAATGAAAAAATCCCAACAACTTTTTCTCTCTCTAAAATTTTCCAGATCTGAGATCTTTTCTCCTTCTTCAAGGTTCCCAAAACCTTCCTTTTTCTCTTGAATTAAATCAAGAGTTTTACTCTTCTTTTTATAAAACAAATTAGTTTTTCACCACAAAACCCATAAAGGGGAACCCAGATCTTCCATTAGATCTCAAAAAGAAGAGATTTTTAAAAATCCCATATCTCTTAATCTTCAAGATCCAGCTAACAGAGGACGAAGAAGAAGAACATCTTTCACTAAACCCAAAAAAAAAAAAAAAACTCAGGAGTCCAACTCCTCTCTGATTTCTTTTCCGAGAAATTTTTTTAGGCTAAAAGCCTCTTTTTCTCGCCGACGCTCAAGCGTAGATCGCCCGCGTGCCGACACGTGGCGCGCTTGCGCTCGAGCACAAGTCGCCCCGGTACCGACACGTGGCGCGCTTGCGCTCTAGCGCAAGCGCAAGCGCTCGAGCGAAAGTCGCCCCGGTGCCGACACGTGGCGCCCTTGCGCTCAAGCGCAAGTCGCCCCCGTGCCGACACGTGGCACTCTAGCGCACAGCACCTAGACGCACAGCGCCCAAGGTGCTGCCCCACGCATCCTTTGGATGTCTTTTCCCCTTTTTATATATATACATGTATATCTATACATATGTATACATATGTACATACACACATACTCCACGACACTGTCCCTGTTAGAAAAAAAATTCTAACGGGGCGCTGCCCCACACCCCGCAAGGGGGCTGCTAGCCCTCTTGACCCCCAGCCCGCTATCCGGGTAGCGGGACCCCCGTAAAAACTCTGCGTGGCTCCCGATATATTTAAACCCCCCCTCCAAAACAAAACACACGTACACTGCACATTGAGTTCGCATGACCAGTTTAACCCGTTAATCAGAGGTTCCCTCGCCCCAAAGGCGGGGGGTAATTAACGGCAGCTTAGTCCGCGGCTGCCGGAGATTCGGATCCCCACAATCAATAAACCCCGGCCTACCCTAGGCAGGGGGAATCTGTAGTACGCCTGACAAGAGCGCGCGTATTCCCATCTCAATGGGGTGACGAAAAACACCCTACAGTTATATCTATCTTAATATGTGTGTACGTATTGATAGAGCCCTTAGGATCTTGCTTGACTACCAGCGTTGTGAGGACAGTCACACTAGTGGGAGCTGGGTAGTCTACAAGCACATCCTTTTTCAGGTCCCTAGTCGTAGGATTATCGAGACAGGGCATCGATACTCCGGAGTAGACTAGTGTGTACGCTTCTCATCCCAGTTGGGGAGATGGTCTATCCCACAGCCATCAGTACGTCGTAGTGGAGATAGTATACTGGTGCTCGTTGGGTTACGGGTACACCGGACAGGACTCACAGGGAACTGTTGGTTGGTATTATACCCGTCGTCGGTTAACAGTTCCCAGGTGATATGAGTACAGCATAGTCCGCAGACTTGACACTGCTGCTTCGCCTCGAGTGTGTCCCACTGTTCTTAGATTGCTACCCTACCACGGCTCAAAGGAGTCGTGCAAACAGGTAGCAGTTGGGTGCAGTCCCGAGCACTTTGAGGCAGTGGCGGTTAGACAGGATTCGTCTCTCCCGGTATTGGGAGTTGATATCGCGTTGTGTCAGAGAGCCATTACGCAGAGTCCCTGGCCAGGGCAAGCGAGATTTACTGGTAGGTTTTCCAGTAGTTTCTCAAGGTGTAATGGGCTTCACTCTGACACGACTTGCCGCCCCCTAGGCCCGATATGCGATAGTCCTAGACGAACAGACCGGACTGTACGGAGATTGTCACATCAGGCTCAGTAGGAGTTCGGATGGGTTTCCTCATCGGCCTTCTTATCGACATCTACCTGGGGACCGTTACGTACAGCTAGTGTCGCTTGCGGTCTGTGGTTAAACCCATTGCCAGCGTAGTAGTCGAGTCTTTAGAGTTCCACACAGAGAGTTTCCCTGCTCCGGGCGAAACGATATAGAGGTCGTATGTTTTACGACAAGGGTTCGGACGCATACATGTTTTTACGCACGTACGATGTTCGGACAGTTTTTACTAGCCGGCTTTGGTTTAAGCCAGATTCTAGTATCGGATTATTGGATTTATACAGTCTAAAGTTTTTTCGAGTTTTCACGGATAGGAGGCGCGTTCTTGTAATTTGGCGAGAAGCTTCTAGAAGGATGATGACTTGGGGGTTAAGGTGGCATTTGCATTTATTGATTTAATGACTCATTTGTGTGATTCATCCATGGAGTTAATGATGCATTTAATGGCTAATGACTCATGAGATGAATCACACAAGGTGAATGAATGAAGCATGGTTGATAAATCATTTGATTTATTCATTTAATAAATCATCATGCTTTATATATTCAAACGATATCATTATTTCATTTGATTCTCACTCTCACCTTCTCTCTCCTCAAGCTCTCTGTCTTCAAACCCTAATCCTAATCTCTCATGTGTTGAGATCAAGGATTAGTAAGACTTGTTAATCCCTAATCACACTCTACTTTACCTAGGTGACTTTGATTAGCAATTTGAGTAACCTAGTTTCCTCAAGTTAGAGGCAAAGCTTGGAGTAGTAGCTTTCGGGTGGATCGTCTATTACAAAGAGGAGGCCGACGAGGAGGTGGTTAACGAGAAGAAGAAGGACTTGGTTCATTAGGTATAATCTTCTTTCATAGTAGCTAACTACTCCTATGATAGTGTTAGTTATAGTTTAGCAAAGATCCTTTCGGTTAGTCGATGTTGTTTTAAACAAAATGATTGTTTTACCTATTCCGCCTCCCCGCAACTCGTGGGGTGTACAACGTCGACTTACAGTTGCTACATGTTATAGCCTTCATATGCTAGTTTAATTATTGCATGATATCAGATGCATCCATATATTCATTGGTTATGCGGTATTATGGAGATTTATGCCAGTTTTCATTATTATTAACATGGTGACTTGATGATTTAGGATTCTTCTTGATATTTTCTGGATTTGGAAACCGCATGTGAAAGTTTGTAAACTGATGAACCATTTTAAAGAGAAAAATGTGGTTTTCCTTGATATGTTGAGTATCGTCCACCATGATGTTTTCTCGGTTCTGAGATATTTTCGAGACCCGATTCGAGGATTTGGATGAACCGTCTCGGGTACATGGTGGACCCGGTATGGTACCCCGGGGCAAGAAGTTCGAGTAGTAGACGATGAGCCCGGCAGGGGCAGACTGCCTACCGGTGATTTTACCTAGTGCGGCGGATATCCGGAGGATACCATTCGTGGTCGTGTGATTGATGATATGGGCCGATCCGGATTGACGGAGCCCGAGGTATTAAGATTTGAGACACTGAGATATATAGATTTGATGATACAGGCCAATCCGGATACCCGGAGCCTGAGATATTGAGGTTTATGTTTTATGTCAATACTTGACACGGATTTGATGTTGATTTCATTGATGATATCTCGATTTATATACATATAGAAATCTCATTAAATAAAGAAAAACAGTTCTTTGATTCGTGATGTACTTTGTTCTCATTATATGCATCTACACATCATTTTAGTGATATATTGCTACCTGACATTTGTACATCATATTAGTGACACGTTGTTACCTGAGGCACTGACCCGAGTTCTTCGTATTACACTATATGGATAGATGTTTACCCTTTACCGTTATATTATGCTTCAGGCCATATTATTATTATTATTTGAGGATATTACTGATCGTATGACCTAGGATTGCGTTATGCATGCGATTTCTGTTGGTAGATGTTTTCTACTCACGAGTTGGCAACTCACCCCCGTTGTGCCACAGTTCCTTGCAGGTTTTGCCGTACAGGATTCATTGCGGCTTTGCTGGCACACTGTTCCTTCCGGATGATTGCTTTGGTAGGTGGGTTCTTTTGCATCAGGACTACCATCGTTTATTTATTATTTCAGTTGTATCTAGAAACTCCATCAACCAGATTGTATATTTGATAGTGATAGAAGACCAGACTTGTTATTATTTCGACCTTAGAGTCGCGCGTTGTATTATTATGGTTTCAAGCTGATTTTGGGTTTTCTTTTGAGTTTTGATCATCGCCCTTCGGCGTTGTATATTATATTGCTTGTGTGGTTGTGACCGTCGATTGACGAAGAGCTAGCTCCCGCTTGGGGATGCCTTTTTATTTATTTTGTATACTATTCATGTTGTATCCCGTTTGGGGCCAGTATTTACAAAGGAGACTCTACCGAAATTTTCAGGAAATACTTGAGATTTTAAAAATACATACTTCGGCCTATGTTGTTAAAACTACTTGCTTTAAATTAGTTTTTCCTTCACTCTACTGCTTCTTTGGTTTTGATTTCTGGGTTTTGGCTTACTTAGATTATGTACGCCTCGAGACGTTTCGTAATTTAAGTGCCGGTCATGTTCCGTACTTTTCAGTTCGTGACATTGTAATAACAGCTTTTGAAAATTGTTCCAACAACATCCAACAGGTTTGTTTTCCTTTGCATTGATCAGAACCAACGCGGTCCCATCAATTAATCACAGCAGAAAAGAACGGAAATAAAATGTACGTATATGCCATCTGCATTCGCCACTGGGTCCCGTCATCACCCGTTAGGTTACTTAACTAACGACAGAGCGGGGACTAGACTAGCGCGGGTGAAAAACATATACAACATCTACTAGTATATATATCAATATACAATAATCGATCCAGGCGTGATAAATGCAACATTACAGAAAAGTTATAAGCATCACAGAACAATACAGATAATCTGGGAGCCCCGGGTTTCCTTTGAGCCGCAAATGAAATCTGACGTTCCCCTGGTCGTGTGGATAGCCTGTGCAATGTAACCTATACCCCTACGAGTGCGGCAAGTTACCCGCCAAAACCTGAAGCGAGGCAGCCCCTTTCAGCAAAGTGAATGGACCACCTAGCACTTCACGGAATCCGGTAACTTGAGCACTCCACCTTGGGTCAACCTGTACCCCCTACGAGTGCGGCGAATAGCCTGCCAATTCTAGAGTGAGGCCCCCTCCGTCTCAAAGCCATGAGATGCGGGCCCGTTGTCCTCTAGAACCCGGCTATCCGTGCACTCCATCACGGGGTAAACCTAGTACAGAAAAGAAAATATGTACAACGGGTACATCGACATCAACCCGGTCGTGCCCCAAAAGAATAATATACAAACAGGCAGTGACGGCAGTCCACATGTCGGACGCTTGCCCCACAATATCAAATATATAAATAAATCCAAACTGCACTACCATTTCACGCGACCTATCCACCACGACAAATCCGCAACATCACAGCACAACACAGAACATCAACGTGAATGTCACGTTCGCAAATCCGTCTAAAAGAACTATAGCAATTAGACAAGATTTACCGCTCGAATGACATTCACGGTCGCAGATATAATGTAAGCACTGTGAACTAACGTATTCAAATCTCGATCGACAAAACTTTCCGAAGTGGGCCCCAAGCACAAATCCAGTACTCTAACAAATCTGGGCCCAAACAAAATATTCCAGAAACCATAATTCCATATTAAAGACGCCCAGAAGAAAAATGGAACACCGTTGCCCCAAAACGGCGGCATAACCGCGGCCAACACATGGCTTGTGCGGCGGTTCCGCGGCAGTATTGTGGGTTCAGTCGACCAAATTTCTTCAGTAGTCTTAGAAAAGCCTGCACGATTTTCTGACATACCCAAAATAATTTTTAGACCAGTTTAAAAATTAGGCAGAAACTTGAAATTTGGAATTTTGGTTTTGGAAATTTCGTTCGATCGATATTTTAAACATGTTAGAACAAGCTAGTAAAGGTTAATGGCGTGGCTCTGATATCATATAAGTCTACGCCAGCGCCCCGGCCGCCATCCGAGGCCAAACGCGGAACAAAAACTTTTACAAAACTGGCGCTAACATAGACTTAAAACCCGGATCGTTCCATTAACCGTAAACTAGTATGCTACAAAGATGTTAGAATGGCTATACCGATCGATCCGTGTCCTTCGGTCTTTAGCCACCATCCTTAGCTTGTTGCGGCATCTCCGATCTCGCTCGATCTCCGGTCTCCTCGTCGAAGTGTCACCACGTCATCGAATCTTTATACGGGCTTCCGCTTCAAACCGAAGCAACTCGAACATGAAGTTTGCTAGCCGACATGTCTAAGATTGAAGTAGAGAGAAGTGTGAATACTTTGTCTCAATACACCCTAGAATTCTCATCACATGAGAGGGGTAGGGTGGAGGTTGAAGAAGATGCAAATAGTTGAAGAATGTGAGCTCATGAATTATCAAGAGAGCAAAAAAACCAAACCCCAAAAACTTGCCTTGGCTGCCCACTAATGTTTGGGTGATATATATTGAGGTTTTGTGATGGAAAAACAAAGAAAAATATCTCACCAATATATCTCCACAAAGCCCTCATAATATCTCACCCAAAACAAACTCCATTAATTCTATCATGACTCACTAGATGACTCATTACCATGAGTCATTAGTGAACATGCTAGAAATAATGAGTCACCAAAAATGAGTCACACTTTCCAAATCCAATAATCATTTAAACCAAAAATGATTATCCCAAAAAGAAATGCATCTTCTAAAGTAATCTCGTAACGGATTACGAGAATACCCCTCACCTGTATATACATACCTGTATCCGTATTCCAACTGAATATGAATACTACTAGACGAAAGTATTCCAACACAATATAATACTAGGATCCGGCTTAAACAAAAGCCCACTAGTATTATCTGTCCGAATCATGACACGTGCACAAGTGCACGTGTATGTTCGAACCCTGCCATAAAACCATACGGCCTCTACAACGTTTCGCCCGAACTTGGGAAATAATCTGTGCGGGACTCTAAAGACTCGTCAATACGCTGGCAGTGGGTTTAACCACAGGCACGTCAGTGGTACTAGCTGTACGTAACGGCTGTCCAGGTATTGAGCAAAAGGGAGGCCGATGAGCGAACTCATCCTGAAACCCAACTGAGCCTATCGGTGATAATATCCGTACAGTCCGGTCCGTTCGTCTATGAGTATCGCATATCAGGCCTAGGGGGCTGGTAAACGTCAAACCCCCAATAGCGGTATAAGTCGTGTCAGAGTGTAGCCCAGAACACCTTGAGATACTACTGGAGTACCTACCAGTAAATCTCGCTTGCCCTGGCCAGGGAATTTGTGTAATGGCTCTCCGGACATATCACGATCTTACCCCCAATACCGAGAGAGACGAATCCCGTGTCGATCCGCTCACTGCCTCCATGTGGCTCGGGACTGTACCCAACTAAAACCTGTTTGCATGACTCCTTTGAGCCGTGGTAGGGTAATAATCAAAGCATAGTAGGAACTCACACGAGACAAATGATGATCTCAGGTCGATGAACTAACATGTACACATGTTACCAGGGAACTGCTATCTAACGACAGGTATAATACCAACTTAGCAGGTTCCCGGCGAGTCCTGTCCGGTGCACTCATAACCCAATGAGCACCTGTAGACATCTTAGGTGAACCAACTGACACCAATGGGTTGTGAGACCGGCCACCACCCCTCATCGGGGTCTCGACTGTATACACTAGTCTACTCCGGAGTATCGATGCCCTGTCTCGAAACTCCCACGACTAGGGTCCACTTTAAGGATGTGCTTATAGACTACCCAACTCTTATGTATGTGATTGCCATCATACTGCTGGTAGTCAAGCAAGAATCCTATGGGCTCTATCAACATGTAATAGTGATCCGTAATGTCACCTAAAGCAGTACACGATGATAAAGATAAACCAGATAGCATACTATCATCTCGAGTAAGACTGTCCTACCGGTATATATCATCCCTCAATCATTGCAATCACGTATCTGCGATCCAATAATTGACTTTGAGGGCACTATATCAAGCAATTTGAACCCGGCGGTTATCCGGAGGATACCGACTGGAGTCGTGAGATGGATATGAGGGACGATCAGAGGATGTGGCGCCTGAGGGCTGATCTGAGCATGCGGCGACTGAGATATGAGGATTTACGTGTCGATGCTGGACATGGGTTTTCATGATGTTTCGAGTGTCGGTGTTGGACACTCAAGTTTCATGATATTGATGTGTCGTTGATGGACACACGTTGGTTAATATCCTCATACATGCAAGCATATGTTTTCATGATGATTCGAGTGTCGATGTTGGACACTCAGGTTCCATGATATTGATTGTGTCGTTGATAGACACACGTGGATGATATCCATATGCATACAGGCATATGATTTCAGATGTTTATTTGTATATGTCATTTGCATTGACTCTATTGTTGGCATATATGCATACATGGTCACCTATGTTAGTTATATGTATGCCCTAGAGGCCATTACTATACATACGATGTATATTGTAGTAGATGCTTGGACATATATAGGGAGGACTTTCTTGCTCGACATGATAGTATGCTATCTGGTTACACTTTATCTTAACATGTACTCTGATTGTCTCTATGTTACATGTTGATAAAGCCCTTAGGATATGTACTCGACTACTGGGACTATGATGAGATCATACTAGTGGGGCCACGGTAGTCGACGAGTACATCCTATAACTGTTCCTAGTCGAGGGTGTATCGAGACAGGGCATCAATACACCAGAGTAGACTAGCGTATACACATCTTGACCTATATGATGGGCGATGGATGATCACATATCCATCGGTGTTTGACATCAAGGATGGTGTACGGGTGCTCAGTGGAGATTAGGTACACTGGACGGACTCGCCGAGAACTCCCAGATGGTATTATACCTTAAGTCAAATGGCAGTTCTCTGGTGACACTGGTACAGGTTAGTCTGTAGACCCGAGATCGTCATAGAGTCTTGTGTGATTCCCACTGTGCTTTGATTTCCATCATACCACGTCCAAGAGGGCGTGCAAAAAGGTGGCTTTTGGGTATAGTCCCGAATCACATGGAGGCAATGAGCGATAGGAGGGGATTCGTCTCTCCCGGTATAGGGAGTTGATGTTGCGCTGTGTTCGATTGGCTATAACTGGAAATCCCTAGCCAGGGTTGCTGAGATTTACTGGTAAGTGTTATCAATAGTTTCTCGAACTGTTATAGACCTCATATCGATACGACTTATCGAGCTACTGGGGTCTGACGTTTACCACCCCTAGGCGAGATATGCGACATATCAGACGAAGAGACCGGACTGTACGGGAGTGTTACTGACTGGATTCACAGGAGAATGTACAGGCTTGCTTGTTGATCTTCTAATTGCTCAATACCTGGGTGGCTGTTACGTTTAGCTGACCGCTTGCAGCTTGTGTGTGTTTGATATGATCATCACCTACTGCCGGCGTATTGACAATTCTTTAGAGTCCTACACAGAGGTTCCTGGCTCAGGCAAAACGGAGTAGGAGCACATATATGATATGTGCGGGACCGAGAACAATACGTGTATGTGATACGGTATTAGATTCTCGCGATATGAGATATTGGCCGGGTATATGTGATATAGCCGGGTCATCGGATCAAGTGTTGATTCGATGAACTGATACAGATTATATTAGTCGGTTATTTGTGAAATAGCCGGATTATCGGATCAAGTGTTGATTCGATAATTTAATGTATAATTATATATTTGATATATTAAATTACATTAAATAATATTAGCTCACTAAAAGATTCTTTTTCTCACTCGGGTAATACATTGATATATATGCGATATATGTTAATTGTATTATTTTATTTTGTTACAATAAATATTGTATATGTGATATATAATATTGTAACATGATATGATTACTAATGCAACATATTTAGTGGAGATTAAATAAGGTTAGGGTTTGTTTTGGGTTAGTTCTTTCTTGAACCTTCTAGAAGGTTTCCTTTTGTTTCTTGCAAAGATATTATGATGGATATTTTGTGAGATATTTTCCTTACCCAAACCACACCCTTAACCCTAGTTAACTCTCTACATGGGTTAGCCTTCTCATATTGAACCATGGTTGCATTTGTAATCATTATTACATTTTTATTGTTCATCACAAAAGGATTAGATCTTCTTCTTCCTTCTTCTTTCATGGAAAAGCTTACTAGCTTTTTCATTAGTGATGATTTTGAGTGAGATTAAGAAAACAAAAGAGAGCATAAATCCTACTTCATCATCCTAATCTATCCTTGCCATTTAGATTAGGGTGTTCACTTGATTAGAGAGTGAGAGCTTGTGTTAATGAAACTTCAAGGTAGATCACCTTTGTTATCGAAGATCGGAAGCAAGCATGCATCTTTCTCTTCGTGGAGCCTCTCTAGAGTCCGGATACATGATGATCGCAGCGAAGGGACCTCAACACGGAGCTTATGAAGCGAAGGACCAGACTACAAAGGTTGTAATCCTTTTCTCTTAGTGTTAAAGTGTTTAACATGCTTTGTTTCACCTAATCTCTAGTTTAAGATCTTGGTTTAGGGTTGTTCGGCACGGCTAAATTTTAAATTGGGCATGGTTGATGCCTTGTAGACCCTTGTGAGAGTGCCCAGTACCCCTACAGTGGTATCAGAGCCAAGCTAGAGCTTTAGGCGAAGTCTAGGTGAAGTTTAAAGTCCGATCGAACTCCGAATACCTGTAAAACCCTAGTTTCTGGAAAAAATTTCAAAATGTGATTTTTTGTGTGTTAAAAATACTCAGAAAAATCAGCAGGGAAATACAAGAATTACTGTGAAACACGTGCCACCAATACCATTAAAGCGCCGCGGAACCGCGGCCGTACCATGGCTTGCTTGGCGGTTCCGCGGCCAAACAGTAGAATCATGGCTTGCGTTTTGCACAGTAATGTCCGTATGTAATTCCTGATTCATCTGGGAAATTTTTAATTTACTCAAGTGTTGAGTTTTCTGGGTTGTATTGTGAGCTCGTTGATTCGATCGGAAAGTTTAACTTCGTTTATTTTTTTCCGGGTAATTTTAGAACCTGTTAAAAAGTTCGAACGGATATCAATAACTCACTTTTTCCCGACCCGGAAAATTTCCAAGTGTTGGATTTTTCCGTAGTTTAAGAACGTTCTAAGTCGTGCAAGTAACACGGTGGACCCTCTAAAAGACAACAAACCTGAACTCGATTATGTGACCGTCTGAACCGCCTCTAAATCTTAGGGTTTGGGGTAGTATGGCGTTGCCACATGTGAGGCGTTGGTTTGACCCTTCTACGGCTGGACCATTGGTACTGTGGCATGTGATGGATGTTTTTAAACTAACTTCAAGTGTTGAGAACTATTTGGGAAATCTTGGGTGTTTGAATATTCGATCGGAAAGTTTAACATTGTCTATTTATATGGAATGTGATACAATATTTGGAATCCACAAGTAGTTATGAGATAACTAATTTGAATGTTATAAATCTAGCACTTCAGTCTCAGATGATCGGTTGCCACGGGATTTTGATGCGATCAAAATTCCGTCGTAATCACGTAGCGTATGCGGATACTCACCAGGTAAACTTAATAGACAGCCACACCCCATAGCCCCGACCAAGTGACTGTAGGAGAACACCGTCGCCAAAAGCATCCGTTCGGGTGCTCGCGGCAGCGGTGTTCCGCCTTAGTGCACTTCGTCGACGACATCCGGGGGTGCGGCCGTCTACTAAAGTTTGCGACGAGCATTCGATCAAGATGTCAGGAATCTTGTTGAATTGCCCGACTTGACATTGAAAAGAGTTTTCGATATTGAGACTAAAATGCGGGGTTTATAATTGTTAGGCAAGCGATGTCTAAGGAATTCATTTGGTTAGGCATGCGATATCTAAGGAGGTTGCGGATTCCAACTGTTGTAGTTTTACACTTTCTTTTCTGCGACCGTAAGTGTAATATGTGGTGTATCGCCGGTTTCGTTGCTATACATCAACGATAATTAGGATACGCATATTTACTTACGTTGATGATATGTGATATTATGTGTTGCTGTGATATGTTATATTGGATCGTCGCGTTCTGAATAGCCGGGGGTTTTATGTGAGATGAGTGTTTTTTCTTTTTCATTCATGTAAAATTCATTTGTATGTAATATTCTTTTATTGGGGCACTTCCGGGCTGAGGATGATGTCACCATTGTATATTATTTACTTTTCCGCATTAGGTAGACCCAAGGCGGGGAGCACAAGTAACCGGGTTCTAAGGTCCAGTAGGAGACCATCTCGAGGAGTCGAGACCGGGTCTCCTAACCCTAGAATTGGCAGTGTTGCTTGCCGCTCTCGTAGGGGTCTAGGGATGTGGGTTTGGCTATTCATCGCGGCCATGGAATTCGTGTTTTATACAGGCTCGTATTAAAACACGGACGTCCTAGTATATCCAATATTTCATATATGTTCTTCTGCTGCAATGTTCTGTGATGAGATCATATTACTGTCTGAGACAAATGTTTATATTATATATATGAGATATATGTTATATTGCAGATTTCGTTTCTAATGTGATGCTTGTGAAGCATAATTGAAATGGGACTTCATTAATGAGATTAATGAAATAAAAGAAACCTAAAGATGTTGTAGAAACTTGTTTAAAAACTGGTAGCTCTAGTTCTTGCTTTGCATAGCGGTGTTCCTTATAGAACATCCAGCACCTTATTCGATAAGGAAAGAGCCGAGATCCCTTCACCGGGAGTGACCTCTTTAGAGAAACTAGCAGATGCTACGAACACGGTTTGTCTTTTGATTGCTTATATAGTTTTTGCTTTGCATAGTGATATTTGTGAAATATCCTGCACCTTATTCGATGAGGAAAGAGCCGACGATCCCTTCACCGGGAGTGACCTCTTTAGCAAAACTAGAAAAGGCCTCAAAAACATTCCATTTAAAATCACTCGATTCTACAACGATATCAAGTTCATTACGCAAAGGATTTTCTTAAAAACCTGACGTAGCCCTCCGTCATTTCAGATAAGTACTTCTTAGTATTCGTGCTGCGTTTATTGACCTTAGCCAAGGCGTAGTGTGCGGTAGCTAATTAGTGCTTATCTGTATAAGCATATGATGCGATTGAGTTTGGGTAGTCGTGCGACTTTGTTGACCTTAGCCAAGGGTCGTGCGGGTGGGTTTAATTCAATCGGGAAATGACGGGTTGAACTTGGCTAGCGCTTATTATTTGTTGACCTTAGCCAAGGTCATAAGTTGCTAGGGGTAAAATATTATTGAGAATTTCAAGAGTTGAAATTTGCAATGAGATTGCATACCTTCTATGAGATAGTTGGATCCTGATACCCGCTGCGAGTAAGAGTTACTCCTGGGAGAGTTTTACACATTACAATTAGCCGATCAAGTAGGTGTCTAGAAAGGTGTTAATGGGGTTACGCCCTTGGGAAAATGAGATTTATTTTAATTAGGTCCGTGCGAAAGCATGGGGAACCTCCCTCAAAGTACCGGCACTGGCCTGGCTGAAAGATTGGCGAACTTGTAGGGTGTAATTAATCCCGGCTAGTCTTTCCTTTTAGGGTTTGAAGGAAGATTTGACTAAAACAGTGGGAGACATCCTGATTAGATAAATTGATAACCAATCTAATCTTGTAAAAGCGCATGCTGAGTGTTTTCTTCTCTCTCTCTCCTGGTTACGACTATGTCACGCCTTAATCAAGATAATAATACGGATGTATTGACCGAACCCGCTTGTTATACTGCGCAAGGGAACGTTGGTCCCGCTCCAACTTATAATTGTTATAAGACAGAGCAGGAAATAGGGGATTACCAGAATTCCCGTGCCGCCCAAACGAAGAAAGTACATGCTGATGCACCTTCTTCAGGTATGTTCATTACCGAGAACTGTTTCTCAGTATCCTTTACATCCTGGGTATGAGATACCGGATCAGGATCCCGCAAATGTAATTTGTTACATGGGCTACAGATAGGTAGAGAACTGAGAACGGGTGATATGTTTCAAGAGTTGAAAATGATGCAAGTGTTGCAGCCAAGTCTGTTAGCAGTTATCACCCTGTATTACCAGAATACATTGATTCTGAACGAATGTTATTAGATACCGAACCTGATATACAGCATCATATCAGTCTCTTTATTAGTAAAGAAGGATATAATTTTGTATAGTTGGATAATGTTTTGAACATTTCCTATATCAAGAGTTGATCGGCTCAGACACGTTATCTAAAAGCATAGACATTCTAAATCAAACCACGGTTCTTCGCATACAGAACACACACAAGAGGACGAGTTCAGAAATGAACGAATCCTTCTTGAGGTATTGTAGACTAGGTCATTTCAATGTGACCCGACTAGCTGAAGTTATATTTAGATGCATATTTAAATTAGTTTGAATTTACATCTTGTGAAACTTGTCGGTCATGTCACAAAGATAAGATGACCACAGCTCTGTTTATTGGAAACAGAGAAAAAGTTAGTGAACTCTTGGGATCGATACATGCTGATGTATGAAGGTCCCCAATCTACACATGCCAAGACCGGTTTTTTTGTACTTCATTACATTCACTGATTATCTCTCAAGATCCGGACATATGTTCCTGTTGAAACACAAGTCTGGAACTTTTGAGAAATTCAATGAATATAAGTTAGAGGTAGAGAACCAAAACGGGTATAAGTATTATGTCCTTTGATGAGATCAAGGAAGAGAATACTTGAGCATGGAATTCCTAGACTTTTCTAAAGGAGAATGAGATTCTCTCTCAGCATTACTCCTCTGTATACACCATGGCACGATGGTATATCGGGGCGGAGCAATAGCACTCTATGTGATATGGTGTGCTCTATAATGAGTACTACTGAGTTTCCTATTTCCTTTTGGGAGTTATGCACTTGAGAAGCTGCATACCTATTGAATAAGGTTCCAAATCAAATCAGTTGACCTACCACTTCATATGTGATATGAAATGGGAAGAGCCCATATCTTAAGTATGTTAAGATTTGGGGTTGTCCAGCCTATGTCTAAAAGCATAATCCGGACAAGCTCGAGGCAAAGTCAGTTCTGTAGAAGTTTGTTGGATATCCCAAGCATTTGCAAGGGAATATCTTCTACCTAACCGAGGAACAAAAGATGTTTTGTTTCTCAGCGTGCCACCTTTGTGAAAGGGTATTTCTTGTGAAGAAATTAGTGGTCATGAGGTAGAACTGGAAGGAGTTCCAGCTATACAAACTGAAGCTGATGATTTGGTAGAACCGGAGGATTCAATAGTTTCCAACGAACCTCAGCCTCTCCGCCGATCTAGTAGGGTTCCTCTGTAAGTGCACGGCGGCGCCCCGGCCGTCAATACGAAGCCAAAATGCGGAACCGATAATTTACTTTTAACTTTTGAACCGGCACCACCGTGCACTATAAATCCCGGATCGGGCCATTAATATAGTCCTAGCTAACTAGAGAAGGGGAAAAGAGATATACCGAGCGATCCATGTCCTTCGGTCTTCTCGTCGTCGTCCCGATCTCCCCGCGGAATCTCCGGTCTTCATCTCCTCGCGGAAGGGCACCACATCGCCGGGTTCTTTTACGGGCTCCCACCTCTGGACCGAGGCAACTCGGGCATGAAGTTGGTGAGCCGACGTGCCCAAGAATTGCTGTAGAAAATCGTAGAACTAATGTCTCTTGGGGTTGTGGAAGTTGCCATAATAGTGGAGGAATGAGATGATAACATTTTGGAGATGAAGTTGGGGATTTTTCCAAGCATAAGAGAACCAAAAATTGGGCAGCCCCCTCCCTCTATGGCCGGCCATGCATCATCAAGAGAATGAGAGGAGAGAGTATATCAAAAAAAATGAGAGAGTGCCCATCATGCAAAAAAGAGAGAGAGAGGGTCGTGATGATAAACAATGATCACAAAACAAGAACCTCACTCCAAAGCCCAATCATATCCTACAAAGGTCAAGCCATCATGAAGTCAAGAAAGTCAAGGGATGGTGCAACCATCATGACACTACAACTTGCAAAAACAACCCTCCAAATTGCTAATTTGCACAAATGCAAATAAGCCCTCCTCCACCAATTTTCAGCCAATGAAAGATACAAAGAAAAATGGCCGAAACGGAAAACAAACTGGCAACTTCATAAAACTGATCCCGTAATAAATTACAGGAAAACCCCGCTACTGTATATACATACCCGCATTTGTATTCCGTCCGAATACAAATGCAATGAGACAAATCTACACTGTATAATACTAGGATCAGGCTTAAACCAAAGCCCGCTAGTATTATCCGTCCGATCATGATCCGTGCAATACCGCACGTATCTGATCGAACCCTGCCATATCTCCATACGGCCTCTACAGCGTTTCGCCTGAAACTTAAGAAACTGGTCTGTGGGGGACTCTAAAGACTCGTCAATACTTTGGTTGTGGATTTAACCACTAGCACGTCAGAGGTATTAGCCTATACGTAACGGGCTACCAGGTATTGACCAAAAGGGACGTCGATGAGCGAACTCATCCTGACACCCTACTGAGCCTGTCAGTGACAATATCCATACAGTCTGGTCCGTTCGTCTATGAGCATCGCATGGCGGGCCTAGGGGGTTGGTAAAAGTCAGACCCCCAAAAGAGGTACAAGTCGTGTCGGAGTGTAGCCCAGAACACCCTGAGATACTACTGGAATAACTACCAGTAAATCTCCTGCCTTGGCCAAGGACTTCGTGTAATGGCTCTCCTAGACACAGCGCGACCTCACCCCCAATACCGGGAGAGACGAACCCCTGCAGATCCGTTCACTGCCTCCATGTGGCTCGGGACTGTACCCAACTAAAACCTGTTTGCACGTCTCCTTTGAGCATGGTAGGGTAGTAATCAAAGTACAGTGGGAATGCGCACGAGACAAATGACGATCTCAAGTCGATGAACTAACCTGTATACATGTCACCAGGGAACTGCTATCTGACGTCAGGTATAAGACCAACTAGCATGTTCCCGGCGAGTCCTGTCCGGTGTACTCATAACCCAATGAGCACCTGTATACATCTTAGGTGAACCAACTGACACCAATGGCTTGTGAGACCGGCCACCGCCCCTTATCGGGGCCTCGACTGTATACACTAGTCTACTCTGGAGTATCGATGCCCTGTCTCGAAACTCCCACGACTAGGGACCTTTTAAGGATGTGCTTATAGACCCCAGCTCCCACGTATATGATCGCCCTCATACTGCTGGTAGTCAAGAAAAAATCCTAGGGGCTCTATCAACGTGTAATAGCGACTCGTAAGGTCACCTAAAGCAGTACACGATGATAAAGATAAACCAGATAGCATACTATCATCTTGAGTAAGACTGTCCTACAGGGACAGGTCTTCCCTCAATCATTGCAATCACGTGCCTGTGATCCAATAATTGACTCTGAGGGCACTATCTCCAACATCCTCACCCACATGAGAGATACTTCGGTTTCTCTATGATAGTGGGAGCGAGGATTGCATCATGAGATGATGACCCAACTTATTTCGAGCTGGCCATCAGGAGTGGGACTCTGTAAGAATGGCTGGATGCTTAGCGATCTGAGATGGAATCCTTATACACCAATAAAGTATGGACTTTGGTTGCTTTATCTGAAGGGTTAAATCCCCATCAGGAGCAAGTATATCTTGAGAAGATTACTTGGTGTACATGGAAAAGTTGAGACTTTCAAAGCTATGCTTAAGTCCATCAAGATCCTACTTGCCACTGCTACATACCATGACTATGATATCTGGTGGTTGGGTGTCATGACTGCTTTTCTAAAATGATGTTTTGGAAGAGAGCGTCTATAAGTACACAGCCAGAGGGCTTCGTAGACAGTGGGAGCAGCGGAAACGTGAGCAAGTTGTTTTATGTGATAAATCAGGCATCGCGGAGTTGGAACGTCTGTTTTGATGTAGTAGTCAAAGAGTTTGACTTCATCAAAATGGTAGATGAACCTAGTATATACAAAAAGGTAGTAGAGAGTATGGTGGTGACCCTCGTAGAGTACATAGATGGCATACTCTTGATAGGGAAGGAGTTTCCTATGCTACGCTTGGTCAGTCTCCTCTTATCACAATAATTCTCCATATAGGATCAAGGTGATACCTCCTAAATCCTGGGTTATGGATCTATGAGATAGATCTAAATGGATGTTAGGATTCTCACTAGTTGTAGTGATATGGTATCAATCGATCCTGGGGAGAATCACTGGAAAAGTTCCAGGGTGATAAGGACGACTGAATGTCAGTCGCAGGAATTGTCTTTACCCTCAGTAGAGGGACGGTATGTTGGAAGAGTTCCAAGCTAGATATCGTGACATACTAGACGATTAAAGGCAAGATACATCGTTACCATGGATGCTACCAAAGAGGCAGTCTGGATATATATAAGTTCATGAAATGAACTTCGTTCCAACCATTGTGTGACAATGGAGTTATGGATTTGGCCTAAGAACCCCCGTCCCAACAGAAATCCAGATATAATTCTTAGGCAGTATCACCTGATCATGGAGATGGATGATCTCCAGGGAGATCGAGGTTAGGAGAGTAGACACGGAGGACAACAGCGCGGATCCACTCACAAAGGCCTTTTTCCCAGTAGAGACAGTTATGGGATGGTTGAGTATGAGATACTTTAACCACAGCTGATTGTTGGGTATGCGATACCACAACAGATGGCCCTAGTGCAAGTGGGAGATTGTTAGTTATATGTATGCCCTAGAAGCCATTACTGTACATACGATGTATATTGTAGTGGATGCTTGGACATATATAGGGAGGACTTTCTTGCTCGACATGATAGTATGCTATCTGGTTACACTTTATCTTAACATGTACTCCGATTGTCTCTATGTTACATGTTGATAAAGCCCTTAGGATATGTACTCGACTACCAGGAATGTGATGCAGATCATACTAGTGGGGCCACGGTAGTCGACGAGTACATCCTATAACTGTTCCTAGTCGAGGGTGTATCGAGACAGGGCATCGTTACACCAGAGTAGACTAGCGTATACGCATCTTGACCTATATGATGGGCGATGGATGATCCCATATCCATCGGTGTTTGACATCAAGGATGGTGTACAGGTGCTCAGTGGAGATTGGGTACACTGGACGGACTCGCCGAGAACTCCTAGATGGTATTATACCTTACGTCAGATGGCAGTTCTCTGGTAACACTGGTACAGGTTAGTCTGTAGACCCGAGATCGTTATAGAGTCTTGTGTGATTCCCACTGTGCTTTGATTTCCATCATACCACGTCCAAGAGGGCGTGCAAAAAGGTGGCTTTTGGGTACAGTCCCGAATCACATGGAGGCAATGAGCAATAGGAGGGGATTCGTCTCTCCCGGTATAGGGAGTTGATGTTGCGCTGTGTTCGATTGGCTATAACTGGAAATCCCTGGCCAGGGTTGCTGAGATTTACTGGTAAGTGTTATCAGTAGTTTCTCGAACTGTTATATACCTCATATCGACACGACTTATCGAGCTACTAGGGTCTGACGTTTACCACCCCTAGGCGAGATATGCGACATATCAGACGAAGAGACCGGACTGTACGGGAGTGTTACTGACTGGATTCACAGGAGAATGTACAGGCTTGCTTGTTGATCTTCTAATTGCTCAATACCTGGGTGGCTGTAACGTTTAGCTGACCGCTTGCAGCTTGTGGGTGTTTGATATGATCATCACCTACTGCCGGCGTATTGACGATTCTTTAGAGTCCTACACAGAGGTTTCCTGGCTCAGGCAAAACGGAGTAGGAGCACATATATGATATGTGCGGGACCGAGAATGATACGTGTATGTGATACAGTATTAGATTCTCGCGATATGAGATATTGGCCGGGTATATGTGATATAGCCGGGTCATCGGATCAAGTGTTGATTCGATGAACTTATACAGATTATATTAGTCGGTTGTTTGTGAAATAGCCGGATTATCGGATCAAGTGTTGATTCGATAATTTAATGTATAATTATATATTTGATATATTAAATTACATTAAATAATATTAGCTCACTAAAAGATTCTTTTTCTCACTCGGGTAATACATTGATATATATGCGATATATGTTAATTGTATTATTTTATTTTATTACAATAAATATTGTATATGTGATATATAATATTGTAACATGATATGATTACTAATGCAACATGTTTAGTGGAGATTAAACAAGGTTAGGGTTTGATTTGGGTTAGTTCTTTCTTGAACCTTCTAGAAGGTTTCTTTTTGTTTCTTGCAAAGATATTATGATGGATATTTTGTGAGATATTTTTCTTACCCAAACCACACCCTTAACCCTAGTTAACTCTCTACATGGGTTAGCCTTCTCATATTGAACCATGGTTTCATTTCTAATCATTATTACATTTTCATTGTTCATCACAAAAGGATTAGATCTTCTTCTTCCTTCTTCTTTCATGGAAAAGCTTACTAGCTTTTTCATTAGTGATGATTTTGAGTGAGATTAAGAAAAAAAAAGAGCATAAATCCTACTTCATCATCCTAATCTATCCTTGCCATTTAGATTAGGGTGTTCACTTGATTAGAGAGTGAGAGCTTGTGTTAATGAAACTTCAAGGTAGATCATCTTTGTCATCGAAGATCGGAAGCAAGCATGCATCTTTCTCTTCGTGGAGCCTCTCTAGAGTCCGGATACATGATGATCGCAGCGAAAGGACCTCAACATGGAGCTTATGAAGCGAAGGACCGGACTACAAAGGTTGTAATCCTTTTCTCTTAGTGTTAAAGTGTTTAACATGCTTTGTTTCGCCTAATCTCTAGTTTAAGATCTTTGTTTAGGGTTGTTCGGCACGGCTAAATTTTAAATCGGGCATGGTTGATGTCTTGTAGACCCTTGTGAGAGTGCCCAGTGGTGAAGATATCTTCCACATAGTGGTGAAGATACTTGAGTTCATAGTTTCGAGTCCTTGTGAGAGACTCTGGATTGACTGTAGCCAAGAACGAATTGCAGAACGCAGCCAGCAAGACATGATTTCGATGTGGATGATAATGAAGACAGGTGGAATAAGAGGTTCGTGCGAGATATTAACGAGCTGTGTTACTCCCCGTTGATACCAGAGGATTGATATGTATGCAGAGGCGTTGGATACGACCAAATTCCCGAGGAAAGCCGTGCTGAGGACACAGATGTCCGGAAATGTGAAAAAGATTTAAGTAAAGAGTGCCAACCTCCATACAATTCAGCATAGGTGAGATCGGAAGAGACCTAAGAAGGTTCTTCCAGGATACCGCAGCAATAAAGATTTGCACCCAGAATCAGTTGTGTCACGCATATTCTGAGGGCCAGATGCCGTCACCAGTGATGTGCTGCTTTATGAGTAATCATGTTAATTGGTCAATAGTGGATCAGCGGAGTGCCAGAGCGGAGCTGTTCCGCCATTATACCTAACCGGGCCGACGAGCGGAAAGATTATGGAATTGGTGATCCACAAAGGAAAACAAGGACCCAGAGACCGAGGACACCAGACCGTGAGCAGGAGCAAGTGGATGTTCTTGCTCTACCAGCTTTGGGCGCACTGGCATTTTTCGAAATTGAAAGAGGTGTGCCTCAATGTCATTTATTGCGATTTGTGTTTCATGATCCGAGTATCACACTTTTGTTGCTTGGACTTTGAGTTTCGATGATCGGGTTTCCTGATATTTGCTTTCGTGCACCATGGCTGCACCTACTGGATATTTTCATTTGTGCACAGTTATTGCACTTGATTTATGTTTTATACACCGTTAAATCGGTTTGCAATTTATGCATATCTGTTGCACTTGATATTGATTTTGTGCCTTGGTTGTACGTATTTATGATTCCGTGGATTTCGATACTGTTGATTTGATTTTGTGCTTGTTGTATGCACTCTACTGGACTTATGCACTCGGTATAGATCATATGCTTGCAATGCATTGGTATGGGTTTTGTGCACGCAGTTGCACACGTTTGTGATTTTATACACCTTGGTACGCTCGGTGTTGTTTTTGTGCGCACTTGAGATATTGATGAGTTTTCGTGCATTTGTTGCACCAGATTTATATTTCATGCATTTAATGCACTAGATTTATACTCCATGCATTTGTTGCACCAAATTTATATTTTCGTACGCGTCTGCACTTGACGTTCGTTATCGTGCACACTACTGCACTAGATGTTTTGTACGAACTTGACGCACTTGATTTAGATTTTTGCGCACACTGGGCGCATGAGATGTGGTTTCGTGTATGTTGGATGCACTCGATTGAGATTTTATTCGTTCATGTTAATTGCACTTGGTTGAGATTTTCGTGCACTCTAGATGCGCTTGATGTTGTTGACGTGCACACCTGTTGCATTTGACAGATGCTTTCGTGCACACCCATTGCACTTAGTTTGGCTTTGTGCACATTCGTGGCACTTGTATTTGGCTTTGATTTCCGTGCGCCCAGACGCACGTGATATTTGATACGCCTTTTTAGGCTGATTTTACTCATGAGCATCGTATTTTTCATGTTGGATAATATATTATATAGTAGCCGAGCAGGACTGATCTGAGGACAATACCTGAGTATTTTTGCATGCATCAGTAATTACTAAGAGGTTTTCAAAAAAGAAGTTATAGTCTCGCTGTTTCTTACGTATCCGTGAGTGACACGAACTTTGATAAGGAAAACCTTTTGGGAGATTTCAAAAAGGCGGGACGTATATCTTTAGCAAACCTATATAAACGTATATCTATTTCTTTACCAAATGTGCGTCTGCCACTTGTACCATGAGTTACGTCTCGCACAGAAATTCAGAAAAGTTTTTGCATGTGTTTTATTAAGTTTTAGAGGATTTTACAAAGATGCGTACTATATAAGTATTATGATTTTGACTATAGTATATTGGATTTCAGCAGTGGATTTCGGGATTTGCGTTTTCTTTTATAACTCCTATGATTACGTGATACTTTATGGAGTTTCGATTTTGAGTTTCGCACTCGTTTTCATGCGCACACGATGCGCTGAGATGTGTTTGAGTTTTCCGTGATTTCGGAGCCCCGTTGATTTAAAATGATTATTGAAATGTGTTGGTATTTAGGGGTTAAATTTAAATTCGGGGACCGAATTTATTTAAGGGGGAAGATTATAATATTTCAGAAAGATTAAATATTATTTTTTGAATTTAAATAATAAAATAATATATTTCACGAAAACTAGTCGATTTGCGAATTTGGGGCTTTCGTAAAATGGTATAAGTATATACCAATAATTGGAAAATAATTGGAAATTAATATTGTATTATTTATTAAAAATACATTATTGGATTTGGGCATTTTATAATTAATTATATGCAAGTTTAAATTAAAACTTGATTAGTGCACTACTAATCATGATTAAGCCAAATCCGTATTTTTAATTAGCCATGGTTAGTGCACCATGACATGTTGCATTTTGTTGCATGTTTGTTCATTTGCATTTTTTGTGACTTGTGATTTATTTGAGTGAGGGAAAAGAGAAAAGAAAAGAAAAGGAAACATGATTGAGGAGAGAGAGTGAGGGACAACATGATGAGTATAGGCATGAGAGAGAGAGAGAGCATGGCATGAAAGAGAGAGAGACCCTTGACCAATTCTTCATCTCATTTCATCACTTCACCATTTCTTCTCCTCCTTCTTCATCTCCTTCTTCTCCTCCTTCACCCTCCTCTACCCCCATAAACCATCACCAAAACCTTGCCAAAACAACACCTCACCTTCATTAAATATGCATAAAACCTCATCCTACACCCCATGGTTGAATCAAATTTGGATTTTGAGCACTTGGAGCATTTAGGGTTTTTCATGAGTTGCTTTCAAGAGGTATAACCTTCTTTTCTCATCTTGTTAATTGTTTCCTAACCTTCTAGTTTAGTTTAGAAATCTTTTTAGTGTAGATTGTGATCTTGGAATTTTCTAAGTTGATGTTTAGTAGAAGTTTGGACTTGTAAGTGGTATATTAAGGTGTAGTGAGTGTTTGTAAGACCTTATAGATAATTTTACTGGCCAAGACCAGAGACTAGAAACCAAACCACGAACTTAGAATTTCCCGACATCGATTATTTGACATTTTGTGAGGGTATATTGGAATCTGGGATGACCCAAGAGACCCATAAATTAAGTTCCCACCACAGTGAGACGAGCAGGCAACCTAGAAGCACCACCTGAAACCCGAGACACAAACCCTTAGTCCTGGCCGCAGATTTAATCCCTGTGGCCGCAATTTGCGGCCACACTGTAGAGTTTGATGTTGGTTTTTGGTGTATGGCTTGGTTATATGATATCTGGAGCAACCCTATATGCAAAATCTCCTAGTTTGATTGAGGGTAGAATCTGGGAGTGATTTTCTTAGTTGCTGATTTCGTGTTTCTCGATTTCTGAACTTGGGTTTTGGTATTTGATATTGCATTTTTTCGTTGGACGTTTGTACGTCAATGATAAGAGCTATTTGGCTATTTTAGCATGCGTAGTTGTCACGACCCGCAGGGTACGGAACGTGACTGGCACTTAAGTTTACGAAACGTCTAAAGGCGTCCGTAAAATAAGTAAGCCAAAAGCCCAGAAAATAAAACCAATTAAGCAAAAGAGTAAAGAAAACCCAAGAAATTTGAAAGCAAGTTTATCAAATAAGTCATGTAAAACCCTTTTTAAAAACAATACTAATTTTCCCGAAAATTTCGGCAGAGTCTCCTTTGTAAATACTGGCCCCCAAAAATGGGTACAACAAGAATATATGTAAAACCAACAATAAGGCATCCCCAAGCGAGAGCTAGCTCTTCGCCATAAGGCGGTCACAAATCCCACGCAATATAAATGACAACAAGCATAAAGAAGCATAGGGAAGCATGAAAAAGTAGCACGTCGGCTCAAGTGAGCTCGACCCCAAAATACAGCATAAAATCCACAAACTCACAGTCTCATCTCTAGGTCAATATACAATAATCTGGTAGAAACAGTAGATGGAGTACACTAGATACAAATAATATACAAGGTGGTACAAAAATGATAACATAACCCACCTATGAGCAAATCTCGAGCTCAGGCAAAAGAGGCAAAAGAACAAGTGCGCCCGCCGCTACTGAACTGACGGAGCGGACCTGCAAAAGACTGTGGCACAACGGGGGTGAGTTGCCAACTTGTGAGTAATAAATAACATCTACAAAGGCTATCGTATGCATGCACACAAGCATCCTAGCATCTATAATACAGGTATGACTGGATGCACTAGCAGGTGTGTATATAACATCAGTGTACTAATATGTATGCAACATGAATATCTGAGGTCTCAATAGGTATATATATAAGAAATATTTTATCTCTTTTTGTTTTTGAAACTCTTTTAGAATGCCAGCATAATGTCAATGAATCGACGAAAATCGGTGTCCAGCAACGACACCCAAAAGCTGTCTCAAACCTCATAAATGTATCTCTGGCCTCAGCCGTCCGGCTGACCCATCTCAAATATCAATATCTCATCATCTAGCGGCCACGGTCGGTATCCTCTGGATATCCGCCGTCCCAAACAGTCACCGGTAGGTAATCCGTCCCCTGCCAGGCTCAACGTCATCACCACATTCCTCTTGCCCCGGGGTACCTTACCGGGCCCACCATGTACCCGTGCCGGTTCCTCCACTCCTCGACACGGATTTCCAAATCCACAGCAAACTCATGGTGGACGACACTTACATCACTAGAAAACCGCAATTTACATATTTTAAAAATATAATAAGTTTAGAAATTTTGCGGCTTTCCCCCGAAATCCAGCAATATCATAAAATCTCAAGAAATCCTCATAAGTGCATATATCAATGATAATGAATGCGTATGATATCAATAATCAAGTTGCGATGTGTGATTAATGTATTAAGCATGAACAATTAATATGATGAAGTACATGCACATGAATAGCAATACTACGGTTTCATTTTTAAGGAATTAAAGGCAATAGTACCAGTTTAAGTATCAATTAGTAAAAGGTTTCAATTTAAAAGTTATCTAGTGTGGTGGCATGGCAATTACCAGGGTGTGTGTGTAAACATGAATAGTGCTCGTGCTGCATATAAAGACCCTGGTAATGGTGCAGGTGTCCTATGAAATGGTTTCGTATAGGTATGTCAATATAATGCATGGATGCAGCAAATAGTCAATTAAGTATTTCACCCCTAATTACTAACATTACTAAGGATCTTGTAAGTTACTAAAACTATCGGGCGGCTTGCGCCATCCAACGATAGTCCCCCGTAGATGTTACATCTACTCACCGGGATCCCTGGCTAGCTGTGTCCAATCACCGCCTTTCCCTTTCGCGCCGCGTCTGACGTCTCCGCGACCGAACCTGGAATTTACATCAATACCAAACATGAGGTTACATATCAAGAACGACGCAAAACCCAAACGAAACTACTAACGTTCGCTAGCTAGGTACAACGTGCACAAAGTGCGCGGAACACACGCGAAAATCGCAAAAACTGCCAAAAAAACGCCGATTTGGTCGCCCGGCAAAACTAAAACCCGACTACCCAACAAACCGCACTCACGCATCCTAAAAGTCGTAGGACAAGCCATTACAATCATCAAGATGTCGAAAATAATCCATCACATAATTTATATAAAAATCTAGTAAGCATATACATTCCAAAAAATCGGTGCAACAATCGCCGATTTGCGACAAAACGACTACAATAAAGCATAATTACCCAAGCACACTACAAGCAATCTACAAACACTAATTACAACACAATAGCAATGATTCCAATCCTATTTTCCATAACCACCAATTCTTGAATTTATAACCTAGCAAAATCCAATCAATTTCCACACTTGAAAACTTAATTAACACTAATTTCAAACCCAATTAGCAAGTTCACCTCTTAGATTTAGGTTAGCAAAGTACTAGATAACAAATTAGGTTCAATCAATTAAATAATGTTTTCTAAACCTTAATCAACTCACTAATCAAGCTACACAACTCAATTCCATACACTAACCCTCTCTTGAAATTCCTAAAACGATAATTACAACTAAAATCGAACTTTTAAAGTTAACTAAATTAACACAATTAGAAGACTACATAACAAGGTAACCATATAGATTAGTTCATTAACAACTAGATTAACTATAAAACAACTTAATTAACCACCATGGTTCAAAACCCTAGTTTAATATCAACCATAAACTATCAAATTCAACTCAAGAAACAACTCAAGAATTGAGGCCAAACAACTCAAGAATTGAGGCCAGAAATTTCTGGTCTCACACAAGGTGGGGCTGTCCTAGGGCTGAGGAAAAAGAGAGAGGGGTTTTACAAAAGAAATTTTATGCAAAAAGGCCCCCTACAACTCAAAAATTGCAAGTTTTAGCTCAAAATTCAATAAATTCGTTTCATAACATAAAAATTTGTTAAAAATCAAAATAAATTACTAAAAATTCATGTTATCACTAGATTATAATTATCATAATTTTAGAGATTAAAATTAGCCCGGAAAAATTTGTATTTATCGCTTATTTAATGTATTTTCTTACCGGCTTAAAATAATATTAAAAAATTGAAAAATAGGGAAAAATTTTTAAATGACCAAAATTTCATAATTAACTCATTAGCTACTAAAAACAAGTAATTACCTATCCATTTAAGGTATAATTAGCCCTAAACTGCAAAATATCGAGAAAGACGGTTTTCGGAAAAATACCGAATTTTCACCGAATTTCAGGAAAACACCAAAACGACTTTTCAAGACGCTACAATCTTCCCCCCTTAAAGAAATTCGGTTCCCGAATTTAAAATAATATAGCTACGCGTACCTTCGAAGAGATGGGGATATTTCTTCCTCATCTCGCCCTCGGTCTCCCAGGTAACCTCCTCACTGCTCGGGCTACGCCAAAGGACCTTGACGGTTGGTATAATCTTCGACCTCAACTTCTTCACCTGCCGATCCAGGATGGCCACCGGCTGCTCTGCAAAAGAAAGGTCGCGCTCTAGCTGGACTGTCGGGTGCTGAATCGCATGCGAAGGGTCGTGAAGGTACTTGCGGAGCATCGAAACATGGAAGACGGGGTGAACATCGGGAAAGCTGGGAGGAAGAGCCAAACGATATGCAACAGCACCAACCCGCTCGAGGATCTCGAAGGGACCTACGAATCTAGGGCTAAGCTTCCCCTTTCGCCCAAAACGCATCACGCCCTTCATCAGAGAGACCCTCAGAAAAACATGGTCGCCAACTGCGAACTCTAACCTGCGACGGCGCCTGTCTGCATACGATTTCTGCCTGCTCTGAGCCGCTCTCATACGGTCTCGGATCAACTGTATCTTCGCTGTCGTCTCCTCAACAAGCTGCGGCCCCAAAATGCTGCTCTCGCTGAGCTCTGTCCAACAAACGGGCGATCTGCATCTCCTCCCATACAATGCCTCGAAAGGTGCCATCTGAATCGTATCCTGGAAGCTGTTGTTGTAGGAGAACTCCACTAGAGGTAAATGACGATCCCAGCTACCACCAAAGTCTAAAACGCACGCTCTGAGCATGTCCTCGAGAGTCTGAATGGTTCGCTCTGACTGTCCGTCTGTCTGCGGATGAAACGCTGTGCTGAAGCTCAAACGAGTGCCCAAAGCCTCCTGAAGTCTCTGCCAAAGTCGGCTGGTGAACTGAGTGCCTCGATCTGACACGATACAAGTCGGTACGCCATGTAGTCGCACGATCTCGTCAATATAGAGCTGAGCATACTGAGCGAAGCTGAAAGTCGTCTTCACTGGAAGGAAGTGAGCCGCTTTCGTCAATCTATCCACGATCACCCAGATGGAGTCGTACCCTCGACTGGTCCTGGGTAGACCCACAACGAAGTCCATCGAAATCTGTTCCCATTTCCACTCCGGAATGGGTAACGGCAGTAGCTCTCCTGCGGGCCTCTGGTGCTCGGCCTTGACTTGCTGACAAGTCAGGCGTCTCGAAACGAACTCCGCAATGTCCCTCTTCATCCCGTCCCACCAGTAGGTCTCTCTCATATCATGGTACATCTTGGTGGAACCGGGGTGGACACTATACACTGATCGGTGTGCCTCCTCAAGAATGTCGCGCCGCAATCCATCAGCATCTGGTACGCACAGTCTAGATCCATATCGTAAAATCCCCTGATCATCAACCACGAACTCGGAAAATCTGCCCTGTCCCATCTGTGCCATGATCTCTGAGCAACGGTCGTCACTGCGCTGTGCCTCATATATACGGTCAAGCAACTGTGGGCGTACACGAACATGCGCGAGCTGTCCCCCTGTCTGAGTGAACTCGAACTCAACTCGACTGTCGCATAACATCTGCCAATCTGCTGAAGACTGCCTCTGAACTGTGCTCAAAAAGGATAGACTACCCCCGGGCCTCCTACTCAACGCATCTGCCACCACATTCGCCTTGCCTGGGTGATAATAGATCTCGCAGTCGTAGTCTTTCACCAACTCCATCCAACGACGCTGTCTGAGGTTCAGGTCTCGCTGCTGAAATATGTACTTTAAGCTCTTGTGATCGGTGAATATCTGACATGACTCGCCGTAAAGGTAATGTCGCCAAATCTTCAGTGCAAAGACCACTGCAGCCATCTCCAAATCATGAGTGGGGTAGTTCTGTTCATGCTTCTTCAACTGCCGAGAAGCATAAGCGATCACCCGGCCATGCTGCATCAAAACGCATCCTAATCCCACTCGCGAAGCATCACAGTAGACAACAAATCCTCCTGATCCCGAAGGTAAAGATAATACCGGCGCCGTAGTCAAACAAGTCCGTAGCTGCTGAAAACTGCGCTCGCACTCCTCTGTCCAAACGAAAGGAACTCCCTTCCGGGTCAAACCGGTCAACGGTGCAGCTATACGGGAGAAGTCCTGAACAAAACACCTGTAGTAGCCCGCCAAGCCTAGAAAACTACGGATCTCAGTAACCGATGTAGGTCGGGGCCACTGCTGAACAGCCTCAATCTTCTTCGGGTCCACACAAATGCCATCTCTCGTAACCACGTGACCCAAGAATCCGACGCTGTCCAGCCAGAAAGCACACTTGGAGAACTTCGCGAACAGCTGGTGCTCCCTCAGAGTCTGTAACATAATCCGCAAGTGCTGCTCGTGCTCCTCTCTGCTCCGGGAGTACACCAAGATATCGTCGATAAACACGATGATGAACAAGTCAAGATACGGCCTGAATGTACGGTTCATCAAATCCATAAATGCTGCTGGGGCGTTGGTGAGTCCGAACGACATCACCAAAAACTCGTAGTGGCCGTAGCGCGTGCGGAAAGCTGTCCTCGGTATATCCTCCTGTCGAACTCGCAGCTGATGGTATCCTGATCGCAAGTCGATCCTCGAAAAATACCCCGCACCCTGAAGCTGGTCGAACAAATCATCAATGCGCGGCAACGGATATCTGTTCCGAACGGTAACTTTGTTCAGATGGCGGTAGTTGATACATAAGCGCAAACTTCCATCCTTCTTCTTGACAAACAGGACCGGAGCACCCCACGGAGAAACACTCGGTCGAATAAGCCCCTTATCCAACAAATCCTGCAACTGATCCTTCAGCTCTCGAAGCTCTGCCGGGGCCATCCGATAAGGCGGTATAGAAATAGGCCCCGAACCGGGAATCAAATCAATGCAGAACTCAACATCGCGCTCAGGCGGTAGCCCAGGTAGCTCATCAGGGAAAACATCAGGGAACTCACAAACTACCGGGACCCGGTCCAACGGAACCTCTGCAGCTCGAGTATCACAAACAAACGCTAAGAATCCCTGACATCCCTTCCGCAAGAGCTGACCAGCGCGAAGAGAAGAAATTAAGCTGGGAAGGGTGACACTGCGGTCTCCCTGAATAACAAGGACTGGCTCTCCCGGAAAGCTAAATCTGACTGCCTTCTCACGGCAGTCCACCGAAGCATAACAAGTGGCTAGCCAATCCATGCCCAGAAGCACATCAAAGTCCAACATATCGAGGAGTATCAAATCAACTGATGAATCCCTCTCCCCAATACGAACGGAACACAAACGAAATACAAACCGAGCGACAAACGACTCGCCTACCGGAGTAACAACAACAAGCGGCTGATCTAACGATGACGACTCACGGCCCAACATCGGTGCAAAGTGTGTAGAGACGTACGAATGTGTGGAACCTGGGTCGAATAATACCCGTGCGTCGAAAGAACAAATTGGCAAGGTACCTGTCACAACGGCATTGGATGCCTGCGCATCCTGCGGTGTCAAAGCAAAAACTCGGGCCTGTCCTCCACCGATAGCGGGCTGACCTCGACCTCGGCCTCTGCCTCCTCGTCCTCTCTGAACAGGACCGCCGCGTCCACGGCCTCTCGGTGCACCTAACTGGCGTGGAGCATCGCCTGGGGTAGGAAGTAGGGCTCTCTGAGGAGGGGGTGGTGATGGTGGTAGGGTCACGTGCGGAACTGTCGCTGCTCCCTGTCGTCTCACCGGACAGTCTCTGACAAGATGGTGCAAACTCCCGCACCCAAAACACCCTGGAGACGGCTGCTGCCCCTGGGGATAAGAACCATATAACTGCCCCTGCCCAAATCCTCTGCCAGGCCTATCTCTCGGAAAGAATCTGGCGCGCTGCCTCTGAGGCGGTACATCGGTGCGCATCCTCTTCGGCCCAGAAACGGCCGAAGTCTGTGATATGCGTGCCTCCATCCGCAATGCCGTATCCCTAGCAGCTGAATAAGTGTCGTAGTGCTGGGCGCCAATGGCAAGATATAGCTGGGCATCAAGTCCCTGTACGAACCTCTTCACCATCTTCTCCTCGGTATCCACCAAATACTGCGCATATCGGGACAACTGTGTAAACTGGATGTCATACTCAGACACCGTCATCCCAGGTGTCTTGACTAAGGCCTCGAAGCTGCGAGCTCTGGCGTCACGAACGCTCTCTGGAAGGAAATGGGCTAGAAAGACCGCTGTAAACTCGGCCCAAGTCATAGGCGGTAGATCTGCAGCTCGACCTCTCAAGACTGACTCCCACCATGTCTGCGCGAGACCCTCTAGTCGGAAACTCGCAAGCTCTACCCATCGATCATCCGAACATCTCAGCGAACGGCAGATCCTGGCTAAACTGTCAAGAAACGTATGTGGGTCCTCCGCTGCCTCGGTGCCGGTGAATACTGGAGGTCTCAGCCTCATGAAATCCTGTAGTGAAACCGGAATGGCCACGGTGGTAGTAGTAGGAGCAGGTATCATGGTCATCTGTGATGTAGTAGGTACGTCATCCGGCCTCGGTGTACGACTGGCTGCAACTAGGGATCCTACCATCTGACGTAGCTCCTGCATGCCTCCCATCATCTGTCGCAACTCCTCCATACCGGTCTCGAGCCTATCCATACGGCCTGGGGAAGGTGGATCGGTCTGTCCCTGCGGCGTAGGCATACCACCCTGCTCAGTCCTAGTCCCGGACGAGCCAGCTCGAATCTCGTCTCTGGCGGCAGCCCTCTGTGCCCTCGTAGCCTTCGGCGGCATAGTGGCTGTTACAGGAAAACGGATAGTAAGGACAGTGCAAGGATCATAGGATACATGGAATTGAAGAAGGAATTTTTCAAGCAAGTATATCCTAAAGTCACTTAGGCGGAGTACCGTATCGTAAGTATGCCGCGGACATACGCACGCTACGTTACCCTGCTTAAGTCACTTACTCCATCTACCAAGGGTCATCCTACACTCAAAAAGGTAAAACCTATCTCTCTGATACCAACTTTGTCACGACCCGCAGGGTACGGAACGTGACTGGCACTTAAGTTTACGAAACGTCTAAAGGCGTCCGTAAAATAAGTAAGCCAAAAGCCCAGAAAACAAAACCAATTAAGCAAAAGAGTGAAGAAAACCCAAGAAATTTGAAAGCAAGTTTATCAAATAAGTCATGTAAAACCCTTTTTAAAAACAATACTAATTTTCCCGAAAATTTCGGCAGAGTCTCCTTTGTAAATACTGGCCCCCAAAAATGGGTACAACAAGAATATATGTAAAACCAACAATAAGGCATCCCCAAGCGGGAGCTAGCTCTTCGCCATAAGGCGGTCACAAATCCCACGCAATATAAATGACAACAAGCATAAAGAAGCATAAGGAAGCATGAAAAAGTAGCATGTCAGCTCAAGTGAGCTCGACCCCAAAATACAGCATAAAATATACAAACCTCACAGTCTCATCTCTAGGTCAATATACAATAATCTGGTAGAAACAGTAGATGGAGTACACTAGATACAAATAATATACAAGGTGGTACAAAAATGATAACATAACCCACCTATGAGCAAATCTCGAGCTCAGGCAAAAGAACAAGTGCGCCCGCCGCTACTGAACTGACGGAGCGGACCTGCAAAAGACTGTGGCACAACGGGGGTGAGTTGCCAACTCGTGAGTAATAAATAACATCTACAAAGGCTATCGTATGCATGCACACAAGCATCCTAGCATCTATAATACAGGTATGACTGGATGCACTAGCAGGTGTGTATATAACATCAGTGTACTAATATGTATGCAACATGAATATCTGAGGTCTCAATAGGTATATATATAAGAAATATTTTATCTCTTTTTGTTTTTGAAACTCTTTTAGAATGCCAGCATAATGTCAATGAATCGACGAAAATCGGTGTCCAGCAACGACACCCAAAAGCTGTCTCAAACCTCATAAATGTATCTCTGGCCTCAGCCGTCCGGCTGACCCATCTCAAATATCAATATCTCATCATCTAGCGGCCACGGTCGGTATCCTCTGGATATCCGCCGTCCCAAACAGTCACCGGTAGGTAATCCGTCCCCTGCCAGGCTCAACGTCATCACCACATTCCTCTTGCCCCGGGGTACCTTACCGGGCCCACCATGTACCCGTGCCGGTTCCTCCACTCCTCGACACGGATTTCCAAATCCACAGCAAACTCATGGTGGACGACACTTACATCACTAGAAAACCGCAATTTACATATTTTAAAAATATAATAAGTTTAGAAATTTTGCGGCTTTCCCCCGAAATCCAGCAATATCATAAAATCTCAAGAAATCCTCATAAGTGCATATATCAATGATAATGAATGCGTATGATATCAATAATCAAGTTGCGATGTGTGATTAATGTATTAAGCATGAACAATTAATATGATGAAGTACATGCACATGAATAGCAATACTACGGTTTCATTTTTAAGGAATTAAAGGCAATAGTACCAGTTTAAGTATCAATTAGTAAAAGGTTTCAATTTAAAAGTTATCTAGTGTGGTGGCATGGCAATTACCAGGGTGTGTGTGTAAACATGAATAGTGCTCGTGCTGCATATAAAGACCCTGGTAATGGTGCAGGTGTCCTATGAAATGGTTTCGTATAGGTATGTCAATATAATGCATGGATGCAGCAAATAGTCAATTAAGTATTTCACCCCTAATTACTAACATTACTAAGGATCTTGTAAGTTACTAAAACTATCGGGCGGCTTGCGCCATCCAACGATAGTCCCCCGTAGATGTTACATCTACTCACCGAGATCCCTGGCTAGCTGTGTCCAATCACCGCCTTTCCCTTTCGCGCCGCGTCTGACGTCTCCGCGACCGAACCTGGAATTTACATCAATACCAAACATGAGGTTACATATCAAGAACGACGCAAAACCCAAACGAAACTACTAACGTTCGCTAGCTAGGTACAACGTGCACAAAGTGCGCGGAACACACGCGAAAATCGCAAAAACTGCCAAAAAAACGCCGATTTGGTCGCCCGGCAAAACTAAAACCCGACTACCCAACAAACCGCACTCACGCATCCTAAAAGTCGTAGGACAAGCCATTACAATCATCAAGATGTCGAAAATAATCCATCACATAATTTATATAAAAATCTAGTAAGCATATACATTCCAAAAAATCGGTGCAACAATCGCCGATTTGCGACAAAACAACTACAATAAAGCATAATTACCCAAGCACACTACAAGCAATCTACAAACACTAATTACAACACAATAGCAATGATTCCAATCCTATTTTCCATAACCACCAATTCTTGAATTTATAACCTAGCAAAATCCAATCAATTTCCACACTTGAAAACTTAATTAACACTAATTTCAAACCCAATTAGCAAGTTCACCTCTTAGATTTAGGTTAGCAAAGTACTAGATAACAAATTAGGTTCAATCAATTAAATAATGTTTTCTAAACCTTAATCAACTCACTAATCAAGCTACACAACTCAATTCCATACACTAACCCTCTCTTGAAATTCCTAAAACGACAATTACAACTAAAATCGAACTTTTAAAGTTAACTAAATTAACACAATTAGAAGACTACATAACAAGGTAACCATATAGATTAGTTCATTAACAACTAGATTAACTATAAAACAACTTAATTAACCACCATGGTTCAAAACCCTAGTTTAATATCAACCATAAACTATCAAATTCAACTCAAGAAACAACTCAAGAATTGAGGCCAGAAATTTCTGGTCTCACACAAGGTGGGGCTGTCCTAGGGCTGAGGAAAAAGAGAGAGGGGTTTTACAAAAGAAATTTTATGCAAAAAGGCCCCCTACAACTCAAAAATTGCAAGTTTTAGCTCAAAATTCAATAAATTCGTTTCATAACATAAAAATTTGTTAAAAATCAAAATAAATTACTAAAAATTCATGTTATCACTAGATTATAATTATCATAATTTTAGAGATTAAAATTAGCCCGGAAAAATTTGTATTTATCGCTTATTTAATGTATTTTCTTACCGGCTTAAAATAATATTAAAAAATTGAAAAATAGGGAAAAATTTTGAAATGACCAAAATTTCATAATTAACTCATTAGCTACTAAAAACAAGTAATTACCTATCCATTTAAGGTATAATTAGCCCTAAACTGCAAAATATCGAGAAAGACGGTTTTCGGAAAAATACCGAATTTTCACCGAATTTCAGGAAAACACCAAAACGACTTTTCAAGACGCTACAGTAGTCTGTAGGTTCTAACCTATGAGCACACCGTGTGCCGTATCGGTTTTTCGGATTTGGTTTTAATTGCATTTCGATGTGTTTTGATTGTATGTACCTTTGAGTGGACTTCCGAGACGATGAAGCACATCAATTTCAGATAAGCAAGGAGTTTAGCAGGTGAGTAGATTTATATCTACGGGGGAAGTCGGGTGGATGGCGTATAGCACCCCCGCAACCGTAGTGCTAAGGATATATATATAGTCTATAGGGTTATTAGAATACTATATGTGATAGTATTAGGCATGGTAGAAAGATATATCTCTAGTTCTATTTTCTTAACCTTTGAGCTATATATACACATATATGGGGAAAAGGAAATTATGATATGATGATACGAGTCGTTATGATACGACATAATGATATAAGGCGATATTGTTAGTGATATATGCCCTAGAGACCATTATTGTATCATACCGGTTTGTATATTACTTAATGGAAGCTTGGGATATACACATATATAGTAACAGTCTTGCTCGAAATGGTAGTATGCTACCTGGTTTGTTTCTACCTCAATATGTGCATGTGTTTCTTTTAGCATGTCGCTTATACATATTGGTAGAGCCCTTAGGATATTTGCTTGATTACCAGCGTTGTGATGGCAGTCACACTAGTGGGGGCTGGGTAGTCTATAAGCACATCCTATACAGGTCCCTAATCGTAGGATTATCGAGACGGGGCATCGATACTCCAGAGTAGACTAGTGTATACACTTCTCATCCCAGCAGGGGAGATGGTCTGTCCCACGGCCATTAGTATATCGGACTGGAGATGGTATACAGGTGCTCATTAGGTTATGAGTACACTGGACAGGACTCATCGGGAACTGTTGGTGGGTGTTATACCTATCGTCGAGTAGCAGTTCCCAGGTGACATGAGTACAGCTTAGCCCGTCGACTTGACACTGTTACTTCGCCTCGAGTGTGTTTCCACAATACTTTGATTACTACCCTACCACAGCTCAAAGGAGTCGTGTAAACAGGTAGTAATTGGGTGTAGTCCCGAAGCACTTGGAGACAGTGGCGGTTAGATAGGATTCGTCTCTCCTAGTATTGGGGGTTGATATCGCGCTGTGTTCGGAAGGCCATTACACAAAGTCCTTGGCCAAGGCAAGCGAGATTTACTAATAGATACTCCAGTAGTTTCTCAGGGTGTTTTGGGCTACACTCTGACACGACTTATTGTGCTATTAGGGATCTGACGATTACCGCCCCCTAGGCCCGATATGCGATACTCTTAGATGAATAGACCGGACTGTACGGAGATTGTCACATACAGGCTCAATAGGAGTACGGATGAGTTAGATCATCGGCCTTCTTATCGACACATACCTGGGTAGCCGTTACGTGCAGCTAGTACCGCTTGCAGCTTATGGTTAAACCTACTGTCAACGTATTGTCGAGTTTTTAGAGTCCCACATTGAGAGTTTCCCTGGATCGGGAAAAGGGTATAGAGGCCGTATGGTTTTACGGAAGGGCTTCGATCACTTACGTGTACTTGTGCACGTATAATGATCGGGCGGATAATATTAGTGGGCTTTCTTTTAAGCCGGATCCTAGTATTATATTGATGGATTATTTTCGTCGCTTTGTATTCATATTCTACGGAATGCGGATGCGGGTATGTATATACGGATAAGGGGGCATTCTCGTAATTTCATCGGGATTGGCTTCTAGAAGAAACACCTCATTAGGGTTTCTATTTCTTTTGGAATTTAAATTTAAATAAGGTGGAGGAAATGAGGTGGAGGTGGACAAAACATCAAGCATGACTCACCATTAGATATTTTCAAGCATGCTAGATATTTGTTGAAATCTTTTCTCATCAATCATAAGCATGCTTGATTATTCTTTACAGGGGCCAAGCTTTATTCTTTAGTTACTTATCCTCTCTCATTTCCTCAAGCCATCTTCTTCTTCCTCTAAAACCTAAATGTCTTATGAGTTGAGAAACCTAGGGTTCCAAGAGACAAAGTAACTCATCTTCTCACTCTATACCCTCTAGGACTTCTAGTTTAGCGAACTAGAAGACGTAGTTATCTCAGATTCGAGGTAGGAGCTCGGACTATAGACTCTCGGGTGGATCGTCTTTGATACGAGGTGGCCGTAGAGGTTGCCCGACCCATTTTCAATCCTTGGAGCTGACGACGAGTAGAGGACAGCGAAGAAGACCCGAAGGACTTGGTATCGTGAGGTATAACTTTCATCCGAGTAGTTAAACCTCATTGCAAGTTTGCTAGTTAGGGTTTAGTATCGATCCTGGAGTTCAAGTCGGTGTTGGGAGTTTCGAAAAATCGTTTTTTTCATATTCTGCCTTCCCGCGGACACGTGGGGTGTGCAACATCGACTTACAGTGGTATCAGAGCCTAACTAAACCATAGCCAATAGTTTGGACGAAGTGTAAACTACGAAACCGAAATAACTTCGAAACACGAAACCTAAACTCCAAGTTTCTGTCAATTTTTTCCGAGCCTCTAAAAATTATTTAAACAATTGCAGAGTGCTCTACTTCTTATAAGATGAACACACACCAAAAACGAGGCATTTTCACCTTTTTTTGACTGGCCACAAGCTCAAAAAAACTAGCCTCACCTTTTTAGTTGTGGTGAAATTCTATGAATTTGTGTCTGTGTTCTAGTTGCTTGGATCTAAGGTCTCAGTTGTTATTTTTTTTGCCAATTTGGGATATACTGTTATCTTTTTACTGTGGCAATACGGAGTGTTTCGAAGTCGTAGTTTTAACGTCGTTTAAAGTTTTAAGTTGTGATATATGTGTTTAGAAACGTCGACTGGTTGTTATACGTCGATTAGTCGGGGTTGCACATATATGTGTTGTTGTTCTTATGGTTTGTGTATATGAACTTATTGGATCGTCGCGGATGAATAGCCGGGGATGTGAGATGAGGGTTTTTCATTCTTTCATTCAATGTAAAATTGTAAAGTGATGTAATATTCTTTTGCGGGGCATGTTCATACCAGAATAGTGCATTTTATACCACCCATTCTTACGCTCGAGTGTTTATAGGTAGGTGCTTTTAATCCGTGTTTGTTACATATTTACAGATTACAGGTTTCCAGTACAAATATTGCAAATCAAGACAAAATCTCCACAGTTACACCAAATACAGAACATCTGTTGATAGCAGATAAAAGCCGGGTTTCGGTCATCCATATCCGTCCAGTGCTGCGTACCGGTTCCAGAGACAAGACATATGACAGCGGTCATTCGTGTCTCGGACAAGCGCAGAGCACGAGAGGGGCAGCTCAAGAATCAATGGGTGCGCGGAGCTCGAGGGAGAAAAGGTCAAAAGTATTATTTTTGTTGCCACTTTGGACCATTGCAAATCTGATGCAACTGTGGAAGCAAACTGCAATTTGGTATATGTAGAATAACAGAGGACAGAGAACCAGGGAAGCACCCGTAACTTGAGGGCCCAACTCCCTAAAAGGGCCGCGGAACCGCGGCATAAGCATGCTTAGGCCGCGGTTCCGCGGCCGTATAGACTCCTCGTTCTGTCGTTTTTTGGGGGCATTTTGGTACATTCATTTAGGGGCAGATTCTTGCCCTAGATTTCCAGTTCCCTTCCTATAAATACCCCAGAACTGAGCCAAACCAAGGGGTCCATTTCTTTTAGCCACTTTAGTGTAGTTTTAGTTCTTCTTCTTCTTCTTCATTCTTCCTCCATTGAAATGTAGTGAGAGCATTGAGTGGATGTGAATAAAGATGAGGGTTTTTGTATCATTCTTTTTGCTTAGCTTCCCCCTTGAGCTCTCTACCTTAACTTGATCTTGCAACCTCTTAAGTGAGCTTGCAAGTTTAAGCTTTGGTCATTGGTCTCAAGGGGTTGTATTATTTTGTTCTCTCTTTAGTGCTTCATTTCACATGAGTTCTTTATCCTTCTCTTGATCTTGCAACCTCTTGATTGAGCTTGCAAGTTTAAGGGTTGGCTTTTGATCCCATGCTTGTTTTGAGTTCTATGGTTCTTGTAATTACTTTCTTGCATTTTTCATTCTTGTCTTTAATTACTTGCAATTTATTACCATGCACTTTAATTACTTGCTTGTAATCTTTTCTTTTCTTTGTTCTTTCCGTTCTCTCTTTTTGGTTATTTTTGTGAATGATTGTAATTATTATTGTTAAGAAGAAATACGATATTATAAGTTAACGTTTCTTTGCTCATTTCCTTTTCCCGTATTTTCCATTGAACTCCGCCCAAACGATACGCAATCGCTCCGTTAGGCACCCTACCCTAACAAGATAACGGTGATTCCTAACCGCGACCGGTTGCGTTCGGTTTGGCCGGAAGCGAAAGCAAGAGACAAGAACGGAAGGACAAGGGTAAATAAGCCGGATTCCACGAATACCGCGCTTAAATCCCCTAATCCACGTTGTTGCCGATTGTTCTAGCTTCAATTGGTCAAGACTCGGCTCAAAGGATTTGAGTACGGATTTCTTTAGCTTACAATCTCGTATCTTTTTCTTAACAACTTTATACTTGCAAATAAAACACATAGGATAGACTCGAACAAACACATATAAATTCTTTATTGACTCGTCTAAAACTCGAAAGGACATACAACCATCTCCCTGTGGATCGACCCGAGCTCAACCGGCTAGCTGCATAGCGACACCGTCTTGATTGCGGTTAACTTTAATTCTACCATTCAAATGGCGCCGTTGCCGGGGAGACGGTAGCGTATTTTCTTTCTTGTTATTCGGGTTAATATTCTTTTTGTATATATTTATAAAATATATATATATATATATATATATATCTTTTTGTTTTTTTTTTATATTTTTGTGAGCAAGTCTGCAGATTTTTGCGGATTTGCAAACGGCGATTGTGGGGAGCAAAGTGTACGTTCAAAGCTAAGGTGATTGCAAAATACAGTGCCAAAGATCCGGGTAGTTTGACCCGCGCAAGCGAACTTTTCAAGCTTACCGGATTTGATTCAACGGGGGTTTCCTAACCCAAAACTTAACGGTACGTACTTTACTAACACCTTCTTCTCAAATCCGACGCATCCAATATACTATTCTTTGCAGGATTCTTTGCAAGTTCGCTAGCAAACGCTAAAAATTGACTAACCCGTATTTGTTGCAGTGCCGCGCTTAAACTAAAAAACGATTGTTTGATTATTTATAGAATTTTTATTGAATTGCGCATTGCATACATTAATACGGACTTAAGGGCAAGCGAACCCCACAATATACGGTAAAGGATTTCATCACCTTTTCTATGGCCCACATATCACGAACTTGAGCATAACGTTTACCCACACAAAATTTAAAAGAAACTAGACTTTAAGCCTTAAGGACTTCGCGCTCACTAGGAGAAGTTAACTGTGTTTAGAACCTCGCTTAACGGTATATTGCTTACGGGGTGTCTAGGAAAGTGTTAACGGCGAAACCGCCAAAAGAGAAAGGGTTATTTAATTAAGGAACTTCGCGAAAGCGTTGGAAAACCTCCCCTTATCTCTGCACTTACCTGGCCTCGTGATCAGTGTATCTTGAGCCCGTTTCTCGACACAGTTTTACTTCGACAATCAAGTTCTGGAGCAGGTCTAGTTGACCTAGGTGAACCCTAGAACGATTAGGTGTGTGGTATTTTTGTGTCGTGATTATTTTTGTCCATATTCTTTTTGTGTGTATATTTCATTCTTCTGTTAATATATAAAAAAAATAAAAAAATAAAATAATATCACATTCTTTTTCTCCTCCTTTTCTCTACCTTTCTTTCTCTCTCTTCATATCATGGGTACCCCGCCTCGAAAATCTCTTGCCGAACTTTGGTACCCACAACCAGACATTACTTCTTACGGTTCTTGCTTTGGCCGAACTTCGAACGACCCCTCCATGCCCAAAATTTCATTGAGAGATCGGATAGACGCGTCTAGGACAAACAATTTGACTCCGCAATCCACTTCGTATCAACCATTTCATACATTCACCCCTTCTTACAGTCATGTTGCAACTCCAAGACCTATGTCTATTGCAGAACGTATTGAACAATCTCGTAGCCGATCTTTCACTCCTTTCACCACTTCAAATTCTTGGGATCAACAATTCTATTCACCTTCCTATCCAAATGTTGATCCTGCTCCTATCCAGCCATTCAATTCCTACCAATCCTACCCTACTTTTGCACCTTCCCTAGACATTGCATCAGAACCGCCATTTAGGAGTTTTCAGTATCCAAACAACTTTGAATCTTTTACTGAAACCCCTTCACAACCAATGTCTAGTCTAGAACAGTCGTTGGAAGACTTTAGGGTAGCGTCAAGCCAACAGATGATGGATTTGAATGCGTCCATGGCCTCTCTCATACAACCTACTGACCCGGTAGCTAGTTTCCAACTAGCTCCAAATTTTCCAATGTATGAAGAAGCGGCAGGACAGGCTGTGAATTTGAGTGGAGAGAGTGAGATGTACCCCCTTCCAAATCAAACCTACCTGTCCCAAATTGAATCCCACAACTCCTGTTTTGAAAGTCTATCGAGTATCCCACATGCTTTATCAATTGAAGATAGAATGATTAATGAGTTGTGCGACTTTGTAGTGTTTGATTTACCTGATTGTGAAGGGTCCCTTCCAAGTGAAACCACACCCAATCCTTTTGACCTCTACACCTCCATCTTAGAACCTGAATTGATTGAAATCCATGCTTTTGATGAGGTGTCTGAGAAAATTGACTTTCACTTGATTAAGGATATTGACGCTGGGACTATTTTGGATGATGAACCTGTAGATTTGACTGAGTTTTTCTCTCCAATTCATCATCCCGAGTCATTAAATGTTTTTCCCGAACCTCATATGCGTCTGGACTTTGATGAAATATGCATGGATGAGCTTAACTTTGAGGAGAATTTTGAGGATATTTTTTAGGATGAAACAGTTCTAGATGATGAGTCGGATTTTCCAATTCATCCTGTTCCTTTCACTGACTGTGTACACCCTCCAGAACCCTTAACCGATACCCTTCCTCAACCACTTCCCTCCATCCTTTCCATCGTTCCGACCTTGCAAGAACCCGTATCATTTTCACTTCCTGTGTCTGGTTTACCAAGTTCGGCGTACCCATGGTTTCTTACGAATCTTGAGGGATTTGACCCAATTTCTCGCCATATTGATAGATTAGTACAATCCGTCTTTTCACATCGATCATTACAGATTGTACTAATTTATTCAATCCATTTCCACCCTCAAGTTCGTATTCCATTTCTTTCTCCCTTCCACCATTCTTCTTCTCATATACCGAGATCGTATCCCGCTTCTATCTCCATACGGTCTCGCGTAGTCTCCATTTCTTACCTCTTCACCTTCTTTCACCAGCCACTGCTTTATCACGATAAGATCTTTGAATGGTTGGTACTAACTTTTGGCCTGTGTAAGGCCTTGTATAGCTTGATACTGTTCTCTTTCCCCCCTAATCCTGAATTTCAACGCTTAACAGTGGAAACACTGTTTTACTTAAGTTTGGGGGAGACAACTTTTTTATATATATTTTTTGTTTTCCTTTTTTTTGTATATAATTTGTTTTTAGGGAGCGCCGACAATTTTGATCCTCTTGGTGTAGCCTGACAGTGAGGGCACTGTCAAGTTTAAGTTTGGGGGTGTGCTCGGTAAGCTTTCTTCCTTCGCATTCATTTGTATATTTTGCATTTGCATACCCTATTAAAAACCCACAAAAATTGAAAATTTTCCAAAAAATATAAAAACTTTGTCGTCAAGTTAGCTAATAGGGTAACTTAGATTTTTATTCTGAAAGTTTAGTTGATATATTAGAAATAACTAACTCCTAGGCTTAGGAATTAAAAACCCTAAAAATAACCCTCATTCTGTGTAACTTTGGTAAGTATACGTCCTTACAGTTTTTTTTGAGAAATAGGTAATCTTGAGTTCAGTTCTTGAGTTAAGTCAAGATGAAGGGAAAGTATTGAAGCTTTACTGGAGGATAAGTCTGAAAAATAGTTTCTTTTCTTGAGTTTAAATTTAGAAAGTATATACCCTACAACTGCACCTACACGTACCTTGAAACTTGGGATAGTAGAGGATACCTAGAAATACTCTTGCCTGAAAGCCCAGTATGAAAGAAAAAAAACGGTATTTAAAGCTAAACACCAAAAGAGCTTATTGAAAAATATATCCGGTCTTGAAAAAGAAAAAAAAAGAAAAAGAAAAAGAAAAATAGAATAAAGTCAAGACCTGGAAACTGCTATTTACGCTTTAAGCTCACACATTCAGTAATCGGCTATTAGTGCCTCAAGAAGCATTAATAGTCGCATGAAAGGTGTGTGAGCAAATCCGTCCATCCTTAATGAAAAGAAGTAGTATTAGGTATTAGGGCAAGGGTATTATAGCTTGAATTGAATTCTTGAGTGTAGGGGTGCAAATATACACACACGTAGGGGTATACAATCGATGTTTGGATAAAAGATAGAAATAAAGAATAAGACTGGTGTTTTCTGTAAAGTTGATAAAAATCCCTGATTTGAGGCCGCACTTTAGAAGGAAAACTCAGGAGAACCAACATCTTTCTAAACTTTTTTGGAACGTATAGGACCTAAGGTTAAATAGATAGGAGGTGTGAAAAATAAGGGTTGAATATTTCTAACTTAGGATGATAGAGTTTCTAACGTAAATACTAAACTGTAGGAGTAGAATCGATGTTAACTTATGACACTAGCTCGACGGGATTTTGTGGGTGTAATCCGCTGAAAACCCTCAGGAGACAACACTCCTCCTACTAGGGACACCTAGAGGTTTAACGGCTTGTTGCACGCGCTCAGTGCAATCGCGTTCCCTGCGAAAGTGCGGTTAGGATTTTATTTTTGTGAATAATTGGTTTTGCTCGGGACGAGCAAAAGTTAAGTTTGGGGGTATTTGTTCATACCAGAATAGTGCATTTTATACCGCTCATTCTTACGCTCGAGTGTTTATAGGTAGGTGCTTTTAATCCGTGTTTGTTACATATTTACAGATTACAGGTTTCCAGTACAAATATTGCAAATCAAGACAAAATCTCCACAGTTACACCAAATACAAAACATCTGTTGACAGCAGATAAAAGCCGGGTTCCGGTCATCCATATCCGTCCAGTGCTGCGTACCGGTTCCAGAGACAAGACATATGACAGCGGTCATTCGTGTCTCGGACAAGCGCAGAGCACGAGAGGGGCAGCACAAGAATCAATGGGTGCGCGGAGCTCGAGGGAGAAAAGGTCAAAAGTATTATTTTTGTTGCCACTTTGGACCATTGCAAATCTGATGCAACTGTGGAAGCAAACTGCAATTTGGTATATGTAGAATAACAGAGGACAGAGAACCAGGGAAGCACCCATAACTTGAGGGCCCAACTCCGCAAAAGGGCCGCGGAACTGCGGCATAAGCATGCTTAGGCCGCGGTTCCGCGGCCGTATAGACTCCTCATTCTGTCGTTTTTTGGGGGCATTTTGGTACATTCATTTAGGGGCAGATTCTTGCCCTAGATTTCCAGTTCCCTTCCTATAAATACCCCAGAACTGAGCCAAACCAAGGGGTCCATTTCTTTTAGCCACTTTAGTGTAGTTTTAGTTCTTCTTCTTCTTCTTCATTCTTCCTCCATGGAAATGTAGTGAGAGCATTGAGTGGATGTGAATAAAGATGAGGGTTTTTGTATCATTCTTTTTGCTTAGCTTCCCCCTTGAGCTCTCTACCTTAACTTGATCTTGCAACCTCTTAAGTGAGCTTGCAAGTTTAAGCTTTGGTCATTGGTCTCAAGGGGTTGTATTATTTTGTTCTCTCTTTAGTGCTTCATTTCACATGAGTTCTTTACCCTTCTCTTGATCTTGCAACCTCTTGATTGAGCTTGCAAGTTTAAGGGTTGGCTATTGATCCCATGCTTGTTTTGAGTTCTATGGTTCTTGTAATTACTTTCTTGCATTTTTCATTCTTGTCTTTAATTACTTGCAATTTATTACCATGCACTTTAATTACTTGCTTGTAATCTTTTCTTTTCTTTGTTCTTTTCGTTCTTTCTTTTTGGTTATTTTTGTGAATGATTGTAATTATTATTGTTAAGAAGAAATACGATATTATAAGTTAACGTTTCTTTGCTCATTTCCTTTTCCCGTATTTTCCATTGAACTCCGCCCAAACGATACGCAAGCGCTCCGTTAGGCACCCTACCCTAACAAGGTAACGGTGATTCCTAACCGCGACCGGTTGTGTTCGGTTTGCCCGGAGGCGAAAGCAAGAGACAAGAACGGAAGGACAAGGGTAAATAAGCCGGATTCCACGAATACCGCGCTTAAATCCCCTAATCCACGTTGTTGCCGATTGTTCTAGCTTCAATTGGTCAAGACTCGGCTCAAAGGATTTGAGTACGGATTTCTTTAGCTTACAATCTCGTATCTTTTTCTTAACAACTTTATACTTGCAAATAAAACACATAGGATAGACTTGAACAAACACATATAAATTCTTTATTGACTCGTCTAAAACTCGAAAGGACATACAACCATCTCCCTGTGGATCGACCCGTGCTCAACCGGCTAGCTGCATAGCGACACCGTCTTGATTGCGGTTAACTTTAATTCTACCAATCAGGGCACATCCGGGTTGAGGTTGTAGCCACCGTAGTATTATTTTCTTTTGCTGTTTTTTGCTCCTAGGATAGACCCAAGGTAGGGTGCACAAACTACCGGATACTTTAAAGTGCCGAGTGACCTACTCAATTTGATGATGGAGGTTGCTTCACTTCGGGTATTTGGCGGGTAGTTTGCTACACCCGTAGGGGTCTGGTGCAGGGTTTGGCTATTCATCACAACCGTGGAATCTGTCTTTCGTTACAGGCTTAAACGAAACGCGGAATTCCTAGTATATCCAATATGTTCATCTGTGATCTGGAATGCCTATTATTGCGTGAGACGAATGTTTATTATATATATGCTATATAGTAGACGTTGCTTATGTTTTTCACCCGCGCTAGTACAGCCCCGGCTCTGGCGTTAGTTAAGTAACCTAACGGTGTTAGACGGGGCCCAATGGCAAATGCGGATGGCATAAGTGGACGTAGTATTTTCATCTTTTTCTGTGATGATAGGTGTAAATGATGGGACTGCATTAGATTAATGCAAAGCAAATAAACCAAAGCTGAATCATTGGAACAAATTTTAAAACCACTCTGTTTTTTCAAAACAAGAGACTTTTAAATGCAGAGCTTAAACCACTCCTTTTAAAAGCTATCAGGTTCCTTTGATTATATCAAGTTCACCACGTTCACGGTTTCACCAAAACCATTCGTAGCCCTCCGTCATTTTAGTTGAATATTCAGTAATATTCAAGCTATGTATTTTGATCTTCGTCAAGGCATAGTGTTTGGTAGCTGCTGGGTATTCATCTATAGCATAGATAGATGGGTTAGTTTGGGATAGTCTACTATTTTGGCCTTCGTCAAGGGTATGTACAGGTGGGATCAAATTAACCTGGACAATGACGGGTAGAACTTGACATGTGACTTATGATATATTGGCCTTCGTCAATGTCATAAGAGCATGGGGCAAAAATCCACATCGGGGGTTTCTAAAGAAACTAAAACTTGCTAGTGCTGCATACCTTTTGGAGTGTGATAATGTTGGTAGGATTCCTTCAGGATTATCACACAATGATATTTGGATTCTGATCCTACTGTGAGTATCCGCTACTCCTTGGGAGATTTTTCACTTAACGATCAATGCTATAAACCAAGTAGGTGTCTAGAACAGTGTTAGCGGGGCTACGCCTCCAGGGAAAATAGGTTATTTAATTAAGGAACTTCGCAAAAGAGTCGTAAAACCTTCCTCGAAGTACCGACACTAGCCTGGATAAACGGTTAAGCAAGTATTGTACGGTGAGATTAATCCTGACTAATTCTTCTTTTATGGTTTGAGGAAGGATTCGAGAACAGTGGGAGCCATCCTGTTTAGATAAATTAAAAACCGGTCTAAGCTTGCAAGAGCATCATGCTGAGTGTTTTCTTCTCTCTCTCCTAATTGCAGCGACCAGGTGACCAGATTAGGTTACAGTTAGATAATAAAATGACTAAGTTATAATATATTGACTGGCAAAGGTTTGTCCAGATGTCCATTACCTATGACAAGCTGGACCACCTCATTAGTACTCAAGCCCCCGCCGTCCCAGGTCCAGTTTCCACCATCGCGGATGTTGATATCCGTAAGACAAGGGAAAATGGAGTGTGAATGCCAAGTGCCTCATGTTGGCCTCAGTTGATGGTGTATACCAGAGGCAGCACGAGAAGATGGACTTAGTTTCCATCTTCCTCCATAACAAAGATTTATATGGAGAGCAATCTCGTATTGCAAGATATGAGACCTCGAAGAAATTGCTTCAAGCGAGGTTGGCTATCGGGTCATCTGTAGGGGACCACATCCCTACAATGATTAGCTATATTAAACAGCTCACGGACCTGGAGACCACGTTGGAGAACGAGTCATATACTGACTTAATTCTACAGTCCCAACCTACTACTTACGTCCAGGGGAAGAAAGTTATACTTCCAGTTGAGGGCACCCTGATGGAAACCAGGGAGACACCCGCTCTGCTTTTTGAGAATCTTCCTCTTCTGGATCCAAGGCGAAAGCTAAGGGTGAGAAGAAGAAGACCTCCACAGAACCGATAGGCGGTGTCAGTAAGGCAGAAGGAAAGGGCAGGGCAAAAGTTTCGGGGTTAATAGTAGGAAAGGAGGGATGTTCCTATTGTCACGGGAAAGGGAATTGACAGAAGGGATGCAGGGCTAGGAAAGCCAGAATCCAGGATCCGAAGCACGTTGTAGCTTCGACTTCGGGTGTGTTTGTGATTGAAAATAGTCTGTCAATTAACTCTACTTCCTGGGTATAAGATATCGGATCAGGATCTCATATCTGTAATTCATTACATGCTTTGAGAAACCGTAGAGTTATCAGAGCAGGTGATATGACTCTCAGGGTTGCTAACGGAATGAGCGTGGACGTTGTATCCGTAGGGAATATCACCTAGAATTGACAAGTGGGTAGATATTGATTCTACGTAACTGTTTGTTTGTACCTAGTCTAGTTTGTAACCGATGTGGTCCACATCCACCTAAATCAAAGTTTGATTGGTTCAGGTACACTAAAGGACAGTATATACATGTTAAATCAAGCTCAGGTTTTCAACGTCCAGAACACACTTAAAAGGAAAGTCTCCAGAATTAATTAAGGATTTCTTATGGCATTGTAGACTGGGTCACATCAATGAAACACGGTTGTCGAAGTTACATAGAGAGGGATATTTGGATCCGTTCGAATATCAGTCTTATGCAACTTGTCAATCTTGTCTTATAGGAAAGATGACAAAGACTCCGTTCACTGGCCGTAGAGTAAGAGCGAGCGAGCTCTTAGGACTCATACACAACGACGTGTATAGTCCAATATCTACAGATGCACGAAGTGGTTATTCCTATCTCATTACTTTTTACGGGTAATTTCTCTTGGTAAGGACATGTCTTCTTGATGAAGCATAAATCCGAGGCCTTTTGAGAAATTCCGGGAATAAAAGAATGAAGTGGAAAAACAAACAAGCAAAAGTATCAAGACACTGAGATCTGATCGATGTGGTGAATACTTAATTGCCGAGTTCCTGGATTGCATAAAAGAGAATGGAATTCTCTCTCAGCTTACTCCTCCATACACAACACAACGGTATATAGGAAAGGCGGAACAGAACCCTATTGGATAGGATATGTTCCATTATGAGTAATGCTGAGTTACCGCAATCCTTCTGAGGTTATGCACTAGAATCAGCTGCATATCTTTTGAATAAAGTTCCTACCAAGACTGTGCCCACCACACCATATCAGATGTGGAGTGGAAAGAAACCCCATCTTCAGTATCTGAAGATATAGGGATATCCAGCTTTTGTCAAAAAGCAGTATGCGGACAAGCTTGAGGAACGCTCGGTACTGTGTAGGTTTGTGGGATACCCAAAGAACTCCGGGGGTACCTTTTATATTACGCAGAGGGACAAAAGGTTTTTTGTTTCTGGTCATGCCCACTTTCTAGAAAATCAATTTTTTGAAAAAGGACTAGTGGGAGCTGTTGGATATATGTATGCCCTAGAGGCCATTATATGATAGTGGATGTATTTATACATGTATATATATATATATATATATATATATATTCAGTGTACATTCTTGCTCGACATGATAGTATGCTATCTGGTTCTTCTTTATCTGACATGTTGATTTGATCATTCTTTTATTCATTCACACATGTTGATAAAGCCCTGAGGATATAGACTTGACTACTGTGATTATGATAAAGATCATACTAGTGGGACATCTGTAGTTTATAAGCATATCCTGAAATGTCCCTAGTCGTAGGTGTATCGAGACGGGGCATCGATATACCAGAGTAGACTAGAGTATATGATACTAAACCCATATGATGGGCGATGGATGTTCCCACATTCATCGATGTTTGACATCGAGATCGTGTACGGGTGCTCAGTGGTGACTGGGTACACTGGACGGACTCACCGAGAACTCCTATATGGAATTATATCTATCGTCGGATAGCAGTTCTCAGGTGACAATGGTGCAGGTTAGTCTGTAAACCCGAGATGGTCATAGAGACTTGTGTGTTCTCCCACTGTACTTTGATTACCACCCTACCACGGCTCTACTGAGTCGTGCAAACAGGTGGCCGTTGGGTACAGTCCCGAGACACACGAAGGCGATGAGCGATAGGAGGGGTTTCGTCTCTCCCGGTATTGGGAGTTGATGTTGTGCTGTGCTCGACTGGCTATATCAGTAAGTCCCTGGCCAGGGCTGTTGAGATTTACTGATAAGCGTTATCAGTAGTTTCTCGATCTGTTATAGACCATTCATCGGCACGACTTATTGAGTTATTGGGGTCGACGTTACCATCCCTAGACTCGATATGCAGCATATCTGACGAAGAGACCGGACCGTACGGTAGTGTTACCGGTTGGCTCGACGGGAGTTGTAACAGGTTCGCTTGTTTTCTTCTGATCGCTCAATACCCGGGTGGCCGTTATGTTTAGCTGACCGCTTGCGGCTTGTAGGTATTTGATATGATCATTACCTACTGCCGGCATATTGACGAGTCTTAGAGTCCCACAATGAAGTTTCCTGGCTCAGGCGAAAAGATGTGGTGTGCATATGAGATATGCGCGGGGACCCGATTAAATACGGATATGTGATACCGTATATTAAATCGGGCATTTTCTATTGGTCGGGTCGTATGTGATATGACCGGTTTGCAAAATCAAGTGTTGATTTAACAAATGACTTTTAGATTAATTCTTTAATCAAACTCTTTTTCTATTTTTGTATGCATGCATGTATGCACATGATGATGTGCATGGATACATACATACATACATAGTATCATGGTTGCTGATACATATTTGGTGGCAATGCAAGACTTACATTGTAGAATTATCTATTTATTTATCATTTAGAGAAAGAGAAAGGATAATTCACACAAGGTTTATACTTATCATCTTTGACCATGCTTCAACCACCATTTAACCTTGAGTTAATTATCCTTTTGTCTTTAACCCATTTGATAAAAATCTAGATGATTCTAACCATGGTTGAAGTGAGAAAGGATTAATATATATTATTCTTTTCTCATTTCAATTATTATTCACTCTCATAACTTTTCTTTTGTGAGAAAGCTTAGCCACCATCTTCTTCTTCCTCTCTTGATAATTTTCTTGAGTGGGGTTGATAAAAAGAAAGAGTTTTGATTATAGAATACAAACCACATCATCTTACTAAACACATCTAGCCCATTTGTGTAGGGTGTTTGCTCTACTTCATTCACATATCGAGTAAAGCAAGGAGCTTTGGGCAAAGGAGCTTCGGGTGGATCGTCGTGGACCAAGAAGATCTCAAGCGAACCTTTTTCCAACTCTCAAGTAGCCAAAGAGTCTAGCGTAGGGAGCTACAAAGGTTGTACTCTCAAAAACCCTAGCTTTTTCTACTTGTGATGATGTACTTGTAATGAAACCCTAAATTTCTAGTGATGATTCTTTGTATGTTCACTTAGCATCTTAAAAATTTGATTTTGGCACATGTGTTGCTTCCAAACCCTTCATGGGGTGCTAGGTAAACCTAACATTGGTATAAGAGCCTAGCTAGAGCTTTAGGCGATTCTTTAGCAAAGTTAAAACTCCGATCGAACCTAAAATACGGATTTTTTAACCCTCTCTGGACATTTTTTGAAACTGTGTTATTTTCAGAATTAAAAATACTTAAAAAATTCAGCAGGAGAATATAAGAATTACTGAAAAAAACGAAGCAATAATCCTAACACGCCGCCGCGGAACTGCGGCCAGACCTTTCTTGGGCCGCGGATCCGCGGCCGTACAGATGAATCATTGCCTCGTGTTTATACAGTAATGTTCCTACCTGCTTGTATATATTTTTAGGTATTTTTAATATGATTAAAGTGTTGAATGTTCTGGGGATTGTTTTGGATTCGGTGATTCGATCGGAATTTTAATTTCGTGCCTTTTTCAGATAATTTAGAAAGTATTAAAAAGTTCGAACGGATATCATTAACTCACTTTTTCCCGGTACGAAAAATTTTCAAGTGTTGATTTTTTTTCTCGGGTTTAAATCTTTCGGAAATACATGCAAGTTAAGTGGTGGACCCTCTAGAAGAACACAAACCTTAACTCGATTATGTGACCGTCTGAACTGCCTCTAAACCTTAGGGTTTGGGGCAGTACGGCGTGCCACATGTGAAGCGTTGGCTTGACCCTTCTACGGCTGGACCGCTGCTACTGTGACACATTCCGGGTTTTTTGAACTCCGCTCAAGTGTTGAGCTTTAGGAAATTTTGGGTTTTTGATTATTCAATCGAAAAGTTTAATACTGTCTATTTATCTGGAATGTGATACAGTATGTGGAATTCATATAGTTAAGCATGAAATGCGAAGTATGTGATATTTCGGATTTACGATGTCTAAAGAGAATGTGGATTCCAAATGTTGTAATTTTACACTTTCTTTTCTATGACCGTAAGTGTAGTATGTCGCTTATCGCCGGTTTCGTTGCTATACATCAACGACAATCGGGGTACGCCTACTTATTTACGTTGATGATATATGATATTATGTGTTGCTGAGATATGATGTGCAGGATTGTCGCGATTGAATAGCCGGGGGGGTTTTATGTGAGATGAGAGTTTTATTTTCATTCATGTAAAATTCAAATGTAATGTAATATTCTTTTATTTGGGGCACTTCCGGGTTGAGGTTGATGTCACCAGTGTTGTATATTATTTACTTTTCCGCATTAGGATAGACCCAAGGAGGGGAGCACAAGTGACCGGGTTCTGGGGTTCAGTGGGAGGCCATCTCGAGGAGTCGAGACCGGGTCTCCTAAACTCCAGAATTGGTAGGGTCGCTTGCCGCTCTTGTAGGGGTCTAGGGGTGTGGGCTTGGCTATTCATCGCGACTGTGGAATCCGTATTTTCTATTGTTGGCTAAATACTAAATACGGATGTCCTAGTATATCCCACATTATATATATGTTTCTGCTGCCTGTGTTCTGTGATATCTGAGACGAATGATATATTATATATGAGATATATAGTAGACGTTGCTTATGTTTTACACCCGCGCTAGTCCTTTCCCGGTATGCCGTTAGTTAAGTAACATAACGGTGCATAACGGAACATTGCGGCGAATGCGGATGGCATAAGCGTACGTTGTATTTTTGTTTCTTTTCTGTGATTGGCTTAAGGACTTAAATGATGGGATTACATTAATATGATTAATGTAAAGAAAATAAACCTAAAAAGATGTTGTAGAATCGGATTTGAAAACCACTCGGCTCTTTATGAAAAAGCTACATTTCAAAACTGCGGAGCTCAAGCCACTCCTTTTGAAAACCATTTGATTCTACGACGATATCAAGTTCAAAGCGTTAAAGATTTTCTTAAAAATCATCTGCAACCCTCCATCATTTTAGGAAGTAGAGTACTTAGTATTCGTACTACGTTTGTTGACTATAGTTAAGGTGCAGTGTACGGTAGCTAAGTGATGTCTTCCTACACTGCATATGATGCAGATTAATTAGGACATTCATGCGACTTTGTTGACCATAGTTAAGGGTCATATGAGTGGGTCTAATTAATCAAGAAATGACAGGTAGAACTTGACTGGTACTTATGATTTGTTGACCATAGTTAAGGTCATAGGTACTAGGGGTAAAAACCGCATCGGGAATTTCAAGTGTTGAGATTTGCAATGAGATTGCATACCTTCCATATGATGGTTGGATCCCGATCCCGCTGTGGGCAATAGTTGCTCCCAGGAGAGTTTTGCAATTTATAATTAGCTAACTCATCAGGTGTCTAGAAAGGTGTTAACGGGGCTACGCCTCTGGGAAAACGAGGTTTACTTTAATTAGGTCCGTGCGAAAGCACGGGGAACCTCCCTCAAGTACCGACACTGGCCTGGCTGAACGGTTAGCGAAGTTGTAGACTGTAATTAATCCTGGCTAGTTTTCTTTTTAAAGGTTTGAAAGAAAAACTTGATTAAAGCAGTGGGAGACATCGATTAGACAAGATAATAACCAATCTGATCTTTGCAAGAGCTTTCGCTGAGTATATTCTTTTCTCTCTCTTAATGGCAGATACCAATGACTGGACTCAAGCTTCTACTAGATAAAAATAAACTGAATGGGACCAATTATAAAGACTGGCTGAGGAATCTGAAAATAGCCTTGACTTATGATAAAGTATCATATGTCCTCACGGCTTCAGCCCCGCCCGTCCCAGGTCCAAAATCCTCAGTTGCGGATAAAGAAGTCCGCAAGACATGGGACGCTGATTGTGCCACGGCCAAATGCCTCGCGCTTGCATCGATGGACAACACACATCAAAAGCAGCACGAGAATATGGACATTCAAGCCATATTCCTCCATACAAAGGAGTTGTATGGAGAGCAATCCCGCGTATTACGATACGAAGCATCAAAGAAATTGTTTCAGATGAGAATGGCCCCTGGCACACCAGTAGGAGACCATGTTCTGAAGATGATAGCTCTCATAGAAGAGCTTGAGGACCTTGGATGGACAATGAACAATATACGGATATTATTCTGCAGTCCTTCCCCTCCACCTTTGCTCAATTCATAGTTAACTTCAACATGCACAACATGGAGAGGGAACTACCTGAACTCCTTAATATGTTAAGGAGTGCAGAGAGCACACTGAAATCAGTGAAAACTCCCGTTTTGAGTGTTGGGCAATCTTCTTCTTCTCGCCCAAAGGCTAAGGCCAAGGGAAAGCTCAAGAAGAAGCCCACCAAGCCTAGGGGTGGAGTTAAAAAGGTTAAGGGGAAGGACAAGTCCAAAGCTGGAGAATCGGGGAAAGGGGAATGTTTTCATTGCCACAAAACAGGACATTGGAAGCGCAACTGTACGGAGTACTTAAATCTCAAGAAGAAGCATGGGGATGCTTCCGCTTCAGGTGTGTTTGTGACAGAAAACTTTTTTTCAATAAACTCTGCTTCCTGGGTATTAGATACCGGTTCAGGTTCTCACATTTGCAATTCTATGCAGGGGCTGAGAAATAGCAAGGTTTTGAAGACAGGTGACCATACTCTCCGCGTTGGAAATGGTTCCAATGTACATACAGTCGCAGTGGGAGAGTATCACTTGGGGTTGCCATCTGGGTGTATATTGGTTTTGAACCCATGTTATTTTGTACCAAGTATGATTTTTAATATAATATATGTTTCTTTGTTAGACAATGAAGGATATAATTTTGTATTGTAGAACAATGTTATGAACATTCACCTGAATCAAATGTTGGTTGGGTATGGTACGCTTAATAACGGGATATACGTCCTAAATCAACACACAGTTTTCAGCATACAACACACTAATAAAAGAAAACTTTCAGAAATAAATGAAGCTTTTCTTTGGCACTGTAGACTTGGTCATATTAACGAAACAAGACTAAACAAGTTACACAAAGATGGATATTTAAACTCTTTTGAATATAAATCTTATGCGACTTGCCAGTCTTGTATCAAGGGTAAAATGACCAAAACTCCGTTTACCGGACACGGAGAAAGAGCTACCGAGCTCCTAGGACTTATACATAGTGATGTATGTGGGCCAATGTCTACACAGGCTAGAGGCGGTTTTTCATACTTCATTACTTTCACTGACGATTTCTCAAGATTCGGTCATGTATTTTTGTTAAAGCACAAATCCAAAGCTTTCGAGAAATTCACTGAATATAAACAAGAAGTAGAAAAACAAACTGGCTTGAGTATCAAAATGCTTCGATCAGATCGAGGTGGGGGTACCTCAGTACAGAATTTGCAAACTTCCTAAAAGAGAATGGGATTCTCTCTCAGCTCACTCCTCCTTACACACCACAGCACAACGGTGTGTCTGAACGACGGAACCGGACCCTGTTAGATATGGTCCGTTCTATGATGAGTGATGCTGAGTTACCTGTCTCATTTTGGGGGCATGCATTGGAGACTGCAGCGTTTCTACTGAACAGGGTTCCAACCAAAACCGTGTCTACCACGTCATATGAGATATGGCATGGGAAGAGACCATCTCTTAAGAGAATTAATATTTGGGGTTGCCCGGCCTATGTTAAAAAGCAGAATCCGGACAAACTCGAGACACGGTCAGTCATGTGTAACTTTGTGGGATATCCAAGGAACTCTTATGGATATCTATTCTACCATAAGGAAGAACAAAAGGTGTTTGTTTCTCAGTATGCCACATTCTTAGAAAAAGAGTTTTTTACAGATAAAGATGATGGCAATGTGGTAGATCTAGAAGAGGTTCTAGAGACACAAACTACAAATGACGACTTGGTTGAACCGGCTGTTGCAATAGAAACTGAGGAACCTCGGCCACTCCGTAGTTCTGGTAGGACTTCTCGCCCACCGGAGAGGTACTACAGTTTCCTCATTGATGGTGACAGAGAAGACTGCATCATGGAGGATGATGATCCTACCAGTTTTCAGCAAGCTATCACAAGTGGAGACTCTGTGAAGTGGAAGGATGCCATGAGATCCGAAATGGAGTCTATGTACACCAACAAAGTATGGACTTTGGACGTTGTACCCCCTGGGGTAAAACCTGTGGGGTGCAAATGGATCTTTAAGAGAAAGATTGGTGTAGATGGGCAGGTAGAGACCTATAAGGCAAGACTTGTGGCGAAGGGCTTTCGTCAAAGACCAGGTTTGGACTATGACGAGACTTTTTCGCCCGTAGCCATGCTTAAATCCATTCGGATCCTACCAGCTATTGCTGCTCACTACGACTATGAAATTTGGCAGATGGACGTTAAAACGGCATTTCTAAATGGGGATTTAGAAGAATGCGTTTATATGGATCAGCCAGAGGGCTTCATTGACAGTGGGAGCAGCGGGAAAGCATGTAGATTGCTTAAATCCATATATGGGTTAAAGCAGGCATCACGGAGTTGGAACATCTGTTTCGATGATGTTATCAAAGAGTTTGATTTCATCAAAAATCCAGATGAACCTTGTGTTTATAAGAAGGATGTAGGGAGAGCTGTCACATTCCTCGTATTGTACGTGGATGACATTCTTCTGATAGGAAATGATATTCCTATGCTGTAGTCGGTCAAATCTTTCTTATCACTAAGGTTCTCCATGAAGGACCTGGGTGATGCCACATACATTCTGGGCATTAGGATCTATAGGGATAGATCCAAAAGGTTATTGGGATTGTCCCAAACCAGGTACATCAACACCATCCTAAAAAGGTTTAGTATGGAAGACTCTAAGCGGGGTGCCTTACCCGCTTGCCATGGGGTCACTCTCTCTAAGGACTCTTGCCCAAAGACCGATGAAGAGAGAGCTCGCATGAGCATTATACCCTATGCTTCGATAGTAGGATCTATAATGTATGCGATGTTATGTACACGCCCAGATGTAGCTTATGCACTTAGTGTTGTAAGCAGGTATCAATCCAACCCAGGGGAGAATCACTGGATAGCTGTGAAGAATATTCTTAAGTACTTACGAAGGACTAAAGAATTGTTCTTGGTGTATGGTAATGGAGATCTCCAAATGGAGGCCTTTACCGATTCGAGATTCCAGAGCGATAAGGACGACAGCAAATCTGTCTCAGGGTTTGTATTTACCCTCAATGGAGGGGCGGTAAGTTGGAAGAGTTCCAAACAGGATACCATTGCAGACTCTACGATGGAGGCTGAGTACATTGCTGCAAATGATGCCGCCAAGGAAGCCGTTTGGATGAGGAAGTTCGTCTCGGAGCTAGGAGTAGTTCCAACCATTATTGATCCAACCGCTTGTCATGTTTGGTGGCAATGCAATACTTACATTGTAGAATTATCTATTTATTTATCATTTAGAAAAAGAGAAAGGATAATTCACAAAAGGTTTATACTTACCATCTTTGACTATGCTTCAACCACCATTTAACCTTGAGTTAATTATCCTTTTGTCTTTAACCCATTTGATAAAAATCTAGATGATTCTAACCATGGTTGAAGTGAGAAAGGATTAATATATATTATTCTTTTCTCATTTCAATTATTATTCACTCTCATAACTTTTCTTTTGTGAGAAAGCTTAGCCACCATCTTCTTCTTCCTCTCTTGATAATTTTCTTGAGTGAGGTTGATAAAAAGAAAGAGTTTTGATTATAGAATACAAACCACATCATCATACTACACACATCTAGCCTATTTGTGTAGGGTGTTTGCTCTACTTCATTCACATATCGAGTAAAGCAAGGAGCTTTGGGCAAAGGAGCTTCGGGTGGATCGTCGTGGACCAAGAAGATCTCAAGCGAAACTTTTTCCAACTCTCAAGTAGCCAAAGAGTCTAGCGTAGGGAGCTACAAAGGTTGTACTCTCAAAAACCCTAGCTTTTTCTACTTGTGATGATGTACTTGTAATGAAACCCTAAATTTCTAGTGATGATTCTTTGTATGTTCACTTAGCACCTTAAAAATTTGATTTTGGCACATGTGTTGCTTCCAAACCCTTCATGGGGTGTTAGGTAAACCTAACAGGAGCGCAATAGAACTGGAAGAAATTCCAGAACCACAAACTATTACTGAAAGTATGGTAGAACTAGAGATTTCAAAAGAACAGGACATCCCTGCGCCAATCCGCAGGACTAGTAGGCAGTCTCATCCACCCGAGAGATACTACGGTTTTCTCATAGACGGGCATAGAGAGGATTGCATCATTGACAATGATGAGCCAACTAGCTTCCAGCAAGCTATTCATAGCGGTGACTCGGTAAAATGGCTGGATGCAATGCGGACCGAGATAGAGTCCATATACACCCACAAAGTATGCACTTTGGACTTTGCTCCAGAATTGGTAAAAGCCGTAGGCTACAAATGGATCTTCAGAAAAAAGATTAGTGTAGATGGACATGTTGAAACCTATAAGGCTAGACTTATTGCAAAAGGTTTTTCGTCAAAGACCTGGTTTGGACTATGATGAAACCTTTTCTCCAGTGGCTATGCTTAAATCCATTCGGATCCTTCTTGCCATTGCTGCCTTCCAAGATTTTGAGATCTGGCAGATGGACGTAGAGACGGCTTTTCTAAATGGTAATTTAGAAGAGTGCATCTATATGGATCAGCTAAAGGGATTCAATCAGAGTGGGAGCAGCAGGAAAGTGTGCAAGTTGCTTCAGTCCATTTGTGGACTAACGCAAGCATCGTGGAGTTGGAACATCTGTTTTAGTGAGACAGTCAAAAAATTCGGCTTTATCAAAATTCCAGATGAACCATGCATTTATAGTAAGATTGTAGCGAGAACTGTGGTATTCCTCATCTTTTACGTAGATGACATTCTCTTGTTAGAAAATGACATTTCTATACTACAATCAGTCAAAGGATTCTTGTCGCTAAGGTTCTCCATGAAAGACTTGGGTGATGCCAACTACATTCTGCGGATCCAGATCTATCATGATGGATCAAAGAGGATGGTGGGACTTTCATAATCAAGGTACATCAACACCATACTGAAAATATTTAGTATGGACGATTCCAAGTTCGGTAGTCTATCGGCTTGTCACGGAATCACCCTCTCCAATGAGATGTCTCCCAAAGACTGATTTTGAAAGGGCTCGCATGTCGATTATACCCTATGCTTCTGCGGTATGCTCTATTGTAACATTTCAGAAAAATAAAATATTATTTTTGGGAATTTTTATAATTAAATAATATTATATTGAATATTTTAATAAGGCGGTATAATTAAATACCGATAAATTGGGAAAATTTGGAAAAATTATGGAAATTACTGAAATGATGGTGCTTTATGTGAATTAAGCAAATTATGAAAATTTATGATTTATTTGACACTATTTTAATGCTAATCGCGATTAAATATCGCTAATCGCGCATTAAACGTGTTTTGTGCACATGACATGCACATGTCATTTTTTGCACTTGTTACATTTTTTTCTTTCATGCTTTCTTCTTTTTTTATCATGCATGGTTATAAATTTAAAGAAAAGAAAAGAAAAGAGATATGAATAAAGAAATGAGGGATGGGCATGAGAGAGAGAGGGTGAGGGGTCTCTATTGACCATGGCTTGTCTCCACACTTCATCATTCTCATCTCTTTCCTCTCTCCCTCTCACTTGGGTTGTTGCCCTCACTCCCTCCCCCTCTTCATCCTCTCAAACACCATCAAAATCAACCCAAAACCCCATCTCCATTTCATAAAAAATGTGCACAAGGCTTCTAGCTGCTTTTTGGACCAAGAAAGGGTGGATTTTGAGCACTTGGGGTAAATCAAAAATTTTCTTGAGTTGCCAAATGAGGTCATTTCTGAACCATTAGTGTAGTATTTGGTTTACTTTATCACCTATACAAGTTTAGAAGTGATTTAGTTCGGTTTAGTGAACTTTGAAAATTTCAAGTTAGAGTTTGAAGAATTTTGAATTGAGATAGTGTAATTGAGACTTAATTTTGATCTTAAACCCCTGTGGTGATTGATTGGAGACCTAAACCAGGGACTAGAACCCCGAAACGCGAACTTAGAAAACCCGATATCGGAGAATTGTGGGAATTGTGATGGTTTTTGGATATCTGCTATCACTCGGGGACCTGAAAAATTATTTAGCAAAGACTAGGATACAAGCAGGCACCTAGGAAGCATCACCCAAGACACGAGCCCCCAACTCCATTCCCTGGCCGCAAATAAAAGCATTCAGGCCGCAAATTGCGGCCAGGACTTGGCCATTGGGTCTCGTTCTTGTTCTGTAGTTCCTACATCCGTAAACTAGACCCTCCATATGTGCAAAATTGACTAATTTGACCTAGGGTAAAATCTGGGACCATTTTCAAGAGTTGTTGTTTTGATTCGGGGTTTCGTTTCTCGTATTTTGAATTCTGGATTTTAGTATCTGTGTTTTACCTCGATCACTTGACGTTTGTACGACGATATCGAGGGTTGTTGGTGGTTTTGAAGGCATGGTCCATAGGTTCTAACCTATAGGCCTTTAGCGTGTCGTTTTGGTTTTCCGATATGATTTTTATATGCATTTGCGATTGTGTATATATGTAGGTACCCCCACTTGGATTCGAGAAGATAAAGAAGATTATGGCGACATCGACATCGGCAAGCAAGAGGAGGTGAGTAGATATATATCTACGGGGAAAGTCGGGTGGATGGCGTATAGCACCCCCGCAGTTCGTATAAGTCGACGTTAGACACCCCACATGATGCGGGGAGGCGGAATAGGTAAAACAATCATTTTGTTTAAACTAACATCGACTAACTTTACGGATCTTTGCTAAACCCTAACTAACAACAACATAGAAGTGATTATCTGCTATGAAAGATGATTATACCTAATGAATCAAGTCCTTCTTGTTCTCGTAGACCACCTCCTCGTCGGCCTCCTCGTTGTGATAGAAGATCCACCAGAGAGCTACTTCTCCAAGCTTAACCTCTCACTTGAGCTAATATTCATTCATGATCTATCATCATCAATATCGGTTTATGGTTTTGCTGCCACGATTACACGGGCAGAGAGAGCTACAGCTAGAGTTGCGGTCAGCATGAGCTCGTCACGGACGAGAACTGACCAGGGCGTGATTCCAGGGACATACGATTGCATAGAGGCGTCGTTTTATTGTGTTTTCGCGCCATGGGCGTTTGATGGATCGCTTACATGAGATTACTCGGACGTGCAGATCAGCACCTGAGGATTGAGCCACTGATAGAGGCCAGCCAGATTTTGATGACCATTGATGTATCCCTTGTTCATGATGATTAAGGAACTGTTTAGCCTGCAGACGAATGAGCCAGTTGTTGTTGCGAACGACGAGATATCGTCCCAGTTGTTGGAGCTATTGCAGTACGAGTTGTACATAGAGATATGATAGCAGGTCGCTAGTCACCCGAGGATGAATGACTAGGACATGTGGTTCGTTCGCTTACCCCGATGCGAGGTCATCAGATAGATTGATTCCAGCTAGAGACGACTTCACGCAGGTACGTTGAGAGTCGATAGAGGCGATCGAATGTCATAAATCCATATTCCAAGTTTAAAGTATTCGGAAAGACATGCAAGCAATTCTATGGACCCTCTAGAAGAATGAAACCCTAACTCGACATAATGACCATGTGAAAGCCTTTGAACCTTAGGGTTTGCGGCAGTTCCGCGATGCCATTAGTGAGGCTTGGGTTTGCCCTTCTACGGCTGGTCCACCGGTGCTGTGGCATGTACTCGATACTATTAAACTGTACCCAAGATGTTGAGCTCTTGGGGGATTATGAGGTTTTGATGAATCGATCGAATGGTTCGACTTCATTCGGATGCTATATGATGGGATGCATTTCTTGGGAGACTCCAGATATGAGTATAGCCATTGGACCACGGTCCATGCACCCACGATGAGATGAGTCTGAAGCAGTCGACATTAGAGAAAAGTGGAGTAAGAGGTTCGTACGAGATCTTGATGAGATGACGTTCCACTCCGCCGACATCAGAGATGTGATACGCATGCAGAGGCGTTGTATATGGATATATCTTCCAGAAGGAGTCGCGATGAGTATGCAGTCGTTCCGGAACAAGAAACAGATTTAGTGAAGGGTGATAACTTTCGGGCAGTTCGGCAGAGACGAGATTTGGGAGAGACCTCGACAAGACTTTTCTGGAATAATGCACGAGAAGACTTGGACCCAGGGGTGGTCATTTTACGCACACCAGCAGGCCAGAGTTCAGCATCGTCGATGAGACATGTTATGAGTGACCATGACAGTTGGCCAGAGATTCTTAGAGGATGTGCTTGAGCGGGATTATTCCGCCATACTTGATTTCGGTATTTTGGGCGATCTATTCGCATGATTGAGTGTTGATGACCGAGCTTCATGATATTTGTTTTCGTGCACCATGGTTGCACCTACTGGGTATTTATATTTTGTGCATAGTTATTACACTTGAGATATGCTTTATACACTGTTGTGTTGATTTATGATTTTTGCACAGTTATTGCACTTGATATCGTTTTGTGCCTTGGCTGCACATGTTTATGACTTCATAGATTTTATACAGTTGAGTTGATTTTGTGCATATGGTACGCACACGATTTGGTTTTTGCACTCGGTATAGTTCACATATGCTTGCAGTGCTTTGATACGTATTTGTGCACCGCAATTGCACTGGACTACGATTTGATATCATTTGAGATATGGATTTTGATTGTGATACACGATATTTGTTTTGTGCACCTTGTGCACCTGATTGGATTCTTGCGCATATTGGATGCGCTTGGATTGGATTTTGCGCATGTTCGGCGCTTGATATTGGATTTCGTGATTTCGTGCATGATGGATGCACCTGATTTAGATTTTCGCGCATGTTGGGCGCATGATATGAGATGCGATTTTGGTGTACGCCAGATGCACTAAATCGATATTCTTCGTGCATATCAGATGCACCTGATTTTGCTGTCAGGCACACACGTTGCCTCTGACAGGTGTTTCGTGCACACCCGTTGCACTTAGATGTTGTTTCTGTGCACATGTATGGCACATTCATGGATTTTGATTTCCATGCGCACCAGACGCACATAACTTTCATATGCACATTTTGGGATGGATTTCTTATGGAGCAGTACGTTTTTATGATATTTACTATTGTTTTCGTACTGAGCAGGACTAGTCAAAGGACGGTACCTGGATGTATATTGCATGCATTGATAGTTATCGAAGGGATTTCCAAAAAGAGAGCTATAGTCTCAGTATTTACCTACGTGTCTGATATGACACGAAACGTTTAAAACAAGGGAACCCTTCTAAATTATTTTTTCAAAATGGCGGGACGTGCATGTTAAACAAAGGGTATATATATATAGTTATTTTTCTACAATAGACGTCCGCCACTGTGCAGTGTTATGCGCATCGCACAGCAACGTGAAAGGTTTGGCATGTATTTCCTTCAGATGTTTACGTGTAAGGTTTTGATGTATATCATGTCGGTTTTCGAATTGGATTTTACATTGGTGTCTTCACCATGACTCTGATGATTGCGGGATGCTTGACGGAGTTTTGTTTTTGAGTTATCTGCTTATTGTTCATGCGCATGCATTGCGCTATGATGCGTTTTATGTATTGATGATTTCGGAGCCCCGACGACTTGGACTTTTTACTGAAATGTTTTAGTATTCAAGGGGTTTAAATTTAAATTTGGGGACCGAATTTCTTTAAGGGGGGAGATTGTAACATTTCAGAAAAATAAAATATTATTTTTGGGAATTTTTATAATTAAATAATATTATATTGAATATTTTAATAAGGCGGTATAATTAAATACCGATAAATTGGGAAAATTTGGAAAAATTATGGAAATTACTGAAATGAGGGTGCTTTATGTGAATTAAGAAAATTATGAAAATTTATGATTTATTTGACACTATTTTAATGCTAATCGCGATTAAATATCGCTAATCGCGCATTAAACGTGTTTTGTGCACATGACATGCACATGTCATTTTTAGCACTTGTTACATTTTTTCTTTCATGCTTTCTTCTTTTTTTTATCATGCATGGTTATAAATTTAAAGAGAAGAAAAGAAAAGGAAAAGAAAAGAAAAGAAAAGAGATATGAATAAAGAAATGAGGGATGGGCATGAGAGAGAGAGGGTGAGGGGTCTCCATTGACCATGGCTTGTCTCCACACTTCATCATTCTCATCTCTTTCCTCTCTCCCTCTCACTTAGGCTGTTGCCCTCACTCCCTCCCCCTCTTCATCCTCTCAAACACCATCAAAATCAACCCAAAACCCTATCTCCATTTCATAAAAAATGTGCACAAGGCTTCTAGCTACACTTTGGACCAAGAAAGGGTGGATTTTGAGCACTTGGGGCAACTCAAGAATTTTCTTGAGTTGCCAAATGAGGTAATTTCTGAACCATTAGTATAGTATTTGGTTTACTTTATCACCTATACAAGTTTAGAAGTGATTTAGTTCGGTTTAGTGAACTTTGAAAATTTCAAGTTAGGGTTTGAGGAATTTTGAATTGAGATAGTGTAATTGAGGCTTAGTTTTGATCTTAAACCCCTGTGGTGATTGATTGGAGATCTAAACCAGGGGCTAGAACCCTGGAACGCAAACTTAGAAAACCCGATATCGGAGAATTGTGGGAATTGTGATGGTTTTTGGATATCTACTATCACTCGGGGACCTGAAAAATTATTTAGCAAAGATTGGGATACAAGCAGGCACCTAGGAAGTATCACCCAAGACACGAGCCACCAACTCCATTCCCTGGCCGCAAATAAAAGTATTCTGGCCATAAGTTGCGGCCAGGACTTGGCCATTGGGTATCGTTCTTGTTATGTAGTTCCTACATCTGTAAACTAGACCCTCCATATGTGCAAAATTGACTAATTTGACCTAGGGTAAAATCTGGGAATATTTTCAAGAGTTGTTGTTTTGATTCGGGGTTTCGTTTCTCGTATTTTGAATTCTGGATTTTAGTATTTGTGTTTTACCTCGATCACTTGACGTTTGTACGACGATATCGAGGGTTGGTGGTGGTTTTGAAGGCGTGGTCCATAGGTTCTAACCTATAGGCCTTTAGCATGTCGTTTTGGTTTTCCGATGTGATTTTAATACGCATTTGCGATTGTGTTTATATGTAGGTACCCCCATTTAGATTCGAGAAGATAAAGAAGATTATGGCAACATCGACATCGGCAAGCAAGAGGAAGTGAGTAGATATATATCTACGGGGGAAGTCGGATGGATGGCGTATAGCACCCCCGCAGTTCATAGTATAGCTTATATATATAAATGGATATATATGTGGTTATAATACATGGAAGATTATCAAGATATGATTATGTGTTCATGGTTTAGTTTAGGGTAATTAGAAGTAAAAGAGCATAGCTTCTTGGTCGCGAACCCAAGAATAGGTTTATACCCACACGCACACGCACACTTGCATAATTTTATTTACATGTGTGTATATGGGGATATGTATATATATATATACACACACACACATGGGTATGGGACTCTGTGTGTGTGTGTGTGTGTGTATGTATACATAAACATGGATTATGAGGATAGTACTTGGGATTGGAGATGAGTCGATGAGATTGGGCTTGAGGCCGTGAGATCGGTGATGTGACATGATTCGTATTTGAGATACGACATGATGTTTTAGCGGGTCCTTTCGACGTGGTGTTTTCAGACACACGCATGCCTATACATAGATGGTATCAGTATTGTACTAGACATAGATCAGTACCCCGGATCATGATATTTGATAAAGAGGATACCAGATGAATATTGTGATAGATGTGACATTTGACCCGTACCCAGATTTGGGAGGCCGTACGACGGATTTACCGTACGAGCTATATATATTAATGATAGATCTGCACTCTTGACTCGAGGATGTCATATTATATTAGGGTATCGTATGGGATACTATTGAGGCGGGATCACCGACTATTATATATATATATATATATATATATATATATATATATATATATATATATATATATATGTATGTATGTATGTATGTATATATATATGTATGTATGTATGTATATATGTATGTATGTATGTATATATATATGTATGTATGTATGTATATATATATGTATGTATGTATGTATCGACTCAGATGTTAGGCGGTTTCCTTACCTTTCGATCAGCCTGCTTAGTTTAGTCCGGTAGTTTACTTGTAAATGATAGATTAGACTCGAGTCATACCTATTTCAAAACTAACAAATCGTGAGTATTTTAAAGACAGGCCAAGAGATTCTACGGATATTTCAAAGGACGTATCTTTTCTTAAAAACACCGTAGCCCTTATTTTCAAAACACCACGATTCGTGTTATTTCAAATGGCAAAACTGTATGACTCATAATTATATAAATGCAGATTAGTTATCATTATGTTTATTATTCAGCTCCCGCATATTCTTGCTGTTCGCATCGCATGCTTATATTGTGTTTTCATATGCCATTATTGAGATCATGCTGTCAGGACACCAGCACCATTACCGATGATGCGTATGTTCCACATACACTTACTTGCCGGTTCACACACATCATCATCGGTAATTGCCATGTCACGTACACTTTAGAGAATATTACTCATTGACATAGCTTGTTAACTGATAGTTCGACATGGTATTAGCGTACTCGTCTTTATATGCTAGTTTAGACATTGCAGTTTATTACTTGCTACTTCATGCATATTATTATTCACTGTTATGCGGTATTATGGAGTTTTATGCCGATATTCACTGTTTACTTGCTATTGATGATTGGATTTCGGATTGTCATGAGATTTCCTGGATTTGGGAGAAAACCGCAAGAATATATATAAACTTCTCTCTCTCTCTCTTTTTAAAATGAAAAGTGCGGTTTTCTCGTGATGTATGAGTTTTTCACCATGATGTTTTCTCGGTTATGAGATAGATTTCGAGACCCGATTTAAGGAGTCGTACGAACCGTCTCGGGTACATGGTGGACCCGGTATGGTACCCCGGGGCAAGAGTGATTTCATGGAGGATGATGAGCCCGGTAGGGGCAGACTGCCTACCGGTGATTGTTTGGCGCGTCGGATATCCGGAGGATACCGTTCGTGGTCATGTGATTTATGATATGGGCTGATCCGGACTGACAGAGCCCGAGGTATTGAGACATTCAGATATTGAGGTTTGAGACACTGAGATTTTGAGATTTGCTGATACAGGCCAGTCCGGGTAGCCGGAGCCTGAGATATTGAGATGTTGGGGTTTATGTTTTGTGTCGATGCTTGACACGGATTCCTCTATTGATTTCATTGATGATACTCGATTTATATACATACAGAAATCTCATTAAATAAAAGAAAACAGTTTTCTCACTCATTTCATTACATTACATTCATACCTCATATACATGATATATTGCTACCTGAGGCACTGACACGAGCACATGGGATTACACTTATATATAGATGTTTACCCTTACCACCTTATCATGCTTCAGACTTTATCATTTGAGGATTATATATATATTTGATCGTATTGACCTAGGATTGTGTCATACATACGATTTCTGCTCGGTGAAGTTTTCTACTCACGAGTTGGCAACTCACCCCCGTTGTGCCACAGTTTCTTGCAGGTTTTGCCGTACAGGTTTTTGCGGCTTTCTGGCACACTGCTTCCTTTTCCGGTGATTGCTTTGGTATGTGAGTTCACTTGCATCGTAACCACCATTATACCTTGTATATTATTTATTTCAGTTGTATCTAGTAAACTCCATCAACCAAACTTGTATTTATTCAGACTTAGAGACCAGTGATGTATATTCTTTCAACCTAGAGTCACACGTTGTATTATTATGAGTTTTCATGCTGTTTTTGAGTTTTCCTTTCAGTTTTGATCCTCTCCCTTCGGCGTTGTATATTATATTGCTTGCGTGGTTGTGGTCGTCGATTGACGAAAAGCTAGCTCCCGCTTGAGGATGCCTTTTATCATCCATATATATATTTATCATGTTGTACCCCGTTCGGGGCCAGTATTTACAAAGGAAACTCTGCCGAAATTTTCAAAAAAGACTTGTGATTTTAAAATGTATATTCGGCTTATTTTACTAAAACATTTCTCTAAAATGGTTTTAGATTTCTGGGTTTTTGGCTTACTTGAATTAGATGGGGTCCTATAAACTTCATATGATTCAAGGGCCAGTCACGTTCTATTTCGGGTCGTGACATCTATAATATATGCGATATTGTGTACCAGACCAGATGTTGCTTACGCACAAGCGAGGTAAGCCGGTATCAGTCAAACTGTAATACCCTAGTTCATTTATACCAGTTCTGTTTTGGGTATTTCTTTATCTATGGCTATTTCTTGATTTATTGCTGTTTGGGTGTGAATAGTATAATTGTTATCTGTATTTGCATCCGACCCGACCCGCTTGCTGAAAACCCGTCTTGATTCCTGTTTGTTATTTATCCCGGCTAGTTATGAGAATCCGTGCACTTTCATGTTGTATATCCTGTGTACTTGCATTATGTTTGGCATCTACATATTTAACAATACAATTATAATCTAATAATATATTTTAAAAATATCTAGCATGGCCTGCATCATACCCCTAACCCTGTCGTGGCATCCGTGCATCTTGTTCTCGTCCCATTTGGTGAAACGGACTCGTTTGGATAGCTACGTGCACGCTACTTGTATCCATTCTTAGGGGTATGCATTTTCGTTACCCGGATATCCTATTTTGGTTTTGGTTAACACGTATATTATCAGTATTTTCAAACCATGATTTTAGACCCAACCAAGACATGTTTTGGACTATTTTTTATATTAGCCAAAATCTCAAATATAATCAATATTATATTTCAACTGTTAATATATTTGTTTTAAACTAAAATATATTTGAAAATCTTTAAAAATCCTAATCTACACAGTCCCCTCACCTCAAATCTCAGCTCTCTCTTTCTCTCTCTCTCTCTCTCTCTCTCTCTTACTATATATATTAATTATAATCTTAATTTTCTTAAAACTCATACCTTTTCACTCACATTTTCTTCTCCCTCATATTTCTTTTCCGCGCTCGCGCCCACGCCCACTCCCTCGCGCGTCGCCGCCGACCTCTCGCCTCCACCCTCATCCATCTGTAAGTCCACGGTAGCGCCCCAGCCGTCTAACAGACGCCAAATGCGGAACAAAAACTTTTTACAACTGGCGCTATCGCGTACTATAACCCGGATCTGCCATTAAAGCTAAACTAACAAACTACAAAGAGGGTAGAAGAGTTATACCGAACGATCCGAGTCCTTCGGTCTTCAACCATCATCCCACGCTTTGTTGCGGCTGCTCCGATCTCCTGAATCTCCAGTCTCGTCGTCCAGGTGGCACCACGTCGACGGATCTTTAAACGGGCTCCCGCCTCTGAACCGAGGCAACTCGGTCATCAAGTTTGCTAAAAGAGACGACCAAGATGAAGTAGAGAATGAGCAGAACACTTTGTCTCGTTACGTCCAAGACTATGGACGAACGGTTAATGAAGTTGCCTTTTGGATTCAACTGAAACGAGAAATGAATATCTGAAATTTCCATGAAGCCAAAACTTGTATCTTTTTCAAGTCCACAACCATATTCCTCTCAAGGAGGTGGCCAGCCACTAAATAGAGGAGGGGGTGAGTGTAAGAGCAAGGGGGTGACCATAAGCAAAGCTTATCAAGAAGAAAATATCTTAGCACAAACAAAAATGCATTAATGTAATGAATGACTCATCTAAACCTAGTCATCATATAATTAATGCTAATGAATGAGTCACCATCCTTGTCATCACTTCTAGAACTTTCTAGAAGCATGACTCACCTCATGACTCACCCTCAAGAAGAAAAGATAAATCCGTCTTTAACCGAATGATAAAGACGGGTGATAGAAAACTGGAAACTGGCAACTTCCAAAAGTGATCCTGAAACAAATTTCAGGATAACCCCGTATCAGTATAAACATACCCGCATTTGTATTAAGACCGAATAAAAATGCAACTGAGACAAAGATATTATATCTACACAGTATAATACTCGGATCCGGCTTAAACCAAAACCGACCAGTATTATCTGCCCGAAAAACGACACGTGCGAAAACGCACGTGCATTTTCCGAACCTTGCCATAAACCCATACGGCCTCTACAACGTTTCGCCCGAACTTGGGAAAGTGTCTGTGGGGGACTCTAATGACTCATCAATACACTGGCACTAGGTATAACCACTAGCACGTCAGAGGTACTGGCTGTACGTAACGTTGCCTATGTATTGATTGGAAGGGAAGCTGACGAGCGAACTCATCCATAAACCCTACTGAGCCTAACAGTGACAATATACATACAGTCCGGTCCGCTCGTCTATGAGTATCGCATATCTGCCTAGGGGCTGGTAACGTCAGGCCCCCAATAGCAGTATAAGTCGTGTCAGAGAGTAGCCCAGAACACCCTGAGATACTACTGGAGTACCTACCAGTAAATCTCCTGCCTCGGCCGAGGGCTTTGTGTAATGGCTCTCCTAGACACAGCGCGATCTCACCCCCAATACCGGGAGAGACGAATCCCCTACCGATCCGCTCACTTGCCTCCAATGTGGCTCGGGACTGGACCCAACTAAAACCTGTTTGCACAACTCCTTTGAGCGTGGTAGGGTAGTAATCTAAGCACAGGAGGAACTCACACGAGACAAATGACGATCTCAGGTCGATGAACTAACCTGTACACATGTCACCAGGGAACTGCTATCTGACGATATGTATAATACCAACTAGCATGTTCCCGGCGAGTCCTGTCCGGTGTACTCATAACCCAATGAGCACCTGTATACATCTTAGGTGATCTAACTGACACCAGTGGATTGTGAGACCGGCCACCGCCCCTCGTCGGGGTCTCGACTGTATACACTAGTCTACTCTGGAGTATCGATGCCCTGTCTCAAAACTCCCACGACTAGGGACACTTTAAGGATGTGCTTACAGACCCCAGCTCCCACGTATATGATCGCCATTATACTGCTGGTAGTCAAGCAAGAATCCTATGGGCTCTATCATCATGCAATAGCGAACTAAAGCATGTATACGATGATAAAAACAAACCAGATAGCATACTATCATCTCGAGCAAGACTGTCATATCGGTATAGGTCCTCCCTCAATCATTGCAATCACGTCCCTGCGATCCAATAATTGACTTTGAGGGCACTATCTCCAACAATCTCCCACTTGCACTTAAGGCTAATTATTGTGATATTGCATACTCACAGCCCGTGTGATACCGAACATCCAACTCCTATACTAATCAGTTTCACAAAGCTAGTTTGTAAAACTCTTGTGTTCGAGAAATAGCCTCAGTGAGTGGATCCGCCCTAATGTTTCTTTCTATGTCTCTCTAAATCTCAAGTTCGAGGAGAAAGCCATCTCCCTAATCGAGTAATATCTGTCTTAGAATATGTCTGAATATCTGATGGGACCTAGTTCATAAATGAACTCCAAATCCAAACTTCTTAGACTGTATCGATAACTGAACCTAATCAGTATCCAGCAACATGTCTCCCACAGTATCCTCTTGGACCACCTGTCCATAATACTGTCCCTCGACTAGGGAAAACTATAACTCTGACAATCACTCTGTCATTCATGTCACCTTGGAATCCTGGAACGATAACCGTCTCCCGAAGGAGGCTGCCGTCATCAAATCCGTAGAACATACACTTATGTTCTAAAACTGCTTCCTTATGTTTCTTCAGGATTGGATTAATATTAACTTATCGCATCAAGTGCAAAAACTATATCTGGTGACTCAATTGCCCAAGCAAGTGATCTGCCAATCATGCACATCCCTCTCTCCTTTAGTCTCTAAGACACTTTTAGAGAGGGTGACTCCATCACCTGCAGGTACACCACCATGCCAGGAGTCATCTATTCTAAAATACTATTAGAATACAGTCAAAGTACCCACATTAGGAAACTACCCAAATCTAGATCTAATACCATAGATCTAGTAACCAGAATGTCAGATATTATATCCATATCCTTTGCGGAGAAACAACTGTGTGACGGCCACAGTACAACCAATCGTAGTATAGGAATTTTACTTCCTACTCTGTGTATGTCATCCAAATACCAGGACATCACACCCTACTACCTTCTTAACAGATCCATCCCCTATTCTGATGAAGTCAAACCTATGACTGTCACATCAAAATTAGATGAACTTATCTCCGCTATATCTTCTCAAGTCTATAAATAGACATAAGCTACTTGCCCACTATGCTTCCGCTGCTCCCACTGACTACGAAAACCCTCTGGCAGAATAATATCTACGTACACTTCTAAAGCATGTTTAGAACGACGTTATACTTATCCTTTTGCCAGGTCTCATAGTCTGGAACAACAGTAGTGTCAAGTCTGGGTAAACAAGAACCTCCCTGTCACCGTCCTTGAGGCTACCGGAGTACCTCTCGGGTGTCTGAGGTTACCCACCATATCTGCGGAGTGGCTAATGGAATGTCAAACCTGATTGAATATATAGGTCCTATTAAATTTTCCGTAATCGTTTGCGGTTCTGGAATCACTTCCAGTTCTACCATACTCCCACTACTGTTTTCTGAAAAAATCCATTTTACTAAAACTGTGGCGAGTCAAGAACAATATCACTATTGATCTTCCAGATGGTAGAAATGTCAACCCTCGTCAAAGCCAGGGTCAACCCACAAACTGCCATTACAGAAACGGGCCTTGAGTTATCCAGTGTCTGGTTTTAAGCATAAGCTGGACAACTCCCCTTATCTTAACATCATTAAGATATGAACCATTCTATATACAATATTGAAATAGAGGCACTAATTTAATTGGAACCAGATACAAATCATGCAACTGTCTCCAGTGCATATCAACTTAATGGAGAAGGGCTAATCAGCATTACTCAACTTAGGAATCCATCCAATTATGAGTAACCTGAAAGAGAAACAAGTTTCTCAAAACCATTATTATCAACTGAATACCTATCATAAGAATCTACATCTTCGATCTCTTCGAAGAATCCCGATACTTGTGATACCTGGTTCTCTACTTTATTGTTATACCCATAACTTCTCAAAACTTAGACATTGTATTTCTACGAAACACTTGTCTAAAAACTAGAGAAGTCACAAGTAAACAGAACATAGTACGAGGACCTACCCCTTTGTCCTGACGGATACTGGACAACATACAATACTCTGTATAAGTCTGCTGAGTTAAATAACTCAACAACCTGTGCATCGTAGGTTAAAAACTGTACCCAGGTGATTTCCTTAAATATCACCAATTGCAACGAATTCCGATATAATGAGGATAATCACCAAATTCCCAATAACATACTCCCACTCATCATCTGTAAAAACCATACAGATATGAGAATGAAACCTGGTAAATACATACCCTGGAGTAAGTATCTAATCGGGAAAACAGTTTTCTTTTAACAATGCGCAGTGAAACTGAAACATTAAAAATGTCTCGTAGGGGTATGCTGGTATTCCTAGTAATGCCTCTTCCATAATCTTATTCATGACCGTAACCATATATTTCTTTGCCATCTCTCCAAATCCCTTTATTTGTCTTTAGTCGTTACCTTCTGTACACCTTCGTTAGGCTAAATGGTTTTCTTCCTTCCCTACCGTTCGGCACCAGCCTATGGTTTGGAAGAAGACTATCCAGTAAGCATAATAGGTGTACTCTCCTAATCCTAGGAGTACTCGCAACTTGAGAGAAGGTGATGACAAAAGACAACTGAATAATACCTTATTCTATTTAAGGTGAAATAGGAGTGGCGATGAAGTACGTGGTTTGGTCGTGAATGATAACAGTCGCAATTTACTTTGCCCTCTTTCTAATCCCTTTATTTTGTCTTTAGTTATTCCCTTCTGTACACCCTACTTAGGCTAATTGGTTTTCTTCATTCCATACCTTTCGGCACCAGCCTATGGTTCGGAATAAGACTATCCAATAAGCGTAATAGGTGTACTCTCCTAAACTAAGGAGCTCTCGCAACCTGAGAGAAGGTGATAATAAAAGACAACTGAATAAACTAATTCTATTTCTCCTGAACCTGGATCCATCCTCGAAGAAGTCCCTTTGAGTTCGTATATAACCATACGATGGATCTATACAATGGAAGTGGATATCTGTAGTAATACGGGGTGTTCTGAGAAATGCAAAGGGTAAAAGAAGGAGCGGCAATGACTTATGCAACTAAGACAATCCAAAGGCCGGTATTTTAAGAAGGTTCGGTCAACTTGGTCACTGAGTCATAGTCTAGGGTCGGTCAAAGGTCGCTGCCAAAGAGAGAGAGAGAAAAGAAACACTCTGCGTGCACTCTAACCTAGATCAGAATGGTTATCATTTTATCTAATCACGAAACCTCCCACTGTAATCTCAAATTCTCCTCCAAACCAGAAAGAAGAATTAGTCGGGATCACCCGAAGAGTAAACCAACTCATCAGTGAGAATCGGGATCCAACTATCATCGCATGATAACTTGATGGAAGCCACTCAAGTTATCACACTCCAGAAGGTATGCGCATGCCTGGCAAGTTTCCTGTATATTTGAAACTCCCGATATTGATTTTTGCCCCATGCTCTTATGATCGTGACTTTGGCCAACCCATCATAAGTCACATGCCAAGTTCTACCCGTCATTGTCCAGGTTAATTTGAACCCACCCGCACGTACCCTTGACTTTGGCCAACACGGCAGAACGACTGTCCCAAACCAACGCATCTATCTACGCAACAGATGAATACCCAGCAACTACCAAACACTATGCCTTGACTTTGGCCAAACAAACATAGCTTGAATACTACTGAATACCCAAAAGAAATGACGGAGGGCTACGGCTGGTTTTTGGCGAAAAACCTTTAACGTAATGAACTTGATCTCGTTGAAGGAAACTGATAGCTTTTATAAAATCTAGTGGCGAAAACCTTTGCTAAAGAGGTCACTCCCGGTGAAGGGATCTCGGCTCTTTCCTCGTGGAATGAGGTGCAAGATATTCCAACTGAATACCGTGATGCAAATCAACTTGTAATCGACTACATTGAAGTTATTACCCTGACGTAAACTTCTGCCCAAGGGGTCACTCCCGGTGAAGGGATCTCGGCCCTTGCCTCGTCGAATGAGGTGTTGGATATTCTAACTGAATATCACTATGCAAAACAAAAGGAAACATCTTTGTAATAACACCTTTTAAAATTTGTTCCAACAACATCAAATATAGGTTTGTTTTATCCTTGCATTGATAAAAATCAATGCAGTCCCATCAATCAATCACACCAGAAAAGAACGAAAATAAAATGTACGTATATGCCATCTGCATTCGTCACTGGGTCCCGTCATCACCCGTTAGGTTACTTAACTAACGATAGAGCGGGGACTGGACTAGCGCGGGTGTAAAACATATACAACATCTAATAGTATATATACCAATATACAATAATCGCTCTAAGCGTGATAATATGCAACATTATAGAAAAGTAATAAGCATCACAGAACAATACAGATAAACTAGGATCCCCGGGTTTCCCAGAGCCGCTGCTGAAACCCGACATTCCCCTGGTCGTGTGGATAGCCTGTGCAATGAAAACTAGACCCCTACGGGTGCGGCAAGTTACCCGCCAAAACCTGAAGCGAGGTAGTCCCCCACAACATGGTGAATGGAACACCCGGCACTTCACGGAATCCGGTAGATTGAGCACCCCTTCTTGGGTCAACCTATACCCCCTACGAGTGCGGCGAATAGTCTGCCAATTCTAGAGTGAGGTCCCTTTGCCTCTCAAAGCCATGAGATACGGACCCGTTGCCCTCCAGAACCCGGCTATCCGTGCACTCCTTCGCGGGATAAACCTAGTACAGAAATAAAAATATGTACAACGGGTACATCGACCTCTACCCGGTCGTGCCCCAAAAAGAATATTATACAAACAGGCAGTGACGACAGTCCACATATTGGACGCTCGCCCCGCAATATCAAATGTACAAATAAATCCAAACTGCACTACCATTGCACACTGCTATGCACCACGACATATCCGCAACAATACAGCACAACACAGAACATCAACGCGAATGTCACTTTCGCAAACCCGTCTAAAAGAACTATAGCAATTAGACGCGGTTTACCGATCAAATAACATTCCCGGTCGGAGATATAATGTAAATACTGCATACTAACAAATTTAAAATTTCGATCGACTAAATTTCCCGAAGTGGGCCCCACGTACATCTGCTGTACAGTAACAAAATCTGGGCCCAAAAGAACTATACCAAAAATCACATTTTACAAAAAGAAGCTCTCTATGAAAAATTGATGCACTGTTCCCACTAAAGCGCCGCGGTTCCGCGGTCAAACCCTAGGTTTGACCGTGGATCCGCGGTGCTCTTGTGGGATCACGTGCCCAATTTTCATCCGTATGCTTATAAAACCCTGCTTAATTTTCTGGGATGTGTAAAATTATTTTTAGACCCTGTTTAAAATCGACAGAAACTTAAGCACTTGAAAATTGTGATTTCGGAAATTCCGTTCGATCGATCTTTTAAACGTGTTAGCATAAGTTAGTATAGCTTAATGGTGAGGCTCTGATACCACTGTAAGTCCACGGTAGCGCCCCGGCCGTCTAACAGACGCCAAATGCGGAACAAAAACTTTTTACAACTGGCGCTATCGCGTACTATAACCCGGATCTGCCATTAAAGCTAAACTAACAAACTACAAAGAGGGTAGAAGAGTTATACCGAACGATCTGAGTCCTTCGGTCTTCAACCATCATCCCACGCTTTGTTGCGGCTGCTCCGATCTCCTGAATCTCCAGTCTCGTCGTCCAGGTGGCGCCACGTCGACGGATCTTTAAACGGGCTCCCGCCTCTGAACCGAGGCAACTCGGTCGTCAAGTTTGCTAAAAGAGACGACCAAGATGAAGTAGAGAATGAGTAGAACACTTTGTCTCGTTACGTCCAAGACTATGGACGAACGGTTAATGAAGTTGCCTTTTGGATTCAACTGAAACAAGAAATGAATATCTGAAATTTCCATGAAGCCAAAACTTGTATCTTTTTCAAGTCCATAACCATATTCCTCTCAAGGAGGTGGCCGGCCACTAAATAGAGGAGGGGGTGAGTGTAGGAGCAAGGGGTGACCATAAGCAAAGCTTATCAAGAAGAAAATATCTTAGCACAAACAAAAATGCATTAATGTAATGAATGACTCATCTAAACCTAGTCATCATATAATTAATGCTAATGAATGAGTCACCATCTTTGTCATCACTTCTAGAACTTTCTAGAAGCATGACTCACCTCATGACTCACCCTCAAGAAGAAAAGATAAATCCGTCTTTAACCGAATGATAAAGACGGGTGATAGAAAACTGGAAACTGGCAACTTCCAAAAGTGATCCTGAAATAAATTTCAGGATAACCCCGTATCAGTATAAACATACCCGTATTTTTATTACGACCGAATACAAATGTAACTGAGACAAAGATATTATAACTACACAGTATAATACTCGGATCCGGCTTAAACCAAAACCGACCGGTATTATCTGCCCAAAAAACGACACGTGCGAAAACGCACGTGCATTTTCCGAACCTTGCCATAAACCCATACGGCCTCTACAACGTTTCGCCCGAACTTGGGAAAGTGTCTGTGGGGGACTCTAATGACTCATCAACACACTGGCACTGGGTATAACCACTAGCACGTCAGAGGTACTGGCTGTACGTAACGTTGCCTATGTATTGATTGGAAGGGAAGCTGACGAGCGAACGCATCCATAAACCCTACTGAGCCTAACAGTGACAATATACATACAGTCCGGTCCGCTCGTCTATGAGTATCGCATATCTGCCTAGCGGCTGGTAACGTTAGGCCCCCAATAACAGTATAAGTCGTGTCAGAGAGTAGCCCAGAACACCCTGAGATACTACTGGAGTACCTACCAGTAAATCTCCTGCCTCGGCCGAGGGCTTTGTGTAATGGCTCTCCTAGACACAGCGCGATCTCACCCCCAATACCGGGAAAGACGAATCCCCTGCCGATCCGCTCACTTGCCTCCAATGTGGCTCGGGACTGTACCCAACTAAAACCTGTTTGCACAACTCCTTTGAGCGTGGTAGGGTAGTAATCTAAGCACAGTGGGAACTCACACGAGACAAATGACGATCTCAGGTTGATGAACCAACCTGTACACATGTCACCTATAATACCAACTAGCATGTTCCCGGCGAGTCCTGTCCGGTGTACTCATAACCCAATGAGCATATGTATACATCTTAGGTGATCCAACTGACACCAGTGGCTTGTGAGACCGGCCACCGCCCCTCGTCGGGGTCTCGACTGTATATACTAGTCTACTCTGGAGTATTGATGCCCTGTCTCGAAACTCCCACGACTAGGGACACTTTAAGGATGTGCTTACAGACCCCAGCTCCCACGTATATGATCGCCATCATACTGCTGGTAGTCAAGCAAGAATCCTATGGGCTCTATCATCATGCAATAGCAAACTAAAGCATATGTACGATGATAAAGACAAACCAGATAGCATACTATCATCTCGAGCAAGACTGTCATATCGGTATAGGTCCTCCCTCAATCATTGCAATCACGTCCCTGTGATCCAATAATTGACTTTGAGGGCACTATCTCCAACACCATCTCCTCACCTCCATCTCTTCGCACTCACCTCTCTCCAATCCTCAAGCTCCCCCTGCAAACCAAGATCGTTGCAACCCACGACCTCAAACCCAAGAACCCATCGTTGCCCTCGTCGGCACCGTCCCAGCCTCTCCGTCGCCACCACCCTCATCCTCGTGACCACCTTCTCCTCCATCTCCCCTCTCTGCAAACCATCACCACCTCCTCTAACCCCTGCAAGAACCAAGCCCCAAGAACCCACAGCCTTCACCTCACCCTCACCTGCACGCCCACGTCGCCGGAGCTCCGACCTCCGTCGTCGCCCTCCTCGCCTCCTCCCTGCACCCCGACCAGAACCCTGCATACCAAGAACCCTAGCACCCGCAGTCTCTGCCCATCGCTGGAAAACCCACTGCCTTGCCGGGGACCTCGTCGTCGAAAACCCATCGTCGTCGTCACCCCTCGCCTCTGACCCCAGAGCACCAAACCCATAGAACCACAGCCCTTTTCTTCTTCTTTCTTCTTCTTCTTCTCTTTTCTTGGATTCGCATTTCCCGGTCATCGCCAGAGCCGTGCTCGTCGCCGACAATCCGAACGACCCTGTGGACGTTCCCAGCCAGCGTGGAAGTGTTCTTGCTTTGCTTGGTTCTGTTCTGTACGCGCGTGTGTGCATTGTGACATTTACCCGACGTCGGACGTGGCATACGCACCCCGTCGTGAGATCCGATCAGGCAAGTTTATCTTGCTACATGCTATGATATATATTTTGCATCTATATGAATAAAAATGTTGCATGTTTATTGTATTATGCATCCCATGTCACCGTTTTACGATACCCGTATCATTTATTATATATTTAGTTGCATGCTGAAACCTGATTGCTTCATGTTACTGCTAGATTCATTTACCATACCTGCTAGTATGCATTATACGACTCATGGACTCATTATATGTTATCGCTGATTTCCATTCGTGCATCCGTGCTTTTACCGTGATTCGATACTTGTTACATTTTACTGTTGGGCATCCACTTGATACATATGCACAACATGACATGACCTGATACACTACTGCTTGACTTGATACCTGATCCTGTTACTAATGCCGACAACCCTGACTTGTTGTCCCGATGGACGTTACTGTTGTCTGTATAGACAAAACCTGTACCTGCTTGATCCTGTGTCGGCATTAGCTCCAGATTTATCAATACCTGACTTGAACACATAATGTTGGGGGTAAGGGAAAATCAATAATGAAACCTGACTTGTAACTCAATAGTTTGACGCTTATACTGATCAGTTTTGGGGGATAGGCCAGTCCCGGGATGATGATGCTGACATCATTCGTCTGTACATGTTTCCTGTTTGTGCTTAGCGACACGTCTCGGATTCAGCCCCGAGAGTCTGGACCGTAGTCCCGGGTATGCACGAGATACTATTGAGTTACATCGACGATTCATTAAATTGATTTCAAAAGACTTGAGAGTAATTAACCCAGTAGCATAGATTACTCACCGCATGTACATACACTTCACTGTTCCATATTCATGTTACTGTTATACACTCATTACTGTTCATACTCATGCCTGCATATCTTGTTACCTCCTGATTATATTTTATTGTTTGATATTATGATGCACTGACGTCTGGGTTTTGCATGGCCCAGATCCGCTGTCTCTTTCGCAGGCTGACCAGGAGTATTTTCGCCGTCAGGACGAGCAGTGAGGATCTTGTTAGTTTAGTTTAGTTTTATTTCCGTAATTTATTTCCTGATGTGAGCCCGTATTTGGGACGTACTTTCTAGATGTTATTGCATTGGATATATTACTTCCGCATATTATTTCTTGACTCGTTTATTCTGGCAGATGGACATGTACTAGTTAATTTTATATTTTTCTGTTCTTGATATCTTATAGACAACCGTAATGTGACTGTGGAGGGATGTTTCCTAGCCACAGGTAGCATAGTTGGCTCTGTCACGTGCCGATCGTAGCGCACTCTGGGAAGCGGGGCGTGACACAAACACAGGAGAGAAGCACTGGATAGTAGTAAAGAACATTCTCAAGTACCTGAGAAGGACTAAGGAGATGTTCTTGGTGTATAGCGGAAAAAGACCTCCAGATCGAGGCCTTTGCTGACTCCAGCTTCCAGAGTGATAAGGATGCCTCTAAGTCTATGTCGGGTTATCGCTTTACCCTCAGTGGAGGGGCGGTCTGTTGGAAGAGCTCCAAGCAGGACACCGTTGCAGACTCGACGATGGAAACAGAGTAGTTCGCTGCATGAGACACCGCAAAAGAGGCAGTCTGGATGAGGAAGTTCTTAACTGAACTTCAGGTGGTTCCTTCCATTGTTGGTCCAATACTTTAGTATTGTAACAACAACGGCACAATAGCTTTAGGGAAGGAACCCAGGTCCCATCAGAGATCCAGGCATATCTTGAGGCGGTACCACCTGATCAGGGAGATCGTTGATCCCCAGGAGATCGAGGTGAGGAGAGTAGATACGGAGAACAACACTGCAGATCCACTCATAGAGGCCAGACAAAGTTCGAGAGGTTATTCGAGATCTTCGGTCTGCGATATTGTAACATTTCAGAAAAATAAAATATTATTTTTGGGAAATCAAATAATTAAAATAGTATATATTATGAATATTTTAATGTGTGGAAATTAGTTTTAATGTTATGGTATGATCATATACCGATAGATTGGAAAAATATTAGAAAATTACATTTGAATGTTGATTTTGAAAGAATAATATATGATTTAGACACCTTATAATTTTATACAATTAAATATATACAAGTTTATGCCTAAGCGTGATTAATTATTACTAATCACGCATTAAGCGTAGTTAGGCATATGACATGCACCATGTCATGTTTCAAACACATTTTTGAATTTCTATGAACCATGGCATCTTGTTTTTCTTTCATATGTATTTTGGTTTTTAATTGTTTTTGGATTTAAGATGAAAAGAAAAGGATAAAGAATAGAAAAGAAAAGAAAAAGGAAATGAATAAAGAATTGAGGTATGGGCAAGAGAGAGAGAGAGGGTGAGGGGTCTCTTTTGACTAAGGCTCATTCTTCTTCCCTTCAATTTCGTCATACTTATTCTCCCTCTTCACTCCATGGCTGCCCTCTCCCTCCACATCCTCTACCTCCTCACTACACCCTCATTTCCACATCAAAACCATACATCCCCTTCACAAAACTCATGCACAAGCTCACTACAAGCATGGGGGACTAAACAAGATAAGATTTTGAGCAATTAGAGCATCTCAAGAAAATTCTTGAGTTGCCAAATGACGTAATTTTTTCACCATTAGTGTAGTAATTCATCTCCTTTAGCTTCTAGTTTGGTTTAGACAAGATTAAGTGAGGTTTAGTGATCTTGGAAAATTCCAGGATCAATTTTAGGGAAATTTTGAGTCGTGATGGTGAATTGAAGTGTAATTGATGACTACAACTCCCCTTAGTGTTAAATAACTAGATCAAACAAGAACCTAGGCCATGAAACTTGAATTTGAAACTTCCGTGTCGGTTTTTATGATTGGTGATGCCTACAGGGAATCTGGAGTGACCAGGTACTGTTACAAGAAAAACTAGCAACCCTAATGACCTAGATTGAACACTATGAGACCACCCTGAAAAGACGAGACCATAACTCCCTGCTTGGACCGAGCTCACCGGATTTTAGGGGTATGTCGCCGGGTCATTTGTGGGATTTGGTGTTGGAATTGGTTCTGTAGCTTATATAACCCATATACTACCCCACTGTACTGCTAGTTTAGCCTAATTTTACCTGAACCAAAATCTGTAACCAGTTTTCTATGTTGTTGTTTTATGTTTTGTGACTTTTAATGACTTGAATTTTGGATATTGTGTTTTATCTCGATTGATTGGCATTTGTACGTCGATGTCGATGGTTATTGGTTCTTCTGCACGAGTAGACCATAGGTTTTAACCTATGTGTGATTCGTGTGCCGTTTTGGTTTTCGTACGCGATTTCTGTTTACAATACTATGTGTTTATATATGTAGGCACCCTCATGTGGACGTCGTATGACAGGGGAAGAGCATGGCGACTTTGACTTTGGCACGCGAGGATCAAGGTGAGTAGATGTATATCTACGGGGGAAGTCGGGCGGATGACGTATAGCACCCCCGCGGTTTCGTAGTGTAGCATATGAGTATGATATATATGTGTGTGTGTGTGTGTGAGTGTGTGTGTGTGTGTGTGTTTTTGTGAGATGTGAATAATTAGCAAGAGAGATTTTAGGAGATAGTGCTTTTAGTTAGTTTCTTAGTTGCGTAACCCTAAAGTAGAGATTCACACACACACATGCACACACGTGATATGTTTGGGTGTATATGTTTATATGTGTATGTGTGTGTGTGTGGATACGTTGGTGTGTGTGTGTGTGTGTGTGTGTGTGTGTGTGTGTGTGTGTATACATATACGTATACACGGATAATGAGGATAGTATATGATACTTGGAGATGAGTCGATATAATCGGGCATGATGCCGTGAGATCGGTTATATGATTTGGGTCGTATTATGATATACGACATGATATTATAGCGGATTGATGGGTGATGTGTTTTCATACACACGCGGATATATGTTGATGGTATCGGAATGTACTAGACTTTAGATCAGTACTCCTAGTTCATGATATTATGATAATGATACCATATGAATAATGAGATAAATATGATATTTGACCCGTACCCCGATTTTGGGATGCCGTACGATAGATTTTACCGTAAGAAGTATAAATATGATGATTGATCCACACTCTTGACTCGAGAATGTCGTATTATATATTTTATCGTAAATGACGCTATTGAGACGGGATCACCGACTACCAGATATATCAACTCGGACTTAGGTGGATTTCCTTACCCGTTCGATTAGTCTCATAGCTTCGTCGTGTAGTTTATTTGGTAGATGTTAGACTGGCTCGAGTCATACTTATTTTTCAAAACTAACGGATCGTGAGTGTTTTCAAAGGACAACCCGAGGGATATTACGGATTTTTCAAAGGACGTACCTTTTCTTAAAAACACCATAGCCCCTATTTTCTAAAAACCACGATTCGTGCTATTTCAAAGGCCAAAACTGTATGACTCGTATATATAAACGTATATTCTTATATGTTGCGGTTACTACATCTTTTTCCATATATTCATGTTGTTCTTATTGCATTGCATGCTTATACCTGCGTTTTCTTTAGTTATTATGAACCTTATTGTCAAGACACCGGCACAATTACCGATGATGCGTATGCTCCACGTACACTTGCTTGCCGGCTCACACACATCATCATCGGTAATTTCCATGTCACGTACACGTTAGTAAAACATTACTTAATTGGTAAAATTTGCTAACTGGTAGTTCAGCATAGTACTGGTACGCTAGCTTTCATATGCTAGTTTAGATGTTGCATTTCTTACTTAGATACTTCATGCATGCAATATTGTGGGGCTTTATGCCGGTATTCACTGTTTATTGACTTTTGATTATGGGATTCGGATTTTCCATGAGATTTCTGGATTTGGAGAAACCACAAGGATTTATAAACTCATTATCATTCTAAAAATAGAAATTTGTGGTTTTCTCGTGATATGTTATTTGTGATATCCACTATGGGTTTTCTCGGTTCTTGAGCGGTATCATACACCCGATTCGAGGTAGGGGGAAGGACCGTCTATGGGTGCATGGTGGACCTGGTGCGATACCCCGGGGCAAGAGGATCGTATAGAAAGGCGTTAAGCCCGGCAAGGGAGCACTACTGACCGGTGATTGTATGGAAACTCGACGGATATCCTGAGGATACCGTTTGGAGTTATGAGAGAGATGGATATGGGCCGATCCGGACTGACGGAGCCCATGGGCCGATCCTGACTATTCGAAGCCCGAGATTTGAGTATTATGTGTCGCTGTTGGACACGAGTTTTCATGATATTTTGAGTGTCGATGCTGGGCACTCGGGTTTTATCATGATTTGTGTGTCGTTGCTGGACACACATTGGATGGTGCATTAGTGCATGTCACACATCAATATATTATTACTGAGGCACTGACACGAGCACTGGATATTATACTTATGTTTAGATGTTTACCCTTGACATTATTAGATGTTTTCAGGTTATATATATTGAGGATATTATTGTATGACCTAGGAGAGAGTCATACATGCGATTTCTTCTCTGTGATATTTTCTACTTACGAGTTGGCAACTCACCCCTGTTGTGCCACAGTTTCTTGCAGGTTTTGCCGTACAGATTTTATTGCGGCTTGCTGGCATACTGCTTCCTTCCGGGTGATTGCTTTGGTAGGTGGGTTCACTTGCATCGTGACCACCATTGTACTTTATTTATATTCAGTTGTATCTAGTAAACTCCATCAACCAGACTTGTATTATTTGATAGACTTAGAAGACTAGTTGTATATTCTTTCGACTTTAGAGTCGTGCACTTGTATTATTATGTTTCTTCTCTTGTTTTCTTGAGGATGTTGGTTTCTTTCTGAGTTTTGATCCTCTCCCTTCGGCGTTGTATATTATATTGCTTGCGTGGTTGTTTCCGCCAATTGGGGAAGAGCTTGCTCCCGCTTGGGGATGCCGTTATTCCTTATTTATATATATGCATGTTTGTACCCGTTTGGGGCCAGTATTTACGAAGGAAACTCTGCCGAATTTTTTGGGAAAGACTTGATGATTTTAAAAATGCTTACTACGACTTTCAAAGTGATTTTTTATGTTAACTTTTAAATAAGTATTCTTTCACTCTCTTTTTAAATGGTTTAGATTTCTGGGCTTTTGGCTTACTTGAATTAGGTGGGGTCCTACAGACTTCACATGATTCAAGTGCCAGTCACATGCCATTTCGGGTCGTGACAAAGTTGGTATCTAAGCGCTAGGTTTAACCTTGGTTCGAGTCTAGGTTTGACTATGCGGAGTCTAGGGCGTGTATTTATATTCGGAACCTAGGCTTGACCTTACGGAACTTAGACTTGGTCGAGGGGGTATTAGACCCGGACTTTCATCGCATAGGTTAACCTTGGTTGATAGAGTAGGTGACATAAGTAGAGTGACGTACTGTATGTATGTTCCGCTGCATACTTACGATACGCTACTCCGCTTAAGAAGCCTTAGGATGTACATTTCTTATGCACCGTATTCTATTCGATCATATGATCTATCCTCATCGATATTGGTTGGTGGTTTTTATTACCACGGTTGCATGGACAGAGAAAGCTGCGACTAGAATTGTGGTCAGCATGAGCTCGTCATGGACGAGGACTGACCAGGATGTTTTTCGGTGACATGAGCGTTTCGATATATCGTTTTATGATGTTTTCTCGTTGACGCGAAAGATCATATCAGCACCAGAGGATTGGGCCACTGCTATAGGCCGGCTAGAATGTGATGACTGTTAATGTATCGTCTATTCTTGAGGATTGAGGTATTGTTTAGCGTGCGGACGAAGGAGCCAGCTGTTGCTGCGACTGACAAGATATCGCCCCAGATGTTTGAAGCTATTGCAACACGAGTTTATACTTAGGGATATGATAGAAGATCGCTAGTCACCCGTGGATGAATGACTAGGACATGTGGTTAGTTTGCATACCCCGATGCGAGGTCATCAGATTGATTAATTTCAGCTAGAGAGGGCTTCACACAGGCACGTTGAGAGTTGATAGAAAACGGACGAATGAAGAGTATTCCTCCGATGACTTGGAAGAGTTTCCGAGGGCGTAATTGGACAGATGCCTACTACAGGATATTTGAGTTGTCGAGTTCGTAATTTCAGAAGGGAGACTCCAGATATGAGTATAGTCGTTTGTAGCGCAGTCCATACAGCTACGAAGAGACGAGTCCGAATAGTCCACATTAGAGAAAAGTGGAGTAAGAGGTTCGTATGAGATTTTGACGAGATGGCGTTCCACTCCGTTGACATCAGAGATGCGATATGCATGCAGAGGCGTTAACTATGCATATACCTTTTAGAAGGAGTCCTGATGAGTATGCAGCTGTTCTGGAACAAGAAATGGATTTAGTAGAGGGTGATAACTTCCGGGCAGTTCGACAGAAACGAGATTTGGGAGAGACCCCGACAGAATCTTTCTGGAATACTACATGAGAAGATTTGAACCCAGGATCGGTCGTATTATGCACACCCAGTAGGCCAGAGTTCGGCATCATCGACGAGACATGTTATGAGTGACCATGATAGTTGGCCAGAGATCTTTAGAGGATGTGCCAGAGCGGAACCGTTTCCGTCATCATTTCCATATTGGGCCGGGGAGCTATGTAACTGCCAATCCGCGGTGAGAGACGAGAGCCTAAGAGCACAAGACACCAGACCATGAACAGGAAGCAAGTAGATATCTTGCTCTGCTAGCTTTGGATGCACTGACACCTTCTCGACTTTAAAGGAAGGACATATCGACGACGGTGTTTACGATTTGTGATTTGGTGATTCGAATATCACATATCCGTCATTTTGGATTTCGGTATTTTGGGCGATTTATTTACATGATTGAGTTTCCGTGCACCACAGTTGCACTCGATTTCAATTTGATGTCGTTCGAGATGTTTGATTTTGATTTCATGCCTATGGCATGTATGTGATTTGACTTGTGCCTTCAGTGTAGTTTTCATGCACTTTTAGTACTTCGATTCGATTTTGTGCACGCTGATGCACATGGTTGTGAGATTCTGTACCACGGTATACCTAATTTGGATTGAGGTATGTTGTATACCGTCGATTTCGACTGTGATATTCGATATTTGTTTTCGTGCACTTTGTGCGCTTGATTTGGATTCTTGCGCATACATGGCACACTTGACGCGATTTTGGTGCACACCAGATGCACTTAATCGGGATTCTTCGTGCATATCAGATGCACCTAATGTTGTTGTCAGGCGCACCCATTGCCCTTGACAGGTGTTTTCATGCACACCCGTTGCACTTAGATTTTGTTTCTGTGCACATGTATGGCACATTCATTGATTTCGCTTTCTGTGCGCACCAGACGCACATGGCATTATTACTTATACTATTGAGTATGAATTCTTTTGAGCGGTACGTGTTTATGATAATTACTATTGGTTTAGTAACCGAGCCGAACTGTTCTGAGAACAGTACCTAGGTGTTTTTGCATGCATCGATAGTCATCGAAGGGATTTCCAAAAAGGAGCTACAGTTTCAATATTTTTCCTATGTGTCCGAGATGACACGAAACATTTTACAAAGGAAACCCTTCTAAATTATTTTCAAGACGGCGGGACATGTATGTTAAACAAAGAATATATATAGTTATTTTCTTACAATAAACGTCCGCTACTTGTGCCGTGATACGCGCATCGCACAGTGATTTGAAAAAGGTTTGGCATGCATTTCTTTTAAGATGTTTTGATGAGTTTACCATGATGCGTACTATGTACGTGTTATAGTTTTGATGTATATCATGCTGGTTTTCGTACTGGACTTTGATATCAGTATCTTCACCATAACTCCGATGATTGCATGATGCTTGACGGAGTTTTGAATTTGAGTTATATACTCGTTTTTCATGCGCATGCATTGCGCTAAGATATGTTTTAAGTATTTATGATATCGGAGCCCCGACAACTTGAATGTTTTGCTGAAATGTTTTAATATTTGGGGGAGTTTTAATTTAAATTCGGGGACCGAATTTATTTAAGGGGGAAAGACCGTAACATTTCAGAAAAATAAAATATTATTTTTGGGAAATCAAATAATTAAAATAGTATATATTATGAATATTTTAATGTGTGGAAATTAGTTTTAATGTTATGGTATGATCATATACCGATAGATTGGAAAAATATTGGAAAATTACATTTGAATGTTGATTTTGAAAGAATACTATATGATTTAGACACCTTATAATTTTATACAATTAAATATATACAAGTTTATGCCTAAGCGTGATTAATTATTACTAATCGCACAGTAAGCGTAGTTAGGCATATGACTGTCACGACCTGAAATATTAGCTCGTAATCAGCACTTAAATCACGCAACGTCTAAATGCGTAACGTAATTCAAGTAAGCTGAAACCCAGAAATCTAAACCTTTTTAAGAAAATAAAGGAGGTGAAGTTTTTGAAATAAAGGTATAATGAAATCAAGTGTGCTTAAATGCATAGAAAAGAAACATGAATGATGCAGGTGAAATTTACTAGTTTGAAAACATGTTTCGTCTTTTAAAAATTTTGACAGCACCTCCTTTGTATATTTTGATCCAAAACCACAAATACATAATAATGATAAAGGCATCCCTAAGCGGGAGCTAGCTCTTCGCCAAACAGCGGATCATAACCACGCAATACAGTATAAATAAGTATACGACGCCCAACGGCGAAATTCACCACAAAAAGATAAAGAAAATCTAGACATAAAAACCACAAGTAGCGGAAACCCCTCGCTCTAAGTTTCGCAACCACAATCCCACTAATTCTCATTACTTATACAATTTACAGATTTTGATTGATTGATGGAATTAACTAGATACAATATGAAATATAGATACAAGACTGGGTACGATACAAATGTCCCACCTACCAATGCAAAACACCCGAATGCAACTGTGTGCCAGCGAAGCCGCTACTGATCCAAGCGGTCAATCTGCAATAACTGTGGCACAACGGGGGTGAGTTGCCAACTCGTGAGTAGAAAAATATCAACAGATAGAAATCGAATAAACAACGACTCCTGGGTCAACTATATCATAAAGGTAATACTATGATATCTAGGGTGACCGGATCTGTATATGTGCCAACAAGGTAGTCAATACATATATGCATGTGGATAACATCCAATAGTAATAATCAATGCATGTATGCATGTGGATCTCGTCCACCCATATAATCAATGTCTGTATGCACGTAAATATCATAAAAGAGTGTGCATGAAAGTATGAGTATATATATATATATCAACGGTGTCCCTCACGACACATCAAAATCATGGAACCTGAGTGCCTAGCATCGACACTCGAAAACATCATGAAAACCGTGCCTAGCATCGGCACGTAAATCCTCATATATCGGGCTCCGTCAGTGCGGATCGGCCCACGGGCTCCGTCAGTCCGGATCGGCCCATATCATCTCTCGACTCCGGTCGGTATCCTCCGGATATCCGCCGAGCCCAAATACTATCACCGGTAGGTAGTAGTCCGTCTGCCAGGCTCACCGTCTACTGCACAGCGATTTGTTCTCGCCCCGGGGCACCATACTGGGTCCACCATGTACCCGCAATCGGTCTCATCCGCCTCCTCGAATCGGGTTTCACATGTCGCTCTCAGAACCGAGAAAACACATGGTGGACGTACTGAAATATCATATCAAGAGAAACCGGGTTTTTAAACAACACATAATCTCTTTTGAAATATCCACGGTTCTCAAATCCAGAAATCTCATGAAAACAACATATCTCAATGCGTAAAATAATAGAGCATGATGTATGCAACATATAAGAGAAATGCGGGCATATCCGTGTATCATGCAACATGGAACAGTGATATGACATGTTAAGGGAAAACCGCTCCTTTAAAATGATTCCAGTTTTTTAAAATATAACATGCGGTTCCCAATTTCCCAATAAAACCAGTTATCTATATAGGTACAATATGTATATGCGCAAGTATAGATGTACCAATGTATGTGTGCACCAATATGGATATACAATGTGTATGTGCGCAAATATGGATATATCAGTGTATATGTGCACCAATATGAATATACAATGTGTATGTGAGCAGATATGGATGTATCAATGTATATGTAAGCATGTTATGCGAAGAATCATATCATGATGCAGCAATCCTACTGTGTAGTGACATGGCAATTATCGATGATGAAGTGTGTGAGCCTACTATCCGTGTACGTGTAACATACGCATCATCGATAATAGTGCAGGTGTACTATCACAGGTATAAGTAATGCAATGCGAATAACATGCAGGCAGCATAAGGTAAAATATATGCAAATGCTGACGGGTATACGTATCTAACATGATCGAGTCGGTAAATCTATCAATCGGCATCCAGCCTAACAACTTCGCGTACGGTATAATCCATTGTACGACAACCTCTAGTCAAGGGTAAGGATCAATCATCAAGTCAAACTCATCACGCACGGAAAATCATCGTACGGCGGCATTAAGCTAATAGGGATCCTATCATCCTATAAGACAAATGAGGGTACGGTCTAATATCACGTACAACCTATCATCCATGATTCACAACATTCTATATATATATATATATATATATATATATATATATATATATATATATATATGTATGTATGTATATATATATATGTACCTATGTCCCAGGTCGCATCCGCAATAATCTCATATCAGGGGACCGGCAGGGTACAAATCATCTCGATCGACTCGCATCCGAATACCAACATATCATCATATCATCGTATCCATCCTATATTCTTTCATCGCATTATATCTCACATCAAGTCGAGTTTACATAAACATTCTATCTCTACTATAAGTATAAGTATCTAATCTAATATACACACCCGAACTATACAAGCAGATTTTAAAAGAAGTGAATCGTAGTTTTGAAAATAGGAGTTACGGTGTTTTTAAGGAAAATATATCATTTGAAAATCCGTAACGTCCCTCAAGGTATATATTTAAAAGATACATACGATTCTTCGGTTTAGAAAAAGGTATGGTTCGGATGACACATCTACATCGACTATCTAGTCCTATAGTACCCTAAACGGCAATATCGTCAAAAATCATCCTCAAATCCTGTCATCACATAATAGCCGTATTATATCATTTCTAATTATCCTTAGTTTCTAATATAGTATCACTAACTATCCTTTAATTGTAACCCTAGTTTCCTAATCTAGGTTTCCTTAACCATATCCTATAAATCAGTTTTCCATCAAACTTTGCGGGGGTGCTATACGCCATCCACCCGACTTCCCCCATGGATATAGATCCACTCACCTTGGTCTTTGCTTGCCGAAGTCGATGACGCCATGCTCCGTCGTCTTGGAATCCACGCGAAGGTACCTACAATAATACACAATTGCAATGCGTGTTAAAATCAAGGCGGAAAACCAAAACGGCACACGTTTCGCTCATAGGTTAAAACCTATAGCCCACGCATGCAAAACCAACCAATTACCCATAGCCGTTGATGTACAAACATTCAACAACCAAATACAAATCAAATATAAAAACTTAGCATTTCAAAATACGGAAAACCATAGCCAAAATCACATAAAAAGGCTCCCAGAATTTGACTCAGGTCAAATAAATCCAAGCAAACAAGTCTAGAGTTATGTGTATAGTATAAATGACCTACTGGACTAACCTAGACCCATACCCTCACCAAGTGGCCGGCCACTTCCACCTAAAATCGGATGTCGCCGGCCCAGGGGTCTCTGTTTGGGTTCATCAGGTCAGAGTGGTCTCCTAGTGACTTAGTTTGGTCCCTGGCATTGTTTGCTACTCTCAAAAATTCCCTGGGTTGCTCCAGATTTCCCTGCACACTCTAATTTCCTCACAAACCGACATGGATAGTTCTGTTTTGGGGTTTCAGGTTTTGTATTTGTGTTGGGTCTGGGTTTCTAGCACCAAGGGGGTTTAAGGTCACCACTAAGGCTTATAAGCACAACCGCAACTCAAAAATCCCTTCAAACCCTAACTAGGAATTCCCAAAGTAACTAAACTGATACGGAACAATTCCTAAGTTCGTGCATCGGTCCAATTCTAAGGCTCAGGTCAGGAATCGTGTCACCATGGGCAAGCAAACACTCACAACAGTTCCCAGATTTTACCTATAGTCATTACAGAAAAATCTAGTAGGACCAAACACCTCTAAACATCTTCAGGTAACCACCCTACAAAATCCAAGCCCTAACTCCTCTACCCACCTGGGGTCGCCGGAATTACCCCCATGGCCGCCGGTCAAAACCGAGCAGGAAGGGTCGGGGTCACAAGTGTGTACTCAGGGTCACAATTACAACATGACTACATTGTTTGTTTTCACCAACAAGTCTCGGGGTCACAGCAGGTTGTGGATATCACAAAACGACATTCAAAACACGATATCTTACACAACTAATCTAAAGGGAAGAAGTTATACCTCAATAAGGCCACTCAAGAAAACCCTAGCTCCCCAACGTCATCAAAATTCCACTTTGCTTGGTTCAATATGTAGAGGAAGAGATGGGGATTAATTTTTGTGAAAGGGGTTTTGGGTTTTGGGGATTGTTTGGAGATAGATCTAGGGCTTTAAGTGGAGGGTTGTGGCTTGAGGAAGATGAAGAGGGAGAAGAAAAAAAAAAGATGGGGGAAATAAAATGGCAGCAGCCTCATCCCTCTCTCTCACTTATTCACACTCTTTCTCTCTCTCCAATCATACCCCTCTTCACTAAATTACCCTTTTGCCATTTCTTTTACTTTTCTCTTTCAACTTTCAAAACCAAAGCACATAATACCCATAAAACAACACAAATACAACAACATGTAACCAAATGGAACATGACATGGTGCACTAGCCATGAAAAACTGTAGAAACACGGATTTGGCTTAATCGCGATTAGCAATTCACTAATCGGGTTTTTATCGAAACTGCGGATACTAAATTTTAAAAATGCCAAATCCTTTAAATATATTTTTAAATGAATAAATCATTTTAATTTCCATTTATTTCACAAATATTGGTATATATTTATACCCTTTTTCGAAAACCTCAATTTCGCAAATCGGGCAGTTTTCAGGAAATTTATTATTTTAATATTAAATTCCAAAATAATATTTTATATTTTCTGAAATGTTACAATGACATGCACCATGTCATGTTTAAAACACATTTTTGAATATCTATGAACCATGGCATCTTGTTTTTCTTTTATATGTATTTGGGTTTTTAATTGTTTTTGGATTTAAAATGAAAAGAAAAGAATAAAGAATAGAAAAGAAAAGAAAAGGGAAATGAATAAAGAATTGAGGTATGGGCAAGAGAGAGAGAGAGGGTGAAGGGTCTCTTTTGACTGAGGCTCATTCTTCTTCCCTTCAATTTCGTCATACTTCTCCCTCTTCACACCATGGTTGCCCTCGCCCTCCACCTCCTCTACCTCCTCACTACACCCCCATTTTCACATCAAAACCATACATCCCCTTCACAAAACTCATGCGAAAGCTCACTACAAGCATGGGGGACTAAACAAGCTGAGATTTTGAGCACTTGGGGCAACTCAAGAAAATTCTTGAGTTGCCAAATGAGGTAATTCTTTCACCATTAGTGTAGTAATTCATCTCCTTTAGCTTCTAGTTTGGTTTAGACATGATTAAGTGAGGTTTAGTGATCTTGGAAAATTCCAGGATCAAGTTTAGGGAAATTTTGAGTTGTGATGGTGAATTGAAGTGTAATTGATGACTACAACCCCCTTTAGTGTTAAATACCGAGATCAAACCAGAACCTAGGCCATCAAACTTGAATTTGAAACTCATGTGTCGGTTTTTGTGATTGGTGATGCCTAAAGGGAATCTAGAGTGACATGTGACTGTTACAAGAAAAACTAGCAACCCCAATGACCTAGATTGAACACTATGTGACCACCCTGAGAAGATGAGACCACAACTCCCTGCTTGGGCCGAGCTCACCGGATTTTAGGGGTATGTCGCAGGGTCATTTGTGGGATTTGGTGTTGGAATTGGTTCTGTAGCTCATATAACCCATATACTACCCCACTGTACTGCTAGTTTAACCTAATTTTACCTGAACCAAAATCTGGAACCAGTTTTCTATGTTGTTGTTGTAAGTCCACGTTGCCCACCCCGGTGCTTACGGGGAGGCGGAAACGTTATGAAAAATTCGATTTTTACAACACTAGGCAACATGGACTAACCAAAGAAGGGATCTTTGCTAAACATAAACTAACTACCAAGCTAAAAGAGTTAGCTACTCAGTTAAGGGGCTATACCTAAGTCTTGAAGTCTTTCTCTTCTTGCTTCTTGGAGTGGGATGAACGGGTTCTCTTCGTCGCCTTCTTTTGCCGAAGAAAGATCCACCCGAGGGACTCTACCTTTGGCTCTAACCTCAAACTAGAAGTAACTAAGGTGCTTGGTGTGCTAAACCTAGAACCTTAGAAAGAGTAGAGAGTAATTTTGAGGGTTTTATCTCAAGCTCAATGGTTCTCAACTCATGAGAGGGGAGAGCTTTGAGAGAGAGGAAGAGGATGAGAGAGAATGAGAATGATAGAATGAGAAAATAATGACAACCTTCTCACATATATGTGTGAATTATGATAATTAAAAATTAACTAAAGATAATTGTGATGGTTAATCTTGAAATGACCATTATCATTTCACATTAATTACTTTTTCAAGAATCAAAGAGCATCTTCCATATGAAATGATGATGGTCAATATATCAACATAGGTCAACAAGTCAACCATAGTCAAATGGTCAACAACCCTAACCATAACACAATTATAATTAACTAATATTAATAATCATATTTCACACATAAACATTAGGGTTAAGAAAAAGACAATGGTCATCAACCCTAATGAAAGTCCTCTGCCTCTGCCTCAGTCAACTGTGCATACACACCCATATCCGTGTTCCGAGGAACACGAATACAATGAGATAAAACCAATCCCAAAATATATACTAGGATCTGGCTTAAACCAAATCCCGCTAGTATAAGCTGTCCGGACACCAAACGTGCACAAGTGCGCGGATGTGAACGAACCCCGTCGCAAAACCATGCGACCTCTACTCGTTTTGCCTAAAGGCGAATAACCCTCTGTGTGGGACTCTAAAGGCTCGACATTACGCTGGCAGTGGGTTTAACCACAGACCGCAAGCGGCACTAGCTGTACGTAACGGTCCCCAGGTAGATGCCGATAAGAAGACTGACGAGGTAAACCCATCTGAACTCCTACTGAGCCTGAATGTGACAGTCTCCGTACAGTTCGGTCTGTTCGTCTAAGAGTATCGCATGGCGGGCCTAGGGGCGGTAAACGTCAGTCCCCTAATAGCGGTACAAGTCGTGTCGGAGTGTAGCCCAGAACACCCTGAGATAACACTGGAAACCTACCAGTCTATCTCGCTTGCCCTGGCCAGGGACTTTGTGTAATGGCTCTCCTAGACACAACGCGATATCAACCCCCAATACCAGGAGAGACAAATCCTGTCTAACCGTCACTGCCTCCAAGTACTTCGGGACTGCACCCAACTGCTACCTGTTTGCATGACTCCTTTGAGCCGTGGTAGGGTAGCAATCTAAGAACAGTGGGAACACACTCGAGGCGAAGTGACAGTGTCAAGTTGTAACACTTTGAATTCCGTTAGAATGTTTTTCGTGATAATTAGTAATTGTACATGTTATTATATATGTGTACATAGGATTATTAGTTATTTTAGTCGGGTTTACTAATTGTTTTTAGTCGTGTTAGCAAATTGGAAAATTTTCCTTTGTAGTGTACACTTGCACACTTAGCCATTTTTGTGACTTAGGGTTTTTGGTATAACATGTTAACCATTCTTTTGTTGCATGGTTCATTTTAATTCCCCACCCTTTAATCAAAACAAAACCCTTTTTATAATTCAAAATCCAATTAAACAATTGAGAGCATGGTGTTAGGTAAGAGGTTGACTTTTTTGACCCCATTTCCTTCTCTTCTCTCTCTCTTCTCCTCACTTCAGAAAATTCTGGAGATTCCAGCAGAAAACCCTAGCTTTCCTTCATCTTTTCCTCACTTTTTCACTTCTCCTTGATTCCTACACAAAAACCCTACTCAAACCACTCATTTCCTTCACAAAACCATGGAAAAAGGGCTTTTTGGGGTGTTTGAAGGCAAATCTGCACACTTGAGGGAAGAGCTGGGACTTTTGGTGTTTTATAAGGTTTTTAGAAGGTATTAACTCATGTTAGCACTCGTTTTCCTTAAACTTGTAGTATTCTTTAGCAAAAATCTCATTTTTGTGCATTTTCAGTGATATTAAAGGATATTTGTGATTCACATGTTAGATTAGGGTTTTGTTAGTTTGGTTAGCTCTATTATGTGTTATTAGAGCTATTTTAGGCTAGGTTTGTTTCAGTTTGTACATAAATACCATAAAGTTCCATTTTAGTGCAAAAGTGTGGATTTTAACTTGATTTAAGGCTCTGTAGGATCTGCTACTACCCGAGATGTTTCAGAGCAAAACTAGATATTACTGTAGCATGTATGGGGGATATAGAGTGCACACACCAAACCTGGGAGCCCACCCCTCTACCCAGGCCGCCGGAATATTCTTTCTGGCCGCAATTTGCGGCCAGATGAGTGAGTTGGGGTTTGGGGTTTGGGGCACAGGAGTCTGCTGTTATTTGTAGTATTTTTGTATATATAGTTTTACAATATCATTTCTGTATCAAAATCTGGAGGTGAATACCTATTTTCCCGTATTTTAATCTTCGCGACACGCGTGATACGTGTGTATGGGTTTGGGTTTCTGCGTATCGCGACGCGTCGGAGTGGCTTCAGGTGCGTAATCACACGTTTTAGCGTATCGCGCGCACGCGCGCTTGGTTCACGACACGAGTTACTAGTTCGGCTTTAATGTCGTGTTTGTGTGACTTCAAGCTTATGTGTGATATATTGTGTAATTCTAGGTTCGCAAGCGAGTACTGCGGACGCCGCGTAGAAGGGGAAACAAGTCGTTGGCTATACCTAGCGAGAGACTACGGTGAGTAGATTTAACGTCTACGGGGATATCGCCTGCATGGCGTTCTACGTCAGGGATGATAGGACCTTATAGCTACATTTACATACATTGACTGTTCATGGCTACTATTTAGTGCATACTGCATTCCCTGCTATATGGATATAAACTAGAATTGATAGAACACTGCACCATTACTAACGGTCCATGTTGCACGAGCACTATCCTGCATGTTACACACACACCGTTAGTAATTGCCATGACACTCACACTGTAGAATTTCCATGATCATTATGCTGTAGCTCATCTTTTATGTGCCTAGACATGATATTCATACTTGATGCACATATCACCTCACATTGACTTGCATATTAGTTTGGATTACATGTGATTTCTGGATTTAGGAACCGTGGCTATTTCAAATATGTAATCATTTAAAAACCCGGTTCCCTTGATATGATATTTCGGTGCGTCCACCGTGTGTTTCCTCGGTGCTAGAGTGATATATGTGAACTCGAATCGAGGAGCTGGTTGAGGCCGATTACGGGTACATGGTGGACCCGGTATGGTACCCCGGGGCGAGAACGGATTCGCTGTGTAGTAGACGGTGAGCCTGGCAGAGGGACTACTACCTGCCGGTGATTGGTTGGACCTGGCAGTTATCCGGAGGATACTGATCAGAGTCGATAGATGGATGCGGGATGATCCGTACTGCCGGGGCCGAGGGCCGATACCGCAGACGGAGCCCGTGGGCTGACCCGGACTAATGGGGCCCGATGGATGAGGATTTGCATGTCGATGCTGGACACGAGTACTTATGATATTTGGGTGCCGATGTTGGGCACTCGTGATTCTCAGAGATTTACATGATTAGAGGGCCGATGAGAGTGCCGGCGCCTGAGCTATTTGGGGGATCTGGGTGTATTGATGGACACCGATTATATATTCCACGTTGATATTCCGTGTAGATGTTAAATTGCCCATGCTCAGCATTTATTATTGTACCTCATCCTGTAGTTATATTACCTAATAGAGCACTTGCATGGTTATTGCACATACTGCTTATCACATATTGATATCATCTGTTGGCATATGATAGAGTAGCGCAGTACGTGCATGCTCGCGATTACCTTTATATGTTATCTCTATTCACGAGTTGGCAACTCACCCCCGTTGTGCCACAGTGTTTGCAGGTTTCCCTTCGGAGTAGTCGCGGCAGGCTGCGTTTTGCATCTTTTGACACAGATACCCCCATAGTTGGTATACTAGCTCTTTTGCTGATAGGTGGGTTTTGTGCGGTATCTGTTTATCTTTCAGTTATGTATATTGTTGTATCTAGTATTCTCCATCTACCATGTATGTATTTGACTTAGAGACAGTGTGAGGACGATGATGTATATTATTTGTTTTATGGTGTCGAGCTCGTTGTGAGCCGACTGTACTTGCAGTTTATTCTATCTGTGATGTTCCCACTTGTGGATCTTGATCTTCGCTAGGGCGTCGTATATTGCTATCTTGGTGATTATTTACTTAGATTTCTTAACATGTTAGTAAGTGCTTTCATTTAAAACTTGTAACACTCTATACTTTTACTGGTTTGATTTCTGGGTTTTCGGTTCACTTAGTCGCGTTACGCCTGTAGACGTTACGTGGTTAAGTGCCTGTCACGGGCCAAACTTTGGGTCGTGACAAACTTGGTATCAGAGCGTAGGTTTTACCTTTCGGAGTGTAGGATGACCCTGGTATGATGGAGTAGGTAGCTCCAGCAGGGTAGCGTAGCGTGTGTATGTTCCGTGGCATACTCACGACACGGTACTCCGCCTACGCGACCTTAGGACTTATTGATTTAAATTCCTTCTTGAGTATATGAATTCTTGCGATTCGATTTCCGTATCCTTATCGAATCCTATTGTTCATTTCAGCCATTATGCCGCCAAAGACTACGAGGGCGCAGAGAGCGGCCGCGAGGGCCGAGGTTCGAGTTGACTCATCCGAGACGAGGACTGATCCGGGTAGTACACCGGTTGTGCCCGAGCAGGCTGTTCCTGCCGTGACAGATCAGATTGCTATGTTAGGGGCTGGTGTGCAGGAGATGCGCCAGACGATGGGATCCAGTATGCAGGAGATGCGCCAGATGATGGGATCTCTAGTTGAGACACTTCGAGCGCAGCGACCAAAAGTAGTTCCACCCATTGCAGAGACCGCGGTGGTACCCACAGAGCAGGCAGTTGCACCTGCGACTATAGAGGTTATTACAGTATCGCTGTCAGAGTTTATGAGGCTGAAGCCTCCGGTCTTCACAGGCACCGATGTGGCCGAGGACCCACAGTCTTTCATTGATAGGATGGAGCGGATATGTCGTTCACTTAGATGCGCAGATGCGAGATGGGTTGAGTTCGTGAGCTTTCGCCTGGAAGGTCTTGCGCAGAAATGGTGCGAATCAGTCGAGAAGGGTAGAGCAGCAGGTCTTCCTCCTATGACCTTGACAGAGTTCGTGGCGCTATTCCTTGCCCGCTTTCTTCCCCTGAGTGTCAGAGATGCTAGAGCACACAGGTTCGAGTCCTTACGCCAGACTCCGGAGATGTCAGTGGCAGAGTATGATGTCCTGTTCACCGAGCTATCAGTTTTTGCTCCGTACTTAGTGGCTACCGAGGAGATGCGAGTTAAGAGATTTGTCCGAGGCTTGCTCACACCACTGTTCCTTGCGATTAGCGCGCAGCACTACGAGACATATGCAGCAGCTGTAGATGCAGCCTTATTGGTAGAGGAGCGCCTTGCTGAGACTTCGGCAGTCCCAGAGCCGAAGAGAGTTCGTGCGGATACATCAGTGCAGAGACAGCCTTTTCGGCGTCGTGACAGGCACCTTGCAGGTGGCAGAGATTCGAGGCGAGGCCGATTGTTTAGCTCCTATCCCCAGGAGGGTCAGCGACCACCATCGGGATGTTACCATTGCGGGAGCTCTTATCATCGTGTGCGATATTGTCCGGAGGTACCCCGGAGTGAGGCGGCAGCACCGCATGTCACATTACCACCTTCACCCCCCTAGACGGCATTGCCGATAGCACCTACTATTACTCCGCGTCAGATGCATGCACCGAGAGGTCGTGGTCGCGGAGGATTTGTTCATAGGGGACGAGGTGACCGAGGCAGAGGGCAGCCAGCGGCCGGCAGGGGACAGTCAGTCGCAGGTGGAGGACAGGCACGTGTTTTTGCTTTGACGCATCAGGACGCGCAGGCGTCCAATGCGGTGGTCTCAGGTATCCTTCCAGTATGTTCTGTTGGTGCACACGTGTTATTCGATCCCGGATCCACGCACTCGTACGTATCCACACTTTGTGCCGAGTTTGGGTAGAGAGTCCGGTTTGCTTGACCAGCCGCTCGTTGTGACTACTCTGTGGGAGAGTCGTTTGTTGCTAGGCACGTGTTCCGATCCTGTACCGTCCGTATTGGCGAGAGAGAGTTGCCTGTCGACTTGATCCTTCTTGAGATGTTGGACTTCGACGTTCTTTTGGGCATGGATTGGTTAGCCACGTGCTATGCTTCTGTTGATTGCCGCGAGAAGACAGTTCGATTTTGTTTTCCCAGCGAGTCGGTTGTTGTTATGTTGGGGGACCGTGGTGTTACCCCTCACAGAGTGATCTCTTCTTTTCGCGCTGGACAGCTTTTGAGGAAGGGATGTCAGGGATTTCTCGCCTATGTCTGCGATACTAGAGCTATGGAGGTTCCGATGGATCAGGTTCCGGTTGTTAGCGAGTTCCCTGATATGTTCCCTGACGAGCTTCCTGGGCTACCGCCCGAGCGTGATATTTCTTTCTGTGTTGATTTGGTTCCTGGCACGGGGCCTATTTCTGTACTGTCTTATCGGATGGCCCCGGCGGAACTTAGAGAATTGAAGGGTCAGTTGCAAGATTTGCTGGATAAGGGATTTATTCGACCCAGCCTCCCCGTGCCAACAACAAAATCATGTAATAAATAATTTTTATGTAATTGTTTATGCATGAATGTAAACAAAATGGGCATAAAGCCAATATTTTGTAAGCCCATGGCTTATGTGCAAAAATGAAATGGCACATGAGCCATGGGATAGGCAAAATGCCATTTTTGTGAAGCCCAAGGGGCTTTATGTAAATATGTAAGCCTATAAAAGGCAACATGATGATGAATAAAGTAACACTTTTCATTCTCACAAAAAACCTAGGGTTTGTATCTCTTTCCCTTTTCTGAAGGTCTCAAACCTTCTTCTTTCTTTTGAATTAAATCAAGAGTTTTACTCTTCCTTTTCAAAAACAAAATAGTTTTTCACCACGAAACCCACAAAGGGGAACTTGGATCTGTCATCAGATCTCAAAAAGGAGAGATTTTGAGATCTCACATCTCTTGATCTTCAAGATCCAGCTAACAGAGGAGGAGGAAGAAGAACCCCTTCCATTAACCCCAAAAACACACTCAGGAGTCCAACTCCTCTCTGATTTCTCTTTCGAGAAATCTTTTTTAGGCTAAAAGCCTCTTTTCCTCGCCGGCGCTCCAGCGCAGAGCGCCCGCGTGCCGACACGTGGCGCGCTTACGCTCAAGCGCTCAGCATTCGAGCGCAAAGCGCCCACGTGCCGACACGTGGCGCGCTTGCGCTCCAGCGCAAGCGCTCGAGCACAAGTCGCCCCGGTGCCGACACGTGGCGCGCTTGCGCTCCAGCGCAAGTCGCTCCGGTGCCGACACGTGGCGCGCTTGCGCTCGAGCGCAAGTCGCCCCCGTGTCGACACGTGGCGTGCTTGCACTCAAGCGCAAGCGCTCAAGCGCAAGCGCTCAAGCGCAAATCGCCCCCGTGCCGACACGTGGCCCACTTGCGCTCAAGCGCAGATCGCCCCCGTGCCGACACGTGGCGCACTTGCGCTCAAGCGCTCAAGCGCAGAGCGCCCACGTGCCGATACGTGGCACTCTAGCGCCTGAGCGCACAGCACCTAGACGCACAGCGCCCAAGGTGCTGCCCCACGCATCCTTTGGATGTCTTTTCCCCCTCTTTATTATATATATATATATATATATATATATATACATATATACATATATATATACACATATGTATACATATTTACACACACACATACTCCACGACACTGTCCCTGTTAGAAAAAAATTTCTAACGAGGCGTTGCCCCGCACCCCGCAAGGGGGCTACTAGCCCCCTTGACCCCCAGCCCGCTATCCGGGTAGCGGGACCCCCGTAAAAACTCTGCGTGGCTCCCGATATATCCAAACCCCCCTTTCAAAACACAACACACGTACACTGCACATTGAGTTCGCATGACCATTTTAACCCGTTAATCGGAGGTTCCCTCGCCCCAAAGGCGAGGGGTAATTAACGGCAGCTTAGTCTGCGGCTGCCGGAGATTTGGATCCCCACAATCAATAAACCCCGGCCTACCCTAGGCAGGGAGAATCTTTAGTATACGCCTGACAAGAGCGCGCGTATTCCCATCTCAATGGGGTGACGAAAAACACACTACAGATTCTGGCACGCCCGGTGGGACCAATCTCTCCTCCCATATTTCGGGTTAAACGTTCATGCGAACTCAATCAATATACATACCTGTATTTATACTAAAATAATGCTCTTTCATGCAGATTTTCAAACAATCACCTTCCGACGATGTCTTCGATGATGAACTCAGCTCCCGTCTCCTACACGATGAAGATAGACTCCAGGACGGTCCTTCCGGCCAGTCTCGGGCGACAATGGGAGGAGTCGCTGCTACCATTCGGCTCTATTATGTTCATGCCAGTTGGCGCCATCCCAGCTCCTCAAGCCCCGGTGGCAGACAAACCGGTCTCGAAAAGCAGGAGACCAAATGTGGTGATCTCAAGGGCGCCCCAACCTAAACGCAAGTCGGTGTCTGAACGACTTTCCTTGGCCCCAACTGGGGGCAAGGCCACCAACACCAACAAAGATACAACGCGTCTTGAGCAATCTCCAGCGGCACCTCCGACAACTGCTCGATTGGGTGTCTTCTCAAGCCTCCCCATCACTCGGCCTATGGCGGCTTCCCGAAGAGCAGAAGCCTGCCAAGCGCTTGAGGCAAAGAAGCTGAGGCAGAAGCGGCTCAGATATAGAGCTAACAAAAAGGCTAGGGCTCTGACCATGTTAAAATTTATGAATTTCCAAAGCCCGGACCGCTCCTCGAAACCAGCTGCCAGTGATGAAAGAATTGCTGAATGTGTTATCCACACTGTCTACATGGCCGGACATGAAGAAACGAACCCTCCTCTTCTTCACAGCCATGGTGATGATATGGTTGACGCTACCCAGCATCGGCTCGATCTAAATGATGAAGAGCCCGCTCAGGCCGATAAGCCAGAGGAGCCCATGGTTCCTACGGAATTGAGCTCAGGCAATAAAGATTACCCGGTTGTCATAGCCGGAACTACAGAACAAGCATTATTCCAATGGCTTCAAAGGCAATTTCAGGACAAGGATGAGAAGATGGCCGAGGTCTATTCCAAAGTCAACGAGCTGGCAAACGTCGTGGCAGATCTCGCGACCCAAGTCGCCCGATTGCAATTACAGCATAATCAAATTTTGGCTCATGAGCCAGGGATTGATACCCGGGGGCAGCCAACTGATATCCCTTTCAACCTAAAAGTGGAGCGCCTTCGCGAAGAACGGCCGCAATCAGCCTCCAGTCTCTCTGATACATACGTCAGGGGGGGATCGCCTCTGAAAGAGAAGTTGGAAAAGGTCTATTCCTTCAAGAGGGAAAAGGTCCACAAGATATTCAGGGACGCCCTAAGAAACGGTCTACAACTGCCAGAATCAAAGAGACCGCAAGAAGAGAATATGACCGACGACCCAAAATATTGCCCCTATCACAGGGTGATAGGTCATGCCATTGAGGACTGCTTCGTCTTCAAAGATTGGGTCGAAAGGCAATACAAGGCGGGAGAGATAGAACTGTTTAAAGGCGTGTTAGCAAACAGTCAAGCTACGACCGCCGATTTCATGCAAATGGAGACCGAAGCCTTTCGGGAACCTAATCCTCCCAGACATGTGCCATTATCTGAAAAGGACGAACCAAAGACCGATCGGCCTCGAGGACCAGCATCAGTAAAGGCACCTACTCCAATGGAGAGAAAGAAGAAGGTATACTCCTTCAGGAGGGATGAAGTCCGCAAAATATTCATGGACGCCTTGAACAACGATCTGCAACTGCCCGTTCCAAAGAGGCCACAGGAAATGAACATAACCGGCAATCCCATATACTGCCCATATCATAGAGTGGTGGGTCATACCATCGAAGACTGCTATATTTTCAAAGATTGGGCAGAAGACCAATATAAGCTTGAAAAACCTCACAATCCTCGGATGTATCGGCAAGCCACAGAGCTAGGTCATCAACACAGCTCCGCCAAGATCAAAGTTCAAGGAGCTGGGATAAGCAAAGAGGACCACCATGTCGTTAAACTGGGAACACCTGATGACCCCCACGTCGTTAAACTGGAAACAGTCGACCTCTAAGTCGTTAAACTGGGAATGTAAGAAAAAAATGTAAATAAAAAAAATATGTGTAAATAAAGAAAAAAAATAAAAGCCGAAACAATGGGGCAACTCGCAATAAAAATCAGCGAGTAAAATAAAGATGAAATAAAAGCCGAAATGATGGGGCAACCGTGAATAAATAGCCGAAATGATAGGGCAATCGCGACCTTCGCGATAAGAAATGCTGAAATGATAGAGCAATCGCGGTAAAAAAAAAATGGCGAGTGATGAGTCGCTCCTGGTACCATATTCCAGTGTAGCGATGCAGACGCCAACCAAAATCCAATTTTTCAAAATTCTTTTGGCCCTACGGCCAGTCCCCAAATTGACTGCCGTATACAATCCACGGGCTTAAATAATTCTCATTATACCCATGCCCCACCGTAACCACCAGTTACGCGACTGGTCTCCGCCTTTGGAGTTATGCTCCATTGAGAAGACCCACTCATGTGTCCTCACGATACATGAAGAGAACAAACCTTTGTGGGATCTTTACGACTCACAAAGGAAAAACACACTTAGGAGTCCTCACGACTCTTAAGGAGAAAATACACCTGCGGGATCCTCACGGCTCGCAGGGAGAAAATGCTTTTATGGGACCCTCACGGCCCATAAAATTGAAAAGCCTTAGGCGATAGGGACCTAAACCCGTCTCCTAAGCCATCGCTCCGCCAACAAGAGTAGGCAAATGATGAATTGCTCCTGGCACCTCTGCTTCAGTATTAGCAACGCTGATGCCGGCCCTTACCCCAAAATTCCAAGCTCGCCATCAATAGACCCCTAAGTCTTTAAACTGGAAACAGATGACCTCTAAGTCGTTAAACTGGAAACAGATGACCTCCAAGTCGTTAAACTGGAAACAGATGACCTCCAAGTCGTTAAACTGGAAACAGATGACCTCCAAGTCATTAAACTGGAAACAGATGACCACCACATCGTTAAATTGGAAACAGATGATCTCTAAGTCGTTAAACTTGAAACAGATGACCTCCAAGTCGTTAAACTGGAAACAGATGACCTCCACGTCTTTAAACTGGAAACAGATGACCGCTAAGTCGTTAAACTGGAAACAGATGACCCCTAAGTCATTAAACTAGGGACGAAGGGAAATCCACTCATGTGTCCTCACGATGCATGAGGAGAACAAACCTTTGTGGGATCCTTACGACTCACAAAGGAAAAACATACTTAGGAGTCCTCACGACTCCTAAGGAGAAAATACACCTGCGGGATCCTTACGACTCGTAGGGAGAAAATGCTTTTATGGGACCCTCACGGCCCATAAAATTGAAAAGCCTTAGGTGATAGGGATCTAAACCTGTCTCCTAAGCAACCAAATTCCAAATCCCATGCCCCAACGGCGAATGATGAGTCGCTCCTGGTACCACATTCCAGTGCAGCGATGCAGACGCCAACAAAGTCCTGAAATTTTTCCGGCCCTACGGTCTGGATCATACATCCTGCAAAACCGTATACAATCCACGGGCGTAAAACAATCCCGATCTCTCCAAAAAAAAGAAAAAAAAAAGAAGAACGGTATGTCCACAAGAAAAATGGGCACGGATGAAAACCCGAAAGGGCTCCGTGAGTAAAAACAGCAGGACTGCCGGCGAGTTTGTGAAAACCCGAAAGGGCTCAAACTCGTAAAAAAAATAAATGAAATGCACTCGCAAAGTCCTCTCGACTTTGTGAGGAGAAAATTCCCGCGTGAGATCCTTACGACTCACAAAGGAGCAACACACTTAGGGGTCCCCACGACTCCTAAGGAGAAAATACACCTACGGGATCCTTACGACCCGTAGGAAGAAAATGCTTTTATGGGACCCTCACGGCCCATAAAATTGAAAAGCCTTAGGTGATAGGGATCTAAACCTGTCTCCTAAGCAACCAAATCCAAATCCTCTCGGGACACATGATGAGTTGCTCCTGGCATTATTCCAGTGCAGCAATGCAGATGCCAAACAAAAAAAAACCAAATCCAAATCCTCTCGGGGCATATGATGAGTTGCTCCTGGAATTATTCCAGTGCAGCAATGCAGATGCCAAACAAAAAAAAAACCAATTCCCAAATCCTCTCGGGGCATATGATGAGTTGCTCCTAGCATTATTCCAGTGCAGCAATGCAGATGCCAAACAAAAACCCCAATTCCCAAATCCTCTCAAAGACGGATGATGATTCGCTCCTGGTACCATATTCCAGTGTAGCGACGCTGATGTCAACTCAAATCAAACAAATCAAACCAACCAATTCCAACATCGACCTCTGCGTCGGACAACAGACACTCCGTCTAGGGGACACGTCGACCAGCGACACTCTGCATCAGGGAAACGTCCAACAACGACACTCCGCGCCGGGGAAAAGTTGATCAGCGACACTCCGTGCCGGGGAAAAGTCAACCTGACACTCCGCGCCGGGGAAAAATCGATCAGCGACACTCTGTGCCGGGGAAAAGTCGACCAGCGACACTCCGCGCCGGGGAAAAGTTGATCAGCGACACTCCGTGCCGGGGAAAAGTCAACCCGACACTCCGCGCAGGGGAAAAGTCGATCAGCGACACTCCGCGCCGGGGAAAAGTCAACCCGACACTCCGCGCCGGGGAAAAGTCAATCAGCGACATTCCGTGCCGGGGAAAAGTCAACCCGACACTCCGCGCCGGGGGAAAGTCGATCAGCGACACTCCGTGCCGGGGAAAAGTCGATCAGCGACACTCCGTGCCGGGGAAAAGTCCACCCGACACTCCGCACCGGGGAAAAGTCGATCAGCGACACTCCGTGCCGGGGAAAAGTCAACCCGCGACACTCCGCGCCGGGGAAAAGTCGATCAGCGACACTCCGCGCTGGGGAAAAGTCAACCCGACACTCCGCGCCGGGGAAAAGTCGATCAGCGACACTCCGTGCCGGGGAAAAGTCAACCCGACACTCCGTGCCGGGGAAAAGTCGATCAGCGACACTCCGTGCCGGGGAAAAGTCAACCCGCGACACTCCGCGCAGGGGAAAAGTCGATCAGCGACACTCCGTGCCGGGGAAAAGTCAACCTGACACTCCGCGCCGGGGAAAAGTCGATCAGCGACACTCCGTGCCGGGGACACGTCAACCAGCGACACTCTGCATCGGGGATATGTCAACCAGAAGACACTCCGCGCCGGGGACACGTCGACCAGCGACACTCCGCCTCGGGGAAACGTCGACCAGCGACACTCCGCGCCGGGGACACGTCGACCAGCGACACTCCGCCTCGGGGAAACGTCGACCAGCGACACTCCGCGCCGGGGGCACGTCAACGAAATCACTCCGGGCTAGGGAAACGTCTACTACGGACACTCTATCTCGGAGACGCGTCAAGCGTCGACCGTCCATGTCGTAAAAAAAGGCGGTGCATCCCAAAAAGTGGGAACCAAAGTAAGTTGCCTCCACGCAAAAGAAGATCCATCAATTTCATGCACACGACCCACATATGCTGTGTGCATTTATTGATGGGGGGCAATTTGTTGGGGTAAAAATTTACACCCCGGTTGACCAAGTCAAAATCAAAGTCAACCCCAAGCCAGGTAGGCCCAAGTCCAGGTCAAGCGGGCCCATGCCCAAGTCGAGCCCGCAGCCAGCCTTCCCGTGCCAACAACAAAATCATGTAATAAATAATTTTTATGTAATTGTTTATGCATGAATGTAAACAAAATGGGCATAAAGCCAATATTTTGTAAGCCCGTGTCTTATGTGCAAAAATGAAATGGCACATGAGCCATGGGATAGGAAAAATGCCATTTTTGTGAAGCCCAAGGGGCTATATGTAAATATGTAAGCCTATAAAAGGCAACATGATGATGAATAAAGTAACACTTTTCATTCTCACAAAAAACCTAGGGTTTGTATCTCTTTCCCTTTTCTGAAGGTCTCAAACCTTCTTCTTTCTTTTGAATTAAATCAAGAGTTTTACTCTTCCTTTTCAAAAACAAAATAGTTTTTCACCACGAAACCCACAAAGGGGAACTTGGATCTGTCATCAGATCTCAAAAAGGAGAGATTTTGAGATCTCACATCTCTTGATCTTCAAGATCCAGCTAACAGAGGAGGAGGAAGAAGAACCCCTTCCATTAACCCCAAAAACACACCCAGGAGTCCAACTCCTCTCTGATTTCTCTTTCGAGAAATCTTTTTTAGGCTAAAAGCCTCTTTTCCTCGCCGGCGCTCAAGCGCAGATCGCCCGCGTGCCGACATGTGGCGCGCTTGCGCTCCAGCGCAAGCGCTCGAGCGCAAGTCGCCCCGGTGCCGACACGTGGCGCGCTTGCGCTCCAGCGCAAGTCGCCCCGGTGCCGACACGTGGCGCACTTGCGCTCAAGCGCAGATCGCCCCCGTGCCGACACGTGGCGCACTTGCGCTCAAGCGCCCAGCGCTCAAGCGCAGAGCGCCCACGTGCCGACACGTGGCACTCTAGCGCCTGAGCGCACAGCACCTAGGCGCACAGCGCCCAAGGTGCTGCCCCACGCATCCTTTGGATGTCTTTTCCCCCTCTTTATTTTATATATATATATATATATACATATATACATATATATATACACATATGTATACATATTTACACACACACATACTCCACGACACTGTCCCTGTTAGAAAAAAATTTCTAACGGGGCGCTGCCCCGCACCCCGCAAGGGGGCTGCTAGCCCTCTTGACCCCCAGCCCGCTATCCGGGTAGCGGGACCCCCGTAAAAACTCTGCGTGGTTCCCGATATATCCAAACCCCCCTTTCAAAACACAACACACGTACACTGCACATTGAGTTCGCATGACCATTTTAACCCGTTAATCGGAGGTTCCCTCGCCCCAAAAGCGAGGGGTAATTAACGGCAGCTTAGTCCACGGCTGCCGGAGATTTGGATCCCCACAATCAATAAACCCCGCCCTACCCTAGGCAAGGGGAATCTGTAGTATACACCTGACAAGCGCACGCGTATTCCCATCTCAATGGGGTGACGAAAAGCACACTACAGTTACAGTCAGTCAAAAGATTCTTGTCACAGAAATTCTCCATGAAAGACCTGGGTGATGCCACCTATATTCTGGGGATCCGGATCTATCGTGATAGATCAAAAAGGATGTTGGGACTTTCGCAGTCCAGGTACATAGACACCATAGTGAAGAGATTCAAAATGGATGATTCTAAGCGCGGTAACCTACCGGCTTGTCAAGGAATCACCCTCTCCAAAGAGATGTCTCCCAAGACTGATTTGGAAAGGGATCGCATGTCGATTATACCCTACGCTTCTGCGGTAGGCTCTATAATGTATGCGATGTTATGTACCAGACCAGATGTAGCATACGCATTGAGCGTTGTAAGCCGGTATCAGGCAAACCCAAGGGAGAATCACTGGATAGCAGTAAATAACATTCTCAAGTACCTAAGAAGGACTAAAGATATGTTCTTGGTGTATGGCGGAAAAGACCTCCAGATTGAGGCCTTTGCCGACTCCGGCTTCCAGAGTGACAAAGATGACTCCAAATCCATGTCGGGTTATGTCTTTATCCTCAATGGAGGGGCGGTCTGTTGGAAGAGTTCCAAACAGGAGACCGTTGCTGACTCAACGATGGAAGCAGAGTACATAGCTGCTTGCGATGCCGCAAAAGAAGCTGTCTGGATGAAGAAGTTCCTCACAGAACTTCAGGTGGTTCCTACCAGTGTTGATCCAATACCTCTGTATTGTGACAACAACGGCGCTATAGCTTTAGCGAAGGAACCCAGGTCCCATCAGAAGTCCAGACACATCTTAAGGCGGTACCACCTAATCAGGGAGATCGTTGATCGCCGGGAGATCGAGGCGAAGAGAGTAGAGACGGAGAATAACATTGCTGATCCATTCACAAAGGCCCTTCCTCAGACGCAGTTCGAGAGGCTATTCGAGATAATAGGTCTACGATATGCCAGCTCATGGCCCTAGTGCAAGTGGAAGATTGTTAGTGTATATGCCCTAGGGGCCATTATTGTATCATACTTGTATGTATATTACTTAATGGAAGCTTGGGATATTCACAGTTGTATATACAGTCTTGCTAAAAATGGTAGTATGCTACTTGGTTTGTTTCTACTTTAAATATGTGCATATGCTTCTTGTAACGTATCACTTATACATATTAGTAGAGCATATAGGATCTTTGCTTGATTACCAGCGTTGTGATGGCAGTCACACTAGTGGGGCTGGGTAGTCTGTAAGCAACATCCTATACAAGTCCCTGGTCGTTGGATTATCGAGATAGGGCATCGATATTCCGGAGTAGACTAAGTGTGTACGCTTCTCATCCTAGTTGGGGAGATGGTCTGTCCCACAGCCATCAGTATGTCGTACTGGAGATAGTATATAGGTGCTCGTTAGGTTACGGGTACACCGAACAGGACTCGCAGGGGAACTGATTGGTTGGTATTATACCCATCGTCAGTTAACAGTTCCCAGGTGACATGAGTACAGCATAGTCCGCAGACTTGACACTGCTACTTCACCTCGAGTGTGTCCCACTGTTCTTAGATTGCTACCCTACCACGGCTCAAAGAAGTCGTGCAAACAGGTAGCAGTTGGGTGCAGTCCCGAGCACTTGGAGGCAGTGGCGGTTAGATAGGATTCATCTCTCCCGGTATTGGGAGTTGATATCGCGCTGTGTCAGAGAGCCATTACGCAAAGTCCCTGGCCAGGGCAAGCGAGATTTACTGGTAGGTTCCAGTAGTTTCTCAGGGTGTAATGGGCTACACTCTGACACGACTTATACAGCTATTAGGGGACTGACGCTTGCCGCCCCCTAGGCTCGATATGCGATAGTCTTAGACGAACAGACCGGTCTGTACGGAGATTGTCACATCAGGCTCAGTAGGAGTTCGGATGGTTTTCCTCATCGGCCTTCTTATCGACATCTACCTGGGGACCGTTACGTACAGCTAGTGTCGCTTGCGGTCTGTGGTTAAACCCACTGCCAGCGTAGTGTCGAGTCTTAAGAGTCCCACACAGAGGGTTTCCCTGCTCCAGGCGAAATGATATAGAGGTCGTATGATTTTACAACAAGGGTTCGGACGCATACGTGTGTTTACGCATGTACGATGTTCGGACGGTTTTTACTAGTCGGCTTTGGTTTAAGCCAGTTTCTAGTATCAGGTTATTGGATTTATACAGTCTAAAGTTTTTCCGTGTTTTCACGGATTGGAGGGGCGTTCTCGTAAATTTTCCGGGAAGCTTCTAGAAGCATGGTGACTTGGAGGGTAAGGTGGCATTAGCATTAATTGATTTTGTGACTCATGGGATGAATCATTCAAGTGAGTTAATGAAGCATTTATTGCTTAATGACTCACTTGATGATTCATTGCACATATTCAATGAAGCATGACGATAATGCATTTGATTTATTCATTTGATAATTCTTTATGCTTCATAATATATTAGAAGTGAGAAACAATTTCAATTCATTCTAATCACCACCTTCTCTCTCCTCAAGCTCTCTCATTCTTGAAACCCTAACCCTAACCTCTCATGTATTGAGATCAAGGGTTGGCTAGACTAATACATCCATAACCTCACTCTATATCCCCTAGGTAGCTTAGATTAGCACTTTGAACAACCTAGTTATCTCAAATTAGAGATCAAGCTTGTAGTAGGAGCTCTCGGGTGGATCATCTTTGATTCGAGGAGGCCGTTGAGGTGCCGATGTTCCAAGGAGCCTATGAGGAGTGGAGGACCGCGATGAAGACCCGAAGGACAAGTAACGTGAGGTATAACTTCGAATCCGCGTAGTTAAACCTTTCGTAGTTTGCTAGTAACGGTTTAGAAACGATTCATGCGCTCAAGTCCGTGTTACGAAGATTTGATAATCGTTTTTCATATATTCATGCGCTCAAGTTCGTGGGGTGCGTGACATGGACTTACAATAAGTCCCTTGAGTCTAATAACTCATTCCCTGTGTGTCGTGGGTTGAAAACTGTACTTATGGTTAAGAAGAATTACACCGTTGTTTAATACTCCTTACCTAATCATCCACTGATATAGGTAAATGTCATAGACATAATTTCAAAAAGTTATATCTCACTTTATAAAAATAAACGTACAGATATATCAATTTGAAATTGGTGCATAACAACGGATATTCAAAACCAAATATTTGTCGTCCGGCAAACAACCCAGGCGATTTCCTCAAATATCACCAATTACAACGAATCCCGATATAATGAGGATGATCACCCAATTCCCAATATGTCACGCCCCGCTTCCCAGAGTACGCAAGATTTGAGCACGTGACATAGCCAACCATGCTACCTGTGGGTAGGAAGTATCCATCCACAGTCACATTACGGTTGTAAAGATATCAAGAACAGTAAAATAAACTAACTATTACATGTCCAAATACATAATAACAAGAATCAATAAACAATAGTGCGGAAGCTAATGATCCAATACAAGAATAAACAGTACGTCCCATAATGCGGGCTCACATCTGGAAATGAAATGAAATAATTAAACTAAATGCTAAGGACTCACTGTTCAGCCTGCTGGCTGAAGTACTCCTGCTCGGTCGACGACAAGGGGACGGAATCTGGGCCATGCAAAACCCAGACGTCAGCGCGTCATGATATCAAGTATAGCATAAACGTGATAATAAACAATGCAAGCATGAACATGAATAAAGCAGCAATAAGAAGTAATAAACAGGGAATGTGCAGTGGTGACTAAACTGTCCTATCAGGTTTTCTACTCTATAGTCTTTGATACCAATTGATGAATCGTCGATGTAACTCAATAGTATCCCGTGCGTGCCCGGGACCACGGTCATGATCCTCGGGGCTGAGTCCGAGACGTGCCGCTAAGCAGTAAAAGGTAATAGGATAGACGAGTGATGTCAGCATCATCACTCCCGGACCGGCCAAGCCCGTAAGACTGATCAGAACAATATATCGAACTGTTGAGTTACAAGTCGGTTTCACCTTTGATTTTCCCATACCCCCAAACTAGGAATGTCAGTCAGGTATTCAGTGGTCAAGGACTAATGCCGACACAAGTCAAGTAAAGGTAGGTCTGTCTGGATCGACAGCAGGAACGGTTAGGTTTGTTGGCATTAGACACGAGATCAGGAACAAGTAATGTCATGGTACAACGGGATGAGTCGGTAAGTATGTATATGTCAGGTGTAGCAGAGTCAGGCCAATATGTCGTGCAATCGGTAAGTGCTCATAACAGGTACACAATCAATAACGAACAGTAGCAAGAAACAGTAATTAACAATATTAATCTAGGTAAACACAGTGATGTTTCGTATTCTCTTATTAACAGGTTCAATCATCTTTAGGGTGCAACAATTTCCAGGGTAAAACAGTATTATTAACACGAAGCAATGAACCATTAAATTACAGCATAATAATAGTTACAAGAGTGAGCTTGCAATTTAAGCAATGATGTGCCAATTGGTTAGTTAGTTAAAGTGTGAAATTGATAGCATACCGATTAACTACAAGTATCCACTATAATGATTTATCGTTACGGATGATTATAATTATCACCAAGTAGTGTGATTATAACAGGTAATCATGATTATTAAGTTTGTAGCATGTTAAAGCAAGTATTCGGATACTTGCCTCGGCGGTTCCGCAAACCGAAACACGGATGCGATGTCGGTAGAAGCGACGATACGGAAGCACGGGCCACGGATCGAGTCCCAACAGAGATCAACGGGATCACACGGACCAGGGGACTTCGCTGGAGCGTCGGGTTCGTCAGACGGCGCGGTCGGGTTCCGGCAACAACAAGGTAGCAAAGTTAGCGACAAGGATGCGATATACGCTAAAAATACGACCAGCGAATGGGATTGTACCGAAAGGAAACACAAGGAAAACTCACCGCGAAGAACCAGGGTGCAAATACGATGGCTCGACGGCACTGGATCGCCGGCGAAGCGTCGGCGGCGGCTGCAGCAAGGGTGGAGGCTTCGGTGTGCGCGGAATATGGTGCTGCGGCGAGTGGGGAAGGGTGTGGTCGGCTCTGGAGGTCATGGGAGAGAGGGAGGTGGTCGGAGGTGGCGTCGACGAGGTCGTCGGCACGTTTCTCCGGCGAACAACGGAATAGGCGATGGGTTAGGGCTCAGGTTTACTGTTCCGGCGAGGGAAGGAGGGCAGCGACGGCGAGGTCTCGACGAGGAGGGTGAGAGGGAGTCGTGGGAGGCTTCTACGGTCGAAGGCTACGTCGACGGCGAGGTCTCGAGGATATGGGGCGCGATCGGAGTTGGGTGCAGGCGCGGGTGTTGTCGGGGGAACAAGAGGAAGAGGGTCGGTGGGTGCGGTGGAGGTCGTGGTGGTGAGGGCGGCGACGGCGAGATCTCGAGGAGGCCGGCGGTGGGATCGCGAGGGCTAGGGTTAGGGTTCGTGATGGGTTCTCGTGGAGAAGGGAAAAATGGTGAGGGGCGGCTGCGTGCATGGGATTAATATAGGAGAGAGAGAGAGGCTGTTGATAGAGAGAGAGATATATATTGAGTGGAGAGAGAGAGAGATTTGAGGGAGGAGAGAGAGAGAGATAGGGAATGGAGAAGCGGGGCCCACGAGCTCAATAGGAGCTCGTGATTGGCCACGAGAATATATATGGGAAAATTTTATATGATTCTGTAGGTTTTATTTTAAAGGTTTAGAATATATTCTGTATAGTATATTAAATTGAAACGGGCCCCTTTTGGTGCGAAATGAAACATTTCTAAATCGCGCCCGGGTTGCGCCCAAATGTTCCAAATTCAAATTATAAGATTTTAAGCGGGTTCCAAATTTTGAAAAGAGGTGTTTAGTGATTAAAATGCATGCCCCCAAGTCGGACACTTGCACACGCGCGTAGTCGCCCAAACTTGCCCGTTTAGCCAAACGGAACGGAATCTCGACACGCGGACGCTACCACGCGACTAGTGGCGACGAGTAGGCCAACCTGGACATCTTAAATTTCATTTTCGGAGTTAGAATTTGTTATGTGCCAAAATGACTTAACCGGGTAAAATTTAGCAATAAACACCAGAAAATCGGGAAAATTGGAAAGAGCAATAAATAACCCTCAACTAGTGATATACATAGTATTATTGGGCTAGGGTGTTACACAATAACTTACTCCCACTCATCATCTGTAAAACCATACAAATGTGAGAATCAAACCTGGTAAATACATACCCTGGAGCAAGGACTAATTGGGAAATCAGTTTTCTTTTAACAATATACAGTGAAACTGAAACAAGTAAATGTTTCGAAGGGGTATCCGGGTATTCTTAGTAATGCCTATTCCATTATCAGATTCACAACTGTAACCGTATATTTCTTTGCCATCTCTCCAAATCCCTTTATATGTCTTTAGGCATTACCTTCTGTACACCCCTTTAGGCTAAATGGTTTTCTTCCTTCCCTACCGTTCGGCACCAGCCTATGGTTTGGAAGAAAACTATCCAATAAGCGTAATAGGTGTACTGTCCTAATCCTCGGAGCACTCGCAACCCGAGAGAAGGTAAAGATAAAAGACAACTGAATAAAACCTTATTCCTATTTATCCTGAACCAGAATCCATCCCCAAACTGGAACAAGTTCCTTCGAATTCGTATATAACCATACGATGGAGTATCCAAATAACTGTGGATCTTCGTAGTGATACGGAGTGTCCTGGAGAAATACAAAGGTGAAGTAGGAGTGGCGATGAAATACTTGGTTTGGTCGTGAATAGCAATCGCAATTTACTTTGCCCTCTTACTAATCCCTTTATTTGTCTTTACTTAATACCTTCTGTACACCATCATTAGGCTAATTGGTTTTCTTCATTCCCTACCGTTCGGCACCTGCCTATGGTTTGGAAGAAGACTATCCAATAAGCGTAATAGGTGTACTGTCCTAATCCAAGGAGCACTCGCAACCTGAGAGAAGGTAAAAGGAAAAGACAACTGAATAGTCCTATTCGTTTTCTCCAGAACCAGAAACCATCCTCGAATAAGTTCCTTCGAGTTCGTATATAATCATACGATGGTTTTATCCAATGGAAGTGGATGTTCGTAATAATACGGGGTGTTCTGGAGAAAAGGGTAAAAACAGGAGTGGCAATGAGGTATGCAACTCTGACAATCCAAAAGCCAGTGTTTTAAGAAAGTTCGGTTAACTTGGTCACTGAGTCATAGTCAAGGGTCGGGTCATGGTCGCTGCCAGAGAGAGAGAGAGAAAAGAAACACTCTGCGTGCACTCTAACCTAGATCAGAATGGTTATCACTTTATCTAATCAGGAAACCTCCCACTGTAACCTCAAATTCTCCTCCAAACCTGAAAGAAGAATTAGTCGGGATCACCCGAGGAGTAAACCAACTCATCAGTGGGAATCGGGATCCAACTATCATCGCATGATAACGTGATGGAATCCACTCACGTTATCACACTCCAGAAGGTATGCGCATGCCTGGCAAGTTTCAGATTCTTTAGAAACTCCCGATGTGTGTTTTTATCCCTAGGACCCAAGTGACCTTGACTGAGCAACATATCAAAGGATCCTAGTCAAGTTCAACCCGTCATTTTCTTGATTGCATTAGACCCACCCGCACGAGTCCTTGACTGAGCCAAAATGACCGCACGACTGTCCTAACCAATCTCATATCCATGCAACAGAAAAGCACTACATAGCTACCGAACACTACGTATCGGCTAAGCACGACTTACGTAGCACGAATACTAAGCAATACTAATCTGAAATGACGGAGGGCTACGGCTGGTTTTTGGCGAAAAACCTTTAACGTAATGAACTTGATATCGTTGAAGGAACTGCATAGCTTTTTATAAAAATATAGTGACGAAAACCTTTGCTAAAGAGGTCACTCCCGGTGAAGGGATCTCGGCTCTTTCCCCGTAGAATGAGGTGCAGGATATTCCAACTGAATACCACGATGCAAAGCAAAAGGTAATCGGCTATAGTGAAGTTATTACCCTGACGCAAACTTCTGTCCAAGGGGTCACTCCCGGTGAAGGGATCTCGGCCCTTGCCTCGTCGACTGAGGTGCTGGATATTCATAACCGAATACCATTGTGCAAAACAAAAGAGAACGTCCATGCAATAACAGCTTTTTTTGAAAAATGTTCCAACAACATCAGAATAGGTTTGTTTAGCTTGCATTGATCTGAATCAATGCAGTCTCATCAATTAATCACACCACAAAAGAACGAAAATATGATGTACGTATATGCCATCCGCATTTGCCACTGGGTCCCGTCATCACCCGTTAGGTTACTTAACTAACGACGGAGCGGGGACTGGACTAGCGCGAGTGTAAAACATATACAACATCTACTAGTATATATATCAATATATAATAATCCCTCAAGGCGTGATAAAATGCAACATCACAGAAATGTAATAAGCGTCACAGAATAATACAGATAATCTGGGATCCCCGGGTTTCATAGAGCCGCTACTGAAACCCGACGTTCCCCTGGTCGTATGGATAGCCTGTGCAATGAAATCTTAGACCCCTACGGGCGCGGAAAGTTACCCGCCAAAACCTGAAGCGAGGCATCCCCCTTCAGCAACGTGAATGGACCACCCAGCACTTCACGGAATCCGGTAACCTGAGCACCCCTCCTTGGGTCAACATGTACCTCCTACGAGTTCGGCGAATAGCCCGCCAATTCTAGAGTGAAGCCCCCTCCGTCTCAAAGCCATGAGATGCGGGCCCGTTGCCCTCTAGAACCCGGCTATCCGTGCACCCCTCCGCGGGGTAATCCTAGTACAGAAAGTAAAATATACAACGGGTACATCAACCTCAGCCCGGTCGTGCCCCAAAAGAATAATATACAAACAGGCAGTAACGGCAGTCCACATGTCGGATGCTCGCCCCGCAATATCAAATGTATAAATACAACCAAACTGTACTACCATTGCATCCAGGCTATCCACCACAACAAATCCGCAACATCATAGCACAACACAGAACATCAACGTGAATGTCACGTTCGCAAATCCGTCTAAAAGGGCTATAGAAATTAGACAAGATTTACCGATCAAATGACATTCACGGTCGCAGATATAATGTAAATGTTAGTTATATGTATGCCCTAGAGGCCATTACTGTACATGAGATGTATATTGTAGTGGATGCTGGGACATATATAGGTAGGACTTTCTTGCTCGACATGATAGTACGCTATCTGGTTGCTCTTTATCTTAACGTGTATACTTGTTGTCTCTCTATTACATGTCGATAAAGCCCTTAGGATGTGTACTCGACTTCCAGGACTATGATGTAGATCATACTAGTGGGGCCTGGGTAGTCAATGAGTACATCCTTCAATGTTCCTGGTCGTGGGAATATCGAGATGGGGCATCGATATTCCAGAGTAGACTAGCGTATATCTTCTCGACCCATGTGATGGGCGATGGATGATCCCATATCCATTGGTGTTTGACATCAGAGATGGTATGCGGGTGCTCAGTGGTGACTAGGTACACTGAACGGACTCGCCGAGAACTCCCAGATGCTATTATACCTCACGTCAGATGACAGTTCTCTGGTGACACTGGTACAGCTTAGTCTGTTAACCCGAGATCGTCATAGAGTCTTGTGTGTATCCCACTGTGCTTTGATTTCCACCCTACCATGGCTCTACTGAGTTGTGCAAACAGGTGGTTTTTGGGTACAGTCCCGATTCACATGGAGGCAATGAGCGATAGGAGGGGATTCGTCTCTCCCGGTATTGGGGGTTGATGTTGCGCTATGCTCGACTGGCCATAACTGGAAATCCCTGGCCAGGGTTGCACTGATTTACTGGTAAGTGTTATCAGTAGTTTCATGCTTGTTATGGACCATACATCGGCATGACTTATCAAGCTACTGGGGTCTGACGTTTACCACCCCTAGGCGAGATATGCGATATATCAGACGAACAGACCGGACTGTGCGGTAGTGTTACTGATTGGATTCGCAGGAGTACTAGCGGGCTTGCTTGTTGATCTTCTGATCGCTCAATACCCGGGTGGCCGTTACGTTTAGCAGACCGCTTTCGGCTTGTGGGTGTTTGATATGATCATCACCTACTACCGGCGTATTGACGAGTCTTTAGAGTCCTACACAGGGGTTTCCTGGCTCAAGCGAAATGGAGTAGAAGCACATATGTGATATGTGCGGGACCGAGATTAATACGATATGAGATACCGTATTCTATTCTCGCGATTCGTGACATTGATCGGTTGTATGCGATATAGCCGGGTTATCGGATCAAGTGTTGATTCGATAAATTGTTACACATGATATTAGTCGGTAATAACCGGGTTATTAAATCAAGAGTTGATTTAATAATTTAATGTATAATTATATATTTGATATATTATATTACATTACATTAACTAGTATTAGCTCACTTAAGATTTATTTTCTCACTAGGTTGTGCACATTATTTATATGTGATATATGCAAGTGTACATGTTTGTATCATGCTTGATGATACATACAAGTTGGGTGTATGAGACTTAAACCAAGTCAAGGTTAAATTAGGGTTTACTAATTTCCTAATAAATAACAAAAGAGATGAGACTTTGGTCAAAGTTATCAAGCTTCATGAAGCTTGATAAACATTGACAAAGTCAACTCTTTTGTCATTCCTTAGGATATTAGTTAACCCAACCCTTAACCTCATACTTTGGTTAATTCTCTACATGAGTTAAGCATGAGGGCTTAACTCAACCATGGTGCAATAATTAAAAGGATAAGTTTTCATTTGGATGAATGATCTTTATCTTTTCTTCTTCTTCATCAAGCTCCATGAAAAGCTTGCTAGCTTCAATGGTGCCATGAGAAAAAGTGTGAGAAAATCAATTCTAAAGTGAGCCCACTTCCTACTTCTTCATCCTATACCACTTTCCATGTAGTAGAGTGTGTTCTCTTCACAAAGTTCATGACCTAGTGAAGGAATAGCTTGAGTTAGTGTCTCCCCGACGTAGATCATCTTCGGCCTCGAAGTCATCAAAGCAAGCACGTTCGTTCTTCTCGTGAAGCTTATATAGAGTCCGGAGTTCACGATCGCAGTGATGGGGACATCTACACGGGGCTAATGAAGTGAAGGACCGGATCTACAAAGGTTGTAATCCCTTTCACTTAGTAGTAAAGTTGTTTGCTTGCTTTTAGTTTCGCTTTATATCTAGTAAACGATCTTGCATAGGGTTGTTCGGCACATAAAAATTTGCTTTTGGCATGGTTGATGCCTTGTAGAACCTCATGAGTATGCCTAGGAACCCTACAGTAAATACTGTGAACTAACATGTTTAAAATTTTCGATCGACAAAATTTCCCGAAGTGGGCCCCAAGCACAATTCCCAGTACTCAAACAAATCTGGGCCCAAACAAGAATACCAGAAACCCCAATTCCAACTCAGAGACCACTGTAGAACTTTTGGTGCCCTAACGCTACAGTGTTACGGCGGAACCGCAGCCAATACAAGGGTCATGCCGCGGTTCTGCGGCGCTACAGTGGGTTCAGGCAACCAATTTTCTACAGTTCTCCTAAAAAACCCTGCCTGATTTTCTGCAGAACACAAAATAATTTTTTTTTACCACAGGAAAAATTCGACAGAAACTGATGACTTGGAAATGCAGTTTTGGAAAATTTCGTTCGATCGAAGTTCTAAACACGTTAGAGCAAGCTAGAAAAGGTTAATGGCATGGCTCTGATACCATGTAAGACTACGGTAGCACCCCGGCCGTCTTTCTGAAGCCAAAATGCTGAAACGAAAACTTTTTTTCAAACTAGAAACTGGCGCTATCGTATGCTTAAAACCTGGATCGAACCATTAACCTAGAACTAGCTACTAGAGAAAGGGTTGGAAAGCTATACCGATCGATCCGTGTCCTTCGGTCTTTGGCCGCCATCCCAAACTCCTCGCGGCATCTCCGGTCTCGATCTTCTCGTCGGAAAGGGCACCACATCTTCGAGTCTTTTTACGGGCTCCCGCTTCATCCGAAGCAACTCGGGCACGAAGTCCGCTAGCCGATGTGTCCAAGGCAAAGTAGAGAATGTTTGTGACAACTTTGTCTCTTGCATCCATTGCATGGATGGAGGTTAGAGATGATGCCATTAATGGAAGTTGTGAGCTAGAGGAAGAAGAAGAAGAAGAGGCTCTCTTTTTCTTTTCTTTTCTTGTGTTGAATTATTGTGAGAGAGTATAAATAAAATACAAGAGCAAACCCAATATCAAGTGGCTGCCCCTCCCTCTCTCCTCACATCAATTCAACACACTAATCAATCACATAATGTGATATTTGCACAAGAAATGATACCATGAGTCACCTATGAAGTACATGTATCATTTAATGCACAAAATGATGGTTTCTAGCTCACAATTTCCATTTGTAAACATTAATCCAAATGTTTACAACAATAAAAAGATACGGCAACATCTAAAGTAAACTCGTGATGGATCACAAGGATACCCCTCACCTGTATATACATAGCTGCATCCGCATTCCGACTGAATGCGAATGTGATGAGACTAAAGTAATCCAACAAATCTAATACTAGGATCCGGCTTAAACCAAAGCCCACTAGTATGATCTGTCCGATCATGATTCGTGCACTACCGCACGTATATGATCGAACCCTGCCATATATCATACGGCCTCTACAACGTTTCGCCCGAAACTTGAAAACTGTCTGTGGGGGACTCTAAAGACTCGTCAATACTTTGGCTGTGGATTTAACCACTAGCTCGTCAGAGGTACTAGCCGTACGTAACGGGCTACCAGGTATTGACCAAAAGGGAAGTCGATGAGCGAAATCATCCTGACACCCTACTGAGCCTGTCAGTGACAATATCTGTACAGTCCAGTCCGTTCGTCTATGAGAATCGCATGGCGGGCCTAGGGGGTTGGCAAAAGTCAGACCCCCAAAAGCGGTACAAGTCGTGTCGGAGTGTAGCCCAGAACACCCTGAGATACTACTGGAATACCTACCAGTAAATCTCCTGCCTTGTCCAAGGACTTCGTGTAATGGCTCTCCTAGACACAGCGCGATCTTGATTGTTAGGGATTCTGCGTGTTCAAGTTTAGTTAATTACCGCAATCAAGACGGTTTCGCTTGTAGCTAACCGGTTGAGTACGGGTCGTCCGCAGGGAGATGGGAATCTTTTTCTATGTGCTTTAACGAGTTAAGTCCAGTTTTTCAGATTTTGTTGTGATTAATTAAGTGTTAAAATGATATGTAAAGAGAGCTTGTTAGGGTTAGGATTAGGTTAGTTTGAGTTAGGAGTCGCTCACCTCTTTCGTTGCCCTTCTTAATATCGGTGTTACGGTAATCGGCAACAACGGGGATTAGCACGACTAGGAAGGAACTTGCGAGTATAAGCTAGGCTTTCCAACGCATAAGTTCTTCCTTTTGGTGCTTGTCCGTCCGTTCTTGGCTCTTAGCCATAACCTCCGGTTAATTCAACCACAACTGGTCTCACTACGGAATCACCGCTATCATATAGGATAGGGTGCCGTAAGGAGCGGATTGTGGTTCAATTAACGGGAGTCGATTTAAGATGTTGGGCAAGGAAAGAGTGAGAGAGATTTCCTTCTCTCAAACTTCCCTTATCCTACCCTAACAAGTATGAAACTACTCACACATCATAATGAAAAGAAAACAAAACAAAAGAGGAAGATAGAAAGAAGAAGATTAGAAGATAACAACTAGCTATTTGCGACCTCACCTTGGCAAGGATCTAGCGTAAGCATCATGGTTGTTTTAATGATAAAGGAAAAGAGAAAAGAAAGAAACAACAAGAAATAACAACAACTAAGTTAACAAATTAAAATTACAAGCAATTATAAAAGAACAAGACAAGCATGATAAGTAAAAGGATCTTTTTTATTCATCATTCTTCACTCACAAAAGCTCACTACAAGATTTTTAATGGAGAAGAGATGAGAAGAGGAAGAAGAAACAAGTATTCTAAACCTAGAAAAATACAAGATTATGCACCCTTGGCTTCACAAGGTTCTGGGGTATTTATAGGCTGGAAAATGAAAATCTAGGGCAACATTCTGGCTGTATATAGAAATACAAAAATACCCCTAAAACTTGACCAGCTGCGGCGCTAGTACGGCCGCGGAACCGCGGCCTATACCCCCTATTGGCCGCGGTTCCGCCGCACTATAGTGGAGTCAGGGCGTGGATTTTTCTGTACTGCCCTGGTCTGCTGTCCCCTTTTGTCTGGTACATGTATTTTCTGATAATCTTTCCACATTTCTTCCAGAATTCTAGTGGATCAAAAGGTGATTTGGACATGGATCTTTTGTCATGATTTTCTTGAGCTCCGCGTAGATTTCTTGGACTTGGTGTTGCCATTGTGCTTTGTGCATGAAAGTGACAATTGATTTGCCATTTTGTCTCCTAAACTGGTGTGTGGCAACAGACGGATAAAGAGTGGAGACCCGTGTTTTATCTGTGGTTGGCAGGAACTCGGATTTTGTCGTATTTTTCCATGGATTTCACCGTTTAGAGCCGAGAACATGTATCCTGCAATTGACTAGCAAACACGGCTCAAGAGTACCTACCGATATGCAATGTGATAAAAATTGGGTGGTATAAAAATGCAAAAATCTGATATGAACAAATACCCCCAAACTTATCATTTGCTCGTCCCGAGCAAAGCCAATTTATTCACAAAAAATTTCCTAACCTCACTTTCGCAGGGAACGCGATTGCACTGAGCATGTGCAACAAGCCGTTAAACCTCTAGGTGTCCCTAGTAGGAGGAGTGTTGTCTCCTGAGGGTTTTCAGCGGATACTACCCACAAAATCCGGTCAAGTTGGTTTTGTAAAATAACTAAGATTCAAACCCCTAAAATTTTGTTTTAGAAAATAACAATTCTATTATCCTAAGTCTAGACTATCGAACCTTTATTTTTCACACCTCGCTTCTTATTTAACTACAGCTTTTATATGTCTTCACGTGCAGTGCAAATAGTGTCGTTAAGTTCCAGAAAGGTCGAATAAAGTCCTCATAATAAAGCCCGGATAAGAATTTTGAAAGGATCACATAAGTTTTATAAAGAGTTAAGCATTTTTCAAGTTTTGTTTTCCAGTAAGGTTTCAACTTCAGAATTTCTATCTTCCTTAACAGGAAACTAAGTCTTATTTTTCACTCCACCTTTTTCTTGTTTTCATTTCATACACACCTCTGTGAACGTGCAATAGTCTTTATCATAGAATAAAACCTTCATATCTCCGCTAAAATTTTTATAAAAGCCCGTCTTTTATCAAGATTATTCTCACACAAAGAACCGTTAGGAATTTTAACTTGGAGAGAACACTTGCTTGACTTTGTTTTAATCTGGACTTTCTAGGCTTCTTAGCGAGCTTTGGGCCAATGCTCCCAAACCAGTTGGTTTTAGGGCATTAGGTGTAGAAACACCCCAGCGGACTTAATTACTCAAGTTACCTAGGTCCAAAAACAAAAGACAGTTTGGCGTGAAAATCGGATGATTTAATACGAACGGAGATATAACCGGCAGTTCAGTTATTTTTTTTTTTGGATAAAAGACGTGTTTAGTGGGTTCGGTGTGTAATCATTCCAATCAAGTTTCAGATGGGTTATCTTTCAGACTTAGTTCCAATTACGGCATCAATAACATTCCTTCATATTCGCTTTACTTCATAAACTATTCTTGACATTACTTATTTCAGAACAAACCTATTTGATCCTCAGAAAATCATTTATCTGTTTAAAAGTTTTTGAACATAAAAGACTTGTCATCTAATTCCCAAAAACTCACGACACGTGTAGTGTGATGTAAAGACGTATATCAGCTATAGTTAACTTCAAAGGAGAGTTATCTTTCAGGTTTTCAAAATCTAAATATAAGATTTAGTTATTCTTATTTTATCAAACAAAACCGTCGAAATGCTAAATCAGAGTCCTCCCCCTAGCTAACTTGACAGAAAAGTTTTTATGTTTTTAGAAAATTTTCAGATTTTTATGGATTTTATGGATTTTAATATGCAGATGCAAAATATACATATGAATGCGAAGGTAAGAAATGCGTACCGAGCGTACCCCCAAACTTAAACTGGACAGTGTCCTCACTGTCATCGCATGAAGAGATCATTTGAAGGGTCAAAATTGTCGGTTAGCGATACAAAAAAAAAATTTGTTTTTTGTTTTTAAAGAAAAGAAAAAGAATATCCACAAATATATACAAAATGGTACATACCCCCAAACTTATTTGGAACAGTGTCCACTGTTCTTGGCTGGATAACCGAAGTTTGGAGGTAGGCAGAGGAAGATTAGGCAGGGTAAACCGGCTCCTGTAAGACCAGGAGCTCCTCTGTTGGTTCGGCGCTAAGATACGGTTTGAGTCGGTGTCCGTTCACTTTGAAAAATGAACCGTCCTTTGGATTTTCCAAATCCACAGCGCCCTGCGGATATACATTCCGCACAAAATACGGCCCTTTCCAGCGAGATCTGAGCTTTCCTGGATGGAAGTGAAGTCGGGTGTCGTAAAGCAGTACCTGCTGACCAGGTACGAAGGTTTTGCGCAAAAGGTGTTTATCGTGAAACACCTTCGTTCGATTCTTAACGACAACCGCGTTATCTTAAGCCTCATCCCTAAGCTCGCTCAGTTCGTTCAACTGCAGCTTCCGATGGCTGCCCGCATCTTCGAGAGACAGATTCAACTCTTTTATCGCCCAAAATGCGCGATGCTCTATTTCGACAGGTAGGTGGCAGGCTTTTCCGTACACAAGCCGATAGGGAGACATGCCAAGGTCGGTCTTATAAGCGGTTCGAAATGCCCAAAGGGCATCAGTGAGTTTCAGCGACCAATCCTTACGGTTCTTGGAAACCGTCTTCTCCAGTATCTGCTTAATTTGTCGATTTGAAACTTCGGCCTGCCCGCAGGTTTGGGGGTGGTAGGGCATGGATAGCTTATGATTAATGGAATATTTCCGCATCAAGGCCTCGAAAGTCTTATTGCAGAAATGACTTCCATTGTCGCTAATGATCGCTCGGGGGTGCCCAAACCGGGAGAAAATGTTTTCTTTAAGGAACCTAACGACAACATTGTTGTCGTTAGTCCGGCTGGGCACAGCCTCGACCCATTTAGAGACGTAATCAACAGCGAGAAGGATGTACAAGTTCCCAAAAGAGCTGGGAAACGGCCCCATGAAATCTATCCCCCAAACATCGAAAATCTCCACAACCAAGATCGGTTGGAGCGGCATCTCGTTCCTCCGGGATATCCGGCCCAAGTGTTGGCACCGGGAGCAAGTCTTGCAATAGTCATGAGCGTCTTTGAAAAGTTGTAGCCAGTAGAAACCACATTGCAAGATCTTCTCAGCTGTCTTTCTGGGGCCAAAATGCCCGCCACACGCTTGATCGTGGCAAAATGACAGCACACTCTTGAATTCCTCGTCAGGGACACACCGACGAATAATCTAGTCGGGACAGTACTTGAACAAATAGGGTTCGTCCCAGTAAAAGTGTTTTACTTGGGATAAGAAGCGAAGTCTGTCCTGACTTGACCATTCAGTCGGTAGTAATCCCGTGGCCAAATAGTTCACAATATCTGCGAACCAGGGTTCGCAAGATACTGTCAAGAGTTGTTCATCCGGGAAAACGTCGTTGATCGGAATTGGAAGCGAAGGCGAAGAAGGAAGTCGTGAGAGATGGTCGGCAACTACGTTTTCACATCCTCGTTTGTCCTTAATGACAAGGTCAAACTCTTGAAGCAAGAGGATCCAACGTATTAACCGAGATTTTGCATCTTTCTTCGCAAAAAGATGGCGCAGAGCAGAATGGTCTGTGTAGACAATGACTGGAGAGCCGATGAGGTAGCGCCTGAACTTTTCTAAAGCAAATACAACAGCTAAGAATTCCTTCTCAGTTGTTGTATAATTGAGTTGTGCGTCGTTCAGGGTTCGGCTCGCATAATAGATTACGTGCGGCATCTTGTTGATGTGTTGTCCAAGGACAGCACCAATGGCAAAGTCGGATGCATCGCACATAATCTCAAATGGGTGCGTCCAGTCAGGTGAAGAAAGAACGGGAGCAGAAGTGAGTGAGCGTTTCAATGACTCGAATGCAGTCACACAGCTCGAGTTGAAGTCAAATGGCGTGTCCTTGGCCAGCAAAAGAGTTAAGGGCCTAGCAATCTTGCTAAAGTCCTTGATGAACCGTCTATAAAAACCGGCATGGCCAAGGAAGGCTCGGATATCTCTGACGCATCGGGGAGGAGGGAGATTGGAAATGACCTCAATCTTCGCTTTGTCAACCTCTATGCCATTTTGCGAGATGATATATCCTAAGACAATACCTTCGCGCACCATGAAGTGGCATTTCTCCCAATTCAAAGTAAGATTCTTGTCCTTACATCGGGTAAGGACAGCGTCAAGATGCAGCAAACACTCGTTGAAGGAATCGCCGAAGATGGAGAAATCATCCATGAAAATCTCCAGAAATTTTTCCACCATGTCTGAGAAGATTCCCATCATACACCGCTGGAAGGTAGCGGGCGCATTGCATAACCCAAAGGGCATGCGACGATATGCAAACGTGCCGAAAGGACAAGTGAATGTGGTCTTGTCCTGGTCTTTTTCGGCGATGGGAATCTGATTATAGCCGGAGTAGCCATCAAGAAAGCAGTAGTACTCGTGTTCGGCCAATCGTTCAAGCATTTGGTCAATGAAAGGTAGCGGAAAGTGGTCCTTCCGCGTTGCGGCGTTGAGTTTTCTGTAATCAATGCATACTCGCCACCCAGTTTGGGTGCGAGTAGGGATTAACTCGTTCGCCTCGTTGGTTATGACCGTTATACCTGATTTCTTGGGGACAACGTGGATGGGGCTAACCCACTGGCTATCAGAGATAGGGTAAATAATACCACTATCTAGACATTTTACGATCTCCTTCTTCACAGCCTCTTTCATGACTGGATTGAGACGTCTCTGTGGATCCCGGGCTGGTTTGGCATCATCCATCAGATGAATGTGATGCTCAACGATCAGGGGACTAATCCCCTTGATGTCCGCCATGGACCAGCCAAAAGCTTGCCTGTTGCTGTGCAAGACCGCGAGAAGGGCTTTCTCTTTCTCTAGAGCTAGAGAAGCCGAAATGATGACAGGGAGGGTCTCGTTCTCACCTAAGTAAGCGTACTTAAGGTGAGACGGCAAAGGCTTGAGTTCGAGCGCTGGAGGTGAAACGATTGAAGGCAAGATTGGTGCAGAGGTCTCGAACTCAAAGGACTCCAGCAAAGGTTCAAAATGAGTGTAGGCGACCGAGTTGGATGGTTCAGGTAACTCATCCGGAAATTCGAAAGATTCAAACTCGGGTTGTGCGCGGCTAAGATCGTTCGAAAACGTGAAACACTCGTAGTCGTTGTCGGGCGCAGAAACAGCAGCAGGTTCGAGGAGGAACGCACTAGTGGCGTCAAGATTATCGTGTTCGAACAGAAACTCCTCGAATTCACACTCTTCAGGGGTGATCTCCTGGATCGAGCAGACGTCCAGAATATGAGCATTAGGTTCGGCGGGCTGATTCCCTAACCTAAAAATGTTGATTTCAATCGTCATGTTTCTAAAAGAGAGGTTCATCGAACCATTGCGACAATTGATCACAGCATTTGAGGTTGCAAGAAATGGGCGACCGAGTATCACCGGAATTTGATTCCGGGGGTTAGCTACAGGCTGTGTGTCTAATACAATGAAGTCAACGGGGAATATGAAGTCCCCGACTTTTATTAACACATCCTCTAGCTCACCCCTAGGATGGGTGATCGATCGGTCGGCCATTTGGAGAGTGCAGTGTGTGGGTTTCAGCTCTCCGACGCCTAATTGCTCGTATACTGAGTACGGAAGCAGGTTAACACTGGCACCAAGATCTAATAGTGCGCGGTTGATGTTCTTATCCCCAATAGTAATAGAAATCGTAGGACAGCCAGGGTCCTTCCGTTTTTGTGGTAAAGATTGGGTAAGAGCATCACTCACAGCACTAGCCAAGAAAACTTTCTTGGGTACCTGAGACTTCCTCTTTTTCGTGCACAAGTCCTTTAAGATTTTCGCGTAGGACGGGACTTGTTGGACAGCATCTAAAAGAGGAATGTTAATGTTAACCTGCTTAAATAACTCCAGAATCTTCTCCATTTGAGGATTTTGTTTATTAGACCTCAACCGGTTTGGAAATGGAACATTTTTAAAATTGGTTGAGTCTAATGCTGGAGGAGGAGATTGTGGAGTTAGAACGGATCCCAGAATAGGTGTTTTCGTGGAGTGAGAAGTGGGTCCATTCGGAGCAGAAGAAGAGGAAGGAGAGCCTGTTGAGGAGCGGAGAATAGGCTCGGAAGACGAAGAAGCAGGAGAAGAAGAAGAAGTAGAAGAAGAAGAAGCGGCCGGGGTGTCATCGTTGATCCGTGTGCCAATGTTGTTTTGCAGCATCCTTCCCGATCTCAATGTGGTCACGGCACTCACATTATGATTCTGTTGTTCAAGAGCAACATGTACATTATGTGGGTGACCGGGATTTGGGAGTGGCTGGGACGGGAGCTTCCCCTTTTCTCGCTCGCTTAAGGCCGCATTCAGCTGTGCAATCTGGGCCTCGATGGTTTTGATGCTTTGCCCGTGGGCGACAGTGTGTTGCACTAAGGACTGAATGGAAGACTGGATGTTGGCGGTGGACTGAGTCAATTGTTTAACGAACGCCTCCAGACTTCGTTCGACCGAGGAAACCTTATCGTTGTTTGACGGAACAAAGTTGTTTGGTGGAAAAGAATTGTTGGGTGCAAAGTTGTTCGTCTGATTTTGAAAAGGTTGGGGTTGGAAGGGCTGCTGAAACTGAGTTTGTTGTTACGCTTGTTGTTGCGGCGGAGGGGCCCTTTGGAAATTGTTGCCTTGGAATTGATTCTGATTCTGATTCCAGGCGAAATTGGGGTGGTTCCTCCAACCGGGATTGTAGGTGGAAGAGTATGGATCATTCCTCGGTCTTTGCTGAAATGCAGCATTAACCTGATCCTGTCCTTGCGATGGCGGATTGTAAGGACACTTGTAACACCTTGAAAAGTCGTTTTGGTGTTTTCCTGAAAATCGGTGAAAATTCGGTATTTTTCCGAAAACCGTCTTTCTTGTTATTTTGCAGTTTAGGACTAATTATACCTAAAATGGATAGGTAATTGCTTGTTTTTAGTATCTAATGAGTTACTTATGAAATTTTGGTCATTTAAAAAAAAATTCCCTATTTTTCAATTTTTTAATATTATTTTAAGCCGGTAAGAAAATACATTAAATTAGCGATAAATACAAATTTTTCTGGGCTAATTTTAATCTTTAAAATTATGTTAATTAAAATCTAGTTGTAACATAAATTTTTAGTATTTTATTTTGATTTTTAACTAATTTTTATTATAGGAAACGAAATTTATTGAATTTAAGCTTAAGCTTGCAATTTTTGACTTGTAGGGGGTCTTTTTGCATAAAATTTCTTTTGTAAAACCCCTCTCTCTCTTCCCTCAGCCCTAGGCCAGCCCCACCATCATCAGGTCCAGAAAAAAAAATGCCATGCTCTTTGATTTTATTCTTGTGTGGAAATGAGGGTATTTTTAAAGGTTTTTGAATTGTTAATTAGGTATGGTCTTTTGTGGGTTGGTAGGAGTTGACCAAGACTTTTCCCACACACCCCACACCATCCCCTTCCCTTGTTCTGGCCGAAATTCCAGCAGCCCCCTTCATCTCCTTGATCTTTTCATTTTTCTTCAAAAAATTCATTAAGTTGCTTCAAAAATTCAAGCTAAAACTCACAAATTAAAACCCCATTCTTCATCCCTTTTTCCTTCACCTCTCTTGCTTGGAATCATGGTGCTAGGAGGCCATCATTGAGGCAAATTTCTTCTTGCTAGATCCATAGATTTGAGGTATAATTTCTACTCTTTTAATTTGTTATGGTTAGAATACTTTAATCTAGTTGCTTAGTGTTAATTTTAGTGTTAATCCTAATCTAGTTTTTTTTAGTTAATGATTGAAAATTAAACTAGGGTTTCTTGAAACCATGTTTTAGTCAATTAAGTCTTTTTAATTAACCTAGTTGTTTACTTAACCAATTTATATGGTTACTTTGCTTGAGTGGCTTCATATTAGGCTAATCTATGTTAAAGTTGTGTGAAATTTTCATTAAGGTTGCTAATTATGAAAATCAAGAAAGGTTTTGTTTATGGAAATTAGGTTTTTAAGCATAGTTAATGGTTTAAAATTAGTGTAATGGCTAGCTAGTGGGTTAGTTTGGATTGTTGTGTTGGATTGTGTTAATTTTCTCGCTAATTGTCGATGTTTGCACGAATTTTGCAAACTTCTAGCTTACTAGGTTTTTATTATATTATTGTGGCGATTTAATTGCGATATCTAGAGTATTTTGTTGGCTTATCCTATGACATTTAGGATGCGTGAGTGCGGATTTTTGAGTAATCGGGTTTTAGTTTTGCCGGACGACCAAATCGGCGATTTTTGCAGTTTTTGCGATTTTCGCGTGTGTTCCGCGCACTTTGTGCACGTTGTACCTAGCTTGTGAACGTTAGTAGTTTCGTTTGGGTTTTGCGTCGTTCTTGATATGTAACCTTATGTTTGGTATTGATGTAAATTCCAGGTTCGGTCGCGCAGACGTCAGACGCGGCACGAAAGGGGAAAGCGGTGATTGGACGTGACTAGTTAGGGATTCCGGTGAGTAGATGTAACATCTACGGGGGACTATCGTTGGATGGCGCAAGCCGCCCGATAGTTTTAGTAACTTAAAAGATTCTTAGTGATGTTAGTAATTAGGGGTGAAATACTTATATGATTATTTGCTGCATCCATGCATTATATTGACATACATATGCGAACCCATTTTATAGGACACCTGTACCATTGCCAGGGTTTTTATATGCAGCACGAGCACTATTCATGCTTACACACACGCCCTGGTAATTGCCATGCCACCACACTAGATAACCTATAATTTGAAACCTTTTACTAATTGATGCTTAAACCTGTGCTATTGCCTTTAATTCCTTAAAATGAAATCGTAGGATTGCCATTCATGTGCATGTACCTCATCATATTATTTGTTCATGCCTAGTCTATTAATCATACATCGTAGCTTAATTATTGATATCATATCCATTCATCACCATTGATATATGCACTTATGAGGATTTCTTGAGATTTTATGATATTTCTGGATTTCGAGGGAAAGCCCCAAAATTTCTAAACTTATTATGTTTTTAAAATATGTAATTGCGGTTTTCTAGTGATGTAAAGTGCCGTCCACCATGAGTTTGCTGTGGTTTTCGAGATCCGTGTCGAGGAGTGGAGGAACCGTCACGGGTACATGGTGGGCCCGGTATGGTACCCCGGGGCAAGATGAATGTGGTGTTGACGTTGAGCCTGGCAGGGGACGGATTACCTACCGGTGACTGTTTGGCACGGCGGATATCCAGAGGATACCGACCGTGGCCGCGAGATGATGAGATTTTGATATTGAGCTGGGTCAGCCGGATGGCTGAGGCCAGAGATACTATGACATGGATATATGAGATTTGTGATAGTTTTGAGGTGTCGTTGCTGGACACAGGTTCTTGTTGATTCTAGTGGTATTATGCTGGTATTTCAAAAGAGATTTCTAAAGGAAAAACATGATTCTTATAATTACACATTCAGATCATGGGTTGATTCGCATTGCATTCATACCTGCTAGTATATTCATATTGCATACATACCTGCTATTATGTCCTGCCATACCTGTATTAGAGATGCTAGAATACTTGTGTGCATGCATACGATAGCCTGTGTAGATGTTATTTATTACTCACGAGTTGGCAACTCACCCCCGTTGTGCCATAGCCTTTTTCAGGTCCGCTCCGTCAGTACAGTAGCGGCGGGCGCTCTTGTTTCTTTTGCCTGGACTCGAGGTTTTGCTCTTAGGTGGGTTATATCATTATTTTTGTACCACCTTGTATATTCTTTGTATCTAGAGTACTCCATCTACTGTATCTACCAGTATTATTGTATATTGACCTAGAGATGAGACTGTGAGGTTTGTGGACTTTTATGCTGTATTTTGGGGTCGAGCTCACTTGAGTCGACATGCTGTTTTTTCTTATGCTTCATTATGATTATTTCGCATGTTGTTGCTTTATATTGCGTGGGATTTGTGACCGCCTTGTGGCGAAGAGCTAGCTCCCGCATGGGGATGCCTTATTTGTTGGATTCATATATATTCTTGTTGTACCCATTTTGGGGGCCAGTATTTACAAAGGAGACTCTGCCGAAATTTTCGGAAAAATTGATATTGTTTTTTAAAAAAGGTTTTATATGACTTATTTGATAAACTCGCTTTCAATTGATTGGGTTTTCTTCACTCTTTTGCTTATTTGGTTTTGGTTTCTGGGCTTTGGCTTACTTATTTTACGGACGTCTTGAGACGTTTCGTAACCTAAGTGCCAGTCACGTTCCGTACCCTGCGGGTCGTGACAAAGTTGGTATCAGAGCGATAGGTTTTACCTTTTTGAGTGTAGGATGACCCTTGGTAGATGGAGTAAGTGACTTAAGTAGGGTAACGTAGCGTGTGTATGTCCGCGGCATACTTGCGATACGGTACTCCGCCTAAGTGACTTTAGGATATACTTGCTTGAAATTCCTTCTTCATTTCCGTATATCCTATGATCCTATTGCACTGTCCTGTTTCCTGTACCAGCCACTATGCCGCCGAAGGCTACGAGGGCACAGAGGGCTGCCGCCCGAGACGAGATTCGAGCTGGCTCGTCCGAGACTAGGACTGAGCAGGGTGGTATGCCTACGCCGCAGGGACAGACCGATCCACCTTCCCCAGGCCGTATGGATAGGCTCGAGACTGGTATGGAGGAGTTGCGACAGATGATGGGAGGCATGCAGGAGCTACGTCAGATGGTAGGATCCCTAGTTGCAGCCAGTCGTACACCGAGGCCGGATGACGTACCTACTACATCACAGACGACCATGATACCTGCTCCTACTACTACCACCGTGACCATCCCGGTTTCACTACAGGATTTCATGAGGCTGAGACCTCCAGTATTCACCGGCACCGAGGCAGCGGAGGACCCACAGACGTTCCTTGACAGTTTAGCCAGGATCTGCCGTTCGCTGAGATGTTCGGATGATCGATGGGTAGAGCTTACGAGTTTCCGACTAAAGGGTCTTGCGCAGACATGGTGGGAGTCAGTCTTGAGAGGTCGAGCTGCAGGTCTACCGCCTATGACGTGGGCCGAGTTTACAGCGGTCTTTCTAGCTCGTTTCCTCCCAGAGAGCGTTCGTGACGCCAGAGCTCGTAGCTTCGAGGCCTTAGTCAAGACACCTGGGATGACGGTGTCTGAGTATGACATCCAGTTTACACAGTTATCCCGATATGCTCAGTATTTGGTGGATACCGAAGAGAAGATGGTGAAGAGGTTCGTACAGGGACTTGATGCCCAGCTATATCTTGCCATTGGCGCCCAGCACTACGATACTTATTCAGCTGCTATGGATACGGCATTACGGATGGAGGCACGCATATCACAGACTTCGGCCGTTTCTGGGCCGAAGAGGATTCGCACCGATGTACCGTCTCAGAGGCAGCGTGCCAGATTCTTTCCGAGAGATAGGCCTGGCAGAGGATTTGGACGGGGACAGTTATATGGTTCTTATCCCCAGGGGCAGCAGCCGTCGCCAGGGTGTTTTGGGTGCGGGAGTCTACACCATCTTGTCAGAGACTGTCCGGTGAGACGACAGGGAGCAGCGACAGTTCCGCATGTGACCCTACCACCATCACCACCCCCTCCTCAGAGAGCCCTACTTCCTACCACCGGCGATGCTCCACGCCAGTTAGGTGCACCCAGAGGCCGTGGACGCGGCGGTCCTGTTCAGAGAGGACGAGGAGGCAGAGGCCGAGGTCGAGGTCAGCCCGCTATCGGTAGAGGACAGGCCCGAGTATTTGCTTTGACACCGCAGGATGCGCAGGCATCCAATGCCGTTGTGACAGGCACCTTGCCAGTTTGTTCTTTCGACGCACGGGTATTATTTGACCCAGGCTCCACACATTCGTACGTCTCTACACACTTTGCATCGATGTTGGGCCGTGAGTCGTCGTCGTTAGATCATCCGCTTGTTGTTGTTACTCCGGTAGGCGAGTCGTTTGTCGCTCGTTTTGTATTTCGTTTGTGTTCCGTTCGTATCGGGGAGAGGGATTCATCAGTTGATTTGATTCTCCTCGATATGTTGGACTTTGATGTGCTTCTGGGCATGGATTGGCTAGCCACTTGTTATGCTTCGGTGGACTGCCGTGAGAAGGCAGTCATATTTAGCTTTCCGGGAGAGCCAGTCCTTGTTATTCAGGGAGACCGCAGCGTCACCCTTCCCAGCTTGATTTCGTCTCTTCACGCTGGTCAGCTCTTGCGGAAGGGATGTCAGGGATTCTTAGCATTTATTTGTGATACTCGAGCTGCAGAGGTTCCGTTGGACCGGGTCCCGGTTGTTTGTGAGTTCCCTGATGTTTTCCCTGATGAGCTACCTGGGCTACCACCTGAGCGCGACATTGAGTTCTGCATCGATTTGATTCCCGGCTCGGGGCCTATCTCTATACCGCCTTATCGGATGGCCCCGGCAGAGCTTCGAGAGCTGAAGGATCAGTTGCAGGATTTGTTAGATAAGGGGCTTATTCGACCTAGTGTTTCTCCGTGGGGTGCTCCGGTCCTGTTTGTCAAGAAGAAGGATGGAAGTTTGCGCTTATGTATCGACTACCGCCAGCTGAACAAAGTTACCGTTCGGAACAGATATCCGTTGCCACGCATTGATGATTTGTTCGACCAGCTTCAGGGTGCGGGATATTTTTCGAGGATCGACTTGCGATCAGGATACCATCAGCTGCGAGTTCGACAGTAGGATATACCGAGGACAGCTTTCCGCACGCGCTACGACCACTACGAGTTTTTGGTGATGTCGTTCGGACTCACCAACGCCCCAGCAGCATTCATGGATTTGATGAACCGTACATTCAGGCCGTATCTTGACTTGTTCATCATCGTGTTTATCGACGATATCTTGGTGTACTCCCGGAGCAGAGAGGAGCACGAGCAGCACTTGCGGTTTACGTTACAGACTCTGAGGGAGCACCAGCTGTTCGCAAAGTTCTCCAAGTGTGCATTCTGGCTGGACAGCGTCGGATTCTTGGGTCACGTGGTTACGAGAGACGGCATTTGTGTGGACCCGAAGAAGATTGAGGCTGTTCAGACGTGGCCCCGACCTACATCGGTTACTGAGATCCGTAGTTTTCTAGGCCTGGCGGGCTACTACAGGCGTTTTGTTCAGGACTTCTCCCGTATAGCTGCACCGTTGACCGGTTTGACCCGGAAGGGAGTTCCTTTCGTCTGGACGGAGGAGTGCGAGTGTAGTTTTCAGCAGCTACGGACTCGTTTGACTACGGCGCCGGTATTATCTTTGCCTTCGGGATCAGGCGGATCTGTGGTCTACTGTGATGCTTCGCGAGTGGGATTAGGATACGTGTTGATGCAGCATGGCCGGGTGATCGCATATGCTTCTCGGCAGCTGAAGAAGCATGAACAGAACTACCCTACTCACGATTTGGAGATGGCTGCAGTGGTCTTTGCACTGAAGATTTGGCGACAATACCTATACGGCGAGTCGTGTCAGATATTCACCGATCACAAGAGCTTAAAGTACATATTTCAGCAGCGAGACCTGAATCTCAGACAGCGTCGTTGGATGGAGTTGGTGAAAGACTACGACTGCGAGATCTTATATCACCCAGGCAAGGCGAATGTGGTGGCAGATGCGTTGAGTAGGAGGCCCGAGGGTAGTCTATCCTTTTTGCGCGCTGTGCAGAGGCAGTCGTCAGCAGATTGGCAGATGTTATGCGACAGCCGAGTGGAGTTCGAGTTCACTCAGACAGGGGGACAGCTCGTGCATGTTCGTGCACGCCCACAGTTGCTTGACCGTATATATGAGGCACAGCGCAGTGACGACCGTTGCTCAGAGATCATGGCACAGATGGGACAGGGCAGATTTTCCGAGTTCGTGATTGACGATCAGGGGATTCTACGCTATGGATCTAGACTGTGCGTACCAGATGCTGATGGATTGCGGCGCGACATTCTTGAGGAGGCACACCGATCAGTGTATAGTGTCCACCCCGGTTCCACCAAGATGTACCATGATATGAGAGAGACCTACTGGTGGGACGGGATGAAGAGGGACATTGCGGAGTTTGTATCGAGATGCCTTACTTGCCAGCAAGTCAAGGCCGAGCACCAGAGGCCCGCAGGAGAGCTACAGCCGTTACCCATTCCGGAGTGGAAATGGGAACAGATTTCGACGGATTTCGTTGTGGGTCTACCCAGGACCAGTCAAGGGTATGACTCCATCTGGGTGATCGTAGATCGATTGACGAAAGTGGCTCACTTCCTGCCAGTAAAGACGACTTTCAGCTTCGTTCAGTATGCTCAGCTCTACATTGACGAGATCGTGCGACTACATGGCGTACCGACTTGTATCGTGTCAGATCGAGGCACTCAGTTCACCAGCCGACTTTGGCAGAGACTTCAGGAGGCTTTGGGCACTCGTTTGAGCTTCAGCACAACGTTTCATCCGCAGACCGACGGACAGTCAGAGCGGACCATTCAGACTCTCAAGGACATGCTCAGAGCGTGCGTTTTAGACTTCGGCGGTAGCTGGGATCGTCATTTACCGTTAGTGGAGTTCTCCTACAACAACAGCTTTCAGGATACTATTCAGATGGTACCTTTCGAGGCATTGTATGGGAGGAGATGCAGATCGCCCGTCTGTTGGACAGAGCTCAGCGAGAGCAGTATTTTGGGGCCGCAGCTTGTTGAGGAGACGACAGCGAAGGTACAGTTGATCCGAGACCGGATGAGAGCGGCTCAGAGCAGGCAGAAATCCTATGCAGACAGGCGCCGTCACAGATTAGAGTTCGCAGTTGGCAACCGTGATTTTCTGAGAGTCTCTCCAATGAAGGGCGTGATGCGTTTTGGGCAAAAGGGGAAGCTTAGCCCTAGATTCGTAGGTCCCTTCGAGATTCTCGAGCGTGTCGGCGCTGTTGCATATCGTTTGGCCCTTCCACCCAGCTTTCCCGATGTTCACCCCGTCTTCCATGTTTCGATGCTCCGCAAGTACCTTCACGACCCTTCGCATGCGATTCAGCACCCGACAGTCCAGCTAGAGCGCGACCTTTCGTTTGCAGAACAGCCGGTGGCCATCCTGGATCGGCAGGTGAAGAAGTTGAGATCGAAGATTATACCAACCGTCAAGATCCTTTGGCGTAGCCCGAGCAGCGAGGAGGTTACCTGGGAGACCGAGGGCGAGATGAAGAAGAAATATCCCCATCTCTTTGAAGGTACGCGTAGCTATATTTTTTAAATTCGGGGACCGAATTTCTTTAAGGGGGGAAGATTGTAACGCCCTGAAAAGTCGTTTTGGTGTTTTCCTGAAAATCGGTGAAAATTCGGTATTTTTCCGAAAACCGTCTTTCTCGTTATTTTGCAGTTTAGGACTAATTATACCTAAAATGGATAGGTAATTGCTTGTTTTTAGTAGCTAATGAGTTACTTATGAAATTTTGGTCATTTAAAAAAAATTCCCTATTTTTCAATTTTTTAATATTATTTTAAGCCGGTAAGAAAATACATTAAATTAGCGATAAATACAAATTTTTCTGGGCTAATTTTAATCTTTAAAATTATGTTAATTAAAATCTAGTTGTAACATAAATTTTTAGTATTTTATTTTGATTTTTAACTAATTTTTATTATAGGAAACGAAATTTATTGAATTTAAGCTTAAGCTTGCAATTTTTGACTTGTAGGGGGTCTTTTTGCATAAAATTTCTTTTGTAAAACCCCTCTCTCTCTTCCCTCAGCCCTAGGCCAGCCCCACCATCATCAGGTCCAGAAAAAAAAATGCCATGCTCTTTGATTTTATTCTTGTGTGGAAATGAGGGTATTTTTAAAGGTTTTTGAATTGTTAATTAGGTATGGTCTTTTGTGGGTTGGTAGGAGTTGACCAAGACTTTTCCCACACACCCCACACCATCCCCTTCCCTTGTTCTGGCCGAAATTCCAGCAGCCCCCTTCATCTCCTTGATCTTTTCATTTTTCTTCAAAAAATTCATTAAGTTGCTTCAAAAATTCAAGCTAAAACTCACAAATTAAAACCCCATTCTTCATCCCTTTTTCCTTCACCTCTCTTGCTTGGAATCATGGTGCTAGGAGGCCATCATTGAGGCAAATTTCTTCTTGCTAGATCCATAGATTTGAGGTATAATTTCTACTCTTTTAATTTGTTATGGTTAGAATACTTTAATCTAGTTGCTTAGTGTTAATTTTAGTGTTAATCCTAATCTAGTTTTTTTTAGTTAATGATTGAAAATTAAACTAGGGTTTCTTGAAACCATGTTTTAGTCAATTAAGTCTTTTTAATTAACCTAGTTGTTTACTTAACCAATTTATATGGTTACTTTGCTTGAGTGGCTTCATATTAGGCTAATCTATGTTAAAGTTGTGTGAAATTTTCATTAAGGTTGCTAATTATGAAAATCAAGAAAGGTTTTGTTTATGGAAATTAGGTTTTTAAGCATAGTTAATGGTTTAAAATTAGTGTAATGGCTAGCTAGTGGGTTAGTTTGGATTGTTGTGTTGGATTGTGTTAATTTTCTCGCTAATTGTCGATGTTTGCACGAATTTTGCAAACTTCTAGCTTACTAGGTTTTTATTATATTATTGTGGCGATTTAATTGCGATATCTAGAGTATTTTGTTGGCTTATCCTATGACATTTAGGATGCGTGAGTGCGGATTTTTGAGTAATCGGGTTTTAGTTTTGCCAGACGACCAAATCGGCGATTTTTGCAGTTTTTGCGATTTTCGCGTGTGTTCCGCGCACTTTGTGCACGTTGTACCTAGCTTGTGAACGTTAGTAGTTTCGTTTGGGTTTTGCGTCGTTCTTGATATGTAACCTTATGTTTGGTATTGATGTAAATTCCAGGTTCGGTCGCGCAGACGTCAGACGCGGCACGAAAGGGGAAAGCGGTGATTGGACGTGACTAGCTAGGGATTCCGGTGAGTAGATGTAACATCTACGGGGGACTATCGTTGGATGGCGCAAGCCGCCCGATAGTTTTAGTAACTTAAAAGATTCTTAGTGATGTTAGTAATTAGGGGTGAAATACTTATATGATTATTTGCTGCATCCATGCATTATATTGACATACATATGCGAACCCATTTTATAGGACACATGTACCATTGCCAGGGTTTTTATATGCAGCACGAGCACTATTCATGCTTACACACACGCCCTGGTAATTGCCATGCCACCACACTAGATAACCTATAATTTGAAACCTTTTACTAATTGATGCTTAAACCTGTGCTATTGCCTTTAATTCCTTAAAATGAAATCGTAGGATTGCCATTCATGTGCATGTACCTCATCATATTATTTGTTCATGCCTAGTCTATTAATCATACATCGTAGCTTAATTATTGATATCATATCCATTTATCACCATTGATATATGCACTTATGAGGATTTCTTGAGATTTTATGATATTTCTGGATTTCGAGGGAAAGCCGCAAAATTTCTAAACTTATTATGTTTTTAAAATATGTAATTGCGGTTTTCTAGTGATGTAAAGTGCCGTCCACCATGAGTTTGCTGTGGTTTTCGAGATCCGTGTCGAGGAGTGGAGGAACCGTCACGGGTACATGGTGGGCCCGGTATGGTACCCCGGGGCAAGATGAATGTGGTGTTGATGTTGAGCCTGGCAGGGGACGGATTACCTACCGGTGACTGTTTGGCACGGCGGATATCCAGAGGATACCGACCGTGGCCGCGAGATGATGAGATTTTGATATTGAGCTGGGTCAGCCGGATGGCTGAGGCCAGAGATACTATGACATGGATATATGAGATTTGTGATAGTTTTGAGGTGTCGTTGTTGGACACAGGTTCTTGTTGATTCTAGTGGTATTATGCTGGTATTTCAAAAGAGATTTCTAAAGGAAAAACATGATTCTTATAATTACACATTCAGATCATGAATTGATTCGCATTGCATTCATACCTGCTAGTATATTCATATTGCATACATACCTGCTATTATGTCCTGCCATACCTGTATTAGAGATGCTAGAATACTTGTGTGCATTCATACGATAGCCTGTGTAGATGTTATTTATTACTCACGAGTTGGCAACTCACCCCCGTTGTGCCATAGCCTTTTTCAGGTCCGCTCCGTCAGTACAGTAGTGGCGGGCGCTCTTGTTTCTTTTGCCTGGACTCGAGGTTTTGCTCTTAGGTGGGTTATATCATAATTTTTGTACCACCTTGTATATTCTTTGTATCTAGAGTACTCCATCTACTGTATCTACCAGTATTATTGTATATTGACCTAGAGATGAGACTGTGAGGTTTGTGGACTTTTATGCTGTATTTTGGGGTCGAGCTCACTTGAGTCGACATGCTGTTTTTTCTTATACTTCATTATGATTATTTCGCATGTTGTTGCTTTATATTGCGTGGGATTTGTGACCGCCTTGTGGCGAAGAGCTAGCTCCCGCTTGGGGATGCCTTATTTGTTGGATTCATATATATTCTTGTTGTACCCATTTTGGGGGCCAGTATTTACAAAGGAGACTCTGCCGAAATTTTCAGAAAAATTGATATTGTTTTTTAAAAAAGGTTTTATATGACTTATTTGATAAACTCGCTTTCAATTGATTGGGTTTTCTTCACTCTTTTGCTTATTTGGTTTTGGTTTCTGGGCTTTGGCTTACTTATTTTACGGACGTCTTGAGACGTTTCGTAACCTAAGTGCCAGTCACGTTCCGTACCCTGCGGGTCGTGACAACACTCTTCGGTCAAGTGAGAAGGATCGGAACAACAAGCGCAAATGGTACGAAGGGGGAGAACAGGGGCAGGAGCAGGAGAAGAAAATTTTCTCTCTATCGCTTCAAGCTTTCTTGTTATTGCAGCCATTTCAGCTTTCATCGCAATAGAGACATCAAGTTGGTGAATTCCTACCCTAGACTGACCGGTAGAAGTGGAGGTAGAAGAAGAAGAAGTCGGTCTGGTGCTCTCCCATTGTAGCGTTTGCTCCGCAAGGTCGTCAAAAAACTGCCACGCTTCCTCGTCAGATTTCGATAGGAAGTGGCCCTAACAGATGGTTTCCAACAACTGCTTCGTTGCTGGGTTCAGGCCCTCGTATAAGGTTTGGCAAAGTTGCCATTTCTCTATACCGTGGTGAGGACACTGAACAAGAAGGTCTTTGTACCGGTCAAAGCACTTCCAGAAGGGTTCAGAAGGAAGCTGAGAGAATTGGTTGATTTCATTGCGGATCCTTGCGGTCTTATGATTCGGATAGAATTTTTTTAGAAACGCTTTAACAAACTCGTCCCAACTGGTTATGGAATGGGAAGCGGTGCTATACAGCCATTTTTCAGCAAGATCGCATAAAGTGAATGGAATGACCCGTAGACGTATAGCATCGTCCGACAGTTGGGTGGTTTTCATCATGGCACAGACGTTTTGAAATTTATTGATGAAGATATAGGCATCTTCAGATTCAAGCCCATGAAATCGTGGAAGCATGTTGATGAAGTGGGGCTTAATTTCAAAGTTGTCCCCATTGGCCGGAGGAAGAGAAAGGCAGGTGGGAAGTGCAGAACGGGTGGGGTAGAAACGATCCTGGAGCGCGATTCGCTGCGGCGCTACAACAGGCGGTGGTGGTGGGTTATTGGTCTCCGTAGGAGGTGGAGCCAATCCAGAGGTAGTCAAAGAGATGTTCGGATTAAATCCCGACATCGCGGAAGAAGAGGTTGGTGAAGGTGAAGGTGAAGATGTATGAACAGAATTCCGGTCAACGTCGGAGTTGGCCGGCAAAGGAAGGGGTGAAAGAGGAGTGGACGGAGTTTCGACGTCTGAGTCGACCGCGTAGTCGGTAGCGACTAACGTAACGCGGACTAGACGGACGCTAGTGTCCCGAGTCCAAGCGGACATACACTAAACGAGTTTAGTATAGTCAAAGCGAAGAAGGTGAGGGTAAGAAAACGTCAATGGAGAAAAAACGATGGGTGGAGGGTGAAAAAATGGATTTGGCGACAAAGGGCAAGTTTTTATAAAAGTTTTTGATTTTTTTTCTTTTTTTTTATTATTTTTTTTAGAAAGATCTTTACAGAAATATGTACGGACTTACGGCTTTAAGCAATCACAAATAAGATATGCACAATCTCACCTGGATCTAGGGTCACCTAGGTCAACTAGACCTGCTCCTAACTGTTCCAGAGGGCTAGAAAAAGGACCTCAAACCGCCTCTTCTCCGTCTAATGCGGCCAGATAAGTGCCAGGTAAGTGGGAGGTTATCCAACGCTTTCGCGAAGTTCCTTAATTAAATAACCACTTGCCTTCGTCACACTTGCCTAGGCACCGCAAAAGTCAGATAGGATAAACGGCCGATGCCTGTAACTAGTCCTCTGTCCTATTGAGCGCGAAGTCCTTAGGGCTGAGTCTAGTATTTTTTAATTTAACAATGGTCAATGCATATGCTTTTTGTGATTTTTGGGGTCCTGGGAAGGGTGATGAAATCCCCACCCAATCTGAATTGGTTTCAAGCCCCTTAAGTCCGTATTAATGAATGCAAAGCGATAACAAATTAACTGCAAACAATTTTTATTTTTAGCGCGGCGCAAAGAATCCTGCACAAGAACAGTTTATTGGAAGGGGGAAGAGAGTTTGCGCAAAGAATGCTGCAGAAAACACAGTTTATTGGAGTCCAGAGGAGTGGGAGAGAGAAGAGAAAGACTCACAAAGAAAATGGCACCCTGAAGAAGCCAAATGGCCGCGGTTCCACGGCCTAAGCTTGCTTATGCCGCGGTTCCGCGGCGGAACAGAGAGGTTGGGCTTCCAATTTTTTCCTGTGTGCTGGTCTGGGAGTCTTCTGCTTGTCTGGATGTTTTGAATCTTGATTTGCTCACTGGAACTGCTCCAGATTTTTAAAGTAGACCGTTACTTCGTTTTGATCCGTCGCGGTGTAGCCGCGAAATGTGGGTCTATCTTCCCACGTCTTTGGCACTGAACTCGAACTCCGTATTATCCTGCACACTTGCACAAAAACTAATCAAAAATAACAAGATGATTTTTTTTTTACAAAGTATATTTTTTTTTGTTTTTTTTGGTTATATTTATATTCACAAGTTAACCCGAATTTACACAAAGAAATAAACTACCGTCTCCCCGGCAACGGCGCCATTTGATTGTTAGGGATTCTGCGTGTTCAAGTTTAGTTAATTACCGCAATCAAGACGGTTTCGCTTGTAGCTAGTCGGTTGAGTACGGGTCGTCCGCAGGGAGATGGGAATCTTTTTCTATGTGCTTTAACGAGTTAAGTCCAGTTTTCCAGATTTTGTTGTGATTAATTAATTGTTAAAATGATATGTAAAGAGAGCTTGTTAGGGTTAGGATTAGGTTAGTTTGAGTTAGGAGTCGCTCACCTCTTTCGTTACCCTTCTTAATATCGGTGTTACGGTAATCGGCAACAACGGGGATTAGCACGACTAGGAAGGAACTTGCGAGTATAAGCTAGGCTTTCCAACGCATAAGTTCTTCCTTTTGGTGCTTGTCCGTCCGTTCTTGGCTCTTAGCCATAACCTCCGGTTAATTCAACCACAACCGGTCTCACTACGGAATCACCGCTATCATGTAGGATAGGGTACCGTAAGGAGCGGATTGTGGTTCAATTAACGGGAGTCGATTTAAGATGTTGGGCAAGGAAAGAGTGAGAGAGATTTCCTTCTCTCAAACTTTTCTTATCCTACCCTAACAAGTATGAAACTACTCACACATCATAATGAAAAGAAAACAAAACAAAAGAGGAAGATAGAAAGAAGAAGATTAGAAGATAACAACTAGCTATTTGCGACCTCACCTTGGCAAGGATCTAGCGTAAGCATCATGGTTGTTTTAATGATAAAGGAAAAGAGAAAAGAAAGAAATAACAACAACTAAGTTAACAAATTAAAATTACAAGCAATTATAAAAGAACAAGACAAGCATGATAAGTAAAAGGATCTTCTTTATTCATCATTCTTCACTCACAAAAGCTCACTACAAGATTTTTAATGGAGAAGAGGAAGAAGAAACAAGTATTCTAAACCTAGAAAAATACAAGATTATGCACCCTTGGCTTCACAAGGTTCTGGGGTATTTATAGGCTGGAAAATGAAAATCTAGGGCAACATTCTGGCTGTATATAGAAATACAAAAATACCCCTAAAACTTGACCAGCTGCGGCGCTAGTACGGCCGCGGAACCGCGGCCTATACCCCCTATTGGCCGCGGTTCCGCCGCACTATAGTGGAGTCAGGGCGTGGGTTTTTCTGTACTGCCCTGGTCTGCTGTCCCCTTTTGTCTGGTACATGTATTTTCTAATAATCTTTCCACATTTCTTCCAGAATTCTAGTGGATCAAAAGGTGATTTGGACATGGATCTTTTGTCATGATTTTCTTGAGCTCCGCGTAGATTTCTTGGACTTGGTGTTGCCATTGTGCTTTGTGCATGAAGGTGACAATTGATCTGCCATTTTGTCTCCTAAACTGGTGTGTGGCAACAGACGGATAAAGAGCGGAGACCCGTGTTTTATCTGTGGTTGGCAGGAACTCGGATTTTGTCGTATTTTTCCATGGATTTCACCGTTTAGAGCCGAGAACCTGTATCCTGCAATTGACTAGCAAACACGGCTCAAGAGTACCTACCGATATGCAATGTGATAAAAATTGGGCGGTATAAAAATGCAAAAATCTGATATGAACAGATCTCACCCCCAATACCGGGAGAGACGAAACCCCTGCCGATCCGCTCACTGCCTCCATGTGGCTCGGGACTGTACCCAACTAAAACCTGTTTGCACGACTTCTTTGAGCCGTGGTAGGGTAGTAATCAAAGCACAGTGGGAACTCACACGAGACAAATGACGATCTCAGGTCAATGAACTAACCTGTACACATGTCACCAGGGAACTGCTATCTGACGTCAGGTATAATACCAACTAGCATGTTCCCGGCGAGTCATGTCCGGTGTACTCATAACCCAATGAGCAGCTGTATACATCTTAGGTGAACCAACTGACACCAATGGCTTGTGAGACCGGCAACCGCCCCTCGTCGGGGTCTCGACTGTATACACTAGTCTACTAATGGAGTATCGATGCCCAGTCTCGAAACTCCCACGACTAGGGACCACTTTAAGGATGTGCTTATAGACCCCAGCTCCCACGTATATGATCGCCATCATACTGCTGGCAGTCAAGCAAGAATCCTAAGGGCTCTATCAATGTGTAATAGCGACCTGTAAGGTCACCTAAAGCAGTACATGATGATAAAGATAAACCAGATAGCATACTATCATCTTGAGTAAGACTGTCCTACCGGCATAGGTCCTCCCTCAATCATTGCAATCACGTGCCTGTGATCCAATAATTGACTCTGAGGGTACTATATCCAACACAGTCCCGAAGCACTTGGAGGCAGTGGTGGTTAGATAGGATTCGTCTCTCCCAGTATTGGGGGTTGATGTCGCGCTGTGTTCGGAAGGCCATTACACAAAGTCCTTGGCCAAGTCAAGCGAGATTTACTGGTATATACTCTAGTAGTTTCTCAGGGTGTTTTGGGCTACACTCCGACATGACTTATTGTGCGATTAGGGGTCTGACGATTACCGACCCCCTAGGCCAGATATGCGATACTCTTAGACGAACAGACCGGACTGTACGGAGATTGTCACATATAGGCTCAGTAGGAGTTCGGATGAGTTAGCTCATCGGCCTTCTTATCGATACATACCTGGGTAGCCGTTGTGTGCAGCTAGTACCGCTTGCAGCTTATTTGCGGCTTGTGGTTAAACCCACTGCCAGCGTATTGTCGAGTATTTATAGTCCCACATAGAGAGTTTTCCTGCACCGGGCAAAATGTGTAGAGGCCGTATGGTTTTACGGCAGGGCTTCAATCACTTACGTGTACTTGTGCGCGTATGATGATCGGGCGGATAATATTAGTGGGCTTTGGTTTAAGCTGGATCCTAGTATTATATTGATGGATTATTTCCGTCTCTTTGTATTCATATTCTATGGAATGCGGATGCGGGTATGTATATACGGATGAGAGGGCATTCTCGTAATTTCATCGGGATTGGCTTCTAAAAGAAACACCTCATTAGGGTTTCTATTTCTTTTGGAATTTAAATTTAAATAAGGTGGAGGAAATGAGGTGGAGGTGGACAAAACATCAAGCATAACTCACCATTAGAAATTTTCAAGCATGCTAGATATTTGTTGAGATCTTTTCTCATCAATTATAAGCATGCTTGATTATTCTTTACATGGGCCAAGCTTTATTCTTTAGTTACTTCTCCTCTCTCATTTCCTCAAGCCATCTTTTTCTTCCTCTAAACCCTAAATGTCTTATGAGTTGAGAAACCTAGGATTCCAAGAGACAAAGTAACTTATATTCTCACTCTATACCCTCTAGGACTTCTAGTTTAGCGAACTAGAAGCCGTATTTATCTCAGATTCGAGGTAGAAGTGGATCGTCTTTGACTCGAGCAGGCCGTCGAGGTTGCCCGATCCTTGGAGCTGACGACGAGTAGAGGACAGCGAAGAAGACCCGAAGGACTTGGTATCGTGAGGTATAGCTTTCATCCGAGTAGTTAAACCTCATTGCAAGTTTGGTAGTTAGGGTTTAGTATCGATCCTGGAGTTCAAGTCAGTGTTGCGAGCTTTGAAAAATCGTTTTTTGCATATTCCGCCTCCTCGTGGACACGCGGGGTGCGCGACATCGACTTACAGATATGATATGATGTGGATACGAGATGACATGAGATGATTTATGATGATATGAGATGAGATGATGTACGTGACTATAGACCGTACTATTGATTTGATGATATCGTACGACGGATATTCCGTACGTGATATAATAAGGATGAATCGCCGATATTTATTTCGACTTGAGAACTTTTTATTGTATATCACGAAGTGGATATTGTGATATGGTTGGAGTCATGCCTATTTCAAAACTAATGAATCGTTACGCGCTTTTAAATGATGATTTCAAGGAGACACTACAAACTTTTCAAATGGTATTTTTTCCAAAAAATATCATAGTCCCTTATTTTCTAAAACAACGACTCGTACTATTTTAAACTATAACCGTATGACTCATACGTAGTTGCATATTTTTATACTGTTCGCACTTACGATTCCTTTATTCTGTTTACGCTCGCGTTACGATTTCTTATTTCTGCATACGCTCGCATTTCTTTCATTACGATATATATACGACGTTTCATACCCTTTTGTTTACATGACTTCGTCTGCTAGTACACCTGCACCATTACCGATGATGCGCATGTTACACTTACACAGATTTGCCGGCTCACACATTCATCATTGGTAATTGCTATGCCACTTACACAGTAGAATTGCTATTGTTTCCCCCAATAAAAGAGCAAAGCTCTGTTCAAAACTCAAGGGGCAGCGCCTCACGTGCCTTCCACGAAGGCGCCAGCGCCAAAGTTAAAAAGTATTATATGAGCAGCGCCTGTGTGCAAAGCACACAAAACTCAAGAGGCAGCGCCTCACATGCCTTCCACGAGGGCGCCAGCGCCAGAGTTAAAAACTCTTATATGAGCAGCGCCTGTGTGCGAAGCACACAAAACTCAAGAGGCAGCGCCTCACGTGCCTTCCACGAGGGCGCCAACGCCAGAGTCATTGGCGCCACACGTGCTCCTCACATGGGTGCCAATGTGCAAAGCACATGAAAGAATTAAAACCTTAATAAATGCCCACGTGCATAGCACATGAGCGCCGACGCCTTGTGGAATTAAATTCTACTCTCTGTTAAACATAGTCGTTGGATCAAAGATCCAACAGAGATGATAAATCATCAGGATGCAGAATTAAATTCTATTGAGAGGAAATATTTCTCAAATCTTTCTAAACAAGAAAGATTGCCCTCTGTAAAACAAAGTACCGTTGGATTAAAAATCCAATGGTGATCAAAGAATCACCAATCTACAGAATAAATTCTGTATGGGAAAATATTTCCCTAATCTCGTTAAAAACAAGAAAATACCTTCTGTAAAATAGAAATCCTTGGATTAAAGGTCCAATGGTGAGTAAAATCCCCAAATCAATTAGGATCTCTCGATGAGATATTTCTTCAACTAATCAACAGACTTGCCTCTACTATATAAAAGACCCAAGACTTCAAGTCTAAAAGGGAGAACCCCCCCTCCATAAGCTTCGAAAAAACAAAGCAGAAAAGCTTCAAAAAGGAATAAAGAAGAAGATCTCGCTTCTCAGAAAAAGCTCTAGGTAAATAAAAAAAAAGATGAGAGATGAAGGGTTTAACCCTTTTAAAAGAAGAACTTAGTTCTTTCTCTAGATCTGAGATCCACAAGACAAGTCTCCCACAAGTTGAGAATTTAATTTTATTGGGACGAACTTGCTCTTCGAGATCAAAGATTCAGAAAAGAACTAGGAAATTGAACTCCTCAGAACAAAATAAACGAGGAAAAATCATCGCCCAGTGCCTCACGTGCCTCTTACGTGGGCGCTACAAAAATAAGGAGTGCTTAGCACTTAGTGACTGGCGCTCAGTGCCCAGCGTCCCACGTGCCCCTCATGTGGGCACTACAAATAAGGAGTGCTTAGCACTCAGTGACTGGCGCTCAGTGCCTAGCGTCCCACGTGCCCCTCACGTGGGCGCTAAAAAATAAAGAGTGCTTAGCACTCAGTGACTGACGCTCAGCGTCCAGCGTCCCACGTGCCCCTCATGTGGGCACTACAAAATAAGGAAGTGCTTAGCACTCGGTGGTACGGTGCCTAGAGCCCAGTGCCTCGCGTGTCCCTCACGTGGACACCACAGAACATAGAAGTGCTTGGCACTCACCAGGCAGCGCCTATCACCTCACGTGCTTCACAAGTGGGCGCCATAAAGAGTGCTCAGCACTCCATAAAGAGGTAAAAAAAAGAGAAGAGTAAAGTGTGAGTGTTAGAACTTACATAAGTACTCGGCACTTTTTGCACAAAAAATAAGGACTGAGCCCAAACAAGTGCTTAGCACTTCTTTTCTAATAAAAAGAAAACTGAGTGGACCAAGCCCAAGTTGGCTAGGTCCCTAATTCAAATCAACCGAGCCCATGTGCTCACTACTTTCCAAATTGATCTTAGTCCCAAAAACGAGTATCGATCTTCCAACTGATTATATCCCAAAACGATATTCGTCCCACATTCTCCCGAGAAAATCTTAGTCTTAAAATACGACTAATGATTCCCGGGTTTACCATTAATCCTTTTTCTCTCAAATACGGGAATTGGCTCAAGGGTATATCTCTCTACATCTCTGATACATGTCGTTGTAATTCCTCAACATCTTCAGAGAGGTGGCGGGTCCCGACAGCCAACTGATGTTTGGTGCACTTCCCAAACTGACGCGCACATCCCAGATCAAACCACGCCCTAAGCCGGGTGCATTCCATATCATCGTTGCTCATCCCGAAATGTAACAAATACACGTGCGCGCAAGATGAACAACGGACCGAAATGTCCTTAAACTAACAATGGACCTGTAACGTTTTGAAAATCGTTTCGGTGAAATTTCGAAAAAAAGGTAAAATAAGGGGGTTTTCTGTAAAAAGTCAAAATACAAATATCTTATTATAAAAATTAAATATACATATTCTAGCTATGTAATTGCTAGTATTTGGTGTTTATTGAGCCACTGGTGAAATTTCAAATTTTATGAAAAAAATTATTTTAATATTATTTTAAACCGTCACTAATATATTTAATTAGGGAAAATTACAAATTGGAATGAGTTGAAACAAATTTTGTGCATCATAAAACTTTAAATAAAAGTTTATCATGTAGTTTTTGAAACGAAATCGTTTGCCAAAACGGTTTAGAAAATATCGAAGAAAAAGGCTTTTTTCGGTGAAATTAGTGTAAATGGTTGTTTGGGGTATAATATTTATCTTTTTCCCCCACACCCACACCCACACTCACTCACCCCCATCCCCATGTGGCTGAATTCAGCAGCACATCCCCCCCCCCATTTCCCTACTCCATTCCACACAAAAAAGAAAAGAAAAGAAAAGAAAAAGGGAAATGAAAGAAAGTCAAAAGGGGTGTAGACTTTGTCTTTTTCTCCCCATTTTTCTCCACCTCCCTCTCTCTCCTCCCCCACTCCCTTTATGGCCGAAAATTCCTGCACAAACAGCCCTCTTTCTTCCCCCCCATTGTTCCATCTCTTTTGCTTCAAAAAATTCATCAAATACCCATCAAAAAAATCCCAAAATCGAAATCTAGTTCTTACCCATTTTAGTGTAGCCTTAGATGCATGGATCTTGGTGCAAGGATTTCATTTTGGAGGTCTAGATTTCATGTTTGATCATGGATTTGTGAGGTATAAATTTTGGCTTTTTGTTTAATTTGTTGCTAATACTTTAGTCTAGCTTAATTATAAGTTTAATTGTGTGTTTGAAAGTTCAAGAAAAGAACTTGAATGCAAGTGAGGGTTTGTGAAATTCAAGAGAAGAATTTGAATCATGTTAGGGTTTTATGTTATGAGATTATGCTTGTGTGATGTTTTGACATATTAATGGTTGCTAAATCAAATTAAGTTGTTAGTTGTTAGTTAAAAATTGTGATAATTACACTAATTTGCTATCTAGGTTTTTGGAAATGGTTAAATAATTGGGTTTAAAATTATAATTAGTTTTTTTATGAATTCATTAACATTATTAAGTGTGGTTTAATGTCTTTAGTTCATGCAAATCCAAACTAAATTGTTGTTTATGCATTTTTGCTAAAATGGTTGAAATTTGGATAAAATTGCAAACTAGTTTTTTTTGAACGTATATAGTTTGATGAGATTAAATTGTGGTTATGGGTTATATGAATTATTTAAGTTATTTAATAAGTATTATGGCCGCTAGAATTGTTTAAACGTCGAGTTTTGTACTAAAACGGGAAATTTTGCTTGCTAGTTTTTCGGAAAAACGGCTTTTAAAGTGAATTTGGGGTTTTTGTGAGTTTTAACCTATTTTATATTAAAATTAGTGTTCGCGAATGTGCAAATGAGTGTATTTGGGTTTTTCTCGATGGTTTGGCGTTTGTACGCCGACATCGAGGGTTTTTGGGTTGATTTGTGAAAAGCAACCATAGGTTTTGACCTATGTGGGATTCGTGTGTCGTTTTGGTCATGAGTCGGATTTTAATGCGATACGGTGCGTTATGATATGTAGGTACCCCATGTGGACTTCGAGACGATAAGCAAGCGTGTGGCGACGTCGGCACCGACAAGCGAGGACCAGGTGAGTAGATTTATATCTACGGGGAGAAGTCGGGTGGATGGCGTATAGCACCCCCGCAGTTCGTGGTGATGTATACGAATACGTATACACACATTTATTGATTATATATTGTTTGAGATTATTGATGATAGAGATGGATCCTTGGTGTGATTGGATTGGTTTAGTGTTGCGAAACCCTAGAGTAGTGGTTGCACCACACATACACACACACCCATATTTGCATACATTCTTCTTTCATATGTGCGTACATGGGATTATATATTGATGTGTATATTTACACATGGGTATGGGACTATGTGTTTATATACTGGATTTGAGGATAGTAATTGGGATTTGAGATGAGTCGATGATATTGGGCTTGAGGCCAGAAGATCCGTGATATGTTTTGGTTCGTATTGAGATACGACATGATGTTTTAGCGGGTCTTTTTGACGTAGTGATTCTTATACATGCATGCATACATAGATGGTATCAATATTGTACTAGACGTAGATCAGTACCCCGATCATGATATTTGATAAAGAGGATATCAGATGAATAGTATGATGAATGTGATATTGACCCGTACCCAGATTTGGGATGCCGTACGACGGATTTACGTACGAGCTATATTTTGATGATTGATCCGCACTCTTGACTTGGGATGTCTGATTATAGATATGATATCGGATATGATATTATTGAGGCGGGATCACCGACTAATATATATACAGGTATGTATATGTATCGACTCAGATGTTAGGCGGTTTCCTTACCTGTAGTTCAGCTTGTTAGTTCAGCCGTATAGTTTAGTGTAGTTGTTAGATTAGATTAGACTTCTTACCTATTTCAAAAACTAACGAATCGTGGGTATTTTAAAAGACAGCCCAAGGGATCCTACGGATATTTCAAAAGACGTATCTTTTCATAAAAACACCGTAGCCCCTATTTTCAAAACCCCATGATTCGTGTTATTTCAAAAGGCACCATTTGTAAGACTTATATTAGATTAATGCAAATTAGTTATCGTTGCGTCTAGTTTTCAGCTCCCGCACATTATTGCTGTTCGCTCTGCCTCGCATACTTATTTTGCTGCATATTCCATTATTGATATCATGCTGTTAGGACACCAGCACCATTACCGATGATGCGTATGTACCACGTACACCTACTTGCCGGCTCACACACATCTTCATCGGTAATTGCCATGTCACGTAGACTTTAGAAAATATATTTTCTTGACTTAGCTTGTTAGCTAGTAGTTTTGACATGATATTAGTGTACTTCCCTTATATGCCATATTAGACATTGTAGTTATTACCTGCCACTTCATGCATACTGTTATTCAATTGTTCACGCCTAGTTTATTAATCATACATTGCAACTTGGTTATTGATACCATATGCATTCATTATCATTGACATATGCACTTGTGATGATTTCTTGAGATTTATGATATTTCTGGATTTCGGGGAAAGCCGCAAAATTTACAACTTATGATCTTTTAAAATATAAAGTATTGCGGTTTTCTAGTGATGTATGAGTCGTCCACCATGAGTTTGCTGATGGATTTCGAGACCCGATTCGAGGAGACGGATGAACCGTTTCGAGTACATGGTGGACCCGGTAAGGTACCCCGGGGCAAGAAGCGCGTGATGATGACGATGTGAGCCTGGCAGGGGAGTACTACCTACCGGTGATATTACCCGACGCGTCGGATATCCGGAGGATACCGTCGTGGTCTTGAGATGGATGGTAGGGGCCGGTCTGGACTGACGGCGCCCTAGATATTGTGATTGAGGTACAGAGACTGCGATACCGAGATATCGAGATATTGGTATTACGTTTTATGCCGATGCTAGGCACTGTTTTATGCTGATTTCATTATGATACCTCATTTTGAAAATATACAAAGGAAATCTCACTAATTTATGAAAACAGTTTCTTCATTTGCATGTATTCTGTCTTCATGCATTCATACCTCATTCATATGATATATTGCTACCTGAGGCACTGACACAGGCACATGAGATTACACTCGGGTTAGATATTTACCCTAGCCTTGTTATAGGCTGCATGTTATTGGAGGATTATATATTATGATCGTATGACCTAGGATTGCGTCATACATGCGATTTTTATTCGTAGATGTTTTTCTATTCACGAGTTGGCAACTCATCCCCGTTGTGCCCCAGTTTCTTGCAGGTTTTGCCGTACATGTTTCTTTACGGCTTGCGAGCTCAGTTTCATTCGGGTGACTTGCTAGTAGGTGGGTTTTTCTTGTATCGTACCCATCATATTACCTTGTATAATATTATTCCGTTGTATCTAGTAAATTCCATCAACCAAACTTGTATTTATTGAGATAGAGACCAGTGTTGTTTATTCTTTCGACCTTAGAGTCGCTCGTTATATTTCTGGTGGTTTTGAGTTTCCTTTTGAGTTTTGATCATCGCCGTTGGCGTTGTATATTTTATTGCTTGTGTGGTTGGGACCGTCGATTGACGAAGAGCTAGCTCCCGCTTGGGGATGCCTTTTTCTTGATTTCGTATACTATTCATGTTGTATCCCGTTTGGGAGCCAGTTTTTACAAAGGAGACTCTGCCGAAATTTTCAGTAAATTTTTGATGTTTTTAAAAACCGCATAATTCGGCTTATGCTATTGAAACTAATTGCTTTAAGTTGGTTTTTTCCTGCACTCTACTACTTTTCTTGGTTTGGATTTCTGGGTTTTCGGTTTACTTAGATTACGTACGCCTCGAGACGTTCGTAGTTTAAGTGCCGGTCATGTTCCGTACTTTCGGGTCGTGACAGGACCGAAACGTCCTTAAACTAACAACGGACCGTAACGTCCTTAAACTAAAATCTCACCTCAAAAATGGTGATCTACAGACCGAAATGTCCTCAAACTATAACTTCGCCTCCAAAATGGCGATAACGGACCATAACGTCCTTAAACTAAAACCTCACCTCAAAAATGGTGATTTATAGACCGAAATGTCCTCAAACTATAACTTCGCCTCCAAAATGGCGCCGTAACGTCCTTAAACTAAAACCTCATCTCAAAAATGGTGATCTATAGACCGAAATTTTCTCAAACTATAACTTCGCCTCCAAAATGGCGATAACGGACCGAAACGTTCTTAAACTAAAATCTCACCTCAAAAATGGTGATTTACAGACCGAAATGTCCTCAAACTACAACTACGCCTCCAAAATGGCGATAATGGACCGAAACGTCCTTAAACTAAAACAACATAGCTCAAATGCTCTCTTGTTGGATCTGAAACAAAAATGATTCTAACACCTTGTTAAGTAGATCTTAGTCTTAAATGAGACTAACGTATCCTTAACGAAAACAAATCGAGCCCCCAAATGCTCACATACATTTAAGTCGATCTTGATCTCAAAGTGGATCAATGATCCTTAAATCAACCCAAACCCAAATCTAAGATATACGGATTTGGGCTAATCCACGCCCTACGGACGACAACATAAATTAGTCTCCGTATACAATCCACGGGGAACCAAAAATAAAACAAACACACACGACACGAAGTGAACTTATGGAGCAGGAGAAAGTGGTTATCGCGAGGCGGTAACGTAATTAACTGCAGGGGCTTGCGCCTGCAGGGAAGAACGTCCCCACAATCAAAAACCCCACACAAACGAGGGGGAATCTGACGAAATCTGCTACAACGGCCGTATCCGTCCAAACCTCCGATATATGGTGTCATAAATCAATTTGGCATCTTTGGAAAGGTGGACGGATAAACCCAAATAGCATCTTCCCCTAAATTCAGGCAAGACGACCTACGCGGTTCGTATCTGTTTTCGGCAGTGAACAGCTATATCATGATATTATTCTTATTTGTAAAGTACATTCATTGTTTAGTACTATCATATGACACGTTTGCATGATATACTTGATATGCTCACATTACTGTTCTATGTTTGCATATATCGCACTTTATGGTTATATGCATTGAGATGTTGTTTTCATGAGATTTCTGGATTTGAAAACCGCGGATATATTTCAGAGGAAATTATAAATTGTTTTAAAACGCGGTTTTTCGTGATGTGATTTCAAGGCATCCACCATGAATTTTCTTGGTTCTTAGCTTGTTTTCGAGACCCAGTTCGAGGAGTTAGATGATTCGTCTGCGGGTACATGGTGGACCCGGTAAGGTACCCCGGGGCAAGAAGCTCGAGATGTAGACGATGATCCTGGCAGGAGGGAGCACTACCCACCGGTGATAGTTTGGACCCGGCGGTTATCCGGAGGATACCGACCGGAGTCGTGAGATGGATATGAGGGCCGATCAAAGGATGTGGCGCCTGAGGGCCGATCAGAGGATGCGGCGCCTGAGATATGAGGATTTACGTGTCGATGCTGGACTCGCGTTTTCATGATATTTCGAGTGTCGGTGTTGGACACCTGGGTTCCATGAGATTGATGTGTCGTTGATGGACACACGTTGGTTGATATCCTCATACATACAGGCATATGTTTTCATGATGATTCGAGTGTCTATGTTGGACACTCAGGTTCCATGATATTGATTGTGTCGTTGATGGACACACGTGGATGATATCCACATGCATACATGCATATGATTTCAGATGTTTATTTGTATATGTTATTTGCATTGACTCTATTGTTGACATATATGGATACATGGTCACCTAGATATCATAGTATTACCTTCATGATATAGTATGACCTAGAAATCGTTGTTTATTCGATTTCTCCCTGCTGATGTTTTCTACTCACAAGTTTGCAATTCACCCCCGTTGTGCCACAGTTTCTTGCAGGTTTGACCGCTTTAGATCGGTAGCTGTATCGCTGGCACACAGTTTCATCCAGGGTGTTTTGCTATGGTAGGTAGGACACACATTGGATCGTGCCCACTCTTATACTTATTATTTCTATTATATCTAGATCAACTCCATCAATCAGAAACTATAATTTGTATATTCGTAGAGCTAGTCAGACTTGTGTATTTGCGAGACTTAGAGCGATGGGTGTGTGTTCGCTTCTTTGAGATGATGATGTCTTGCTTTATTTATTCTTTCAGTGGTTGATCTTCGTCGTAGGGTGTCGTATATATGTTTATTTCATGTTTGTGATTCCGCCAATTGGCGAAGAGCTAGCTCCCGCTTGGGGATGCCTATGTATTGTTATGTATATGGTTTTGGATCAAAATATACAAGGGAGGTGCTGCCCAAAATTTCAAGGACGAAAATGTTTTCAAAGATAGCATACATTCATTGCCTTTTTATATTATATGACTTATACTTTTAAAAATGAAGGCTTGACTTTCTAATGACGATGTTTCAAAACTGCACCCCCCACTATTTTCCGCAAAAAGTTTTAGATTTACTGGGTTTCGGCTTACTTGAATTATGTTACGCCTTTAGACGTGGCGTGATTTAAGTGCTAGTCACGTGCTAAATTATAGGTCATGACAGGAACAGACCCGGCTCCCCATTACCAGCTTATCGCGCCAACAACCCCCTGCTCCTTTACAACCCACAGCCCTTGCCCATCACTGAGGCCACCGCTACAGCCACCACCGGCGTCTCCTTCTCCGTTAGTCATCGTCGACCCCATCTCAGCAACCCTCCAACATCGCCGCTCCAGCCACGGCCAAGTCCAGACCCCATAGCCGAGCCAAGTTGTCGCTGTCGCAGCCGTGAACGTGCCATGCTCGTGTCCGTGCCTTCGTCGTAACCATTCGTGTGATCGCCGTCATTGTGACGTCATCGCAGGCAAGTGAAATCTCCACTTGCTTATCATGCTACTTCAAACCTTAGCTATGAAATCTAATATAACTAGATATATCTATAGCTATAATTAGATAATAGTTCATTATCGAAATTGTGTAGCGAACTATAGTACCATCTTATTGTTTGGAGCTCGACTAGAGCTTATTAATGTGTTTGGTATCATGTAGGAGTTATATGGTCATTACCTAATTTCGTTTGGCTAAATGAAACGAGAGTTACGATCGATAATCGAACATTTATTCAGATGTTCGATAGGTTAACCCGAATGAAAATTTTATTTAACATACCTGTGTTTTGTGAACGTCAAATTCCGTCACTATTGATAACTATTGTGTAGTGATTTAAGTTTAAAATATTAAGAATATCGTCACGAAATGTCGCCCCAAGGAGGCGACGCCAAATCTGAGTTTTACGGTACATGTTGTGGTGTTAAATTAATATTAAATTAGATACATATTGGAATGTATTGTTCTATGGCTTATATCGATGCTGACTCAATAATCTAGGACCCTTGTCGTTTATTTTTTGATAATGATATATCTCAACGACGAAAACTGACTTGGGATGCGGCTCTGGACTACAGTCCAGAGCAGCATTCCATATCGACACCTGTTTCTAAATAAATGTGTAGCTCCGTAAGAACATGAAAATATGTGGAACTCTCTACTTTTACGAAGATAATCCTGTTAGCTAACTATAGGTGGTGGTTATGTTCGATTTTACTGCCGTTTGATATTTTAATTATATTTTAAATTGTCTAGGTGTACTACAGTTTAGTACAGAGACAGGTTGTATACCCTAGCCTTAAACAGGATATATCTCCCAGCACGCAGAGAATATTATCGATCCGTATGGCGTTGGAAACGTAATTGATAGATTTAAATTTTATCTAACTGCAGTGTCACCTAATTATGATTCCAACAGGGAGTAAAATGTGTTACGAAATGGATTTTCAGCTCAAGAATTGAATTTCCAGCGACGAACCCTTAAAATGAATTGACCGTAACTCGCAACCCTGAAACCCGATTGATCTGGAACCAATTTTGTTGGATTGCTGTTTAAGTTTACTTACTGTCTTTTGGTATCTTTTTGCCTAATTATGAACGTCAGAATTAATATGGTTTTCTAAACTCGTAATGTACATTGTGTTTCATATCGTACATGACTTGTTATGTGGCATCATTCTCGTATTTACCCGTCCGTGCTACCTTTAGTGATAGCGAGCGTTTATAGTGATTTGTAGTGAACTTTGTATTGTCGAACGTGAGTGGTATTTAATTAGTTGTGTCAAGTACGCCAAAGATAAGTGATTGATTCGTGAAGATGAACAGTGCAGTGAAAAGTGAATAAAACTGTGATTTTGGCGCGTGCTTGTATACCACTAGTTCTATACATATAGTTATTGTAACCTGGGGAAATGAGGAAATCAAGATGGAATCGAACTCGTATTTAGTAAGGTACAGTGACTTAGAGAATGATCATTCGATATTAGTAACACACACATACATTAGGTCGTGGGCCTAGCAGCACGGCTGCAGGGTTATGTCGCGGGTAACAGCAAACCGTAGTCTCGGGCATGACCCTTGTTAAACACGAGCATCCCTTTTCACCGATTGATTTCATTTGACTTAATGACTATGACTGATAGGTAACAACATACACATTGCATGGATTGCTGGCATAATACATATATCATGCTGTTCATATTCACTTGATATTCCATATACTCATGTTACTGTATTCTGCCGTTCATTTCATGCTTGATATTATAGTACACACACAATATATATATATATATATATATATATATATATATATATATATATATATATATATATATATATATATATATGTCGTCTTGACGACTTGAGTGTGCATGCTCAGAGGACGAAGTGGACCCAACTCAGAAGCAGGACCCGTCTTTCGATATCGCAGAGATTTAGACCGCATCACCAGCGCTATCATCTTCTGTTTGCGTCAAGGATATTGTTATTTCTTTTGGTTAGTTGTTTCTTTCATGCAAATAATTGTATCTTGAACACCGTTGATTAAATATAATAAAGTTGTGAGTTGTGATTCCTTTACTCCCATGTTGTATTTACTGATTACCATGATTACCATGTAATGTTAGAAGCCGAAGTGTGATTACGGCGGGATTATTCATTGACCGTATGAGTATAGCTGGTCCAGTCACCCCTCGTATTCCGTATTTTTGGAAAAAGGGACGTGGCAGTTGATATTTTCCAGATTCGCAAAATACCGCCTTCGGTTCAGAAAGAAAAAAATGCACCAAGAATTTTACGTCTTCAAAGTTCCATATGTTGTATCAATTTTTATAATGGATGAGGTTAGCGGTTGATGTGGGCTGGGGTTTGGGGGACAAAAGCTAAATTGAGAAACCATTCACAACTTTTTACAAAATGATATGTGGTTTTTATTTCATGCAATTTTTCTTTCCATATTATGTCTAAAACAGTAACTATATTTGCAGACTTGATGGAAAAGAACATAAAAACTTACAAAAAAATACTTTGAGAATCAATAAACATTTTAGAAGATAGAATGAATTGAACAATTTTCAAATCAAGGGCAAAAGCAGAAAGATTTTCGCAATATACTTTGCTTTTCCTTGAGAATGGTTGGACCGTTGGAGGGGAATATCTGCAAAAGAAAATTTCAACCTAAAACTCCACGTTTTGTAATTTTTAAAAGATCGTAGGGGCTGATCTGAAACTCTCTTGCCACGTGCCATACATCCACCGACTCCCATCGCATTTCAGATCTGAATCCCTCTATAAATTTTTTTGAAATCCTGCTCAAATTTTCATATCTCAATTTCCCTCCAATTCTTCTTATAGCCTCTCTCTCACTCGCTTACTCTCTCTCTCTCTCTCTCTCTCTCTCTAAAACGAAACCCTAACCCTAATTCTCAGGTAAAATTTTCCCCTTTTCGCCTCAATCGACCTCAATTTCTGCACATATCTCGCGATTTCTAACGATCTGGTGCCCTTTTCGTGCAGATCTCGCCATGAAAGGAGCAAGATCGAAGGCGACCAAGGCTGACAGCGTGTAAAACCCTAATTTCGCCTCACTTTTTTGTTATTTGATCGTTTTAATGTGTTTTTTGTGTCTAGATCTAGGGTTTCAGTGATCTGATCTGCTTCATTTCTCGATTTAAGGCTCGCTGTGAGGAAGAAAGCCGAGAAGAAGGCGAAGGATCCGAACAAGCCTAAGAGGCCTCAGAGCGCCTTCTTCGTTTTCATGTAATTTGATCCATTTAAATCTTTTTTCATGTTTTTTTGGCGATTTTTTGAAGTATTTTTTTTGTTGTTGTGATTTTTGATCGAATAGGGAAGGGTTCAGGAAGGAGTTCAAGGAGAAGAACCCTGAGAACAAGCTTGTGTCAGCTGTAAATCATCTGGATCTTATTGATTTTTTGGTTATCTGTTTGATTTCTTTGATGAAATTTGATTTTATGTTTGATTTGTGAAATAGGTCACGAAAGCTGGTGGAGATCAGTGGAGATCCATGTCCGATTCTGTGGGTTACTTGATTTTTGACCTTTGATTGATATTTTTTGGGTGATCTCGTTTGTTTCTTTGATTCTGAAGATTATTTGTTTGTGAAATTTCAGGAAAAGGCTCCTCATGTGACCAAGGCTGAGAAATTGAAGGCTGAGTACTTGATGAAATTGAAGGCATATGAAAAGGGGGAACTGAAGGTATAAGCATATTCTAATTTTCACGTTAACTGTTCATCACGTTCAGTTTTGATATGATCCGTTTTCTGTTTGTTAGAATGCTGAAATGGAGGGAGAGGAATCTGACAAGCCAAAGTCTGAGGTGAATGATGAGGAAGCTGAGGTAATTACCATGTTTATGCAGTAATTTACGATTTGAATGCGAAATTAGTTTAAATGGCTATATCGATGTGAAATCTATGTTATTATTGATTATATTCCTTGCCCTAAAACTTAAATATTTAAATATACTAAAGCCATCAATGATTATTTTCTCGTAAAATCATGTGAAGTGAAAGAAGTTGTCGTCCTCCGTCTGCGTTACATCTGTAGGCTATTTCTGCTTGCTAAATGCCTTAGGTTAACTAAGTAACGGAATTTTTTTATATTAAATATAATATTGCTGGCATGTGAGATAATGCTTGATAATAGCTGTTGATAAATAATCTAAAATGAGTAAATACAACATGCTGATGAAGTGTCAGTACGTTCCTTTGTATATACTATGATGATGAGCTGGATGAGTGATAGGGGATTGCCAGGAGCCTCTAGTCTTATCTTTGAATTCATATGTTTCAACTTGCAAGTCTGGTTACATTATGTTTTTAATTTTGACATATGTGGAAAAGTTATTTGTGGAACCGTTGACAACACTTGACCTTTTCTGTAATTATGGGGACAGCTCTTATTTGATCTTCATTTTTTTGGCAAACTATGTCTATCTGGTAAAAGCTAATTTAGCTTAAAAAATACTAGTTGTGCTTGGTATAGTGGTAAACAGGAGTGCCAAGAATCACTTTACCCAAAAGCTTAAATTGTTGAGACGTGGATAACCACGTATCTCAAGCTTTGAGTGAGGGGGAATCGCTAAAGGGAAGTATATAGGCCATATATAGGTCGTACCAGTGTGCCTATTTCTGAAGTATTTAGGGGGGGAAAAGAACATTGAGAATAATTATGTATACATTCACAATTTTGAATAGGTTCCTGTTGTTCAATTCCAGATCTTCCTTTTTGAGCTGATATCCGATGATATTGCGGTCAGAATCAAAACTTACTTCAACTTGAAACTACTTTAAATAGTTTGACTGCCATTATTTATTACAAGAATTAGGATCGGTAAAAATGTTATTGCCTTACTGATAATTTCACTTTCTCACCAATTCTAATTAAATGCTTGTTCTAGTTCTGGAGTTGGTCATATTGACCTTGTTTATGATAGCAATAACCTATCTAGGTATTATCTCTAAATTTGAATCTAATGAAGACTTTTAAAATGTGATTTTCCTGTCCTTAACCCAGGAATGGATACCAGTTTTATTAGATATTCCTCTTGATCATATCTGCGGCGAGCTTAAATGTCTTTTACGCGGGTCTATCATATTTATAAAATTAATTTTGTATATGTTTACATGAATGTTGAAATTCTCGAGGACAATATGCTTTTTCTACCTAGGTGTGATGTTCTTTTTTGGAACCTGGAAGAGGCCGATGCTTATACATGTGACTGTACCCCCTTTGTTGTTTCTAAATGCCTTAATGTTCTGCTTGTAGGAGATGGGCTTATAATTTTAGACCTGTAAAGATTTAGATATTCTTTGGGTCTGTTAGGAACCAAATATGTGTTGCAATGTTTGATTAGAAGTTCTCATTAAAAAATTGAATCAGTTATCAGAAAACTTGCAGCACTTATGTATGAAAGTTAAGAGGAAAACCGCAGTTAATTAAGTTTGGAACGTACCCATATATATAAAAGTTATCAACAACAGTTAGGTAACAAATTTCGGTCTAGGTGACATGTAAAGACAGTTTTCATAAGCACAAGGCTATAAATTATCTGGATTCTGGTTGCGAATGTGATGGATGAAAACTAAGATCGTAAAGCATGCAAGAAATTTGTGAACTGATATTCTGTCTATTCAATGTAAAATTGTAACCTGGTCGATACACACTTGTGCTATTTGCCTCTCTTTTTCTATATAGAAATATTGTAGTTATGTCAAGGTGTCTATCAGGCCCGGCCTGGCCCAAAACTCGCCGGGGTTGGTGGTCTTCAGGCCGGGCCTGAGTTGACTGGGCTTCCGGCCGGGCCTAGGCCCAGCCCGAACCCCCAAACCCAGCTCGGCTCGTGGCCTTGCTTGGCTCGGGCTGGGCTCGTGCCGTCACGGGGCGGCCAAGCCCGGGTTTAAAAAATTGATTTAAAAAAAAATAATTAAAAATCTTTTTAAAGGAAAATTTTTACTTTTTTGGATTTAGGGGTATATGAATGTATAATTTTTAGTGAGGGGATTTTAGATAATTTTACAAATCCCACTTTTATTCAAATTTTATTAAAAAACCCCATCTCTATTCACAACCTTCAATGCAGTGATCAGCCCCGTCCCAAAAAAAAACTCCCCAAGGCCAAATCCAATTTGAATTTGGCCAGGCCAGGTTTGGGCAGCCAACAGCTAGCCCAGCCAGGGGCCGGGCCCGGGAAATGGTTGGGCCGGTCCGGGCTTGCCATGTGGCACTTGGGCTCGGCCGTGGGCGGCCTGGTCCATTAGACACTTTGATAGTTATGTTATCATGCCTCGACAACCTTAAAAATCTTTATGAATATATAAAGATGAAAATCAATGATGAATCGATGTTGTACCGTTTCATTTCTGTATAATTTCTAAGTTGCTATATGCTCCTTGTCTTTTTGTCACTGATATTTACCTCTATAACTTGCATTTGCAGGAAAAGAGTAGCTAAGGTAGTGCATAGGTCGTTGCTGTTACTTTTTTCTCTAGAAAATAAAAATAGAAGACTGGCTTTTAGTAACTGGACTTTACAAAAACTCGAATCTCTAGAACCCATTTGTATATCTTTCTAAACAACCTTTAGTCTTTTACCTTGTCAATTACTGCTTTTATATCTTCCTTGTCAATCTGAAGCTGAGCTTAGTCTCTTTTTTAGTGTTTTGTTGTAGCCAGAATCTCAAAATGTGTTGAAGGATTTGTATCTTGAAGGATTTCTATATTTTTGGATTTGTTGGCATCGATGTTTTATTTTCCTTTACACTTGTCTTGTGTTTCCAGTAAGCATAGTTTTATGTTTTTGGCCCCCAAACAGTCCCTAACATTTTATTTTTAAATGCTAGACTAGATAGAAGTGGTTTCCACCAAAACAGTTGAAATTTTGTTCCCTGAAGCAGGAATTGCTGCGATTTTCTCCATAGAAACAAATATCTTGCTTAGTTTCTAAATAAAAAGTCTACAGACGAGTGAGAATTCAAGCAGTAGGTGCCGCTAAAAATCGTTTTGTATGCAGTGTTGACTAATGAGAAGACTAGTGGGTGGAAACGGCGACCGTTGCACATGGCATGTCTAAGAATTCATTAAGGGGCTGTTTGCTTTCAGGAATTTGAAATTTGGATTTCCAAACTCTATAATTGAAAAAATCTGGATTGGTTAGTTTTGTATTTATTTGATATTGCAATTTTAGTGTTGGATTTGTAGATCATTGTAATTCTTGTTTGATTGGGAAAAAATATAAGATTTGGATATGAAGATTACAGAGAGAGAGATAGAGGGGGATTTTTTAATAACATAAAGTATGTAGAATCCATGTGAACAGTGTCAAATCCATGGTTTTATTTTTGGATTCAAGAATCCAAAAAAATGGTGTCTCACAAAAAACAATCAAATCCAAAACAACCAAAATCCTACAAGCAAACAAAAATTTTAAGAATCCAAACTCCTTTTTGGATTTAAGAATTCAAACCGTGCCAAATCCTATCCTAATCCTGCAACCAACAGCCTCTAACAAATCATCAAACGCATCTTCTCTCTCTCATTAAAAAATCATAACAAGGTGTTTAATTTTGGTTGGTAGGGTAATTCAGTACTCATTTCCAATGGCCTAGTTTTTGTTTTTACATACACTTTAGATGTGTCAAATAGCTTCTACCTAGGATGTTGGTGCAAATTGCACACCTTTCGTATTCGTTGTGTTTGTACATCTTCTTTTCTTATTCCTAATAAAGCATTTCTTGCGTTGTAAGGCAATCTTAGATATTACAGTGTTTCTAAGAAAATAAAATTCCCATGGGAATGAGATGCCCTCAAATCAGTCATGGGACTTTTAATTCTATCTTTTAGGTGTCTATATGTGGATTTCAAACCAAATATTTTCGCCCAATCCAACAAGTGTCACAACTATCGGCGGCTACCGGCCGTGCTCACCTCCATAGCCAGCTGTCGTGTCGGCGACTGTTTTCGCCATCGAGCAGCCACCGTTTCAGCTAACGGTTAGTGCTCTCCATTGTTAGTTGTTGCCACGCTCAGTTACCGGCCGAAGTCTCTCGGTCGTCGGTTATCGCCCTCCGTCGCTCGACGCAGCAGGCTGCAACCTACGTCAATCGTAGTCCCATGTCCCTACCTCTACCGTCGCCCGGTGTAGCCGCCATAAGTTTTTGCCGGCCATCACACCCGCTCTAGCCCGCTCGCTCACCGCCGCCATCCTTCTTTGCTAGCTGCCATCCATCGCCGGTCTTCGACATCATCTGTCACCACAACATCCAATGTTGTCCACTGCCGTTTTATATATGATATATCTATTGCTGAATATGATTAAAATATATCAATCACGTTAATACGATATTTCCTGAAATAAGATGCGTGAGCATCACCTTCCCAAAAAGGTTGATATCTTCGTGTGTTAGAATTTAATATTTAGGATAACGGACTTATATAAATGTATATTTATAGACTTTCAAAAAGGGGCCTCTCGCCTCAACACATGCATACCCTGTGTATTTCATTGATCCAAACCAGTTATCTTGATCTACGTATCATGAAACACCCTTGTACAAAAAAATCTCAAGATTTAAATAGTTCTAACACATCCGTCAAGTGATCACATTTCTTTTATATCAATAAGCCGTTAATTTTTCTATCCGCTTGATTAATGCGTTATAGGGTCTATAAATCACGAGTTATTTTTTATATATAGAGATTTTTTATTAAGTAGATCAAGATGGCCGGTTTGGATCGATGTAAAACATGGGGTTAATGTGTATTTGAGGCAGGAGCTCCTTTTTAAAAAAAGCTCTCGCCTCAAACATACACATCCTTCATGTTTTCACCATTCCAAATCGGCCATCTTGATAAACATATCAAGAAATCCTTATGTACAAAAAAACTTGAGATTTAAAGATCTCTTATATCAACCGTATAAAATAATCAACGGTTTATCAGTATTAGAAAATGTGGTCTCTTGATGGATGAGTTAGAGATTCTCATATCTCGAGATTCTTTGTTTACATGGGTTTCATGAAACGTAGAACTTATTAGTTATATGTATGCCCTAGATGCCATTATTGTATATGTGATGTATATTATAGTGGATGCTTGGATATATATAGAGAGGACTTTCTTACTCGACAGATAGTATGCTATCCGATTGCTCTTTGTCTTAACATGTTGACTTTTATTGTGATACTGTTTTGCTCTCACATGTTGATAAAGTCCTTAGAATGTGTACTTGACTACCAGGACTGTAGCGCCTTGAAAAGTCGTTTTGGTGTTTTCCTGAAAATCGGTGAAAATTCGGTATTTTTCCGAAAACCGTCCTTTTTGTTATTTTGCAGTTTAGGACTAATTATACCTAATTTGGATAGGTAATTGCTAGTTTTTAGTAGAAAATGAGTTAATTATGAAATTCTGATCGTTTAAAATTTTTCCCTAATTTTTCAATTTTTTAATATTATTTTAAGCCGGTAAGAAAATACATTAAATTAGCGATAAATACAAATTTAATTGGGCTAAATTTAAGCTTTAAAATCATGTTAATTAAAATCTAGTTGTAATATAAATTTTTAGTATTTTATTTTGAATTTTAACTAATTTTTATTATGGAAATCGAAATTTATTGAATTTTAAGCTAAAACTTGCAATTTTTGACTTGTAGGGGGTCTTTTTGCATAAAATTTCTTTTGTAAAACCCCTCCCTCTCATTCCTCACCTCTAGGCCGGCCATTTCCAGCAGCTCATGGGGAAAAAAATTCCATGCTCCTTTGACTTTTTATATTGTGTGGAAATTAGGGTTTTTTTTAAGGTTTTTGAATTGTTAATTGGGTATGGTCTTTTGTGGGTTGGTAGGAGTTGACCTAAACTTTTCCCACACCCCACACCACTCCCCTCTCCCTCATTTCTGGCCAGAAACCAGCAGCTCCCCCCCTTCATTTTTCCTCTCTCTTTTGTTCACAAATTCATCTCAAAAATCAACAAAATCAACAAATTTCTTGACAATTTCAAAGCAAAACCATATTCCATCTCTTCTCCAACCTAATTTGGTTCAAATCGAGGTGAAAGGAGGTGTCTTGGGAGGCTTGAGCAATCTTAGGATTGATCTCTTGAGGTATAATTTCTAATCAAATGGTTAAATTATAGCTTAAGTGTGCTAAACTAGAACCTTGAAATTTGTTTAGTGTTAAATTTAGTGTTAGTTTCATTCTAGTTTTTTTAAAAAAGTTCATGGTTGAAATTAAACTAGGGTTTTTAGAAACCATTATTTAGTTAATTAAATCTATTTTCCTATCTAGTTGTTTGCTAATCTAAGTTAATGAGGTTACTTTATTTGTGTGGGATTCAAATTAGTGCTAATTTGGTATTGTCATGTTTAGTTTTGGATTGAAATTGCTAATGATGAAAATCAAGAAAGGTTTTGTTTATGGAAATTAGGTTTTTAAGCATTGCTAATGGTTTAAAACTAATGTAATGGCTATCTAGTGGGTTAGTTGGATGTTGTGTTGGATTGTGAGCACTTTATCGCATAACGGCGATGTTGCGTCGTTTTTTTTAGAATGTTTGTGCTTACTAGTTTTGTGATAAAAGTATGTGACAAATTAGTTTTGATATCTTGATGATTGTATTGGCTTATCCTATGACATTTAGGATGCGTGAGTGCGGATTTTTGAGTAATCGGGTTTTAGATTTGCCGGGCGACCAAATCGGCGATTTTTGCAGTTTTTGCGATTTTCGCGTGTGTTCCGCGCACCTTGTGCACGTTGTACCTAGCTAGTGAATGTTGGTATTTTCGTTAGGGAATTGCGTCGTTCTTGATTTGTAACCTTATGTTTGTATTGATGTTAATTCCAGGTTCGGTCGCGGAGACGTCAGACGCGGCTCGAAAAGGGAAAGCGGTGATTGGATGCAGCTAGTTAGGGATTCCGGTGAGTAGATGTAACATCTACGGGGGACTATCGTTGGATGGCGCAAGTCGCCCGATAGTTTTAGTACCTTAAAAAGATTCTTAGTAATGTTAGTAATTAGGGGTGTAATACTTGTATGATTATTTGCTACATTCATGCCCTATATTGACATACATATGCGAACCCATTTTATAGGACACCTGCACCATTGCCAGGGTTTTTATATGCAGCACGAGCACTATTCATGCTTACACACACGCCCTGGTAATTGCCATGCCACCACACTAGATAACCTATAATTTGAAACCTTTTACTAATTGATGCTTAAACCTGTGCTATTGCCTTTAATTCCTTAAAATGAAATCGTAGGATTGCTATTCATGTGCATGTACCTCATCATATTATTTGTTCATGCCTAGTCTATTAATCATACATCGTAGCTTAATTATTGATATCATATCCATTCATCACCATTGATATATGCACTTATGAGGATTTCTTGAGATTTTATGATATTTCTGGATTTCGGGGGAAAGCCGCAAAATTTCTAAACTTATTATGTTTTTAAAATATGTAATTGCGGTTTTCTAGTGATGTAAAGTGTCGTCCACCATGCGTTTGCTGTGGTTTTCGAGATCCGTGTCGAGGAGTGGAGGAACCGTCACGGGTACATGGTGGGCCCAGTATGGTACCCCGGGGCAAGATGAATGTGGTGTTGACGTTGAGCGTGGCAGGGGACGGATTACCTACCGGTGACTGTTTGGCACGGCGGATATCCAGAGGATACCGACCGTGGCCGCGAGATGATGAGATTTTGATATTGAGCTGGGTCAGCCGGATGGCTGAGGCCAGAGATACGATGACATGGATATATGAGATTTGTGATAGTTTTGAGGTGTTGTTGCTGGACACAGGTTCTTGTTGATTCTATTGGTATTGTGCTGGTATTTCAAAAGAGATTCTTAAAGGGAAAAACATGATTTCTTATACTTACACATTCAGATCACGAGTTGACTCGCATTGCATTCATACCTGCTAGTATATTCATATTGCATACATACTTGCCATTATGTCCTGCCTTACCTGTATTTAGATGCTAGGATGCTTGTGTGCATGCATACGATAGCCTGTGTAGATGTTATTTATTACTCACGAGTTGGCAACTCACCCCCGTTGTGCCATAGCCTTTTGCAGGTCCGCTCTGTCAGTACAGTAGCGGCGGGCGCTCTTGTTTCTTTGGCCTGGACTCGAGGCTTTGCTCTTAGGTGGGTTATATCATTATTTTTGTACCACCTTGTATATTCTTGTATCTAGTGTACTCCATCTACTGTATCTACCAGTATTGTTGTATATTGACCTAGAGATGAGACTGTGAGGTTTGTGGACTTTTATGCTGTATTTTGGGGTCGAGCTCACTTGAGTCGATATGCTGTTTTTCTTATGCTTCATTATGATTATTTCGCATGTTGTTGCTTTACATTGCGTGGGATTTGTGACCGCCCTGTGGCGAAGAGCTAGCTCCCGCTTGGGGATGCCATATTTGTTGGATTCATTTATATTCTTGTTGTACCCATTTTGGGGGCCAGTATTTACAAAGGAGACTCTGCCGAAATTTTCGGAAAAATTGATATTGTTTTTAAAAAGGGTTTTATATGACTTATTTGATAAACTCGCTTTCAATTGATTGGGTTTTCTTCACTCTTCTGCTTTGTGGTTTTGGTTTTCTGGGCTTTGGCTTACTTATTTTACGGACGTCTTGAGACGTTTCGTAAACTTAAGTGCCAGTCACGTTCTGTACCCTGCGGGTCGTGACAAGGACTATGATGGAGATCATACTAGTGGGGCCAAGGGTAGTCCACAAGTACATCTTATAATTGTTCCTAGTCGAGAGTGTATCGAGACAGGGCATCGATACTTCAGAGTAGATTAGCGTATACGCTTCTTGACCCATATGATGTGCGATAGATGATCCCACATCTATTGGTGTTTGATATCAAAGATGGTATACGGGTGCTCAGTGGAGACTGGGTACACTGAACGGACTCACCGAGAACTCCTGGTTGGTATTATATCTATTGTCAGGTAGCAGTTCTCTGGTGACACTAATACAGGTTAGTCTGTAGATCCGAGATTGTCATAGAGTCTTGTGTGATTCCCACTGTGCTTTGATTTCCACCTTACCACGTTCAAGACAACGTGCAAAACGGCGGCTTTTAGGTACAGTCCCGAATCACATAGAGGCAATGAGCGATAGGAGGGGATTCGTCTCTCCCGGTGATGGGGGTTGATGTTGCGCTGTGCTACGATTGGCTATAACAGGAAGTCCCTGGGTAGGGATGATACGGAGATTTACTGGTAAGTGTTATCAGTAGTTTCTCGACCCGTTATGAACCTCACATCGGCACGACTTATCGGTTACTGGGTCTGACGTTTACCACCCCTAGACTACATATGCGACATATCATACGAAAAGACCGGACTGTACGGTAGTGTTATTGACAGGCTTTACAGGAGTTAGAGCGGGTTTGCTTGTTGATCTTCTGATCACTCAATACCCGGGTAGCCGTTACGTCCAGCTAGTACCGCTGACGGCTTGTGGGTGCTTGATATGATCATCACCTACTGCGGCGTATTGACGAGTCTTTAGAGTCCTACATAGAGGTTTATTGGCTCAGGCAAAACGAAATAGGAGCACATATGTGATATGTACGGGACCGAGATTAATACGAGTATATGATACCGTATTCTATTCTCGCGATTTGTGATATCGGTTGGTTATATGTGATATAGTCGGGTTATCGAATCAAGTGTTGATTCAATAAGTTGATACAAACAATATTAGTCGGTCATATGAGATATAACCGGATTATTAAATCAAGTGTTGATTTAATGATTTAATGTATAATTATATATTGGATATATTAATTTACATTAACTAATATTAGCTCACTTAAGCATTTCTTTTCTCACTTATGCATTTAATATATATGTGATATATATTAATTGTATTTCTTATTATGTCATGCTTGATGCCACATGGAACATGGATGTATGAGACTTACACCATGCTAATGATAATGTAGGGTTTATTTATTTAAAGTAAATCCAAATTAGTTGGAAATTAGTCATATGGCATGAAGCTTGTAGATCCATTGACTTAGTCCACTAATTTTGTTTTACTTAAAATATTTATTAACCCAACCATTCTCATTAGCCATGGTCAAGTCTCTACATGAGTTATATGAGATATTTCTCACCCATGGTAGCCATTCACTCTCTCATCCATTATTTACTTCTTCTTCTTCATCAAGAGCTTAGCTCTCTAAGTTTTTGAGAGGAGAAGAAAAAGAGTGAAAAAATTAATTCTAAAGTGAGCAAAAATCCTACTTCGTCATTCTCTACTAGATTAGCCATTTAGTTTAGAGTGTTAACTTCACTAATCCCTCATTAGTGAAGAAGTAGTTTGGGTTAGTGTCTCCTCGACGTAGATCATTTTCGGCCTCGAAGATTTCGTGCAAGCTCGTTCCTTTCATCTTGTGGAGCCATTCTAGAGTCCGCAAGATCACTACTTGGAGCGAAGGGACTACCACTCGGAGCTATTGAAGTGAAGGACCAGTCTACAAAAATTGTATTCCATATTCATTTAGATGTAAAGTAGTTTACATGTTGTATTGTCTAAATCTCTAGTTAAGATTTTAGGGTTAAGATTGTTTAGCATGGCAAAATTTTTAAAATGGAATGGACGATACCTCCCGAACCCTTGCTGTCGTGCTAGGCATTCCTACAGAACAACATGACCGGTTTGAATCGGTGAAATACATAGAATACGTAGTTGTGTTTTGAGACGGCCCTTATATATATATATAGAGAGAGAGAGAGAGTGAGAGAGAGAGAATAATGGAGGAAAGATGCCATAGAAGGGAATTTCCTCTTATGGCGTCAAAAAATACACGCTCTTTTATTTTTTCTGACGATCGGCACCCATCATCTTTATCATTATCATCTATGATATGGGTATACCAAATTTCTTGTGATTCTATAATTTTTTCACCGTTGATTTAGTGAGTTCAAAATTAACGGTTTACCGACAACATAACGTTTTGTTTTGCTAAATCAACAGTGAAAATATTGTAGAATCACATGAAATTTGATGTACCCACATCTTAGATAATAACGATGAAGATGATGGATGCCGATCGTCGAACAAAATGAGGGAGAGTGTAATTTTTCGACACCATAGAAGGAAATTTCCTTTTATGGCTCCTTTCCTCCATTATATATATATATATATATATATATATATATATTTATTACATCCAGATGGATTTCCTGTTGTTTTGAATATGAAACCATTTCTATGCTTCCCCTCAGCTTCAACTTTCAATACTCTCTCACGTGCAACCACAATCTTTTATTCCACGGTAGTCAACATGGATCAGCGTGTAACATGTTTTCTCAGAGCATTCTTCCTTGTGCTTGTTTTAATGTTTTATTACCTACAACCCTATCATTTCGCTCCACTCGTTCTTCTCAAAATCGTTCGTGGTTACCTTTGGGCAATCACTCTCTTGTCCAAGCTCATCGGACAGGGAGCTGTTTTCCCGAAGTAGCTCTTCTCAATCGGCAGGGTCTTACATCCGGCTGTTCTGCTCGGAAGCTGATCGGCACCCTCAATGCCTGGTGTGGCTTGGCAACATGTCGTTCCAGTCGTTGGTCTGACTTGACAAGTTTTAACTCAACTCATTGTGTTCGGGCCTGCGGGGCTATGCGCCAGGGTTGGTTCCCAAAAGGATTGTTCGCTGCGCTTTCTTGTCCGGAAGCGAAAACTCAAAAAGGAAACGATACGATTTCCAAAGCTCGAAACGGCAACTCGAAAGACTCTATCGTTCGTGGTCGTTTTTAGGCAATCACTCACTAGAATACACTGATCAAGAAAACACTGGTAAAATGCATCATATAATAATCATTGTTGACAAAAAAAAGCTAACTATTTTCAAATTCTTCGGTGAAGCAAGGTTATGAAGTGTTTTTGCCCGGCAAAATTAATGCATTTGCTTGTAAAATAAAATTAACCATCTCTATTTTGATAAACAAGCCATATATAGTTTCAATTTTGGAGTTTATCGTTGAAACCCTACGAAAACTAGAGTTTCGGAAACCGTAATACTACTGCTGCCAAACAAGGACGAAAAAGATTAGAATTTTGCATAGTTTCAAGTTGTTTTATTTTTTAGGGATCGTTTGGCAATGCGGTTATCTATTTTGAAATCACCGGTTCCGTAGCGTTTGGATGCTAACTTTCAAAAATTAATACTATGGCTCATTTGGCAACCAAAATAGAGTTTAAACCATGGTTTCAATAAGTTTTGAAGTATGGAAACTTCAATTTTCTAAGCTCTAAAATTGATGGAGTTCTAGAAAGTTTCCATGCCATCTCTTTTTCTTTTTTTTTCTTACACTTAAAACTAAGTTAAGCTAAACAAAACTTTACTTCGTAAATTATGTTGCCAAATGTCTCTAAACTTTGTGAAACCCAGTTTTATATATCTATGGTTTGCATACATGCAAACGTAGCTTCGTTTTAACTTAATCGAAACCTTCATAATAGAAAGTAGACCACAAGAGGTGGAAACCTCGTTGCCAAACTATGTCTTAACCTTGCTTTAAATAAAACCTTATTTTCAAGACTATATTGCCAAGCTTAAACTTTGCGAAACCAAAATAATATGATCCGCAATTTGCATGTAAGCAGACCACGATTTCGATTTAACTTAAACAAAATCAGTGTTTTGCAAAATCTTGTTATCAACCTAGGCCTCATAACTAAGAAGTCACATGACGCTTAGGCTTTGCAAGAGCAAGAAATTGTAGTCATTGTTTAGGTCCCAAATCTAGAGGCAATGGATCCCATAATATAATAGATACATATCTCTACTAATTTATAATCAGAGGAGAAGTGAACATAGGACACTCTCAAATTAATTGAAAAATATATTTAGAAAAGCGAGAAAATGCCTAAGACGATCTACATCATTCATCTTTTTGCTCGTGTGACGCATGTAGATATCTATTTGCATCATAGAAAAAATTTAAAACGCTTATAGAATAATTTAGTGAAGATTATAAATATTTAGAGATTTTAGTTAAAATAATAAATATATCAATATAAAACCTTTTTAATTGATTAGCACGCCTCACCTGCAAAAACATTAGCGGTGGGTTAACTATAAGATAAGATATGCATAATTCTATGGTAGAAATCCGAACACAGAATAAACATATCCAAAACGGGTTAAACCAACTGATGGGTTAAATATAGGAGGAGTAAGAGTTAGCTTCAAACTCAAGTCGTTGAAGTCCCGGTCAAGCAAGCATCGACCCAACCCGACTTACACACCCATTAAAGTTAGACTCAAACCCAAGTAGTCGGGCACAACTGTTTCGGCCCGTAAACAACGCGGTTCCAATAAACCGGATAATAACTGAGGCAGGAAGGCGGGAAAAAAAAATCCCTCTTTACTATTTCAGTCTTTTTCCAAGAAAAGCTGTGGGAATTCAATAGGAGTATTTTTTTTAAAATTTTTTTATTTTCGTGGCTTGACCTCAAAGTCACACAAAAGGACTATAGGGTCACCCACAACCATGTCGCCTATCATAGAAACATCAAATTTCTCCGACACTAATGATGACATCCATCAAATGATGGAAAACAACCCAACTGCTCTTCTTTCCCTCCATTTTTCATTTTTCCTTCCTTCCCACCGATTTATGGTTTTTTTTTGAAATAGGGTGGTTTTGATTTAAAATTATTAAAATGGGGGATTTGAATTTAAATTGTAAAATTAGGACGGTTTCTCGCCCCATCCCCCACCCCAGTATAATATAAATATAGAATTTTAAATTTAAATTTGAATAATTTTTTTTAAAAATAAATAAACGGAAAAAAATTTGAATAAAATAATAAAATTTTATTATATGAATGTGGTGTACAAAATGAATCCGTCAAATTTACAATACAAAAAATCCTATCTGTTTGTAAAATGTAAATTCCATCTCGACGGTCAAATTTATAATATCAAAATGAATCCGTCAAATTTACAATACAAAAAAATCCTATCTGTTTGTAGAATGTAAATTCTATCTCGACGGTCAAATTTATAATAACAAAATGAATCCGTCAAATTTATAATACAAAAAATCTTCCGGTGCACTTGTCACGATCTCGAAGGTCCGGCCCCTGATGACTGTCCTGGACATCTGGTCCTATAATGGCCTGGTTGTTTGCATAGACTACATCTGGCGTGCCTTTGCTGAGAATCAGCATCCATTGTCATTCGATCTCGACGCACCTTAGGTCTTCCGGGCCCTATATTTTTTTCCGGCGGTAATACAGTCGGTATTTGTCTGTTCCCAGTATAATAGTGCCAATAGCGACTGTCCGGTATAGGATGAAATTTTGGATCGTATGCGCCTTGTTAATTGGAAACTGTATAGTAATGAGAAGCAAAATTGATGTGAGTTATGCATGTTGCTCGCAGCAGCAATTGCGTGGGCACAAGATAAATGTTGTTGCTGGAAAACACCACATGTACACGAAGAGAGCCCTTCATCTCTAAAGTTCACGGTATATTGATTCCCATTACTCCCCGTTACTTGAAACTCCGCCGTGTCAAACCTTTCGGATCTGTAGTATTGTGCTCTGCGCTCTCTTTTCCGGAATATATCTTCGTAATACGCGGTGAGCTGAGTCTCCATCGCCAAGAACTTTTCTCTTTTTTGCACAAAGTAAGATTCACCCCGAAAAAGGTTCGAACAATCAACACCTGTATCGGTAAGCCTCTAACACCTTTAAGGACCCCGTTGAAGCTTTCAGACATATTAGTGGTCATTAGTAGATATCTGCACCCATTATCATGTGCTTGTGACCACATGCGTACTGGATACTCATCTAACCATGCTTTCGCGGCTTGACTCATCTCCCCAATTTTCGTCATGTACATGTCATGAACATTAGGGTTAGACGTTTCACCGGCTTTGTACATAAGCTTATGTAGATCTGAATTTTTAAATTTTCTATCAAAATTTTGCCTGAAGTGCCGCAGGCAAAACCTATGTGGGGTCGTCAGAAATACAAATCTCATTGCAGCTAGTATTCCTAGATGTCTATCAAATATGATGTATAAATCTGTTTTATCAATAACAGATGGGATACTTTTGAGTTGACGGAAAAACCATGACCAGGATGATGTATTTTCACACTCGACAATAGAAAATCCCAACGGAAATATACCGTTATTACCATCAACACCTGTAGCAATTAACATGCAGCCTCGGTACTTACCGTATAGATACGTCCCATCAACGCACAATACCGGCCGACAGTGTGTGAAACCAGCCGCACATGGAGCAAAGCACCAGAGAATTCTTTGAAACCTGACAGAGCCATTGACATCTGTTTTTGTGGTTTTTAACCGGTATACGGTCCCCGGATTTGATGCTTTCATGGCTTCCATAAAAGGGACTAGTGAGTTGTACGAGCTTTCCCAGTCCCCAAATATCTTGCATAAAGCCTTTCTACGAGCATCCCATGCCTTCACATACGAAATCTGAATTTTGTGCTCTCCGCTAACGTAGAGCCGTATCTCTCGGGGAGTCATCGCCACATCTGTACGGATTAGTGGCATGATTAGTGAGCAAATGTAAGATGAAGTGCAATTTCGGTGATCTTGTAACATAATAGAATTGATGCAAGTATGTTCTTGGTTGTATTTCGTGACCTTCCAAGCTTTAACTCTTTTGGAACAACATGCAAGCAATCTCCACTTACATTCAGGAGCTTTCGTACATACCACGGTATAGTACGTCTTATTTGACTCTTCGGTTTTAAATGTAACGTTTTGCTGAATAGCCCACGACTTCAGCTTACAAATAAGATCTCATTTTTCCTGAAACAAATTCCCGACACTGACGCAATCTTCGCTTGCTACTGTCGCTTCTAAATAGGGTGCCGTATTTACTTCTGCCACGGCTAAGTCTACTCAACTATTATCTTCCAGCGGATCGAGGCCGGGATCTTCTAGTTAAACAAAATCATTATTCGCAACCATACCATCAAACAATGCTACCTCATTCAATCCAGCGGCATATTCCACGCTATCCTCCCCTTGATGACCTTCATCGGTTTCATCATCATCACTGCCACACATATCAATGTCACCCGTAGCAAAATAAGGCTCGGGTGCAATATATGATAGTTGTGGTCGGTGTAATGTGGATGGTTAGGGGTGAGAAGACCGGAAAGATGTGGGCGGACATGCTTGTAATGCGCTACTTGGATCGTGTTGGAATGATGCGGAGGTATGGTAAAATCTGCGTTTAGTATATAAATTGTTATTATACTATTATTCCTTAATATTTTCGTAAATAAATCACCACTTGTTTCAGATTTATTTACCCGTGGAAGGTTGTTTATGGTAATCCTTATTGTTCTTCTGGGGTGCATATAACTGCAGCAGTCGATTGGGAGAACCTGTATTCAATATATAAAATATATTAGTATTTTGGTATTACTAAAATGTTTGAATGTGGATTTATAAAATGTTTACCCTTGAGTTTGAAGGTTTGAATAATGTTGTGTATAGTCATATCCACCGAGACTGACGGTATCATCGTTAACCATGTGACCGTACCCCCAGGAACTACCTCCAGCATTACCATCAAAATTACCCGTTGGAGGGACATCTGATACTTCCAATTGTTCCTTCTGAACCAAAAGTTCAAAAGAATGCTGGGTGTTTGACAGACCAAAGTCTATCATCGAAGATATTGATGCATCGTCTATAATTTCAACCAATGCATTTCCACTAAACATAGGCCATATACAACTTAACTTAAGCCTAATTTCACGGGGATCGTATTTCGTGATTTTGAACACTTTATTCTCGATTTCATTATAAGTCGTTGATGGTTCTAATCGCATGATTCTTGCGGACCCGCCCATATACTCGGGACCTTGTGCACTTGTGATAATCCGGCCATCGTATTTACATACAACAAATAAACTTGAACTTGCCATAATCTGCATCAAACAATATCAAGCCAACAATAAAAAAAGCGTTAACAACTTCATACAATCACAGTCAAAACATGCACAATCATACCTAGAGCTATAGTCTTCAAAGTCCACTAGACTGCTCCTAACTGTTCCAAAGTGACAAGTTGTGAGATAACCCTCAAATCTTCTCTTCACTGCCAATTGTGGCCAGGTAAGCACAAATGAGGAAAGGAGGGTTCCACTCATGAATCACCGTGAGACGGGCCTTTTAAAATTACATTTCTCACTTGTCTAGCCTAGGCACCACAAAGTCAAGTTTAGATAAACGATCGAATGCCCACAACCTTCCTCTGTCCTATTGAGCACGACAATTCTTAGTTGGCTGAGTCTAGATATTTTTTTAATAAGCTCAAGGGTAATGCGTATGCTTTTAGTGATTTTTGGGGTCTTAGGAAGGGTGATGAAATCCCCACCCAATCTGAATTGGTGTTATAGCCCCTTAAAGTCCGTATTATTTATGCAAAACAGTAACAAATATAAATCGAAAACACTTGCAAACAACTTATAACAGTTTTATCGGAGAGAGGAAGAGAGTTTGTGCAAAGAAGAAACTTGCAATAAGCTTGCATTGACTTATATATATTCAGTTTTACGAACTATATTTTTTATGTTGTATTGAAACAACCATTTTATAATACAAAATAATAAATATCAAACTGAACAAGATATTAGTACATATAGAAAATATAATTCATAAGACTAACAACCTTGCGCCCTGTTAAATGTAATTGGATTCCATTATAGAGAACAAAAATTGTTTAAGTAAAATTTTGTTATCGTAAATCATATATACGAGAAGAAGAATCATTTCGAGGCAAAAATTGATTTTTCAAGTCTATACATGTTTTTTATTTCAATTTAATACTTGCTAAAAATATAATTAAGAAAGTCGTTAGGTAAACATTTTTCGATTACATTTAAGTTACACACACACTCACACATTTGTGCATGTGCATATTTGTTGATTACAACATACGACTTTTAAGCATATATGAAAAATCTTTAATAGTGATATTTGAGTTAGAAGTCATTTCTATGAACATGAATTAAAATTACTAGTACTTCCATTTCCAAATTGTAATTATAAAGTGAAAAAATAATGAATAATAATTAAATGTTAACTGAAATTAAGATAATAATAATGTTTAGAAAATAAATTTAAAAAATGAACCTTCAAATTTCTTTCCTGTTCTTGTTTTGGTCTCTTCTTCCTGTTTAGAGCCCCTGAACCTTGGTTTGGTCACTGAATTTGCTCCAGAAATTTACAGCAAGCCGTGGTTCCGTCTTGATCCTATCCAGCAGCTCCTCATGACTATGGTACTGAACTTGACCTTCTTCCTAAACTCCACACTGTTAGTTATATATATGCCCTAGATGCCATTGTTGTACATATGATGTATATTATAGTGGATGCTTGTATATATATATAGAGGACTTTCTTGCTCGACATGATAGTATGCTATTTGGTTTCATTTTGTCTTAACATGTTGACTTGTATTAGTTTACTGTCTTACTCTCACATGTTGATAAAGCCCTTAGGATATGTACTCGACTACCAGGACTGTGATGCAGATCATACTAGTGGGGCCAGGGTAGTCCAAGAGTACATCCTATAATTGTTCCTAGTCGAGGGAGTATCGAGACATGGCATCAATACTCCAGAGTAGATTAGCGTATACGCATCTTGACCCATATGATGGGCGATGGATGATCCCATATCCATCGGTGTTTGACATCAAAGATGGTGTACGAGTGCTCAGTGGAGACTGGGTACACTGAACGGACTCGCCGAGAACTCCTAGATGGTATTATACCTATCGTCAGATAGCAGTTCTCCGGTGACACTGGTACATGATAGTCTGTAGACCCGAGATCATCATAGAGTCTTGTGTGATTCCCACTGTGCTTTGATTTCCATCATACCACGTCCAAGAGGGCGTGCAAAACTGTGGCTTTTGGGTACAGTCCCGAATCACATGGAGGCAATGAGCGATAAGAGGGGTTTCGTCTCTCCCGGTATAGGGAGTTGATGTTGTGCAGTGTTCGATTGGCTATAACTGGAAGTCCCTGGCCATGGCTGATATGGAGTGCTACTGGTAAGTGTTATCAGTAGTTTCTCGACCTGTTATCAGCCTCACATCAACACGACTTATCGGTTACTGGGGTTTGACGTTTACCACCCCTAGACTGGATATGCGACATATCAGACGAAGAGGCCGGACTGTACGGTAGTGTTACTGATTGGATTCACAGGAGAATGTACAGGTTTGCTTGTTGATCTTCTGATCGCTCAATACCTGGGTGGCTGTTACGTTTAGCTGAACGCTTGCAGCTTGTGGGTGTTTGATCTGATCATCACCTACTGCCGGTGTATTGACGATTCTTTAGAGTCCTACACATAGGTTTCCTGGCTCAGGCAAAACGGAGTAAGAGCACATATATGATATGTGCGGGACCGAGAATAATACGATATGAGATACCGTATTCTATTCTCACGATATGAGATATCGGCCGGGTATATGAGATATAGCCGGGTCATCGGATCAAGTGTTGATTCGATGAAAGAGTATATGTTATATTAGTCGGTTATATGTAATATAGCCGGGTTATCGGATCAAGTGTTGATTCAATAATTTAATGTATAATTATATATGTGATATATTACATTACGTTAACTAATATAAGCTCGCTTTATTGATTCATTTTTCTCACGGGATAATACATTGATATGTATGCGATATATGTTAATTGTATTATTTTCTTTTGTTACAAAATATATAGTATATGTAATATATAATATTGTAACATGTTAGGGTTACAAATTTAACAAAGGTTTAGGGTTTAAACTTGGTTAGGGTTTGGATTAGGGTTAGCTTTTGCATGAAGCTTCCATGAATCTTCATGAAGCTTTGACTTTGTCTTAAGCTTGATATTTTGTGAAGATATTATTTAACCCAACCCAAACCTTAACCTCTAGTTAATTCTCTACAAGGGTTAACTCTATCATTCTTAACCCTTGGTTGGATTTGTAATCACAACACAATAATTCATTATTCATCACAAAAGGTTTCATCTTCTTCTTCCTCCTTGAAAAGCTTACTAGCTTTTGTGTTTGTGATGATATAGTGTGAGAAATTGAAAACAAAAGAGAGCATAATTCCTACTTCATCATCCTCATCTATTCTATCCACTTAGATTAGGGTGTTCACTTCTCTAATAAGTTGTTTAGTGAAGTGTAAGCTTGGGTTAGAGATTCTTCAAGGTAGATCATCTTAGTTCATGAAGACTACAAGCAAGGTGTCTCATTTACCTCATGGAGCCACTCGAGAGTCGGAGTTCATGATGATCGCAGCGAAGGGACCTCAACACGGAGCTTATGAAGCGAAGGAACGGACTACAAAGGTTGTAATCCCTATCTCTTAGAAGTAAAGTTGTTTACTTGCTCAATATTTACCCTAATTCTCTAGCAAAGATCCTTGCTTTAGGTTGTTCGACACTTGAAAAATTTGATTTTGGCATGGTTGATGCCTTGTAGAACTTTGTTCTAGTGCCTAGTAACCCTACAGTGGTATCAGAGCCTAGCTAGAGCATTAGACGACGTGTAGACGAAGTTAAAAGTCCGATCGAACCATGAAACGTCATATTTGACCCCCTCTCTGGAATTTTTTTAAAAAGATGGTTTTTCCCTTATTAAAAATACTCAGAAAATTAAGCAGGTGATTCTATGGATAACTGTGAAATGCGAACCCCTTATTCCTTCAAGTCGCCGTGGAACCGCGGCAATACCAGGATTTTCGCGGCGGTTCCGCGGCCGTACTTGGGTATCAGGGATAGATATTTTTAGGTAACATCCGTAGGTATTACTACATGCTTCTGGGAATTTTTAATATTACTCAAGTGTTGAGTTTTCTGGAGATCTTATGTATCCGTTGATTCGATCGGAAAGTTTAACATCGTTTATTTTTCCGGGTAATTTAGAACGTGTTAAAATGTTCGAACGGATATCAATAACTCACTTTTTCCTGACACGAAAAACTTTCAAGTGTTGGATTTTTTCCAGAGTTTGAATCTTTCGGAAAAACATGCAAGCATATCTGTGGACGCTTTAGAAGAACGTAGCCTTAACTCGATTATGTGACCGTCAAAACTGACACTGAACCTTAGGGTTTATGGTAGTTTAACGTTGCCACATGTGAGGCATTGGTTTGACCCTTCTACGGCTGGTTCATTAGGGCTGTGACATGTTCTGGAACCTTTTTGAACTCTGCTCAAGTGTTGAGGTATTTGGGAAATCTTGAGTGTTTGCTTATTCGATCGGAAAGTTTAACATTGTCTATTTATCTGGAATGTGATACAATATGCGGAATTCATATAGTTAGTCATGAAATCCGTAATATGTGATATTTCGGGTTTACGATGTCTAAGGTGATGGATTCCAAATGTTGTAGTTTTTTACTTTCTTTTCAGCGACCGTAAGTGTAGTATGTGGTGTATCGCCGGCTTCGTTGCTATATATCAACGACAATCCGGATACGCATACTTGCTTACGTTGATGATATGAGATATTATGTGTTGCTGTGATATGTTATATTGGATTGTCGTGTTTTGAATAGCCGGGGTTTTTATGTGAGATGAGGGTTTTTATTTTTATTCATATAAAATTCAAATGTATGTAATATTCTTTTATTGGGGCACTTCCGGGTTGAGGATGATGTCACCATTGTATATTATTTACTTTTCCGCATTATGATAGACCCGAGGAGGGGAGCACAAGTAACCGGGTTCTAGGGTCCAGTGGGAGGCCATCTCGAGGAGTCGAGACCGGGTCTCCTAACTCTAGAATTGGCAGTGTTGCTTGCCGCTCTCGTAGGGGTCTAGGGATGTAGGTTTGGCTATTCATCGCGACCGTGGAATCCGTGTTTAATACAGGCTCGATATAAAACACGAACGTCCTAGTATATCCAATATTTCATATGTTATCTTCTGCTGCAATGTTCTGTGATGAGATCATATTACTGCCTGAGACGAATGCTTATACTATATATATATATATATATATATATATATATGATATATATATATATGATATATAAATATCACTGCTTTCATTTCTTCTGTGATACTTAGGAAGCATAATTGATGGGATTTATTAATGAGATTAATAAAAGAAAAGAAACCTAAAAGATGTTGTAGAATCAAAACTTTATAAAAATGGTAGCTACAATTTTTGCTTTGCACAGCGGTATATATGATATACCCCGCACCTTATTCGATGAGGAAAGAGCCGAGATCCCTTCACCGGGAGTGACCTCTTTAGCAAAACTGGCAGATGCTACAAAATCACGGTTTAGTTTTTGATTGCTTCTATAGTTCTTGCTTTGCATAGTGGTATATGTGATATACCCTACACCTTATTCGATGAGGAAAGAGCCGAGATCCCTTCACCGGGAGTGACCTCTTTAGCGAAACTAGAAAAGCCTCAAAAACACTTCTTTTTAAAATCACTTGTTTCTACAACGATATCAAGTTTATTACGCTCATGGTTTTCTGAAAAACCTGCGTAGCCCTCCGTCATTTCAGATAAGTACTACTTAGTATTCGGGCTACGTTTGTTGACTATGTTAAGGCGTAGTGTGCGGTAGCTAATTAGTGCTTATCTGCTAAAACATGAGATGTGATTGGATTAGGGTAGTTGTACGACTTTGTTGACTATGTTAAGGGTCGTACAGGTGGGTTTAATTCAATCGGGAAATGACGGGTTGAACTTGGCTAGCAATTATGATTTGTTGACTATGTTAAGGTCATAAGTTGCTAGGGGAAAGAGCATTATCGGGAATTTCAAGTGTTGAAATTTGCAATGAGATTGCATACCTTCTATGAGATAGATGGATCCTGATACCCACTGCGAGTAAGAGTTACTCCTGGGATAGTTTTACACAGGACAATTAGCCGATCAAGTAGGTGACTAGAAAGATGTTTACGGGGTTAAGCCTCTGGGAAAACGAGGTTTATTTTAATTAGGTCCGTGCTAAAGCACGGGGAACCTCCCTCAAAGTACCAACACTGGCCTGGCTGAAAGATTGGCGAACTTGTAAGGTGTAATTAATCCCGGCTAATCTTACCTTTTAGGGTTTTAAGAAAAATTTGATAAAAAGCAGTGGGAGCCATCCTGATTAGATAAGATAATAACCAATCTAATCTTGCAAGAGCATACGCTAAAGTGTTTTCTTCTCTCTCTCCAGGTAGCGACCATATCAGGCCTTAATCAAGATAATAATATGGATGTATTGACTGAACCCGCTTTTTATACTGAGCAGGGGAACGTTGGTCCTGCTCCCACTTATAATTGTTATAAGTCCGAGCAGGGAATAGGAGAATATCTGGATTCTCACGCCGCCCAATCAAAGAATAAGCATGTTGATGCATCTTCTTCAGGTGTGTTAGTTATCGAGAACTGTTTCTCAGTTCACTCTACGTCCTGAGTATTAGATACCGGATCTGGATCCCATATATGTAATATGTTACATGGGCTACGTAAAGGTAGGGAACTGGGAGAGGGTGATCATTCCGTAAGAGTAGGGAATGGTGCAAATGTTGCAGCCAAAGCAGTTGTCGAATATCACATTATGTTACCAAATGGTAATACATTGGTTCTGAACGAATGCTATTACATTCCGACCCTGATATGCAATCTTATATCAGTTTCTTTGTTGAGCAAAGAAGGATATAATTTTGTAGTACATGATAATGTTATGAACATATTCCTGAATCAAAAGTTGATTGGATCAGGATCGTTAAATAATGGCATATACGTTCTCAACCAAACTACAGTACTTAATATACAAAACACACACAAGAGGAAGAGTTCAGAAATGAATGAATCCTTCTTGTGGCATTGTAGACTAGGTCATATCTGTTGGATATAGTGCCCTCAAAGTCAATTATTGGATCGCAGGTACGTGATTGCAATGATTGAGGGAGGACCTATACCGATATTACAGTCTTGCTCGAGATGATAGTATGCAATCTGGTTTGTCTTTATCATCGTATACATGCTTTAGTTCACTATTGCATGATGATAGAGCCCATAGGATTCTTGCTTGACTGCCAGCAGTATGATGGCGATCATATACGTGGGAGCTGGGGTCTATAAGCACATCCTTAAAAGTGTCCCTAGTCGTGGGAGTTTCGAGAAAGGGCATCGATACTCCAGAGTAGACTAGTGTATACAGTCGAGATCCCGACGAGGGGCGGTGGACGGTCTCACAAGCCATTGGTGTCAGTTGGTTCACCTAAGATGTATACAGGTGCTCATTAGGTTATGAATACACCGGACAGGACCCGCCGGGAATATGCTAGTTGGTATTATACATATCGTCAGATAGCAGTTCCCTGGTGACATGTGTACAGGTTAGTTTGTCGACCTGAGATCGTCATTTGTCTCGTGTGAGTTCCCACTGTGCTTAGATTACTACTCTACCACGCTCAAAGGAGACGTGCAAACAGGTTTTAGTTGGGTACAGTCCCGAGCCACATGGAGGCAGTGAGCGGATCGTCGGGGATTCGTCTCTCCTGGTATTAGGGGTTGATGTCGCACAGTGCACGGATGGCCATCACTAGAAATCCTCGGCCGGGGTAGTGGAGAATTACTGATTTGGATCAGTAGTTTCTCAGGAGGTGATGGGTTTCATACCGACACGAATTATCGCGTTATTAGGGGTTTGACTTTATCCACCACCTAGACTCGATATGCGATACTCTTAGACGAACGGACCAGACTGTACGGATATTGTCACTGTCAGGCTCAATAGGGTTCCAGGATGAGTTCGCTCATCGGCTTCCCTTGAGGTCAGTACATGGGCAGCCGTTATGCACTGCTAGTGCCGCTGACGTGCTTATGGTTAAACCCACTTCCAGGGTACTGATGAGTCATTAGAGTCCCCCACAGATAGTTTCCCAAGTTCAGGCGAAACGTTGTAAATGCCGTATGGTTTTATGGCAGGGTTCGGAAAATGCACGTGCGTTTACGCACGTGTCATATTTCGGTCAGATAATACTGGTGGGCTTTGGTTTAAGCCGGATCCATGTATTATACTGTGTAGATATAATATCTTTGTCTCAGTTGCATTTGTATTCGGTCGTAATACAAATGCGGGTATGTTTATACTGTTACGGGGTTATCCTGAAATTCGTTTCGGGATCGCTTTTCGAAGTTGCCAGTTTTCTATCACCCGTCTTAAACATTCGGTTTAATGCGGATTTATCTTTTCTTGAGGGTGAGTCATGAGTGGAAGCTTCTAGATTGGTGACTAGGTTTAGTGTGTCACCATTTTGCATTAAATGGTTTAGTTGTAAGTGCACGGCGGCGCCCCGGCCGTCAATCCGACGCCGGAATGCGAAAACGAAAATTTTCTAACAACTAGAAACCGGCACCACCGCGCACTAAAATCCTGGATCGGGCCATTAACCTAACTCTAGCAAACAAGAAAAGGAGTAGAGAATCTATACCAAGCGATCCGTGTCCTTCGGTCTTCGCCTCCACTCCGATCTCCTCGCAGAATCTCCGGTCGTCACCTCCTCGTCGAAACGGGTACCACATCGCCGGGTTCTTTTACGGGCTCCCACCTCTGGACCGAGGCAACTCGGGCATGAAGTTGGCAAGCCGACGTGCCTAAGAAATGCTGTAGGCTAGTGTAGAATCACTTCGTCTCAATGGGGTGAAGTTGCCTTTGATGGAGGAATGAAACAATGAACTTTGGAGGAAAATGGTGCTCTCATTTTTCTAGCAAGGAATGATGAAATGAGATCAAGAAAATCACCACTCAAAATGAATCCCCCCTCCCCTAAAGTGGTCGGCCCCTCTATCTCAAAATGGTGGAGGGAAAAAGAATAATACATGAAGGGAGGTGAGTGTAGGAAAGGAAATGGTGACCACACCCAAAAGCAAGCCTCACATCAACTCTCATTCTTTCCTATCTCATTTAATGCAAGAAATGATGAAAGAAAAGAATGGAATCAAAAGATGCTATCATAATCTTTCAAATCTCAAATAACCCCTCCATCACAAAAGTCCGGCCGAGAAGGAACAAAGAAAAACTGACCGGAACGGAATGCAAACTGGAAACTTCAGAAAACTAATCCCGTAATAAATTACAGGAAAACCCCACTACAGTATATACATACCCGCATTTGTATTCCCACTAAATACAAATGCAAAGAGACAAAATCTACACTGTACAATACTAGGATCCGGCTTAAACCAAAGCCCACTAGTATTAACCGTCCGATCACGATCCGTGCAATACCGCACGATACTTTGGTTGTGGATTTAACCACTAGCACGTCAGAGGTATTAGCCTATACGTAATGGGCTACCAGGTATTGACCAAAAGGGACGTCGATGAGCGAACTCATCCTGACACCCTACTGAGCCTGTCAGTGACAATATCCGTACAGTCCGGTCCGTTCGTCTATGAGCACCGCATGGCGGGCCTAGGGGGTTGGTAAAAGTCAGCCCCCAAAAGCGGTACAAGTCGTGTCGGAGTGTAGCCCAGAACACCCTGAGATACTACTGGAATACCTACCAGTAAATCTCCTGCCTTGGCCAAGGACTTCGTGTAATGGCTCTCCTAGACATAGCGCGACCTCACCCCCAATATCGGGAGAGACGAACCCTTGCAGATCCGCTCACTGCCTCCATGTGGCTCGGGACTGTACCCAACTAAAACCTGTTTGTACGTCTCCTTTGAGCGTGGTAGGGTAGTAATCAAAGTACAGTAGGAACTCACACGAGACAAATGACGATCTCAGGTCGATGAACTAACCTGTAAACATGTCACCAGGGAACTGCTATCTGACGTCAGGTATAAGACCAACTAGCATGTTCCCGGCAAGTCCTGTCCGGTGTACTCATAACCCAATGAGCACATGTATACATCTTAGGTGAACCAACTGACACCAGTGGCTTGTGAGACTGGCCACCGCCCCTCGTCGGGGTCTCGACTGTATACACTAGTCTACTCTGGAGTATCGATGCCCTGTCTCGAAACTCCCACGACTAGGGACCATTTAAGGATGTGCTTATGGACTACCAGCTCCCACGTATATGATCGCCCTCATACTGCTGGCAGTCAAGCAAGAATCCTAGGGGCTCTATCAACGTGTAATAGCGACCTGTAAGGTCACCTAAAGCAGTACACGATGATAAAGATAAACCAGATAGCATACTATCATCTTGAGTAAGAATGTCCTACCGGTATAGGTCCCCCCTCAATCATTGCAATCACGTGCCTGTGATCCAATAATTGACTCTGAGGGCACTATCTCCAACAATCTCCCACTTGCACTCAAGGCTAATTATTGCGATGTCGCATACTCACAGCCCGTGTGATATCGAACACCTAACTCCTCTACTAGTCAGTCTCACAAAGCTCGTTTGCGTAACTATTGCGTTCGAGGAATAGCCTCAGTGAGTGGATCCGCTGTGATGTTTCTTTCTATATCTCTCTTTATCTCAAGTTCGCGGAGAAAGCCATCTCCCGAAATGAGCAATACCTGGCTTAGAATATGTTTGGATGTCTGATGGGACCTAGCTCATAAATGAACTCCAAATACAAACTTCTTAGACTGTATCGTCAACTGAACTTAATCAGTATCCCGCGCCATGCCTGTAAGTGCACGGCGGCGCCCCGGCCGTCAATCCGACGGCCAAATGCGGAAGCGGTGATAAACTTTAATTTTTACTTGAACTGGAAAACCGCCGCGCACTAATACCCGGATCGAACCACTAACTAGTCCTAGCTATCTACAAGAAGGGGAAGAGAGATATACCGACAGATCCGAGTCCTCCGGTCTTCTCGTCGTCGTCCTGATCTCTTGCGGAATGTCCCGTCTCCTCCTCGTCGCCGGAAGTGCACCACATCGCCTACTTCTTTTACGGGCTCCCACCTCAATGCCGAGGCAACTCGGGCACGAAGCTGGCTAGTCGACGTGCCCAAGATTTGCTGTAGAATATCTAGTGAGCAAGTCTCATTTTGGGGTTTATGGAATTGCCTTTTGTGGAGGAATTGAACTTGGGGCTTCTTGGATTGAACTTGTGGGATTTTTGCAACATGAAATGAAGCAAACTCCCACCCTCAAAATTTTGGACAGCCCACTAAGGGGGAGGCCGGCCATGACCTTGGTGAGTGAGTGGAGAGAATGAAAGTGTCATATGATAGAAAAATGAGAGAGCCACCCAATTATCCAATGGAGAGAGAGAGAAAGCTATCATGCAAAAGAAATCATCATCAAATCAAAACCCACACTCAACCACCTACCACCAACCTCATCATCAACAACCATGATGAGCCAAAAGTCAAGTCATGATGGAAAAGAAAGAGTCAAATGGTCAAGGGATGTGCAACCATCATGACACAAGAATATGCAAAGAATCCCCCTCCTCAAACACTTATTTGCAACAATGCAAATAAGCCCTCCTCCACCAATCTTCGGCCAATGAACGATACAAAGGAAATTGGCCGAAACGGAAAGCAAACTGGCAACTCCAGAAAACTGGTCCCGTAATAAATTACAGGAAAACCCCAATACTGTGCATACACACCCGCATCTGTATTTCAACCGAAATACAAATGCAATGAGACAAAATCTACACTGTACTATACTAGGATCCGGCTTAAACCAAAGCCGGCTAGTAATATCCGTTCGATCCTGATTCGTGCAATACCGCACGTATCTGATCGAACCCTGCCATATATCCATACGGCCTATAGTACAAACTGTCCGATCCTGATCCGTGCAATACCGCACGTATCTGATCGGACCTTGCCATATCTCCATACAGCCTCTACAACTTTTCGCCCGAAAGCTGAGTAACTGAATATGGGGGACTCTAAAGACTCGTCAACACCTTGGTTGTGGATTTAACTACTAGCACGTCAGAGGTATAAGCCAATACGTAACGGGCTACCAGGTATTAACTAAAAGGGACGTCTGTGAGCGAACTCAGCCAGACAACCCTACTGAGCCTGTCAGTGACAATATCCGTACAGTCCGGTCCGTTCGTCTATGAGTATCGCATGGCGGGCCTAGGGGGTTGGTAAAAGTCAGACCCCCAAAAGCGGTACAAGTCGTGTCGGAGTGTAGCCCAGAACACCCTGAGATACTACTGGAATACTTACCAGTAAATCTCCTTGCCTCGGCCGAGGACTTCGTGTAATGGCTCTCCTAGACACAGCACGACCTCACCCCCAATACCGGGAGAGACGAACCCCTGAAGATACGCTCACTGCCTCCATGTGGCTCGGGACTGTACCCAACTAAAACCTGTTTGCACGACTCCTTTGAGCCGTGGTAGGGTAGTAATCAAAGTACAGTGGGAACTCACACAAGACAAATGACGATCCCCAGGTCGATGAACTAACCTGCACACATGTCACCAGGGAACTGCCATCTGACGTCTGGTATATGACCAACTAGCATGTTCCCGGCGAGTCCTGTCCGGTGTACTCATAACCCAATGAGCACCTGTATACATCTTAGGTGATCCAACTGACACCAGTGGCTTATGAGACCGGCCACCGCCCCTCGTCGGGGTCTCGACTGTATACATTAGTCTACTCTGGAGTATCGATGCCCTGTCTCGAAACTCACACGACTAGGGACCATTTAAGGATATGCTATAGACCCCAGCTCCCACTTATATGATCGCCCTCATACTGCTGGTGGTCAAGCAAGAATCCTAAGGGCTCTATCAACGTGTAATAGCGACTTGTCAGGTCACTTAAAGCAGTACACGATGATAAAGGTAAACCAGATAGCATACTATCATCTCGAGTAAGACTGTCCTATCGGGATAGGTCCTCCATCAATCATTGTAATCACGTGCCTGTGATCGAATAATTGAATCTGAGGGCACTATCTCCAACAATCTCCCACTTGCACTCAAGGCTAATTATTGCGATGTCGCATACTCACAGCACGTGTGATACCGCACACCCAACTCCTCTACTAGTCAGTCTCACAAAGCTCGCTTGCGAAACTATTGCGTTCGAGGAATAGCCTTAGTGAGTGGATCCGCCTTGTTGTCTCTTTCCATCTCTCTCTATATCTCAAGTTCGCGGAGAAACCCATCTCCCGAAATGAGCAATACCTGTCTTAGAATGTGTCTGGATGTCTGATGGGACATAGCTCATAAATGAACTCCAAATCCAAACTTCTTAGACTGTATCGTCAACTGAACTTAATCAGTATCCTGCGCCATGCCACCCTCAGTATTGCCTTGGACCACCTGTCCAAAATACTGCCCCTCGTCAGAAGGAAAACTACAACTCTGACAACCTCCTTGTCGTCCAGGTCACCTTGGAAGCCTGGAATGATAACTGTCTCCCGAATGAGGCTGTCGTTATCATATCCCTAGAACATCCACTTATGTTCTAAAACTGCTTCCGACTGCTTCTCCAGGATTGGATCAATATCAACTTATTGCATCTAGTGTAAGAACAACATCTGGTGTGGTACTTGACATCTCATGATTGACTCAATTGCCTAAGCAAGTGATCTGCCAATCATGCACATCCCTCTCCCCTTTAGTCTGTAAGACACCTTTAGAGAGGGTGACTCCATCATCTGCAGGTACACTACCGTGCATGGAGTCGTCCATTCTAAATACTCTTAGAATGCTGTCTAAGTACCCAGATTGGGAAACTACCCAAATCTAGATCTAAAACCATAGATCTAGTAACCAGTATGTCTGATATAATATCCAATTCCTTTGTGGAGAAAACACTGTGTGACGACCAAAGTATAACCGATTGTAGTATAGGAGTTTCTTTTCCTACTCTGCGTATGTCATCCAAATACCAGGATATCACACCCTACTATCTTCTCAGCAGATCCATCCCCTATTCTGATGAAGTCAAACCCATGACTGTCACGTCAGAAATAGATGATCTATCTCCGCTACATCTGCTTTAGTCTATAAATAGACATAAGCTACCAGTCCACCAATGCTTCCGTTGCTCCCACTGACTACGACAACCCTCTGGCAGAGTTATATAGACGTACACTTGTAAATCTAGTTTAGAACGACGCTATACTCATCCTCCCGCCGGGTCTCGCAGCCTGGAACAACAGCAATGGTAATTGTGGGTAAACAAGAACTTCCCTGCCACCGTCCTTGAGGCTACCGGAGTACCTCTCGGGTGCCTGAAGTTACCCACCTTATCTGCGGAGTGGCCAATGGAATGTCAATCCAGATTGAATCTTTAGTTTCCTTATCAAATCTTCAGTAATCGTTTGTGGTTCTGGAATCACTTCCAGTTCTACCATACTCCCACTACTGTTTTCTGAAAAAATCCATTTTTAATAAAACTGTGGCGAGTCTAGAACAATATTGCTATTGTTCATCCAGATGGTAGAAAATCAACCCTCGTCATAGCCTGGGTCAACCCACAAACAGCCATTACAGAATCATGCCTTGAGTTGTCCAGTGTCTGGTTTTAATCATAAGCTGGACAACTCCCCGTACCTTAACAACGTTAAGATACGAACTGTTCTATATCCAATATAGAAATAGAGGCACTGATTTAATTGAACCAGATTCAAATCATGCAGCTGTCTCCAGTGCATGTCAACTAAATGGAAGAAGGCCGATCAGCGTTACTCAACTTAGGAATGCTTCCAATCATGAGTAACCCGAAAGAGAAGTAAGATCTCTTTATCATTACTATCAACTGAATACCATACACAAGTATCTACATCTTCGATCACTTTGAAGAATCCCGATACTTGCTATACCTGGTTCTCTACTTTATTCAAATACCTATAACTTCTCAAAAATTCGGACCCTGTGTTTCCACGAAACACTTGTCTAAAAACTAGAGAAGTCATAAGTAAACCGAATATAGTACGAGGACCAACCCCTCTGTCCTGATGGACCCTGGACAACATACAATACTCTGTATAAGTCCCTTGAGTCTGATAACTCATTCACTGTGTGTTGTAGGTTGAAAACTGTACGTTTGGTTATGAAGAATTACACCGCTGTTCAATGCTCCTTACCTAACCATCCACTGATATAGGTAAATGTCATAGACATAATTTCAAAAAGGTATATCTCACTCTATGAAAATAGACGTACAGATATATCAATTTGAAATTGGTGCATAAAAGCGGATATTCAAAACCAAATATTTGCCGACCGGCAAACAGCCCAGGCGATTTCCTCAAATATCACCGATTACAACGAATCCCGATATAATGAGGATGATCACCCAATTCCCAATAACCTACTCCCACTCATCATCTGTAAAACCATACAGATGTGAGAATCGTACTTGGTAAATACATACCCTGGAGCAAGTGTCTAACTGGGAAATCAGTTTTCGTTTAACAGTACACAGTGAAACTGAAACATTGAAATGTCTCGATGGGGTACCCTGGTATTCCTAGTAATGCCTTTTCCAGATTTACGACTATAACCGTATAATTCTTTGCCACCTCTCCAAATCCCTTCATATGTCTTTAGTCATTACCTTCTGCACACCCCTTTAGGCCAAATGGTTTTCTTCCTTCCCTACCGTTCGGCACCAGCCTATGGTTTGGAAGAAGAATATCCAATAAGCATAATGGGTGTACTGTCCTAATCCCAGGAACACTCGCAATGCGAGAAAAGGTGAAGATAAAAGACACCTGAATAAACCTTATTCCTATTTCTCCTGAACCAGAATCCATCCCCGAACTGGAACAAGTTCCTTTCGAGTTCGTATATAACCATACGATGGAGTATCCAATAAACTGTGGATCTTCGTAGTGATACGGAGTGTCCTGGAGAAATACAAAGGTGATTTAGGATTGGCGAAGAAATACTTGGTTTGGTCGTGAATAGCAGTCACATTTTACTTTGCCCTCTTACTAATCCCTTGTTTTGTCTAAACTCAATACCTTATGTACACCATCGTTATGCTAATTGGTTTTCTTCATTCCCTACCGGTCGGCACCAGCCTAAGGTTTGGAAGAAGACTATCCAATTTGCGTAATAGGTGTACTATCTCCTAAACCAAGGAGTACTCGCAACCTGAGAGAAGGTAAAAGGAAAAGACAACTGAATAATCCTATCCGTTTTCTCCAGAACCGAAAACCATCCTCGAATAAATTCCTTCGAGTTCGTATCTAACCATACGATGGTTTTGTCCAATGGAAGTGGACGTTCGTAGTAAAACGGGGTGTCCTGGAGAAAAGGGTAAAAGTAGGAGTGGCAATGAGGTTTGCAACTCTGACAATCCATAAGCCAGTATTAAGAAGGTTCGGTCAACTTGGTCACTGAGTCATTGTCTTAGGGTCGGGTCAATGGTCGCTGCCAAAGAGAGAGAGAGAAAAGAAACACTCAGCGTGCACTCTAACCTAGATCAGAATGGTTACCAATTTATCTAATCTGGAAACCTCCCACTGTACCGTCAAATTCTCCTCCAAACCTGAAAGAAGAATTAGTCGGGGTCACCCGAGGAGTAAACTAACTCATCAGTGGGAATCGGGATCCTACTATCACCGCATGATAACGTGACGGAATCCGCTCACGGTGTCACACTCCAGAAGGTATGCGCATATCTGGCAAGTTTCAGTTCTTTTGAAACTCCCGATGTGATTTTTACCCCATGCTCTTATGACCTTGACTTTGGCCAACATATCATAAGTCACATGTCAAGTTCTATCCGTCATTCTCCAGGTTAATTTGAATCCACCCGTACATACCCTTGACTTTGGCCAAAATGGCAGTACGACTGTCCCAAACCAACGCATCTATCTATGCTGCATATGAATGCCCCAATAGCTACCAATCACTGTGCCTTGACTTTGGCCAACATACACAGCTTGAATACTATTGACCACCCATATGAAACGACGGAGGGCTACGAATGGTTTCTGGCGAAAACCTTTAACGTAAAGAACTTGATATCGTCGAAGGAACGGATAGCTTTTTTTAAAAATATAGTGACGAAAACCGTTGCTAAAGAGGTCACTCCCGGTGAAGGGATCTCGGCTCTTTCCCCGTAGAATGGGGTGCAGGATATTCCAAATGAATACCGCGATGCAAAGCAAAAGCAATCGGCTATAGTGAAGTTAATGCCCTGACGCAAACTTCTGTCCAAGGGGTCACTCCCGGTGAAGGGATCTCGGCCCTTGCCTCATCGACTGAGGAGCAGGATATTCCAACTGAATACCACGATGCAAAACAAAAGAGAACGTCCTTGCAATAACAGCTTTTTGAAAAGTGTTCCAACAACATCAGATTAGGTTTGTTTTTAACTTGCATTGATCCGAATCAATGCAGTCCCATCAATTGATCATACCACAAAGAACGAAAATATACTGATGTACGTATATGCCATCCGCATTCGCCACTGGATCCCGTCATTACCCGTTAGGTTAGCTAACTAACGACAGAGCGGGGACTGGACTAGCGCAGATGTAAAACATATACAACATCTACTAATATATATACCAATATATTATATTTCGCTCAAGGCGTGATAAGAAATGCAATCATCACAGAAAATGTACAGCATCACAGAAACAATACAGATATCTGGGATCCCTGGGTTTCACAGAGCCACTACTGAAACCCGACGTTTCCCTGGTCGTGTGGATAGCCTGTGCAATGAAATCCTAGACCCCTACGGGCGCGGCAAGTCACCCGCCAAAACCTGAAGCGAGGCAGCCCCTTTCAGTACCGTGAATGGACCACCCAGCACTTCACGGAATCCGGTAACTTGGGCACCCCTCCTGGGTCAACCTGTACCCCCTACGAGTGCGGCGAACAGTCTGCCAATTCTAGAGTAAAGCCCCTTCCGTCTCAATACCATGAGATGCGGGCTTGTTGCCCTCTGGAACCCGGCTATCCGTGCACCCCTCCGCGGGGTAATCCTAGTACAGAAAGTAAAATATACATACAATGGGTACATCGACCGCAACCAGGTCGTGCCCCAAAAGAATAATACAATCAGGCAGTGACGGCAGTCCACATGTCGGACGCTCGCCCCGCAATATCAAATGTACATAATACATCCACAACTGTACTAGCATTGCATCCAGGCTATCCCCCACGACCGATCCGCAACATCACAGCAAAAACAGAACATCAACGTGAAAGTCACGTTCGCAAATCCGTCTAACCGGGCTATAGCAGTTAGACCGGATTTACCGATCAAGTGACATTCACGGTCGCAGATATAATGTAAATACTGTGAAATAATGTGTTTAAAATATCCGATTAATCAAATTTTAACAAGTGGGCCCCCAAGCATTACTGTAGCAGATCAGGAAATTCTGGGCCCAATATTAATATTCCAAAACCCCAATTTTAACCCCAGAAGGATACTGTAGAAATTTGGTGCAGGGATCTCCACAGTGCGCGGCGGAACCGCGGCCCAAAGGGGGTTTGGCCGCGGTTCCGCGCCTCCACAGTGGAATCACCCTGTCGAATTTCTACAGTAGCCTTGTAATCTCCAGTACATCAATTTTATACAACCTAAAAAATTTTTGGAGACCAAAAAAATTCAACAGAAAACTGTCGTGAAGGAAATACGGGTTTTGGAACATTTGATCGATCGAAACTGAAAAACACATTAAGGCAAGCTAGACTAAGTTAATGGCGAGGCTCTGATACCACTGTAAGTGCACGGCGGCGCCCTGGCCGTCAATCCGACGGCCAAATGCGGAAGCGGTGATAAACTTTAATTTTTACTTGAACTGGCAAACCGCCGCGCACTAATACCCGGATCGAACCACTAACTAGTCCTAGCTATCTACAAGAAGGGGAAGAGAGATATACCGACAGATCCGAGTCCTCCGGTCTTCTCGTCGTCGTCCCGATCTCTTGCGGAATGTCCCGTCTCCTCCTCGTCGCCGGAAGTGCACCACATCGCCTACTTCTTTTACGGGCTCCCACCTCAATGCCGAGGCAACTCGGGCACGAAGCTGGCTAGTCGACGTGCCCAAGGTTTGCTGTAGAATATCTAGTGAGCAAGTCTCATTTTGGGGTTTGTGGAATTGCCTTTTGTGGAGGAATTGAACTTGGGGCTTCTTGGATTGAACTTGTGGGATTTTTGCAACATGAAATGAAGCAAACTCCCACCCTCAAAATTTTGGACAGCCCACTAAGGGGGAGGCCGGCCATGACCTTGGTGAGTGAGTGGAGAGAATGAAAGTGTCATATGATAGAAAAATGAGAGAGCCACCCAATTATCCAATGGAGAGAGAGAGAAAGCTATCATGCAAAAGAAATCATCATCAAATCAAAACCCACACTCAACCACCTACCACCAACCTCATCATCAACAACCATGATGAGCCAAAAGTCAAGTCATGATGGAAAAGAAAGAGTCAAATGGTCAAGGGATGGTGCAACCATCATGACACAAGAATATGCAAAGAACCCCCCTCCTCAAACACTTATTTGCAACAATGCAAATAAGCCCTCCTCCACCAATCTTCGGCCAATGAACGATACAAAGGAAATTGGCCGAAATGGAAAGCAAACTGGCAACTCCAGAAAACTGGTCCCGTAATAAATTACAGGAAAACCCCGATACTGTGCATACACACCCGCATCTGTATTTCGACCGAAATACAAATGCAATGAGACAAAATCTACACTGTACTATACTAGGATCCGGCTTAAACCAAAGCCGGCTAGTAATATCCGTTCGATCCTGATTCGTGCAATACCGCACGTATCTGATCGAACCCTGCCATATATCCATACGGCCTATAGTACAAACTGTCCGATCCTGATCCGTGCAATACCGCACGTATCTGATCGGACCTTGCCATATCTCCATACGGCCTCTACAATTTTTCGCCCGAAAGCTGAGTAACTGAATGTGGGGGACTCTAAAGACTCGTCAACACCTTGGTTGTGGATTTAACCACTAGCACGTCAGAGGTATAAGCCAATACGTAACGGGCTACCAGGTATTGACTAAAAGGGACGTCTGTGAGCGAACTCAGCCAGACAACCCTACTGAGCCTGTCAGTGACAATATCCGTACAGTCCGGTCCGTTCGTCTATGAGTATCGCATGGCGGGCCTAGGGGGTTGGTAAAAGTCAGACCCCCAAAAGCAGTACAAGTCGTGTCGGAGTGTAGCCCAGAACACCCTGAGATACTACTGGAATACCTACCAGTAAATCTCCTTGCCTCGGCCGAGGGCTTCGTGTAATGGCTCTCCTAGACACAGCACGACCTCACCCCCAATACCGAGAGAGACGAACCCCTGAAGATACGCTCACTGCCTCCATGTGGCTCGGGACTGTACCCAACTAAAACCTGTTTGCACGACTCCTTTGAGCCGTGGTATGGTAGTAATCAAAGTACAGTGGGAACTCACACAAGACAAATGACGATCCCCAGGTCGATGAACTAACCTGCACACATGTCACCAGGGAACTGCCATCTGACGTCTGGTATATGACCAACTAGCATGTTCCCGGCGAGTCCTGTCCGGTGTACTCATAACCCAATGAGCACCTGTATACATCTTAGGTGATCCAACTGACACCAGTGGCTTGTGAGACCGGCCACCGCCCCTCGTCGGGGTCTCAACTGTATACACTAGTCTACTCTGGAGTATCGATGCCCTGTCTCGAAACTCGCACGACTAGGGACCATTTAAGGATATGCTTATAGACCCCATCTCCCACTTATATGATCGCCCTCATACTGCTGGTGGTCAAGCAAGAATCCTAGGGGCTCTATCAACGTGTAATAGCGACTTGTCAGGTCACTTAAAGCAGTACACGATGATAAAGGTAAACCAGATAGCATACTATCATCTCGAGTAAGACTGTCCTATCGGGATAGGTCCTCCATCAATCATTGTAATCACGTGCCTGTGATCGAATAATTGAATCTGAGGGCACTATCTCCAACAATGCCTCCCTCAGTATCCGCCTGGACTACCTGTCCAAAATACTGCCCCTCTTCAGAGGGAGAACTATAACTCTGACAGTCACTCTGTCATCCATGTCACCTTGGAAGCCTGGAAAGATAACTGTCTCCCAAAGGAGGCTGCCATTATCATTTCTCTAGAATATTCACTTATGTTCTATAACTGCTTCCGAACGTTTCTCCAGGATTGGATTAATATCAATTTACTGCATCTACTGCAAAAACAACATCTGGTGTGGTACTTGACATTTCATGATCGACTCAATTGCCTAAGCAAGTGATCTGCCAATTATGCACATCCCTCTCCACTTTAGTCTATAAGACTCCTTTAGAGAGGGTGACTCCATCACCTGCAGGTACACTACCGTACCAGGATTTATCCATTCTAAAAACTCTTAGAATGCTGTCTAAGTACCATGATTAGGAAACCACCCAAATCTAGATCTATAGATCTAGTAACCAGAATGTCTTGATATTATATCCAAGTCCCATGTGGAGAAACCACTGTGTGACAACCAAAGTATAACCGATCGTAGTATAGGAATATCACTTCCTACTCTGTGTATGTCATCCAAATACCAGGACATCACACCCTACTACCTTCTTAACAGATCCATCCCCTATTCTGATGAAGTCAAACTTATGACTGTCACATCAGAAATAGATGATCTATCTCCGCTATATCTGCTTTAGTCTATAAATAGACATAAGCCACTTGTCCACTATGCTTCCGCTGCTCCCACTGACAATGACAACCCTATGGTAGAGTCATATACACGTACACTTCTGAAGCTTGTTCAGAACGACGCTATACTCATCCTCCTGCCAGGTCTCACAGCCTGGAGCAACAGCAACGGAAAGTCTGGGTAAACAAGAACCTCCCTGTCACCGTCCTTGAGGCTACCGGAGTACCTCTCGGGTGCCTGAGGTTACCCATCATGTCTGCGGAGTGGCCAATAGAATGTCAAACCAGATTGAATCTTTAGGTTCTTATCAAATTTTCAGTAATCGTCTGCGGTTCTGGAATCACTTCCAGTTCTACCATACTCCTACTACTGTTTTCTGAAAAAAAATCCATTTTTGTTAAAACTGTGGCGAGTCAAGAACAATATCACTATTGATCTTCCAGATGGTAGAAAGTCAACCCTCGTCATAGCCTGGGTCAACCCACAAACAGCCATTACAGAAACGCGCCTTGAGTTATCCAGAGTCTGGTTTTATGCATAAGCCGGACAACTCCCCGTACCTTAACATCGTTAAGATATGAACTGTTCTATATCCAATATAGAACCAGAGGCACTGATTTAATTGAACCAGATTCAAATCATGCAGCTGTCTCCAGTGCGTGTTAACTAAATGGAAGGAGGCCGATCAGCGTTACTCAACTTAGGAATGCTTCCAATTATGAGTAACCTGAAAGAGAAGCAAGTTCTATTACTATCAATTGAATACCATACACAAGTATCTACATCTTCGATCACCTTGAAGAATCCTGATACTTGCAACACTTGGTTCTCTACTTTACTCTTATACCTATAACTTCTCAAAACTTGGACCTTGTGTTTCTACGAAACACATGTCTAAGAACCAGAGAAGTCACAGGTAAACAGAATATAGTACGAGGACCAACCCCTCTGTCCTAATGGACACTGGGCAACATACAATACTCTGTATAAGTCCCCTGAGTCTAATAACTCAAACCCTGTGTGCCGTAGGTTGAAAACTGTACTATGGTTATGAAGAATTACACCGCTGTTCAATGCTCCTTACCTAACCATCCACTGATATAGGTAAATGTCATAGACATAATTTCAAAAGGTATATCTCACTCTATAAAAATAGATGTACAGATATATCAATTTGAAATTGGTGCATAACAGCGGATATTCAAAACCAAATATTTGCCGACCGTCAAACAGCCCAGGCGATTTCCTCAAATATCACCAATTACAACGAATTCCGATATAATGAGGATGATCACCTAATTCCCAATAACTTACTCCCACTCATCATCTGTAAAACCATACAGATGTGAGAGTCATACCTGGTAAATACATACCCTGGAGCAAGTGTCTAATTGGGAAATCAGTTTTCTTTTAACAGTACACAGTGAAACTGAAACATTGAAATGTTTCGATGGGGGTATCCGGGTATTCTTAGTAATGCCTCTTCCATTATCCAGATTCACAACTGTAACCGTATATTTCTATACCATCTCTCCACATCCCTTCACATGTCTTTAGTCATTACCTTCTGCACACCCCTTTAGGCCAAATGGTTTTCTTCCTTCCCTACCGTTTGGCACCAGCCTATGGTTTGGAAGAAGACTATCCAATAAGCATAATGGGTGTACTGTCCTAATCCTAGGAGCACTCGCAATGCGAGAGAAGGTGAAGATAAAAGACAACCGAATAAACCTTATTCCTATTTCTCCTGAACCAGAATCCATCCCCGAACTGGAACAAGTTCCTTTCAAGTTCGTATATAACCATACGATGGAGTATCCAAATAACTGTGGATCTTCGTAGTGATACGGAGTGTTCTGGAGAAATACAAAGGTGATTTAGGATTGGCGAATGAATACTTGGTTTGGTCGTGAATAGCAGTCGCAGTTTACTTTGCCCTCTTACTAATCCCTTGATATGTCTTTACTTAATACCTTCTGTACACCTTGGTTATGCTAATTGGTTTTCTTCATTCCCCACCGTTCGACACCAGCCTAAGGTTTGGAAGAAGACTATCCAATTTGCGTAATAGGTGTACTATCTCCTAAACCAAGGAGTACTCGCAACCTGAGAGAAGGTAAAAGGAAAAGACAACTGAATAGTCCTATTCGTTTTCTCCAGAACCAGAAACCATCCTCGATTAAATTCCTTCGAGTTCGTATATAACCATACAATGGTTTTATCCAATGGAAGTGGATGTTCGTAGTAATACGGGGTGTCCTGGAGAAAAGGGTAAAAGTAGGAGTGGCAATGAGGTTTGCAACTCTGACAATCCAAAAGCCAGTGTTTAAGAAGGTTCAGTCAACTTGGTCACTGATTCATAGTCTAGGGTCGGGTCATGGTCGCTGCCAAAGAGAGAGAGAAAAGAAACACTCAGCGTGCACTCTAACCTAGATCAGAATGGTTATCACTTTATCTAATCAGGAAACCTCCCACTGTAACGTCAAATTCTTCTCCAAACCTGAAAGAAGAATTAGTCGGGATCACCCGAGGAGTAAACCAACTCATCAGTGGGAATCGGGACCCAACTATCATCGCATGATAACGTGACGGAATCCGCTCACGTTATCACACTCCAGAAGGTATGCGCATATCTGGCAAGTTTCAGTTTCTTTAGAAACTCCCGATGTGATTTTTGCCCCATGCTCTTATGACCTTGACGAAGGTCAACAAATCATAAGTCACATGTCAAGTTCTACCCGTCATTGTCCAGGTTAATTTGAACCCACCCGTACAAGCCCTTGACGAATGTCAACAAGGCTATATGACTGTCCCAAACCAACGCATCTATCTATGCAGTAGAAAGGTAACAAGCAGCCACCATTCACTATGCCTTGACGAAGGTCAACAAACATAGCATGAATACTACGTGCTACCCTTCTGAAACGACGGAGGGCTATGAATGGTTTCTGGCGAAAACCTTTAACGTAATGAACTTGATATCGTTGAAGGAACCGGATAGATTTTTATAAAAATATAGTGACGAAAACCTTTGCTAAAGAGGTCACTCCCGGTGAAGGGATCTCGGCTCTTTCCCCATAGAATGAGGTGCAGGATATTCCAACTGAATACCACGATGCAAAGCAAAAGTAATCGGCTATAGTGAAGTTATTGCCCTGACGCAATCTTCTGTCGAAGGGGTCACTCCCGGTGAAGGGATCTCGGCCCTTGCCTCGTCGACTGAGGAGCAGGATATTCCAACTGAATACCACTGTGCAAAACAAAAGAGAACGTCCTTGCAATAACAGCTGTTTGAAAAATGTTCCAACAACATCAGAATAGGTTTGTTTAGCTTGCATTGATCCGAATCAACGCAGTCCCATCAATTGATCACATCACAAAAGAACGAAAATAATGATGTATGTATATGCCATCCGCATTCGCCACTGGGTCCCGTCATCACCCTTTAGGTTACTTAACTAACGACAGAGCGGGGACTGGACTAGCGCGGATGCAAAAAATATACAACATCTACTAGTATATATATCAATATATAATATTCGCTCAAGGCATGATAATATGCAGCATCACAGAAATGTAACCAGCATCACAGAACAATACAGATATCTGGGATCCCCAGGTTTCATAGAGCCGCTACTGAAACCCGACGTTCCCCTGGTCGTGTGGATAACCTGTGCAATGAAATCCTAGACCCCTATGGGCGCAGCAAGTTACCCGCCAAAATCTGAAGCGAGGCAGCCTCCTTTCGCAACGTGAATGGACCACCCAGCACTTCATGGAATCCGGTAACTTGGGCACCCCTCCTGGGTCAACCTGTACCCCCTACGAGTGCGGCGAATAGCCCGCCAATTTTAGAGTAAAGCCCCCTCCGTCTCAATGCCATGAGATGCGGGCCCGTTGCCCTCTAGAACCCGGCTATCCGTGCACCCTTCCTTGAGGTAATCCTAGTACAGAAAGTAAAATATACAACGGGTACATCGACCTCACCCCGGTCGTGCCCCAAAAGAATAATATACAAACAGGCAGTGACGGCAGTCCACATGTCGGACGCTCGCCCCATAATATCAAATGTACATAATAAACCAAACTGTACTACCATTGCATCCAGGCTATCCCCCACGACCAATCCGCAACATCACAGCACATCACAGAACATCAACGTGAATGTCACGTTCGCAAATCCGTCTAAAAGGGCTATAGCAAATAGACTGGATTTACCGATCGAGTGACATTCACGGTCGCAGATATAATGTAAATACTGTGAACTAATATGTTTAAAATACTGTAAGTGCACCGCGGCGCCCCGGACGTCAATCCGATGCCGGAATGCGGAAACGAAAATTTTCTAACAACTAGAAACCGGCACCACCGCGCACAAAAATCCGGATCGGGCCATTAATCTAACTCTAGCAAACTACAAGATGGGATAGAAGGCTATACCAAGCGATCCATGTCCTTCGGTCTTCGCCTCCACTCCGATCTCCTCGCGGAATCTTCGGTCGTCGCCTTCTCGTCGAAACGGGCACCACATCGCCGGGTTCTTTTACGGACTCCCACCTCTGGAACGAGGCAACTCGGGCGCGAAGTTGGCTAACCGATGCGTCCAAGGAATGCTGTAGAATAGTGTAGAGAGGTATGTCTCTTTGGGGTTTGAAGTTGCCATGTATGATGGAGGAGAAGAAATCAACTATGGAAATGTGCTTAGGAATTTGGTGGCAAGAAAAATGAGATGAACCATTTTCCCTCATATGAAAATGAACTCCCTCTCCTCTCCCACAAAGTGGCCGGCCCCTCTTCTCAAAATGGTGATGGGAAGAGAATAGAATAATGCAAGAAAGAATAAACATGATAAAAGAGAAGAAAAATGGTCACACTCACTTCTAATCTCATCATATCACAAACCATCACATTTAATGCAAAGGAAGAGACCAAAATGGAATCTCATCATGAAGGAACTATCATGAAGCTCTCATATGCAAGAAACCCCCTCCACAATAAGTAATTTGCACAATTGCAAATTACCCCCCTCCATCGGAAAAGTCCGGCCGGGAAGGAACAAATGAAAACTGGCCGGAACGGAATGCAAACTGGAAACTTCAGAAAACTGATCCCGTAATAAATTACAAGAAAACCTCGCGACTGCATATACATGCCCGCATTTGTATTCCCACTGAATACAAATGCAAAAAGACAAAACCTACACTGTACAATACTAGGATCCGGCTTAAACCAAAGTCCGCTAGTAAAAATCTGTCCGATCATGATCCGTACAATACCGCACGTATCAGATCGAACCCTGCCATATCTCCATACGGCCTCTACAGCGTTTCGCCCGAAACTTGAGTAACTGTGTGTGGTGGACTCTAAAGACTCGTCAATACTATGGCTGTGGATTTAACCACTAGCACGTCAGAGGTATTAGCCATACGTGACGGGCCACCAGCTATTGACCAAAAGGGACGTCGATGAGCGAACTCATCCTGACACCCTACTGAGCCTGTCAGTGACAATATCCGTACAGTCCGGTCCGTTCGTCTATGAGCATCGCATGGCTGGCCTAGGGGGTTGGTAAAAGTCAGACCCCCAAAAGCGGTACAAGTCGTGTCGGAGTGTAGCCTAGAACACCCTGAGATACTACTGGAATACCTACCAGTAAATCTCCTGCCTTGGCCAAGGACTTCGTGTAATGGCTCTCCTAGACACAGCGCGACCTCACCCCCAATACCGGGAGAGACGAACCCCTGCAGATCCGCTCACTGCCTCCATGTGGCTCGGGACTGTAGCCAACTAAAACCTGTTTGCACAACTCCTTTGAGCGTGGTAGGGTAGTAATCAAAGTACAGTGGGAACTCACACGAGACAAATGACGATCTCAGGTCAATGAACTAACCTGTACACATGTCACCAGGGAACTGCTATCTGACGTCAGGTATAAGACCAACTAGCATGTTCCCGGCGAGTCCTGTTCGGTGTACTCATAACCCAATGAGCACCTGTATACATCTTAGGTGAACCAACTGACACCAGTGGCTTGTGAGACCGGCCACCGCCCCTCGTCGGGGTCTCGACTGTATACACTAGTCTACTCTGGAGAATCGATGCCCTGTCTCGAAACTCCCACGACTAGGGACCTTTTAAGGATGTGCTTATAGACCACCAGCTCTCACGTATATGATCGCCCTCATACTGCTGGCAGTCAAGCAAGAATCATAGGGGCTCTATCAACGTGTAATAGCGACCTGTAAGGTCACCTAAAGCAGTACACGATGATAAAGATAAACTAGATATCATACTATCATCTTGAGTAAGACTGTCCTACCGGTATAGGTCCTCCCTCAATCATTGCAATCACGTGCCTGTGATCCAATAATTGACTCTGAGGGCACTATCTCCAACATTAGTGAGGTGGCTTGGTTTTTGCAAGGTGTTATATGACTCATTCATTTCATTTATTGCTAATGGTCACCTAAACTTTTCTTGTGCTCACCCCCCACCTCATCTTGTGGCCGGCCCCTTATGGATGCCCCTTGATTGATTTTTCCACTCACTCACTTGGTAGAAATGATAAGATTCATTTGCTAAATTTCCAAGCTCATTTTCTCATCACTTGATTAAAGGTAACTTCATTAACCGTTTATCCATGGTTTTGGATGAAGCGAGACAAAGTGTTCTACTCGTTCTCTACTCCATCTTGGTCATCTCTTTTGGCAGACTTGATGACCGAGTTGCCTCGGTATAGAGGCGGGAGCCCGTTTAAAGATCCTTAGATGTGGTGCCACCTCGACGAGGAGCCAGGAGATCGGAGCAGCCGTAACGGAGCGTAGGATGCTGGTTAAAGACCGAAGGACTTGGATCGTTCGGTATAGCCTTTCTACCCACTTTGTAGTTTGTTAGTTTAGCGTCAATGGCAGATCCGGGTTATAGTATGCGATAGCGCCAGTTATAAAAAGTTTTTGTTCAGCATTTGGCGTCAGATTGACGGCCGGGGCGCTACCGTAGACTTACATGGTATCAGAGCCACGCCATTAAGCTTTACTAACTTGTTCTAACGCGTTTAAAATATCGATCGAACGGAATTTCGAAAATCGCATTTTTCTATGTAAAGTTTCTGTCGATTTTTAAAACAGGCCTATAAATCATTTTGAGCATCTCAGAAAATCGAGCAGGCTTTTTTAAGAATTCTGGTGAAATTTGGTTCAGTGACTCCACAGTACTGCCGCGGTTCCGCCGCACAAACCATGGTTTGGCCGCGGTTCCGCCGCAGGTTTGGAGCATCACAGTACCAATTTTCTACAGTAACCTACTGAATAGAAAATTGTGGTTTCTGGAATATTTCTTTTGGGCCCAGATTTTATTACTGTACTGCAGATGTTGTTAGTTATATGTATGCCCTAGAGGCCATTACTGTACATTGGATGTATATTGTAGTGGATGCTGGGACATATATAGGTAGGACTTTCTTGCTCGACATGATACTACGCTATCTGGTTCCTCTTTATCTTAACATGTATACTTTCTGTCTCTCTGATTACATGTTGATAAAGTCCTTAGGATGTGTACTCGACTTTCAGGACTATGATGCAGATCATACTAGTGGGGCCTGGATAGTCAATGAGTACATCCTTCATTGTTCCTGGTCATGGGAATATCGAGACGGGGCATCGATATTCCAGAGTAGACTAGCGTATATCTTCTCGACCCATGTGATGGGCGATGGATGATCCCATATCCATTGGTGTTTGACATCGGAGATGGTATGCGGGTGCTCAGTGGAGACTGGGTACACTGAACGGACTCGCCGAGAACTCCCAGATGGTATTATACCTCACGTCAGATGGCAGTTCTCTGGTGACACTGGTACAGCTTAGTCTGTTGACCCGAGATCGTCATAGAGTCTTGTGTGTCTCCCACTGTGCTTTGATTTCCACCCTACCATGGCTCTACTGAGTCGTGCAAACAGGTGGTTTTTGGGTACAGTCCCGATTCACATGGAGGCAATGAGCGATAGGAGGGGATTCGTCTCTCCCGGTATTGGGGGTTGATGTTGCGCTATGCACGACTGGCCATAACAGGAAATCCCTGGCCAGGGTTGCAGTGATATACTGGTAAGAGTTATCAGTAGTTTCACGAATGTTATGGACCTTACGTCGGCATGACTTATCAAGCTATTGGGGTCTGACGTTTACCACCCCTAGGCGAGATATGCGACATATCAGACGAACAGACTGGACTGTACGGTAAGTGTTACTGGTTAGATTCACAGGAGTGTGAGCGGGCTTGCTCGTCGATCTTCTGATCGCTCAATACCCGGGTGGCCGTTATGTTTAGCAGACCGCTTGCAGCTTGTGGGTGCTTGATATGATCATCATCTGCTGCCGGCGTATTGACGAGTCTTTAGAGTCCTACACAGAGGTTTCCTGGCTTAAGCGAAACGAAATAGGAGCGCATATGAGATATGTGCGGGACCGAGAATAATGCGTGTATGTGATACCGTATTCTATTCTCGCGATGAATGTATCGATTGGTTGTATGTGATATAACCTAGTTATCGAATCAATGATTGATTCGATAAGCCGATACATTGGATATTAGTCGGTTATATGCGATATGACCGGATCGTTAAATCAAGTATTGATTTAATGATTTAATGCATAATTATATATTTGATATATTACTTTGCATTAACTAGTATTTGTTCACTTAAAAAGGATTTTCTCACTTGATGTGCACATTGTATATGTGATATATTTTTTGTGCACTTGATTGTATCATGTTTGATGATACATGAATGTTAGGGTGTATGTTAAGATTAAACCTTGGTTAAGTAAATGGTTAGGGTTTTGATTTGATTAACCATTTATTTATTTATTCTTTTGTTGCAAAATTAGTCATGGTGGCTTTCTTTGTTTGCTTGTTGAAGCTTCATGAAGCTTTGAACAAGTCCACCATTCTTGTCTCATGCTTAACCCTAACCATTCAAACTAACCATGGTTTATTCTCTACACCTAACTATGGTTGCTATATGATAAGTATTCATTTATTTTCTATTTTAGCATAATACTTATCATATCCTCTTCTTCTTCTTCCTCTTCATCAACAAGAAGAAAACCTTGCCTCCATCAATGGCAACATGAGAAAAAGAGTGAGAAATCCAATTCTAAAGTGAACCCACTTCCTATTTCTTCATCCTCTACCACTTGCCAAGTAGTATAGGGTGTTTTCTTCACAAGTTTCATGACTTGATGAAGTTGGAGTTTGATCTTGAGTTGCCTCGACGTAGATCATCTTCGGCATCGAAGTCGACGACCTAGCCCGCCCATTTCTCCGATGAAGCCGATGCTAGAGTCCGGGATTTGATATGGACAGCGGAGGGACGTCATCACGGAGCCTAGGAGGTGGAGGACCGGATCTATGAAGGTTGTAGCCTCTTCCCTTTTAAGTTAAAGTTGTTTATTTGCATTGCATCGCCTATACATCTAGTTAACAATCCGTATTAGGGTTTGTAGGCACTTGGAAAATTTTGAATTGGCCATATTTGATCACTTGTGAGACCTCATTAGTGTGCCCAGGAACCCTACAGATGTACGTGGGGCCCACTTCGGGAAGTTTTGTCGAACGAAATTTTAAACTTGTTAGTTTACAGTACTTACATTATATCTCCGACCGTGAATGTCATTCGAGCGGTAAATTGCGTCTAATTGCTATAGTCTTTTTAGACGGATTTGCGAACGTGACATTCGCGTTGATGTTCTGTGTTGTGCTGTGATGTTGCGGATTTGTCATGGTGGATAGCAGTGTGCAATGGTAGTGCAGTTTGGAATTATTTGTACATTTGATATTGTGGGGCGAGCGTCCAACATGTGGACTGCCGTCACTGCCTGTTTGTATAATATTCTTTTGGGGCACGACCGGGCTGAGGTCGATGTACCCGTTGTACATATTTTTCATTTCTGTACTAGGTTTCACCCCGCGACGGATTGCACGGATAGCCGGGTTCTGGAGGGCAACAGGTCCGCATCTCATGGCTTTGAGTGGCAGAGGGGCCTCACTCTAGAATTGGCAGACTATTCGCCATACTCGTAGGGGGTACAGGTTGACCCAAGGAGGGGTACTCAAGTTACCGGATTCCGTGAAGTGCAGGGTGGTCCATTCACTATGCTGTAGGGGGCTGCCTCGCTTTAAGTTTTGGCGGGTAACTTGCCGCACCCGTAGGGGTCTAGGTTTCATTGCACAGGCTATCCACACGACCAGGGGAACGTCAGGTTTCAGCAGCGGCTCTGTGAAACCCGGGGATCCCAGATTATCTGTATTGTTCTGTGATACTTATTATTTTTCTGTAATGTTTCATATTATCACGCCTGAAGCGATTATTGTATATTGGTATATATACTAGTAGATGTTGTATATGTTTTGCACCCGTGCTAGTCCAGTCCCCGCTCTATCGTTAGTTAAGTAACCTAATGGGTAAAGACGGGACCAAGTGACGAATGCGGATGGCATATACGTACATTTTATTTTCGTTCTTTTCTGGTGTGATTAACTGATGGGACTGCGTTGATTCTGATCAATGCAAAGGAAAACAAACCTGTTTGGATGTTGTTGGAACAGTTTTAAAAAGTGTTATTACAAAGACGTTTCCTTTTGTTTTGCACAGTGGTATTCGGTTGGAATATCCTGCACCTCATTCGACGAGGCAAGGGTCGATATCCCTTCACCGGGAGTGACCCCTTGAGCAGAAATTTGCGTCAGGGTAATAACTTCACTATAGTCGATTACATGTTGCTTTGCATCGCGGTATTCAGTTGGAATATCCTGCACCTCATTTCACGAGAAAAGAGCCGAGATCCCTTCACCGGGAGTGACCTCTTTAGCAAAGGTTTTCGTCACTATATTTTTTATAAAAAGCTATCAGGTTCCTTCAACGAGATCAAGTTCATTACATTAAAGGTTTTTCGCCAAAAACCAGCCGTAGCCCTCCGTCATTTCATATGAATGGTCAGTAGTATTCAAGCTATGTTGGTCTGGCCCTTAGCCAGGACATAGTGATTGGTAGCTGCTGGGGTGTTCACATGTTGCATAGATAGATGCGTTGGTTTGGGACAGCCGTACAGCCTTGTTGGCCCTTAGTCAAGGGCGAGTATGGGTGGGTTCAAATTAACAAGATAATGATGGGAAGAACTTGACATGCGACTTATGATGTGTTGGCCCTTAGTCACGATCATAAGAGCATGGGGCAAAAATCATATCAGGAGTTTCTAAAGAAACTGAAACTTGCCAGACATGCGCATACATTCTGGAGTATGATAATGTGAGTGGATTCCGTCACGTTATCATGCGATGAGAGTTGGATCCCGATTCCCACTGATGAGTTAGTTTACTCTTCGGGTGATCCCCATTGATTCTTCTTTCAGGTTTGGAGGAGAATTTGACAGTACAGTGGGAGGTTTCCTGATTAGATAAAGTGATAACCATTCTGATCTAGGTTAGAGTGCACGCAGAGTGTTTCTGTTCTCTCTCTCTCTCTTTGGCAGCGACCATTGACCGATCCTAGACTATGACTCAGTGACCAAGTTGACCGAACCTTCTTAAAATACTGGCTTTTGGATTGTCTAAGTTGCATAAGTCATTGCCGCTCCTTCTTTTACCCTTTGCATTTCTCAGAACACCCCGTATTACTACGGACATCCACTTCCATTGGATAGATCCATCGTATGGTTATATACGAACTCGAAGGGACTTCATCGAGGATGGATCCAGGTTCAGGAGAAATAGAATTGGTTTATTCAGTTGTCTTTTATTATCACCTTCTCTTAGGTTGCGAGGGCTCCTTAGTTTAGGAGTGTACACCTATTACGCTTATTGGATAGTCTTATTCCAAACCATAGGCAGGTGCCGAAAGGTAGGGAATGAAGAAAACTAATTAACCTAAGTAGGGTGTACAGAAGGTAATAACTAAAGACAAAATAAAGGGATTAGAAAGAGGGCAAAGTAAATTGCGACTGTTATCATTCACGATCAAACCGCGTACTTCATCGCCACTCCTATTTCACCTTTGCTTTTTCCCCAGTTCGGGAGAAATAGAATAAGGTATTATTCAGTTGTCTTTTATCATCACCTTCTCTCAAGTTGCGAGTACTCCTTGGTTTAGGAGAGTACACCCATTATGCTTACTGGATAGTCTTCTTCCAAACCATAGGCTGGTGCCGAACGATAGGGAAGGAAGAAAACCATATAGCCTAACGATGGTGTACAGAAGGTAACGAATAAAGACAAATAAAGGGATTTGGAAAGAAGGCAAAGAAATATACGGTTATAGTCATGAATTTGATTATGGAAGAGGCATTACTAGGAATACCAGGATACCCCTACGAAACATTTTCATGTTTCAGTACATTGTTAAAGGAAAACTATTTTCCCGATTAGATACTTACTCCAGGGTATGTATTTACCAGGTTTCATTCTCATATTTGTATGGTTTTACAGATGATGAGTGGGAGTAAGTTATTGGGAATTAGGAGATCATCCTCATTATATCGGAATTCGTTGTAATTGGTGATATTTGAGGAAATCGTCTGGGTACAGTTTTCAACCTACGACGCACAAGGTTTTGAGTTGTTCAACTCAGTGGACTTATACAGAGTATTGTATGTTGTCCAGTGTCCGTTAGGACAAAGGGGTAGGTCCTCGTACTATGTTCTGTTTACTTGTGACTTCTCTAGTTTTTAGACAAGTGTTTCGTAGAAATACAATGTCTAAGTTGTTGGATATAGTGCCCTCTAAGTCAATTATTGGATCGCAGGTACGTGATTGCAATGATTGAGGGAGGACCTATACCGATATGAAAGTCTTACTCGAGATGATAGTATGCTATCTGGGTTGTCTTTATCATCGTATACATGCTTTAGTTCTCTATTGCATGTTGATAGAGCCCATAGGATTCTTGCTTGACTGCCAGCAGTATGATGGCGATCATATACGTGGAAGCTGGGGTCTATAAGCACATCCTTAAAGTGTCCCTAGTCATAGGAGTTTCGAGACAGGGCATCGATACTCCAGAGTAGACTAGTGTATACAGTCGAGACCCCGACGAGGGGCGGTGGCTGGTCTCACAAGCCATTGGTGTCAGTTGGTTCACCTAAGATGTATACAGGTGCTCATTGAGTACACCGGACAGGACTCGCCGGGAACATGCTAGTTGGTATTATATATATCGTCAGATAGCAGTTCCCTGGTGACATGTGTACAGGTTAGTTTGTCGACCTGAGATCGTCATTTGTCTCGTGTGAGTTCCCACTGTGCTTTGATTTCTACCCTACCACGCTCAAAGGAGACGTGCAAACATGTATTTTTTGGGTACAGTCCCGAGCCACATGGAGGCAGTGAGCGGATCATCGGGGATTCGTCTCTCCCGGTTTTGGGGGTTGATGTCGCACAGTGCACGGGTGGCCATCACTAGAAATCCTCGGCCGAGGAAGTGGAGAATTACTGATTTGGATCAGAAGTTTCTCAGGTGGTGATGGGCTTCATGCCGACACGATTTATCGCGTTATTAGGGGTCTGACTTTATCCACCCCCTAGACTCGATATGCGATACTCTTAGATGAACGGACCGGACTGTACGGATATTGTCACTGTCAGGCTCAGTAGGGTTTCTGGATGGGTTCGCTCGTCAGCTTCCCTTCCAATCAATACATAGGAAACCGTTACGTACAGCTTGTACCTCTGACGTGCTAGTGGTTATACCCAGTGCCAGTGTATTGATGAGTCATTAGAGTCCCCCACAGACACTTTCCCAAGTTCGGGCGAAACGTTGTAGAGGCCGTATGGATTTATGGCAGGGTTCGGAAAATGGACGTGCGTTATCGCACGTGTCATATTTCGGGCAGATAATACTGGTAGGCTTTAGTTTAAGCCGGATCCGAGTATTATACCGTGTAGAAATAATATTTTTGTCTCAGTTGCATTTGTATTCGGTCGTAATACAAATGCGGGTATGTTTATACTGTTACGGGGTTATCCTGAAATTCGTTTCGGGATCGCTTTTGGAAGTTGCCAGTTTCCAGTTTTCTATCGGCCGTATTTAACATTCGGTTAAATGTGGATTTATCTTTTCTTCTTGAGGGCGAGTCATGAGTGGAAGCTTCATGTTGTGGTGACTAGGATTGGTGAGTCACTTATTGCATTTATGGTTTTTTGATGACTAGGTTAATGAATCATTGTTTCATTAATTGATTAGTGCAAGGTGTTATATGACTCACTCATATCATTTATGTTATGGTCACCTTCCCCATCTCCTACACTCACCCCCTCCTCACTTATATTTGGCCGGCCATGTCCTTGTGGGGAATAATGGTTGCTTGTAAAAAGATTATGATAGTTTTTAGACTCATGGAAATTTGATAGATACTCATTTCACATTTCCACCGGATCCAAAAGGCAACTTCATTAACCGTTCGTCCATAGCTTTGGACGTAACGAGACAAAGTGTTCTACTCATTCTCTACATCAATCTTGGTCATCTCTTTTAGCAAACTTGATGATCGAGTTGCCTCGGTTCAGAGGCGGGAGCCCGTTTAAAGATCCGTTGACGTGGTGCCACCTGGACGAGAAGACTGGAGATTCAGGAGATCGGAGCAGCCGCAACAAAGCGTGGGATGATGGTTGAAGACCGAAGGACTCGGATCGTTCGGTATAACATTTCCACCCACTTTGTAGTTTGTTAGTTTAGCTTTAATGGCAGATCCGGGTTATAGTATACGATAGCGCCAGTTGTAAAAGTTTTTGTTCCGCATTTGGCGTCTGTTAGACGGCCGGGGCGCTACCGTGGACTTACATAAGTTTTGAGAAGTTGTGGGTATAGGAATAAAGTAGAGAACCAGGTGTCGCAAGTATCGGGATTCTTCAAAGAAATCGAAGATGTAGATTCTTGTGATTGGTATTCAGTTAATGGTTTTGAGAAACTAGTTTCTCTTTCGGGTTATTCATAATTGGATGTATTCCTAAGTTGAGTAATGCTGATTAGCCTCTCTCCATTAAGTTGATATGCACTGGAGACAGCTGCATGGTTTGAATATGGTTCCAGTTAAATTTGTGCCAAAGTTTCTATATAGGATATAGAATGGTTCATATCTTAACAATGTTAAGGTGCGGTGAGTTGTCCAGCTTATGCTTAAAACCAGACATTGGATAACTCAAGGCACGTTTCTGTAATGGCAGTTTGTAGGTTGACCCTGGCTTTGACGAGGGTTGATTTTCTACCATCTGGAAGATCAATAGTGATATTGTTCTTGACTCGCCATAGTTTTAGTAAAATGGATTTTTTCAGAAAACAGTAGTGGGAGTATGGTAGAACTGGAAGTGATTCCAGAACCGCAAACGATTACGGAAAATTTAATAGGACCTATATATTCAATCAGGTTTGACATTCCATTAGCCACTCCGCAGATATGGTGGGTAACCTCAGACACCCGAGAGGTACTCCGGTAGCCTCAAGGACGGTGACAGGGAGGTTCTTGTTTACCCAGACTTGACACTACTGTTGTTCCAGGCTATGAGACCCGGCAGGAGGTTAAGTATAGCGTTGTTCTAAACTAACTTTAGAAGTGCACGTATATATTATTCTGCCAGAGGGTTGTTGTGGTCAGTGGGAGTAGCGGAAGCATAGTGGGCAAGTAGCTTATGTCTATTTATAGACTTGAGCAGATATAGCGGAGATAGATCATCTGATTTTGATGTGATAGTCATGGCTTTGACTTCATCAGAATAGGGGATCTGTTGAGAAGGTAGTAGGGTGTGATGTCCTGGTATTTGGATGACATACACAGAGTAGGAAATAAAATTCTTATACTATGATCGGTTGTACTCTGGTCGTCACACAGTTGTTTCTCCATAAAGGACATGGATATAATATCAGACATTCTGGTTACTAGATCTATGGTATTAGATCTAGATTTGGATAGTTTCCCAATGTTGGTACTTTGACAGTATTCTAATAGTATTTTAGAATAGATGACTCCTGGCATGGTGGTGTACCTGCAGGTGATGGAGTCACCCTCTCTAAAGGCGTCTTACAGACTAAAGGAGAGAGGGATGTGCATGATTGGCAGATCACTTGCTTAGGCAATTGAGTCAATCATGAAAAGTCAAGTACCACACCAGATGTTGTTTTTGCACTAGATGCGATAAGTTAATATTAATCCAATCCTGGAGAAACATAAGGAAGCAGTTTTAGAACATAAGTGAATGTTCTACGGATTTGATGACGGCAGCCTCCTTCGGGAGACGGTTATCATTCCAGGCTTCAAAGGTGACATGAATGACAGAGTGATTGTCAGAGTTATAGTTTTCCCTCGGACGAGGGACAGTATTATGGACAGTTGGTCCAAGAGGATACTGTGGGAGGCTTGGTGCTGGATACTGATTAGGTTCAGTTATCGATACAGTCTAAGAAGTTTGGATTTGGAGTTCATTTATGAACTAGGTCCTATCAGATATCCAGACATATTCTAAGACAGGTATTACTCGATTCGGGAGATCGCGTTCTCCGCGAACTTGAGATTAAGAGAGACATAAAAAGAAACATCGGGGCGGATCCACTCACTGAGGCTATTTCTCGAACACAATAGTTTTACAAACGAGCTTTGTGAAACTGATTAGTAGAGGAGTTGGATGTTCGGTATCACACGGGCTGTGAGTATGCGACATCGCAATAATTAGCCTTAAGTGCAAGTGGGAGATTGTTGGATATAGTGCCCTCAAAGTCAATTATTGGATCGCAGGTACGTGATTGCAATGATTGAGGGAGGACCTATACTGATATGACAGTCTTGCTCGAGATGATAGTATGCTATCTGGTTTGTCTTTATCATCGTATACATGCTTCAGTTCACTATTGCATGATGATAGAGCCCATAGGATTCTTTCTTGACTGCCAGCAAGAATGATAGCGATCATATACGTGGGAGCTGGGGTCTATAAGCGCATCCTTAAAAGTGCCCCTAGTCGTGGGAGTTTTATCATCGTATACATGCTTCAGTTCACTATTGCATGATGATAGAGCCCATAGGATTCTTGCTTGACTGCCAGCAGTATGATAGCGATCATATACGTGGGAGCTGGGGTCTATAAGCGCATCCTTAAAAGTGCCCCTAGTCGTGGGAGTTTCGAGACAGGGCATCGATACTCCAGAGTAGACTAGTGTATACAGTCGAGACCCCGATGAGGGGCGGTGGCCGGTCTCACAAGCCATTGGTGTCAGTTGGTTCACCTAAGATGTATACAGGTGCTCATTAGGTTATGAGTACACCGGACAGGACCCGCCGAGAACATGCTAGTTGGTATTATACATATCGTCAGATAGCAGTTCCCTGGTGACATGTGTACAGGTTAGTTTGTCGACCTGAGATCGTCATTTGTCTCGTGTGAGTTCCCACTGTGCTTAGATTACTACCCTACCACGGCTCAAAGGAGACGTGCAAACAGGTTTTAGTTGGGTACAGTCCCGAGCCATATGGAGGCAGTGAGCGGATCGTCGGGGATTCGTCTCTACCGGTATTGGGGGTTGATGTCGCACAGTGCACGGATGGCCATCACTAGAAATCCTCGGCCGGGGTAGTGGAGAATTACTGATTTGGATCAGTAGTTTCTCAGGAGGTGATGGGCTTCATACCGACATGAATTATCGCGTTATTAGGGGTCTGACTTTATCCACCCCCCTAGACTCGATATGCGATACTCTTAGATGAATGGACCAGACTGTACGGATGTTGTCACTGTCAGGCTCAGTAGGGTTCCAGGATGAGTTCGCTCATCGGCTTCCCTTGAGGTCAGTACATGGGCAGCCGTTACGCACTTCTAGTGCCGCTGACGTGCTTGTGGTTAAACCCACTGCCAGGGTACTGATGAGTCATTAGAGTCCCCCACAGATAGTTTCCCAAGTTCAGGCGAAACGTTGTAAAGGCCGTATGGTTTTATGGCAGGGTTCGGAAAATGCACGTGCGTTTACGCAAGTGTCATATTTCGGGCAGATAATACTGGTGGGCTTTGGTTTAAGCCGGATCCATGTATTATACTGTGTAGATATAATATCTTTATCTCAGTTGCATTTGTATTCGGTCGTAATACAAATGCGGGTATGTTTATACTGTTACGGGGTTATCCTGAAATTCGTTTCGGGATCGCTTTTCGAAGTTGCCAGTTTTCTATCACCCGTCTTAAACATTCGGTTTAATGCGGATTTATCTTTTCTTGAGGGTGAGTCATGAGTGGAAGCTTCTAAATTGGTGACTAGGTTTAGTGTGTCACCATTTTGCATTAAATGGTTTAGTGAGGTGGCTTGGTTTTTGCAAGGTGTTATATGACTCATTCATTTCATTTATTGCTAATGGTCACCTAAACTTTTCTTGTGCTCACCCCCCACCTCATCTTGTGGCCGGCCCCTTATGGATGCCCCTTGATTGATTTTTCCACTCACTCACTTGGTAGAAATGATAAGATTCATTTGCTAAATTTCCAAGCTCATTTTCTCATCACTTGATTAAAGGCAACTTCATTAACCGTTCATCCATGGTTTTGGATGAAGCGAGACAAAGTATTCTACTCGTTCTCTACTTCATCTTGGTCATCTCTTTTGGCAGACTTGATGACCGAGTTGCCTCGGTATAGAGGCGGGAGCCCATTTAAAGATCCGTAGATGTGGTGCCACCTCGACGAGGAGCCAGGAGATCGGAGAAGCCGCAACGGAGCGTGGGATGATGGTTAAAGACCGAAGGACTCGGATCGTTCGGTATAGCCTTTCTACCCACTTTGTAGTTTGTTAGTTTAGCGTTAATGGCAGATCCGGGTTATAGTATGCGATAGCGCCAGTTATAAAATGTTTTTGTTCCGCATTTGGCGTCAGATTGACGTCCGGGGCGCTACCGTAGACTTACAATATCAATGAGACACGGCTAGCTAAGTTACATAAGGATGGATATTTGAATCCGTTCGAATTTTCATCTTTTGACACTTGCCAGTCATGTCTCAAAGGCAAGATGACCAAAACTCCGTTTAGTGGACACGGAGAAAGAGTTACAGAACTCTTAGGACTGATACATAGTGATGTATGTAGTCCAATGTCTACTCATGCCTGTTGGGGTCAAAATTTGCACCCCGGTTGACCGAGTCAAAGTTAAGGTCAACCCCAAGCCAGGTGGGCCCAAGCCTAGGTCAAGCAGACCCATGCCCAAGTCGAGCCCGCGGCCAGCCTCCTCCATGCCAAAATATAGATCATGTAATAAATATTTTTTTATGTAATTTTTTATGCATGAATGTATGCAAAATGGACATAAAGCCAAATTTTTGTAAAGTCCATGGCTTATGTGCAAAAAAAATGGCACATGAGCCATGGGATGGGCAAAATGCCATTTTGTAAAGCCCAAGGGGCTATATGTAAATATGTAAGCCTATATAAGGCAACATGATGATGAATAAAGGATATACTTTTTCATTCCCCCAAAAAACTAGGGTTCTTTGTACCTCCTGCTCCTTTTCCAAGGTTCTAAACCTTCTCATTTCTTTTGATTTAAATCAAGAGTTTTACTCTTTCTTTTCCAAAACTAAGTAGTTTTCCACCACAAAACCCACAAAGGGGAACTCAGATCTCCCATCAGATCTCAAAAAGGAGAGATTTTTAAAATCTCCTACTTCTTGATCTTCAAGATCCGGCCAACAAAGGAAGAAGAAGGAGACCCATCTCCAGAAACCCCACTTTGGGGAAAAACTAGGGCTCAAGGGGAGAAGCCCTTCATCAGCTTCAAAACATCCTAGGAGTTTAACTCCCCATTCACACACACACACAGAATAATAAATGCTCCTTTCTGGGAGTACAACTCCCATTGCAGGGACCAAGTCCTTTTTGCTGCTCGAGCGCCCACGTGCTGTCTGAGGGTCATATCACCTGCCTTCAAAACCCTACGCCTTCTCAGTGCCTGTAAAGAATTACAGATATGAGATCCTGATCCGGTACCATTACCCAGGATGTAGAGTTTATTGATAGACAATTTTCAATAACATACACACCTGAAGCTGAAGCCGCAACCTGCTTCAGATCCTGGTTTCTGGCCTTCCAAGTCCTGCAGTCCCTTTTCCAGTGTCCACTCTTGTGACAGTAAAAGCATTCTTCCTTTCCCACAAGCTTTCCTGCTACCTTTGTTTCCTTTGTCTTTCCCTTCGTATCCACTTTACTAACACCGCCCTTTGGTTTGGCGGGGGCTTTCTTCTTCTTTCCCTTAGCTTTCGCCTTGGACCTAGAAGAGGAAGATCCTCCTACAAACAAAGTGGATGTTTCCCCACCTTTCTGTAGGGTGCCCTCCGCACTCCTCAGCATGTTGAGGAGTTCTGAAAGTTCAACTTCTTTTTCTTGCAAGTTGAAGTTCAGGATAAACAGGGTGTAAGTGGAAGGAAGGGACTGGAGAATCAAGTCCGTGTAGAGCTCGTACTCTAACGTGGTCCCAAGGTCCGCGAGCTCCTCAATGAAGCCAATCATCTTAAGCACGTGTTCCGCTACCGATGATCCGACGGCCAATCTCGCCGAAAAAAGCTTTTTCGAGACTTCGTATCTGGCGATACGGGATTGCTCTCCATACAGTTATTTTGTATGGAGAAATATGGATTCAAGGTCCATATTCTCGTGCCTCCTCTGATGTTCATTGTCCATAGAGGCAAGCACGAGGCACTTGGCCTTCGCGCAGTCGATTTCCCAAGTCTTACGGATTTCCTTATCCGCGACACTGGTTTTGGGACCTGGGACAGGGGGAGCTTTGGTGGTAAGGAGATACCCCAACTTGTCATAAGTGATTGCCATTTTGACATTCCTGAGCCAATCTTTGTAGTTTGGCCCTGTCGGTTTGTTTTTATCTAGTAGTAACTTAAGTCCAGTCATGAAGTTTGATCGCTGTAATTAGGAGAGAGAGAAGAAACACTTTAGCATGATGCTCTTGTAAGTTTAGAGTGGTTTTTAATTTGTCTAAACAGGATGTCTCCCACTGTCTCTCGAATCCCTCCTCAAACAAAAAAGGTAGAATTAGTCAGGATCAATCTCACCGTACAATACTTGCTTAACCGTTCAGCCATGCCAGTGTTGGTACTTCGAGGGAGGTTTTCCAACGCTTTCGCGAAGTTCCTTAATTAAATAACCTCTTTTCCCTGTGGGCGTAGCCCCGCTAACACCTTTCTAGACACCTACTTGGTTTATAGCATTGATCGTTAAGTGAGAAATTTTCCGAAGAGTAGCATATACTCACAGTAGGATCAGGATCCAAATATCATCGCGTGACAAAACTGAAGGAATCCTACCAGAATCATCACACTCCAAATGGTATGCAGCGCTAGCAAGTTTCAGTTTCTTTTGAAACTCCCGATGTGGATTTTTTCCCCATGCTCTTATGACCTTGACTTTGGCCAACAAATCATAAGTTTCGTGTCAAGTATAGGTCATCATGCAATAGTGAACTGAAGCATGTATACGAAGTTTAACTACATGGATGAAAGTTATACCTCCGTGCACTAGTCCTTCGGGTCTTCTCGCTGTCCTCCTTCTCGTCATAAGGTCCTCGAATCATTCGGATCGTTGCATTCTCGTCGGCCTCCTCGAGTCAAAGTGTAACATTTCAGAAAATATAAAATATTATTTTTGGAATTTAATATTAAAATAATATATTTCCCGAAAACTGCCCGATTTGCGAAATTGGGGTTTTCGAAAAAGGGTATAAATATATACCAATAATTAAGAAATAATTGGAAATTAAAATGATTTATTCATTTAAAAATATATTTAAAAGATTTGGCATTTTTAAAATTGATTATGCAGTTTTGATAAAAACCCGATTAGTGCACTGCTAATCGCGATTAAGCCAAATCTGTGTTTCTATAGTTTTCCATGGCTAGTGCACCATGACATGTTACATGTTGTTTCATTTCATTTGTGTTATGTGTTATGGTTTTATTGTGGTGTGAAAAGAAAAAGAAAGGTTAAAGGTGTCATGATGATTGAGGAGAGAGAGAGGGGGACATAATGATGAGAGTGGGCAAGCTTGGAGAGAGAGAGAGAGTGAGAATAATTGAGAGAGAGGGGGGGGGGCTGCCTCATTGCTGTTCTCCACTATTTTCTTCTCCTTCTTCTTCCTCATATCCCTCCATCTTCTACCCTCATGACCCATATCAAAATATTCACCAAAATCCCATACCCATTTCTTTAAAAACATACACAAGCTCAAGGGAAGCACATTGAACCAAGAAAAGTTGGATTTTGATGACTTGTGGAGCTAGGGCTGTCTAGAGTGGCCTAAATGAGGTAATCCCTGCACTATTAGATTAGTATTTGAGTTTCCTAACTTCTATTGTTAGTTTAGAAGTGTTTTAGTGTAGATTAGTGGGTTTTGAAATTTCCTAGAAGAGGGTTGAGGATTCTTGAGTTGTGGTGGTGAAGTTGAGGCCTAGTAGTGACCATAGAACCCTATGGTGCTAAAAACCCAGACGTAACCTAAACTGAAAACCTGAAAACCCAAAACAGAAACTTGTCATATCGGTTTTGTGAAGATATTGGGTGTGCAGGGAAATCTGGAGAAACCCAGGGGAAATTATAAGCTTAGCAAACAACTCCAGAGACCAAATTAGGGTACTAGGTGACCACCCCGACCATACGGAGCCCAACAGAGCCTAGGGGACGAGGTGGCCGGATTTTTAAGGTAAGTGGCCGGCCACTTTGTGGGTAGGGGTGTCCAGGTTGTTTCCATAGCTCATATGCACCCTATATAGCACCCCAGTATTGTTTATGCACCTTGTTTTGGCCAGAGTCAAAATCTGGAAGCACTTTGGTGTGATTTTGGCTATGTTTTCCATATTTTGAAATGTTTAGTTTTGATATTTGGATTTGTATTTGATTGTTGGATGTTTGCACATCAACAACATGGGGTGTTTTGTTGATTTTGTACGCGTAGGCCATAGGTTCTGACCTATGAGCATTGAGCGTACTGTTTTGGATTTCAGAACTTGATTTTAATAGCGTGGCGATATGTGTTTTTATTGTAGGTACCTTCGCGTGGATTCCGAGGCGGCGGAGTATGGCGTCATCGACTTCGGCAAGCGAAGACCTTTGTGAGTAGATTTATATCTATTGGGGAAGTCGGGTGGATGGCGTATAGCACCCCCGCACACTTTGATGGAAACCGATTTATATATAGATTATGGTTAATGAAACCTTTAATAGAAAACTATAGATAGAGTAAAAAGGATAGTTAGATAAATCATATTAGAAACTAAGGATAGTTAAAGCGATATGATACGACTAGTATGTGATGACAGGACTTGAGGATGATATTTGTTGATATTGCCGTTTAGGGTACTATAGGACTAGATAGCCGACGTAGATGCTTCATCCGAACCATACTTATTTCTAAACTGAAGAATCGTATGCATATTTTAAACAGATACCCTGAGTGACGTTACGGATTTTCAAATGATACCTTTCTTTAAAAACACCGTAGCCCCTACTTTCAAAACTACGATTCGCATTTTTCAAAAACTGTTTGTATGGTTTGGGTGTGTATGTTAGATTAGATACTTATGGTTATAATAAAGGTAGAATGTATTTGTAAAATTGATTTGATGAGGGATATAAATGCGATGAAAAGGATATATGACGCAATATGATGATTTGGTGATATGTTGGTATACGGATGCGAGTCGATTGAGATGATTTATACCCTGCCGGTCCCCTGATATGAGATTACTGCGGATGTGACCTGGAACATAGGTATATAGAGATATTTATATATGTTGTGAATCGTGAGTGTTAGCCGTACGTGACGTTAGGACCGTACCCTCCTCGTCTTATAGGTTGATAGGATCCCTGATAGCTTAATGCCGCCTTACGATGATTTTCTTTGCGTGATGTGTTTGACTTGATGATTGATCCATACCCTTGACTAGAGGTTGCCGTACGATGGATTATACCGTATGTGATGTTGTTAGGCTGGATGCCGATTGATGGATTCACCGACTCGATCATGTTAGATATGTATACCTTATAGCTTTTAGCTGACGATTTACCTTATGATACATTCATGTTATTCGCATTGCATTACTTATACCTGTGCTAGTAGACTTACACCATTATCGATGATGCGTATGTTACACGTACACAGATTTGCTGGCTCACACACTTCATCATCGATAATTGCCATGTCACTACACAGTAGGGTTGCTGCATCATGACATACATATTGTACACCACACTTGCGTACATACATATTGTACACCATACTTGCGCACATAAATATTGTGCACCATACTTGCGCACATACATATTGTGCACCATACTTGCGCATCGTACATCGTGTACACCATACTTGCGTACATACATATTGTGCACCATACTTGCGCACATACATATTGTGCACCATACTTGCGCACATACATATTGTGCACCATACTTGCGCACATACATATTGTGCACCATACTTGCGTACATACATATTGTGCACCATACTTGCGTACATACATACTGTACATACATATTGTACACCATACTTGTGTACATAAATAGTGTACACCATACTTGCGCACATACATATTATACACCATACTTGCGCACATACATAGTGTACACCATACTTGCGTACATACATACTGTACACCATACTTGCGGACATACACATTTGTACGTCCATACTTGCGTATATACACATATGCATCTTTATACAGTATTGCATTCGTTTTTGGAGATTTGGGAACCGCATGATATATTTTAAAACTGGATTCATTTAAAAGAGCGGTTTCCCCTCGATATGTGCATATTTATGCTTACATTCTGTTATATGTCGCATACATCATGCTTTACGCTTTTACGCATTGAGATATACTGTTTTCATGAGATTTCTGGATTTGAGAACTATTGCGATTTCAAGGGAAAGCATGTACTGTTTTAAAAACTCAGTTTCTATTGATATGATATTTCAGTGCGTCCACCATGTATTTTCTCGGTTCTGAGAGTGGCATGTGAAACCCGATTCGAGAAGCAGTAGGCACCGTCTGCGGGTACATAGTGGACCCGGTGAGGTATCCCGGGGCAAGAAGACTCGTATATGTTAGACGGTGAGCCTGGCAGGGGAGCACTACCTACCGGTGATAGTATTTGTTCTCAGCGGTTATCCGGAGGATACCGACCGAAGTAGCGAGATGGATTTGAGGGCTGGCCAGGGTGTGCGGCGCCTGAGGGCCGATCTGAGCATGCTTCGCCCTAGATATATGAGGATTTACGTGTCGATGCTGGACACGGTTTTCATGATGTTTCGAGTGTCTATGCTGGACACTCAGGTTCCATGATTTTGATGTGTCGTGAGGGACACCCGTTGATTTATATCCTCATACTTTCATGCATATGCTTTTATGATATTCACAGACATTGATTATATAGTTGGACGAGGTCCACATACATACATACCTTGATTATATGGTTGGATGAGATCCACATGCATACACACACTGGTTATATTGTTGGATCATATCCGCATACATATAGGTATTGATTACATTGTTGGCACATATACAGATACGGTCACCCTAGATATCATAGTATTATCTTCATGATATAGTTGACCTAGGAGTCGTTGTTTATTCGATTTCTACTTGTAGATGTTTTTCTACTCACGAGTTGACAACTCACCCCCGTTGTGCCACAGTTCTTGCAGGTTGACCGCATGGATCCGTAGCGGCATTGCTGGCACATAACTTCTTTTGGGTGTTTTGCAGTGGTAGGTGGGACATTTGTATCGTACCCACTCTTGTATTTATATTTCACATTATATCTAGTCAACTCCATCAATCAAAATTAGTAAATTGTATAAGTAATGAGGCTTAGTGAGATTGTGGTTGCGAGACTTAGAGCGAGGGGTTTTCCACTACTTGTGGTTTTGATGTCCTGCTTATTTCTTTATCTTTTTATGGTGAACTTCGCCGTTGGACGTCGTATACTTACATATACTGTCTTGCGTGGTTGTGATCCGCCGTTTGGCGAAAAGCTAGATCCCGCTTGGGGATGCCATTATTCTTGTTATGTATTTATGGTTTTGGATCAAAATATACAAAGGAGGTTCTGCCCAAATTTTTAAAAGACGAAACACGTTTTCAAACTAGTAAATTTCACTTGCATTTTTTATGTTCCTTTTCTACGCATTAAGAAAACTTGATTTCATTATACCTTCATTTCAAAACTTCACCTCCTTTATTTTCTTAAAAAGGTTTAGATTTCTGGGTTTCAGCTTACTTGAATTACGTTACGCCTCTAGACGTTGCGTGATTTAAGTGCTGGTCACAAGCTAATATTTCGGGTCGTGACAAAAAGTAAGGAAATTTCATGTTAAAAGTGCAATATTTTCGACCGAACATATGCCAATCATGCAAATCACTCTTCTGATCAGTCTAGAAGACATCTCTTTAGAGAGGGTGACTCCATCACCTGTGGGTACACCACCACGCCAGGAGTCATCCATTCTAAAACACTTTAGAATAGTGTCAAGTATCCAAATTGAGACACTTCCCAAATTTAGATCTAAAACCATAGATCTAGTCACCAGAATCCCTGATATTTTATCCATATCCTTTATGGAGAAACCACCTTGTGACAACCACTGTATAACCGATCGTAGTATAGGAAGATCTCTTCCTATTAAGTGCATGTCATCCAAATAACGGGACATCATCCCTACTACCTTCTTATCAGGTCCATCTGTTATTTTGATGAAGTCAAACTCTATGACTGTCAAATCAAAAATAGATGATCTATTTTCGCTATACCTGCTTTAGTCTATAAATAGACATAAACAACTTGCCCACTATGCTTCCGCTGCTCTCACTGACTACAACTACCTTCTGGCAGAGTTATATACACGTGCACATCTAAAGCAAATTTTGAACGACGTTATATTCATCCTCCTGCCAGATCTCATAGTCTAGAACAGCAGTAGTGGCAAGCTTGGGTAATCAAAAACCTCACTTTCACCGTCTTTGAGGAGACTGAAGTACCTCTCGGGTTCCTGAGGTTACCCACCAAATCTGCGGAGTGACTAATGGATTATCGGATCCAATTGAATCTATAGGTTCTATTAAATTTTCAGTAATCTTTTGTGGTTCTGGAATCACTTCTAGTTCTACCATACTCCCACTAATGTTTTCTGAAAAGAATCCATTTTACTAAAACTGGTGGCGAGTCAAAAACAATATAACTGTTGATCTTTTAGATGGTAGAACTATAAGTCAATATCGCGCATCCAGCGGGTTCGCGGGGAGGCGGAATTTGCAAAAAACGATTTTATATGCATCGCAACACCGACTCGAACTCCAGGATCGATACTATATCTTTACTGGCTAAACTAATACGAGGTTTAACTACATGGATGAAAGTTATACCTCCGTGCACTAGTCCTTCGGGTCTTCTCGCTGTCCTCCTTCTCGTCATAAGGTCCTCGGATCATTCGGATCGATGCATTCTCGTCGGCCTCCTCGAGTCAAAGTGTAACATTTCAGAAAATAAACTGCCCATAGTGAACTGAAGCATGTATACGATGATAAAGACAAACCAGTTCACTATGGCACGCTAGCGCTCTTGCGCTCGGAGCGCCCACGTGCTGACACGTGGCACGCTGACACGTGGCACGCTAGCGCTCACGTGCTGACACGTGGCACGCTAGCGCCCACGTGCTGACATGTGGCACGCTGACCCGTGCTCGAGCGCCCATGTGCTGAGACGTGGCACGCTGACACGTGCTCGAGCGCCCACATGCTGACACGTGGCACGCTAGCGCTCTTGCGCTCGGAGCGCTAGCGCCCAAAGCACTAGCGCCCGAGCGCCCACGTGCTGACACGTGGCGCACTAGCGCTCAAAGCGCTAGCGCTCTTGCGCTCAGAGCGCCAACACCCAGAGCGCTAGCACCCAAAGCGCTAGCGTGCTGACACGTGGTGCGCAAGCGCTCAAAGCGCTGGCGCTGGCCCCACGCATCCTTTGGATGCCTTTTCCACCTTATATATATATACATATATATATATATACACACATATATATATACACATATATATATATATATACACACACACATATATATATATATATATACACACATATATATATATATACATATATATATATATACATATACATATGTATACATATATACACACACACATACTCTACAACACTATCCCCCTGAAAAAAAAATTGGGCCGGGGCCCCCGATATATCCAAGCCCCCCTCCAAAACAAAACACACGTACACTGCACATTGAGTTTGCATGACCAGTTTAACCCGTCAATCGGAGGTTCCCTCGCTCCAAAGGCGAGGGGTAATTAACGACAGCTTAGTCCGCGGCTGCCGGAGATTCGGATCCCCACAATCATTAAACCCCCGCCTACCCTAGGCAGGGGGAATCTGTAGTACGCCTGACAAGTGCACGCGTATTCCCATCTCAATGGGGTGACGAAAAACACCCTACAGATTCTGGCACGCCCGGTGGGACCTATCTCTCCACCCATATTTTGGGTTAAGCGTTCATGCGAACTCAATCAATATACATATCGATATTTATACTAAAATAATGCTCTTTCATGCAGGTTTTCAAGCAATCACTTCTCAACAAGAAACTGGAAAAAGTCTATTCCTTCAAAAGGGAAAAAGTCCACAAGATATTCAGGGACGCCCTAAGAAACGGTCTACAACTGTCAGAATCAAAGAGACCCCAAGAAGCGAATATGACCGACGACCCAAAATATTGCCCCCATCACAGAGTGATAGGTCATGCCATTGAGGACTGCTTCATCTTCAAAGATTGGGTCGAAAAGCAATACAAGGCAGGAGAGATAGAACTGTCCAAAGGCGTGTTGACAAACAGTCAAGCTGCAACCGCCAATTTCATACAAGCGGAGACCGAAGTTCTTCGCGAAACTGATTCTCTCAGATGTCTGGCTTTCTCTGAAAACAATCGACCACCACGTCATTAAACTGGGAACAGTCGACCACCACGTCATTAAACTGGGAATAATCGACCTCTAAGTCGTTAAACTGGGAATGTAAAAAAAATGTGTAAATAAAAAAATGTGTAAATAAAAAGAGAAAAAAATAATAAAAAGCCGAAATGATGGGGCAACTCGCAATAAAGATCAGCGAGTAAAAATAAAAATAAAACCGAAATGATGGGGCAACCGCGAATAAATAGCTGAAATGATAGGGCAATCGCGATCTTCGCGATAAGAAAAGCTGAAATGATAGAGCAATCGCGGTAAAACAAAAAAAAAAAACAAAAACAAAAACAAAACGAAATAAAAAAATGGAGAATGATGAGTCGCTCCTGGTACCATATTCCAGTGCAGCGATGCAGACGCCAACCAAAATTCAATTTCTCAAAATTCTCCCAGCCCTACGGCCAGTCCCCAAATTGACTACCGTATACAATCCACAGGCTCAAATAATTCTCATCATACCCATGCCCCACCGTAATCACCAGTTACACGGCTGGTCTCCGCCTTTGGAATGATGCTCCATTGAGAAGACCCACACATGTGTCCTCACGATACATGAGGAGAACAAACCTTTGTGAGATCCTTACGACTCATAAAGGAAAAACACACTTAAGAGTCCTCACGACTCTTAAGGAGAAAATACACCTGCGGGATCCTTACGACTCGTAGGGAGAAAATACTTTTATGGGACCCTTACGGCCCATAAAATCGAAAAGCCTTAGGTGATAGGGATCTAAACCTGTCTCCTAAGCCACCAATTCCCAAATCCTTCCGGGGCAAATGATGAGTTGCTCCTGGCATTATTCCAGTGCAACAATGCAAATGCCAAACAGAAAACCAATTCCCAAATCCTCCCAGGGCAAATGATGAGTTGCTCCTGGCATTATTCCAGTGCAACAATGCAGATGCCAAACCAAAATCTCCAAATCCTCTCATGACAGATGATGATTCGCTCCTGGTACCATATTCCAGTGTAGCGATGCTGATGTCAACCCAAATCAAATCAAACCAACAGCCTCTCCGGCGGAATCATGCTCCGTCCCAAAATTTACCCCGTGTCGAAATTATGCTTCGCTTCGGGATATTTACCTTCCCTGCCGGAATTATGCTCCGCCTCGGAATCAAATCAACCAACCATCTCTGTGCCGGAATCATGCTTCGTCTCAGAGTGTCCCCCGCGTCGAAATCAAGCTTCGCCTCGGTGTATCTGCCTTCCCTGTCGGAATTATGCTTCGGGTCGGAATCAACCAGCGCCTTCCCAGTCGGAATTATGCTTCGGTTCGGAATCAACCAACGGCCTCCTCGTCGGAATTATGCTCCGCCTCGGAATCAAGTCAACCGGCAAGCTCTGCGTCGGAATCATGCTTCGTCTTAGAGTGTGCACCCCATGTCGAAATCATGCTTCGCCTCGGTGTATCTGCCTTCCCTGTCGAAATTATGCTTCGTCTCTGAATCAAGTCAGCCTGTTAGTTGTATGTATGCCCTAGAGGCCAGTATTGTACAGATGATGTATATTATATTGGATGCTTGGACATATATATAGAGAGGACTTTCTTGCTCGATATGATAGTATGCTATCTGGTTGCTCTTTATCTTAACATGTATACCTGTCTCTTTATACTGTCTTATAGTTACATGTTGGTAAATCCCTTAGGATGTGTACTTGACTACCTGGACTATGATGCGGATCATACTAGTGGGGACATGGTGGTCCATAAGTACATCCTTCAAGGTCCCTAGTCGTGGGTGTATCGAGACGGGGCATCGATATACCAGAGTAGACTAGCGTATACGCTTCTCGACCCATGAGATGGGCGATGGATGATCCCATATCCATTGGTGTTTGATATCAGAGATGGTATACGGGTGCTCAGTGGAGACTGGGTACACTGGACGGACTCGCCGAGAAGTCCCATATGGTATTATACCTCACGTCAGATGGCAGTTCTCTGGTGACACTTGTGCAGGTTAGTCTGTAGACCCGAGATCGTCATAGAGTCTTGTGTGATTCCCACTGTGCTTTGATTTCCACCTTACCACGTCCATGAGGGCGTGCAAAATGATGGTTTTTGGGTACAGTCCCGAGTCACATTGAGGCAATGAGCGATAGGAGGGGTTTCGTCTCTCCCTTTATTGGGGGTTGATGTTGCGCTGTGCTTGATTGGCCGTAACAGGGAAGTCCCTGGCCATGGCAGATTTAGAGATTTACTGGTAAGTGTTACCAGTAGTTTCTCGACCCGTTATGAGCCTCACATCGGCACGACTTATCGGTTATTGGGGTCTGACGTTTACCACCCCTAGACTTGATATGCGACATATCAGATGAGGAGACCGGACTGTACGGGAAGTGTTACCTGTTCATATCAGATTTTTGCATTTTCATACCGCCCATTTTTTATCACATTGCATATCGGTAGATACTCTTGAGCCGTGTTTGCTAGTCAATTGCAGGATACAGGTTCTCAGTTCTCAAACGGAGAAATTCATGGAAAACACGACAAAATCCGGTTCCTGCCAACCACAGATAAAACACGGTCTCCGCTCTTCATCCGTATGTTGCCAGATACCAGTTTAGGAAGACAAAAGGTCAAATCAATGTCATTCTCATGCACAAGGCTCAATGGTAGCACAATATCCAAGAGATCTACGCGGAGCTCGAGGCAATCATGACAAAATCTTGACAAAAAGTCCACCTTTCCCTCAACAGAAATTCTGGAAAAATCGTGGAGCCAAATGGAGAAAATACATATGCCAGAATAATGTACACTGCAAACCAGGAAAACCCAAAAAAGCAGATGCCCCAATTCCTCCAAAGGGCCGCGGATCCGCGGCCAAAGGGGGGTCTAGGCCGCGGATCCGCGGCCGTTCTGGCGCCAAAGAAGAGGAATTTTGGGGGGTAGGATTGTCTTTTCGTATGTGTTCTGAAGGTTGCCCTAGATTTCCATTCTCCAGCCTATAAATAGCCCAGAAGTTTGAGAAGGAAAGGGTCCATTCTTGTATTTTCTTTTTCTAGGTTTTAGTTCACATGTTCTTCTTCTTCTCATCTCTTCTCCATTAAACTTGTAGTGAGCTTTGTGAGGGAGGAATGGTAAATAAAGAAGATCATTTTATTATCATGCTTGTCTTGCTCTTTCTTTACTTGTTGTAATTTTAATTGTTAAGTAGTTGTTGTTATTTTCTTGTTGTTTCTTTCTTCTCTCTTTTTCTTTATCATTCATACGACAATGATACTTACGCTCGATCCTCGCCAAGGTGAGGTCGCAAATAGTTAGTCGTATTCTTCTAATCTCCTTCTTTCTATCTTCCTCTTTTGTTTTGTTTTGTTTTTCCTTATCATGAAGTGTGAGTAGTTTTATACTTGTTAGGGTAGGATAAGGGAAGTTTGAGAGAAGGAAATCTCTCTCACTCTTTCCTTGCCCAACAACTTAAATCGACTCCCGTTAATTGAACCACAATTCGCTCCTTACGGCACCCTATCCTACATGATAGCGGTGATTCCGTAGTGAGACCGGTTGTGGTTGAATTAACCGGAGGTTATGGATAAGTGCCAAGAACGGACGGACAAGCACCAAAAGGAAGACTTATGCGTTGGAAAGCCTAGCTTATACTCGCAAAGTCCTTCCTAGTCGTGCTAATCCCCGTTGTTGCCGATTACCGTAACACCGATATTAAGAGGGGCAACGAAAGATGTGGAGACTCCTAACTCAAACTAACCTAGTCCTAACCCTAACAAGCTCTCTTTAAATATCAACTTAACACTTAGATAGTTACAAACAAAATCTGAACTTTCGGACTTAACTCGTTAAAACACTTTGAAAAAGACTCCCATCTCCCTGCGGACGACCCGTACTCAACCGGCTAGCTACAAGCGAAACCGTCTTGATTGCGGTATTTAAAACTAAACTTGACACGCACGTATCCTATCAATCAAATGGCGCCGTTGCCGGGGAGACGGTAGTTTATTTCCTTGTGTAATTTCGGGTTAATTTGTAAGTATAAAAAAAAACGAAAAAAAAAATATATACTTTGTAAAAGGAACCATCTTGTTATTCTTGATTAGTTTTTGTGCAAGTGTGCAGGAAAATACGAAGTTCAAGATCGGCGCCAAAGACGTCGGATAATACGGAGTTCAAGTACAGTGCCAAAGACGTCGGATAATACGGAGTTCAAGTACAGTTCCAAAGACGTGGGAAGATAGACCCACATTTCGCGGCTACACCGCGACGGACAAAAAGAAGTTAACGGTCTACTGTCAAGATCTGGAGCAGGTACAGTGAGCAACTAAAGATTCAGTAGATCCAGACAAGAAGAGGACAGCTACAGAAGATCACCCAATTTTTCCAGAAGCCCAAATCCACAGTACTGCCGCGGAAACGCGGCATAAGCAAGCTTAGGCCGCGGTTCCGCGGCCACTTGGTGCCTTTGGGCTGCCAACTTTTTTCTGGTGAGTCTCTCTCTTCTCCCCACTCCTCTGAACTCCAATAAGTTGTGATTTCTGCAGGCTTCTTTGCGCAAATTCTTCTCCCCCTTCCAATAAACTGTTCTTGTGCAGGATTCTTTGCGCCGCAAAATAAAAATTATTTGCAGTTGATTTGTTACTGTTTTGCATTCTTTAATACGGACTTAAGGGGCTTGAAACCAATCCAGATTGGGTGGGGATTTCATCACCCTTCCCAGGACCCCAAAAATCACTAAAGCATATGCATTGTCCATTGTAAATTAAAAAATACTAGACTTCAGCCCTAAGGACTTCGCGCTCATTAGGAGAAGATAAACCGTGTTTAGAACCTCGCTTAACCGTACATTGTTTACGGGGTGTCTAGGAAAGTGTTAAAGGCGCAACCGCCGAAAAAGAAAGGGTTATTTAATTAAGGAACTTCGCGAAAGCGTTGGACAACCTCCCCTTATCTCTGCACTTACCTGGCCTCGTGATCAGTGTATTTTTAAGCCCGTTTCTCGACACTGTTTAACTTCGACAATCAAGTTCAGGAGCAGGTCTAGTAGACCTAGGTTACCCTAGATCTAGGTGTGATTGTGCATATCTTGTTTGTGATTGCTTAAGCCGTATTTCCATACATACTCTTGTAAAAATCTTTCTAAAAAAGAAAAAAGAAAAAAATCAAAAACTTTTATAAAAACTTGCCCTTTTGTCGCCAATTCCATTTTTCACTCGCCACCCATCGCCTTTCTCCTTTGACGTTTTCTTACCCTCACCTTCTCCGCTTTGACTATACTAAACTCGTTTAGTGTATGTCCGCTTGGACTCGGGACACTAGCGCCCGTCTAGTCCGCGTTACGTTAGTCGCTACCGACTACGCGATCGACTCCGAAGTCGATACTCCGTCCACTCCTCTTTCACCCCTTCCTTTGCCGGCCAACTCCGACGTTGACCGGAATTCTATTCATACATCTTCACCTTCACCTTCACCTTCACCAACCTCTTCTTCCGCGATGTCGGGATTTAATCCGAACATCTCTTTGACCACCGCTGGATTGGCTCCACCTCCTACGGAGACCAATATTCCACCACCTCCGCCTGTTGTAGCGCCGTAGCGAATTGCGCTCCAGGATCGTTTCTACCCCACCCGTTCTGCACTTCCCACCTGCCTTTCTCTTCCTCCGGCCAATGGGGACAACTTTGAAATTAAGCCCCATTTCATCAACATGCTTCCACGTTTTCATGGGCTTGAATCTGAAGATGCCTATATCTTCATCAATAAATTTCAAAACGTCTGTGCCATGATGAAAACCACCCAGCTGTCGGACGATGCTATACGTCTACGGGTCATTCCGTTCACTTTATGCGATCTCGCTGAAAAATGGCTGTATAGCACCGCTTCCCACTCAATCACCAGCTGGGACGAGTTTGTTAAAGCGTTTCTGAAAAAATTCTATCCAAATCATAAGACCGCAAGAATTCGAAATGAAATCAACCAATTCTCCCAGCTTCCTTCTGAACCCTTCTGGAAGTGCTTTGACCGATACAAAGACCTTCTTGTTCAGTGTCCTCACCACGGTATAGAGAAATGGCAACTTTGCCAAACCTTATACGAGGGACTGAACCCAGCAATGAAGCAGTTGCTGGAAACCATCTGTCAGGGCCACTTCCTATCGAAATCTGACGAGGAAGCGTGGCAGTTCTTTGACGATCTTGCGGAGCAAACGCTACAGTGGGAGAGCACCAGACCGACTTCTTCTTCGTCTTCTACCTCCACTTCTACCAGTCAGTCTAGGGTAGGAATTCACCAACTTGATGTCTCTATTGCAATGAGAGCTGAAATGGCTGCAATAACAAAAAAGCTTGAAGCAATAGAGAGCAAATTTTCTTCTCCTACTCCTGCCCCTGTTCTCCCCCTTCGTACCATCTGTGCTTGTTGTTCCGATCCTTCTCACTTGACCGAAGAGTGTCCTTACAATCCACCATCGCAAGGACAGGATCAGGTTAATGCATTCCAGCAAAGACCGAGGAATGATCCATACTCTTCCACCTACAATCCCGGTTGGAGGAACCACCCCAATTTCGCCTGGAATCAGAATCAGAATCAATTCCAAGGCAACAATTTCCAAAGGGCCCCTCCACCGCAACAACAAGCGCAACAACAAACTCAGTATCAGCAGCCCTTCCAACCCCAACCTTACCAAAACCAGACGAACAACTTTGCACCCAACAACTCTTTTCCACCAAACAACTTTGTTCCGTCGAACAACGATAAGGTTTCCTCGCTCGAGCGAAGTCTGGAGGCGTTTGTTAAACAATCGACTCAATCCACCGCCAACATCCAGTCTTCCATTCAATCTTTAGTGCAACACAGTGCCGCACACGGGCAAAGCATCAAGAGCATCGAGGCCCAGATTGCACAGCTGAACGCGGCCTTAAGCGAGCGAGAGAAGGGGAAGCTCCCGTCCCAGCCACTTCCAAATCCCGGTCACCCACATAATGCACATGTTGCTCTTGAACAACAGAACCATAATATGAGTGCCATGACCACATTGAGATCGGGAAGGACGCTGCAAAACAACACTGGCAAACGGATCAATGATGACACCCCGGCCGCCGCTTCTTCTTCTTCTTCTTCTTCCTCGTCTTCTGAGCCTATTCTCCGCTCTTCACAAGGCTCTCCTTCCTCTTCTTCTGCTCTGAACGGACCCACTTCTCACTCCACGAAGACACCTATTCTGGGATCCGTTCCAACTCCACAATCTCCTCCTCCAGCATTAGACTCAACCAATTTTCAAAATGTTCCATTTCCAAACCGGTTGAGGTCTAATAAACAAAATTCTCAAATGGAGAAGATTCTGGAGTTATTTAAGCAAGTTAACATTAATATTCCTCTTTTAGATGCTGTCCAACAAGTCCCGTCCTACGCGAAAATCTTAAAGGACTTGTGCACGAAAAAGAGGAAGTCTCAGGTACCCAAGAAAGTTTTCTTGGCTAGTGCTGTGAGTGATGCCCTTACCCAATCTTTACCACAAAAACGGAAGGACCCTGGCTGTCCTACGATTTCAATTACCATTGGGGATAAGAACATCAACCGCGCACTATTAGATCTTGGTGCCAGTGTTAACTTGCTTCCGTATTCAGTATACGAGCAATTAGGCGTCGGAGAGTTGAAGCCCACACATTGCACTCTCCAAATGGCCGACCGATTGATCACCCACCCTAGGGGTGAGCTAGAGGATGTGTTGATAAGAGTCAGGGACTTCATATTCCCCGTTGACTTCATTGTATTAGATACACAGCCTGTAGCTAACCCCCGGAATCAAATTCCGGTGATACTCGGTCGCCCATTTCTCGCAACCTCAAATGTTGTGATCAATTGTCGCAATGGTTCGATGAACCTCTCTTTTGGAAACATGACAATTGAACTCAACATTTTTAGGTTAGGGAATCAGCCCGCCGAACCTAATGCTCATATACTGGACGTCTGCTCGATCCAGGAGATCACACCAGAAGAGTGTGAATTCGAGGAGTTTCTGTTTGATCATGATAATCTTGACGCCACTAGTGCGTTTCTCTTCGAACCTGCTGCTGTTTCTACGCCCGATAACGAATACGAGTGTTTCACATTCTCGAACGATCTTAGCCGCGCACAACCCGAGTTTGAATCTTTCGACTTTCCGGATGAGTTACCTGAACCATCCGACTCGGTTGCCTACACTCGTTTTGAACCTTTGCTGGAGTCCTTTGAGTTCGAGACCTTTGCACCAGTCTTGCCTTCCATCATTTCACCTCCAACGCTCGAACTCAAGCCGTTGCCGTCTCACCTTAAGTATGCTTACTTAGGTGAGAACGAGACCCTCCCTGTCATCATTTCGGCTTCTCTAGCTCCCGAGCAAGAGAAAGCCCTTCTCGCGGTCTTGCACAGCAACAGGCAAGCTTTTGGCTGGTCCATGGCGGACATCAAGGGGATTAGTCCCCTGATCGTTGAGCATCACATTCATCTGATGGATGATGCCAAACCAGCCCGGGATCCATAAAGACGTCTTAATCCAGTCATGAAGGAGGCTGTGAAGAAGGAGATCGTCAAATGTCTAGATAGTGGTATCATTTACCCTATCTCTGATAGCCAGTGGGTTAGCCCCATTCATGTTGTCCCCAAGAAGTCGGGCATCACGGTCATAACCAACGAGGCGAATGAGTTAATCCCTACTCGCACCCAAACTGGGTGGCGAGTTTGCATTGATTATAGAAAACTCAACGCAGCAACGCGGAAAGACCACTTTCCGCTACCTTTCATTGACCAGATGCTGGAACGATTGGCCGGACATGAGTACTATTGTTTTCTTGATGGCTACTCTGGCTATAATCAAATTCCCATCGCCGAAAAAGACCAGGACAAGACCACTTTCACTTGTCCTTTCGGCACGTTTGCATATCGACGCATGCCCTTTGGGTTATGCAATGCGCCCGCTACCTTCCAGCGGTGTATGATGGGAATTTTCTCAGACATGGTGGAAAAATTTCTGGAGATTTTCATGGATGACTTCTCCATCTTCGGCGACTCCTTTGACGAGTGTTTGCTGCATCTTGACGCTGTCCTTACCCGATGTAAGGACAAGAATCTCACTTTGAACTGGGAGAAATGCCACTTCAGGGTGCGCGAAGGTATTGTCTTAGGACATATCATCTCGCAAAATGGCATAGAGGTTGACAAAGCAAAGATTGAGGTCATTTCCAATCTGCATCCTCCCCGATGCGTCAAAGATATCCGAGCCTTCCTTGGCCATGCCGGTTTCTATAGACGGTTTATCAAGGACTTTAGCAAGATTGCTAGGCCCTTGACGCTTTTGCTGGCCAAGGATACACCTTTCGACTTCAACTCGAGCTGTGTGACTGCATTCGAGTCACTAAAACGCTCACTCACTTCTGCTCCCGTTCTTTCTTCACCTGACTGGACGCACCCATTTGAGATTATGTGCGATGCATCCGACTCTGCCATTGGTGCTGTCCTTGGACAACACATCAACAAGATGCCGCACGTAATCTATTATGCGAGCCGGACCCTGAACGACGCCCAACTTAACTATACAACAACTGAGAAGGAATTCTTAGCGGTTGTATTTGCTTTAGAAAAGTTCAGGCCCTACCTCATCGGCTCTCCAGTCATTGTCTACACGGACCATTCAGCTCTGCGCCATCTTTTTGCAAAATCTCGGTTAATACGTTGGATCCTCTTGCTCCAAGAGTTTGACCTTGTCATTAAGGAGAAACGGGGATGTGAAAACGTAGTTGCCGACCATCTCTCACGACTTCCTTCTTCGCCTTCGCTTCCAATTCCAATTAACGACGTTTTCCCGGATGAACAACTCTTGACAGTATCTTGCGAACCCTGGTTCGCAGATATTGTGAACTATTTGGCCACGGGATTACTACCGACCGAATGGTCTAGTCAGGACAGACTTCGCTTCTTATCCCAAGTAAAACACTTTTACTGGGACGAACCCTACTTGTTCAAGTACTGTCCCGACCAGATTATTCGTCGGTGTGTCTCTGATGAGGAATTCAAGAGTGTGCTGTCATTTTGCCACGATCAAGCGTGTGGCGGGCATTTTGGGCCCAGAAAGACAGCTGAGAAGATCTTGCAATGTGGTTTCTACTGGCCACAACTTTTCAAAGACGCTCACGACTATTGCAAGACTTGCTCCCGGTGCCAACACATGGGCCGGATATCCCGGAGGAACGAGATGCCGCTCCAACCGATCTTGGTTGTGGAGATTTTCGATATTTGGGGGATAGACTTCATGGGGCCGTTTCCCAGCTCTTTTGGGAACTTGTACATTCTTCTAGCTGTTGATTACGTCTCTAAATGGGTCGAGGCTGTGCCCAGCCGGACTAACGACAACAAGGTTGTCGTTAAGTTCCTTAAAGAAAACATTTTCTCCCGGTTTGGGCACCCCCGAGCGATCATTAGCGACAATGGAAGTCATTTCTGCAATAGGACTTTCGAGGCCTTGATGCGGAAATACTCCATTAATCATAAGCTTTCTACGCCCTACCACCCCCAAACCTGCGGGCAGGCCGAAGTTTCAAATCGGCAAATCAAGCAGATACTAGAGAAGACGGTTTCCAAGAACCGTAAGGATTGGTCGCTGAAACTCACTGATGCCCTTTGGGCATTTAGAACCGCTTATAAGACCGACCTTGGCATGTCTCCCTATCGGCTTGTGTACGGAAAAGCCTGCCACCTTCTTGTCGAAATAGAGCATCGCGCATTTTGGGCGATAAAGGAGCTGAATCTGTCTATCGAGGATGCGGGCAGCCATCGGAAGCTGCAGTTGAACGAACTATGCGAGCTTAGGGATGAGGCTTACGATAACGCGGTTGTCGTTAAGAATCGAACGAAGGTGTTTCACGATAAACACCTTTTGCGCAAAACCTTCGTACCTGGTCAGCAGGTACTGCTTTACGACACCCGACTTCACTTCCATCCTGGAAAGCTCAGATCTCGCTGGAAAGGGCCGTATTTTGTGCGGAATGTGTATCCGCAGGGCGCTGTGGATTTGGAAAATCCAAAGGACGGTTCACTCTTCAAGGTAAATGGACACCGATGCAAACCGTACCTTAGCGCCGAACCAACAGAGGAACTCCTGTTCTTACAGGAGCCGGTTTACCCTGCATGATCTTCCTCTGCCTACCTCCAAACTTCGGTTATCCAGCCAAGAACAGCGGACACTGTTCCAAATAAGTTTGGGGGTATGTACAAACCATTTTGTATATATTTGTGTATATTCTTTTTCTTTTCTTTAAAAACAAAAACAAATAAAAATTGTGTATCACTAACCGACAATTTTGAACCTTCCAAATGCTCTCTTCATGCTACGACAGTGAGGACACTGTCCAGTTTAAGTTTGGGGGTACGCTCGGTACGTATTTCTTACCTTCGCATTCATATGTATATTTTGCATCTGCATATTAATATCCATAAAATCCATAAAAATTTGAAAATTTTCTAAAAAATATAAAAACTTTTTGTCAAGTTAGCTTGTGGAAGAACTCTGATTCAATATTCGACGGTTTTTGTTTGAAAAAATAGGAATAACAAGATCTTATGTTTGGATTTTGAAAACCTGAAAGATAACTCTCCTTTGAAGTTAACTATAGCTGATATACGTCTTTACATCACACTACACGTGTCGTAAGATTTTGGGAATTAGATGACAAGTTTTTCATGTTTAAACTTTTAAACAGATAAATGATTTTCTGAGGATCAAATAGGTTTGTTCTGAAATAAGTAATGTCAAGAATAGTTTATGAAGTAAAGCGAATACGAAGGAATGTTATTGATGCCATAATTGGAGCTAAGTCTGAAAAATAACCCATCTAAAACTTGATTGGAATGATTACACACCAAACACACCAAACACGTCTTTTATCCAAAAAAATATTTGAACTGCCAGTTATATCTCCGTTCGTATTAAATCATCTGATTTTCACGCCAAACTGTCTTTTGTTTTTGGACCTAGGCAACTTGAGTAATTAAGTCCGCTGGGGTGTTTCTACACCTAATGCCCTAAAATCAACTGGTTTGGGTGCATTGGCCCAAAGCTCGCTAAGAAGCCTAGAAAGTCCAGTTTAAAACAAAATCAAGCAAGTGTTCTCTCCGAGTTAAAATTCCTAACGGTTCTTTGTGTGAGAATAATCTTGATAAAAGACAGGCTTTTAAAAAAAATTTTAACGGAGATATGAAGGTTTTACTCTTTGATAAAGACTATTGCACGTTCACAGAGGTGTGTATGAAATGAAAACAAGAAAAAGGTGGAGTGAAAAATACGACTTAGTTTCCTGTTATGGAAGATAGAAATTCTGAAGTTGAAACCTTACTGGAAAACGAAACTTGAAAAATGCTTAACTCTTTATAAAACTTATGTGATCCTTTTAAAATTGTTATCTGGGCTTTATTGTGCGACATGATGACTTTATTCGACCTTTCGGGAACTTAACGACACTATTTGCACTGCACGTAAAGACATGTAAAATCTGTAGTTAAATAAGAAGCGAGGTGTGAAAAATAAAGGTTCGATGGTCTAGACTTAGGATTATAGAATTGTTATTTTCTAAAAACAAAACTTTAGGGTTTGAAGCTTAGTTATTTTACAAAACTAACTTGACCGGATTTTGTGGGTAGTATCCGCTGAAAACCCTCAGGAGACAACACTCCTCCTACTAGGGACACCTAGAGGTTTAACGGCTTGTTGCACATGCTCAGTGCAATCGCGTTCCCTGCGAAAGTGAGGTTAGGAAATTTTTTGTGAATAAATGGGCTTTGCTCGGGACGAGCAAATGATAAGTTTGGGGGTATTTGTTCATATCAGATTTTTGCATTTTCATACCGCCCAATTTTTATCACATTGCATATCGGTAGATACTCTTGAGCCGTGTTTGCTAGTCAATTGCAGGATACAGGTTCTCGGTTCTCAAACGGAGAAATTCATGGAAAACACGACAAAATCCGGTTCCTGCCAACCACAGATAAAACACGGTCTCCGCTCTTCATCCGTATGTTGCCAGATACCAGTTTAGGAAGACAAAAGGTCAAATCAATGTCATTCTCATGCACAAGGCTCAATAGTAGCACAATATCCAAGAGATCTACGCGGAGCTCGAGGCAATCATGACAAAATCTTGATAAAAAGTCCACCTTTCCCTCAACAGAAATTCTGAAAAAATCGTGGAGCCAAATGGAGAAAATACATATGCCAGAATAATGTACACTGCAAACCAGGAAAACCCAAAAAAGCAGATGCCCCAATTCCTCCAAAGGGCCGCGGATCCGCGGCCAAAGGGGGGTCTAGGCCGCGGATCCGCGGCCGTTCTGGCGCCAAAGAAGAGGAATTTTGGGGGGTAGGATTGTCTTTTCGTATGTGTTCTGAAGGTTGCCCTAGATTTCCATTCTCCAGCCTATAAATAGCCCAGAAGTTTGAGAAGGAAAGGGTCCATTCTTGTATTTTCTTTTTCTAGGTTTTAGTTCACATGTTCTTCTTCTTCTCATCTCTTCTCCATTAAACTTGTAGTGAGCTTTGTGAGGGAGGAATGGTAAATAAAGAAGATCATTTTATTATCATGCTTGTCTTGCTCTTTCTTTACTTGTTGTAATTTTAATTGTTAAGTAGTTGTTGTTATTTTCTTGTTGTTTCTTTCTTCTCTCTTTTTCTTTATCATTCATACGACAATGATACTTACGCTCGATCCTCGCCAAGGTGAGGTCGCAAATAGTTAGTCGTATTCTTCTAATCTCCTTCTTTCTATCTTCCTCTTTTGTTTTGTTTTGTTTTTCCTTATCATGAAGTGTGAGTAGTTTTATACTTGTTAGGGTATGATAAGGGAAGTTTGAGAGAAGGAAATCTCTCTCACTCTTTCCTTGCCCAACAACTTAAATCGACTCTCGTTAATTGAACCACAATCCGCTCCTTACGGCACCCTATCCTACATGATAGCGGTGATTCCGTAGTGAGACCGGTTGTGGTTGAATTAACCGGAGGTTATGGATAAGAGCCAAGAACGGACGGACAAGCACCAAAAGGAAGACTTATGCGTTGGAAAGCCTAGCTTATACTCGCAAAGTCCTTCCTAGTCGTGCTAATCCCCGTTGTTGCCGATTACCGTAACACCGATATTAAGAGGGGCAACGAAAGATGTGGAGACTCCTAACTCAAACTAACCTAATCCTAACCCTAACAAGCTCTCTTTAAATATCAACTTAACACTTAGATAGTTACAAACAAAATCTGAACTTTCGGACTTAACTCGTTAAAACACTTTGAAAAAGACTCCCATCTCCCTGCGGACGACCCATACTCAACCGGCTAGCTACAAGCGAAACCGTCTTGATTGCGGTATTTAAAACTAAACTTGACACGCACGTATCCTATCAATCATTACCGGCAGGCTTTTACAGGAGTTGGAGCGGGCTTGCTTGCTGATCTTCTGATCGCTCAATACCCGGATAGCCATTACGTCCAGCTAGTACCACTGACGGCTTGTGGGTGCTTGATGTGATCATCATCTACTGCCGGCGTATTGACGAGTCTTTAGAGTCCTACATAGAGGTTTTACCGGCTCAGGCAAAACGAAATAGGAGCACGTATGAGATATGTGCGAGACCGAGAAAGATGCGTGTATGTGATACCGTATTCTATTTTCGCGACTTTATGTATCAGTCGGTTATATATATGATATAGTCGGGTTATCGAATCAAGTGTTGATTCGATAAGTCGATACATTGGATGTTAGTCGGTTATATGTGATATGACCGGATTATTAAGTCAAGTATTGAATTAATAATTTATTGTATAATTGTATATTTGATATACTAGTTTATATTAACTAACACTTGTTCACTTTATGTATTTTCTCATATGCACACTTGAATATATATATGTGATATATATATTAAAAGTGTTTTCTTTTGTATCATGGTTGATGATACACTAAACATGGGTGTGTAAGACATACACCATACTATATAAGATGGTGGTTAATATTTATTTAAGGTAATTACAAATTAGTGGTGCTTAGGTCATAAGCATGAAGCTTGTAGAAGCTTGTGGATGCTTTGACAAAGTCCACTAAATTTGTTTTACTTTGGATTTTTATTAACCTAACCATTTTCAATTAGCTATGGTTATGGCTCTACAAGAGTTAGTATATGATACTCACTCACCATGGTTAGCCTTCTCACTTGATCATTATCCTCATCTCTTTCTTTTCTTCTTCTTCTTCATTGCTAAAAAGAAAAAGCTTGCTAGGGTTTGATCCAAAGTGAGAAAGAATGTGAGAAATAAAATTCTAAAGAGAACCCACTTCCTATTTCTCCATCCTCTACTAGACTAGCAATTTAGTTTAGGGTGTTTGCTTCACTAATTCAAAAGTTAGTGAAGTAGAAGCTTGAATTGGCATCCCCTCGACGTAGATCATCTTCGGCCTCGAAGACTTCAAGCAAGGACGCGTCTTTCGCCTCGTGAAGCCATGCAAGGGTCCGGGAGAACCACGATCGCAGCGAAGGGACTTCAACAAGGAGCTAAAGAAGTAAAGGACCGATTTACAAAGGTTGTATTTCGTATTCACTTAGTCGTAAACATAGTTTACTTGCATATGAAACCCTAATTTTCTAGAAACGATCTTGTTTAGGGTTATTCGGCACGGCTAAAATTTTAAACGGACATGTTTGATGCTTCCTTAAACCTAATTAGAGTGCCTAGTAACCCTACAGTGGTATCAGAGCCTAGCTAGAGCATTAGGTGATGTGTTAACGAAGTTAAAACTCCGAACGAACCCGAATACGTCAAAGTTAACCCCCTCTCTGTACATTTTTTCAAAACTGTGTTTTTTCAGAATTAAAAATACTTAAAAAATTCAGCAGGGTTTTCTAAGAACTACGGTGAAATTTGAGCGCACCATCCATACAAACCGCCGTGGAACCGCGGCCGTACCTCCCTTAGGCGGCGGATCCGCTGCAGTAATGAGGAAGCATGCACTAAATTTTTCACTGTAATTTCTATCTCTGTTATTTGTATTTTCTGGGTATTTTTAAATTAACTCAAGTGTTGAGTATTTTGGGGTTTATTTTGTAATCGTCGATTCGATCGGAGAATTTAATTTTGTCATGTTATTCCGGATAATTTAGAAAGTTCTAAAATGTTCGAACGGATATCATTAACTCAATTTTTCCCGGAACGAAAAACATTCAAGTGTTGAATTTTTCTCGGGTTTAAATCTTTCGGAAATACGTGCATGTGACGCGATGGACCCTCTAGAAGACAACAAACCTTAACTCGATTATGTGACCGTCTTGAACTGCCTTTTGAACCTTAGGGTTTGAGGCAGTACGACGTGCCACATGTGAGGCGTTGGCTTGACCCTTCTACGTCTAGACCGTTGCTACTGTGACGTATTCTGGAATTTTTGAACTCCGCTCAAGTGTTAAGCTATTTAGGAAATCTTGGGTATTTGATTATTCGATCGGAAAGTTTAATACTGTCTATTTATCTGGAATGTGATACAATATGTGGAATTCACACAGTTAGGCATGAAATGCGAAATATGTGATATTTCGGATTTACGATGTCTAAAGAGATTGTGGATTCCAAATGTTGTAGTTTTACACTTTCTTTTCTGCGATCGTAAGTGTAATATGTGATATCGTCGGTTTCGTTGCTATATGTCAACGACAATTGGGATGCGCATATTTACTTACGTTGATGACATGTGATGTTATGTGTTGCTGGATATGTTATATTGGATCGTCGCGTTCTGAATATCCGGGGGTTTTTATGTGAGATGAGAGTTTTTATTTTCATTCATGTAAAATAAAATGTATGTAATATTCTTTTATTGGGGCACTTCCGGGATGAGGTCGATGTCACCATTTGTATATTATTTACATTTCCGCACTAGGATAGACCCAAGGAGGAGAGCACAAGTAACCGGGTTCTGGAGTCCAGTGGGAGACCAACTCGAGGAGTCGAGTCCGGGTCTCCTAACTCTAGAATTGGTAGGGTTGCTTTCCGCTCTCGTAGGGGTCTAGGGATGTGGATTTGGCTATTCATCGCGACCGTGGAATCCGTGTTTTATAGAGGCTCAAAATAAAACACGGACGTCCTAGTATATCCAATGTTTCATATGTTTTTTCTGCTGCGATATCTGTGATGTGATCATTTGATGTGCTATGATAAATACTGTATATAGTATATATGATATATTATATAGGCGTTACTTATGTTTTACACCCGCGCTAGCCCTGCCCCGCTCTGCCATTAGTTACCTAACCTAACGGTGCACGAGGGGACATCGAGGCGAATGCGGATAGCATAAGTGTACGTCGTATTTATCTGTGATGTTTAGGTGACTTAAATGATGAGACTTCATTAATGTGATTAATGAAAGAAAAGAAACCTAAAAGATGTTGTAGAATCAAATTTTTCAAAAAGGGTAGCTACAGTTTTTGCTTTGCATAGCGATATATATGATATATCCCGCACCTTATTCGATGAGGAAAGAGCCAAGATCCCTTCACCGGGAGTGACCTCTTTAGCAAAACTGGCAGATGCTACAACACTCGGTTTGCTTTTGATTGCTTTTGGAGTTTTGCTTTGCATAGTGATGTATATGATATATCCTGCACCTTATTAAATAAGGAAAGAGCCGAGATCCCTTCACCGGGAGTGACCTCTTTAGCAAAACTAATGAAAGCCTCAAAATCACTCCATTTCAAAATTCACTCGATTCTACGACGATATCAAGTTCATTACGCAATAGGTTTTCAGAAAAACCTGTCGTAGCCCTCCGTCATTTCAGATAAGTCCTGCTTAGTATTCGTGCTGCGTTTGTTGACCTTGTCAAGGTGTAGTGTGCGGTAGCTGACCAGTATTTATCTATTTATGCATATGATGCAGATTGTTTTAGGATAGTCGTACGGCCTTGTTGACCTTGTCAAGGGTCGTGCGGATGGGTTTAATTCAATCAAGAAATGACGGGTTGAACTTGACTTACGGTCTATGGTTTGTTGACCTTGTCAAGGTCATAGATCGTTTGGGGCAAAATATTATCGGGAATTTCAAGTGTTGAAATTTGCAATGAGATTGCATACCTTCTATGAGATACTTGGATCCCGATATCCACTGCGAGTAATTGTTACTCCTGGGAGAGTTTTACACAGGACAATTAGCCGATCAAGTAGGTGTCTAGAAAGGTGTTAACGGGGTTACGCCTCTGGGAAAACGATGTTTACCTTAATTAGGTTCGTGCGAAAGCACGGGGAACCTCCCTCAAAGTACCGACACTGGCCTGACTGAAAGATTGGCGAAGTTGTAGGGTGTAATTAATCCCGACCAGTCTTTCCTTTTAGGGTTTGAAGGAAGATTTGATAAAAACAGTGGGAGCCATCCTGATTAGATAAAATAATAACCAATCTGATCTTGCAAGAGCATACGCTAAAGTGTTTTCTTCTCTCTCTCTTCAGGTAGCGACCATATCATGCCTTAATAAAGATAATAATATGGATGTATTGACCGAACCCGCACGTTATACTGTGCTGGGGAACGTTGGTTCCGTTCTTTCTTATAAGAGTTATAGGACTGAACATGATATAGGGGAATACCAGGATTCCCATGCCACCCGTGTGAAGAAAGTACATGTTGATGCATTTTCTTCGGGTGTGTTCGTTACAGAGAACTGTTTCTCCATTTACTCTACGTCCTGGGTATTAGATACCGGGTCAGGATCCCATATATGTAATCAGTTACATGGGCTTAGGAAAGGTAGAGAACTTGGAGAAAGTGATAAAGACATAAGGGTTGGAAATGGTGCAATTGTTGCAGCTAAAACCGTCGGGGAATATCACCTTGTATTGCCAACTGGTAATACATTGATTCTGAACAAATGCTATTACATGCCGAACCTGATATGCAACATTATATCGGTTTCTTTGTTGAGTAAAGAGGGATATAATCTTATATTACAGGATAATGTTATGAACATTTTTCTAAACCAAAAGTTGGTTGGATCAGGCACGATGTGCAATGACATTTATGTTCTAAATCAATCAACAGTTCTGAGCATAACAAACACACACAAGAGGAAGAGTTCAGAAATGAACGAATCCTTCTTGTGGCATTGTAGACTGGGTCACATCAATGCGACACGACTAGCTAAGTTGCATAAAGATGGATATTTTAATCCGTTTGAATTTTCATCTTATGACACTTGCTAGTCATGTCTCAAAGGCAAGATGACCAAAACTCCGTTTACGGGACACAGAGAGAGTTACGGAACTCTTGGGACTGGTACATAGTGATGTATGCGGCCCCATGTCTACACATGCTAGGAATGGTTCTGCGTACTTCATTACATTCACTGACGATCTCTCTAGATTCGGATATGTGTTCCTGATGAAACACAAATTAGAAGCTTTTGAGAAATTTATAGAATATAAACAAGAAGTCGAGAACCAAACCGGGAAAAGTATTAAAATCCTTCGATCTGATCGAGGAGGTGAATACTTGAGCAATGAATTCCTGGACTTCCTAAAAGAGAATGGGATTCTCTCTCAGATGACTCCTCCATATACACCACAGCACAACGGTGTATCGGAACGGAGGAACCGCACCCTATTAGATATGGTGCGCTCTATGATGAGCACAGCTGAGTTACCTATTTCCTTCTGGGGGTATGCGCTGGAGACAGCAGCATACCTATTGAATCAAGTTCCATCTAAATCTGTACCTACCATACCATATGAGATATGGAGTGGGAAGAGGCCATATCTTAAACGAGTTAAGATATGGGGTTGTCCGGCCTATGTCAAAAGACAAAATCCGGACAAACTCGAGGCACAGTCAGTTCTTTGCAAGTTTGTGGGATATCCAAAGAACTCATATGGGTATTTTTTCTACCACAGTGAGGAACAAAAAGTGTTTGTTGCTCAACATGCCACCTTTTTAGAAAAGGAATTTATTGTAAAAGAAATTAGTGGCAAAGTGGTAGAGCTGGAAGAGGTTCCAGATACACAAACTGCAACAGAAGATTTGGTGGAACCAGAGGATTCGGTAGTTCCCAACGAACCTCAGCCTCTCCGTCGATCTAGTAGGGTTCCTCACCCACCTGAGAGATACTACGGTTTTCTCATGGATGGTGGGAGCGAGGATTGTATCATGGTTGATGATGACCCAACTAGCTTCGAGCAGGCCATCACGAGTGGGGACTCAGTGAAATGGCTGGATGCAATGCAGTCCGAGATGGAATCCATGTACACCAACAAAGTGTGGACTTTGGAAGATGCTCCTGAAGGGGAAAAACCCATTGGGATCAAGTGGATCTTCAAGAAAAAACTTGGTGTAGATGGGAAAGTGGAGACTTTCAAAGCTAGACTTGTTGCAAAGGGTTTTCGTCAAAGACCAGGTGTGGACTATGACGAAACCTTTTCTCCAGTGGCTATGCTTAAATCCATCCGGATCATGCTTGCCATCGCTGCATATCATGACTACGAAATCTGGCAAATGGATGTTAAGACCGCCTTTCTAAACGGTGATTTAGAAGAGTGCGTGTACATGACTCAGCCAGAGGGCTTCGTAGATAGTGGGAGTAGCGGGAAGGTGTGCAAGCTGCTTAAATCCATTTATGGATTAAGGAAAGCATCGCGAAGTTGGAACATCTGCTTTGACGTCGTTATCAAAGAGTTTGATTTCGTCAAAAACGTAGATGAACCTTGTATCTACAAGAAGGTGGCAGAGAGTAAGGTTGTCTTCCTCGTATTGTACGTGGACGACATACTCTTGATAGGAAATGACATTCCTATGCTGCAATCGGTCAAGCTCTTCTTATCACAAAGATTCTCAATGAAAGATCTTGGTGATGCCTCCTGCATATTGGGAATTATGATCTATAGAGATAGATCTAAAAGGATATTGGGATTGTCCCAATCCAGGTACATTGACACCATATTAAAGAGGTTTAGTATGGAAGGGTCCAAACATGGGTTTTTACCCACGATCTCAGGGCTCACTCTCTCCAATGAGATGTCTCCCAAGACTGATTTGGAGAGAGCTCGCATGCAAGGGATACCCTATGCTTCGGCTGTAGGCTCTATCATGTACGCGATGCTATGTACCAGACCCGATGTAGCATACTCACTAAGTGTAGTGAGTAGGTATCAAGATGATCCTGGAGAGAGTCACTGGACAGCTGTGAAGAGCATTCTCAAGTACTTACGAAGGACTAAGGAGATGCTCTTGGTGTATGGTAACGGAGAACTCCAAGTGGAGTCCTTTACCGATTCGAGCTTTCAGAGTGATAAGGACGACTCTAAGTCATAGTCGGGATTTGTCTTTACCCTTTACGGAGGGGCGGTTAGCTGGAAGAGTTCCAAGCAGGAAACCGTGGCAGACTCGACGATGGAGGCTGAATACATCGCTGCCAAAGAGGCTGTCTAGATCAAGAAGTTCATTACTGAACTTGGAGTGGTTCCATCCATTGAGCATCCAACACCTTTGTATTGAGATAACAATGGAGCGGTGGCTTTGGTCAAGGAACCCAGGTCCCATCAGCGATCCAGGCATATTCTGAGGCGGTATCACCTGATCCGGGAGATAGTTGATCGTCGGGAGATCGAGGTCAGGAGGGTTGACATGAAGAACAACACAGCGGATCCACTCACGAAGGCCATTCCCCAGATACAGTTTGAGAGACTCTTCGGGATGCTTGGTATGCGATACTACAGCAGCTGGCCCTAGTGCAAGTGGGAGATTGTTAGTTGTATGTATGCCCTAGAGGCCAGTATTGTACAGATGATGTATATTATATTGGATGCTTGGACATATATATAGAGAGGACTTTCTTGCTCGATATGATAGTATGCTATCTGGTTGCTCTTTATCTTAACATGTATACTTGTCTCTTTATACTGTCTTATAGTTACATGTTGGTAAAGCCCTTAGGATGTGTACTTGACTACCTGGACTATGATGCGGATCATACTAGTGGGGACATGGTGGTCCATAAGTACATCCTTCAAGGTCCCTAGTCGTGGGTGTATCGAGACAGGGCATCGATATACCAGAGTAGACTAGCATATACGCTTCTCGACCCATGAGATGGGCGATGGATGATCCCATATCCATTGGTGTTTGACATCAGAGATGGTATACGGGTGCTCAGTGGAGACTGGATACACTGGACGGACTCGCCGAGAACTCCCAGATGGTATTATACCTTACGTCAGATGGCAGTTCTCTGGTATTATACCTTAAAAGTGTTTTCTTTTGTATCATGGTTGATGATACACTAAACATGGGTGTGTAAGACATACACTATACTATATAAGATGGTGGTTAATATTTATTTAAGGTAATTACAAATTAGTGGTGCTTAGGTCATAAGCATGAAGCTTGTAGAAGCTTGTGGATGCTTTGACAAAGTCCACTAAATTTGTTTTACTTTAGATTTTTATTAACCTAACCATTTTCAATTAGCTATGGTTATGGCTCTACAAGAGTTAGTATATGATACTCACTCACCATGGTTAGCCTTCTCACTTGATCATTATCCTCATCTCTTTCTTTTCTTCTTCTTCTTCATTGCTAAAAAGAAAAAGCTTGCTAGGGTTTGATCCAAAGTGAGAAAGAAAATTCTAAAGAGAACCCACTTCCTATTTCTCCATCCTCTACTAGACTAGCAATTTAGTTTAGGGTGTTTGCTTCCCTAATTCAAAAGTTAGTGAAGTAGAAGCTTGAGTTGGCATCCTCTCGACGTAGATCATCTTCGGCCTCGAAGACTTCAAGCAAGGACGCGTCTTTCGCCTCGTGAAGCCATGCAAGGGTCCGGGAGAACCACGATCGCAACGAAGGGACTTCAACAAGGAGCCAAAGAAGTGAAGGACCGATCTACAAAGGTTGTATTTCATATTCACTTAGTCGTAAACATAGTTTACTTGCATATGAAACCCTAATTTTCTAGCAACGATCTTGTTTAGGGTTATTCGGAATGGCTAAAATTTTAAACGGACATGTTTGATGCTTCCTTAAACCTTATTAGAGTGCCTAGTAACCCTACATAGCCAACAAGCTCTGCGCCGGAATCATGCTCCGTATCAGAATGTATCCTGTGTCGAAATCATGCTTCGCCTTGGAGTATTTGCCTTCCCTGTCGGAATTATGCTTCACCTGGGAATCAACCTCTGCATCGAAATTATGCTTCGGTAAGAATGTCTGCCGCTCATCGGAATGATGCTCCGATCCCTGGAATCATGCTCCGCTCATCGGAATGATTCTCCGATCCCTAGAATTATGCTCCACTCATCGGAATGATGCTCTGATCCCTGGAATCATGCTCCGCCCATCGGAATGATGCTCCGATCCCTGGAATAACGCTCCGCTCTTCGGAATGATGCTCCGATCCCCTAGAATCATGCTCCGCTCATCGGAATGATGCTCCGATCCCTGGAATCATGCTCCTCCCTTCGGAATGATGCTCCGATCCCTGGAATGATGCTCCGCTCATCGGAATGATGCTCCGATCCCTGGAATCATGCTCCGCCCTTCGGAATGATGCTCCGATCCCTAGAATCATGCTCCGCTCATCGGAATGATGCTCCGATCCCTGGAATCAAGCTCCGCTCTTCGGAATGATCCTCCGATCCTTGGAATCATGCTCCGCTCTTCGGAATGATGCTCCGATCCCCTGGAATCATGCTCCGCCCTTCGGAATGATGCTCCGATCCCTGGAATCATGCTCTTCTCATCGGAATGAAGCTCTGATCCCTGGAATGATGCTCCGCTCATCGGAATGATGCTCCGATCATCGGAATCATGCTCCGATCTCTGGAATCATGCTCCGCCCTTCGGAATGATGCTCCAATCTCTGGAATCATGCTCCTCCCTTCAGAATGATGCTCCGATCCCTGGAATCATGCTCCGCTCATCGGAATGATGCTCCGCTCATCGGAATGATGCTCCGATCCCTGGAATCATGCTCTTCCCTTCGGAATGATGCTCCGATCCCTGGAATCATGCTCCGCTCATCGGAATGATGCTCCGATTCCTGGAATTATGCTCTGCAAATTGGAATGATGCTCCGACTCTTCGGAATAATGCTCCGATCCCTGGAATCATGCTCCGCTCTTCGGAATGTTGCTCCGATCCCCTGGAATCATGCTCCGCTCTTCGGAATGATGCTCCGATCCCCTGGAATCATGCTCCGCTCTTCGGAATGATGCTCCGATCCCCTGGAATCATGCTCCGCTCATCGGAATGATGCTCCGATCCCTGGAATCATGCTCCGCTCATCGGAATGATGCTCCGATCCTCTGGAATCATGCTCCGCCCATCGGAATGATGCTCCGATCCTTGGAATCATGCTCCGCCCTTCGGAATGATGCTCCGATCTCTGGAATCATGCTCCGCCCTTCGGAATGATGCTCTGATCCTTGGAATCATGCTTCGCGCTTCGGAATGATGCTCCAATCCGTGGAATCATGCTCCGCCCTTCGGAATGATGCTCCGATCCCTGGAATCATGCTCCGCCCTTCGGAATGATGCTCCGATCCCGGGAATTATGCTCCGCAAATCGGAATGATGCTCCGATCCTTCGGAATAATGCTCCGACCCTGGAATTATGCTCCACAAATTGTAATGATGCTCCGACTCTTCGGAATAATGCTCCGATCCCTGGAATCATGCTCCGCTCTTCGGAATGATGCTCCGATCCCCTGGAATCATGCTCCGCCCTTCGAAATGATGCTCCGTCCCCTGGAATCATGCTCCGCCCTTCGGAATGATGCTCCGCTCTTCGGAATAATGCTCCGATCCCTGGAATCATGCTCCGCTCTTCGGAATGATGCTCCGTCCCCTGGAATGATGTTCCACCTCGAAGTCCAATTTCAAGATCCATCAATTTCATGCACACAACTCAAATGTGCGGTGTGCATTTATTGATGGGGGCACTTTGTTGGGGTCAAAATTTGCACCCCGGTTGACCGAGTCAAAATCAAGATCAACCCCAAGCCAGGTGGGCCCAAGCCCAGGTCAAGCGGGCCCATGCCCAAGTCGAGCCCGTGGCCAGCCTCCTCCATGCCAAAATATAGATCATGTAATAAATATTTTTTTATGTAATATTTTATGCATGAATGTATGCAAAATGGGTATAAAGCCAAATTTTTGTAAAGCCCATGGCTTATGTGCAAAAAGAAATGGCACATGAGCCATGAGATGGGAAAAATACCATTTTGTAAAGCCCAAGGGGCTATATGTAAATATGTAAGCCTATATAAGGCAACATGATGATGACTAAAGGATATACATTTTCATTCCCCAAAAAAACTAGGGTTCTTTGTGCCTCCTGCTCCTTCTCCAAGGTTCTAAACCTTCTCATTTCTTTTGAATTAAATCAAGAGTTTTACTCTTTCTTTTCCAAAACTAAGTAGTTTTCCACCACAAAACCCACAAAGGGGAACTGATCAGTCGAAAATACTGCATTTTTAACACGGCAATTTCCCTATCATTTGCACTCATCTAGAAGTGTTCGGTATTCATATTGCACATATTAGCAAAACAGTCCTGAAATACCAGATTGCATGTGTTATACTCTAAAACCGACATTTCTGAGGAAATTGTGTGTTTATCATGGCATCGCATCATCCCTGTATTGCGCAACACTTGTTTCGAGATTTGTGCAGGAAATTGCAGGAACAAAGCCAAAAGAAGCTGATCAAAAATACACCAACTCAAAGGCTAAAGATCTGGTAGCAATACAGAAGGCCAAATAAAATTCAACATATCATAACAAGGCCCATATGTCAACCCAAGTCCACAGTAGAAGATTCAAGCCCAAAGGCTTCAAAACCGCCGCGGTTCCGCGGCGGGAGCTGGTTAAGCCGCGGAACCGCGGCGCTATGGTGACCTCAGCGGCTCATATTTTCTGCACGTGCTCACACTAACGGCCCAAGCTTCCAGAACATTGTAGAAACGCCACGTGGCACATCTAGAAGGCTCGGCTTAACAAACTTCATCTAGAAGCTTCTCCCTCTAACTAACTTTTGGAAGGAAATTCAAAATTTAAATCCTAGATCTAGGGTTTTGGGAAGTCTATAAATAGGAGCCTAGATCTAGGGTTAAACTTCTTCCTTAATCTTTAATCAATCATTAATCTCCATCTTCTTCCACAAGTTGAGTGACACGACTTGTGCGAAACCCTAACCCTAATTCAAATCCAAATTCAAGATCCCGAGTACCAATCAAGCGAGAAGCCTTCAACCTTTTAGGAGCGGAGACGATCTTCAATCGAGCAAGTGATCCAAGCCGATCCGCGACTCAAGGAGCCGAGCGAAGCCAAATCGACGATCGAGTTCTTCCTCTTGTAGTTCTTGAGTGATTGTAACGGAATTGTTGATATAAATAAAAGGTGAAATTCGTTAATCTCGCTTTCTTTAAATTCTTGCATCATGATTCGATCTCAATTTGTAATTGTAGTTCTTGTTGTGATGTTTAAGTGAAACTCCGCTCGTAAAGGAGTCGAGACGATCAATAGAATGATGATGTAACAAATCTTAATACGATTCTTAAGTCCTACGAGTTTTGTAAACCCTAGCAAGTTCAATAATCGATGACCTAGTTTCGTTGCGATGCTTTCTTGATTGTTATCGCTCGAAATTAGGGATCTACGATCGTTTCTTGAATTTACTAGAGGCTAGAATGTGAATGTGTAAGTCGATGTGCAACACCCCACGAGTTGCGGGGAGGCGGAAATATGAAAAACAATCTTGTTTGGTAGCATACATCGACTAACCGAAGATCTTTTCTAAACAATACTTAACGATAAACATAGAGTTCTAAGCTACTATGTGAAGAGATTATACCAAACGATTCTAGTCCTTCGTCTTTGTGATCTCTATGTCCTCCTCGGCCTTCTATCCGTGATAGATGATCCACCCGAGTACCCTAATCTAAGCTACACCTCAAGACTTGAGGTAACTTTGTTTCTCTAGTTGCTAACCAAAGTAACTAAGATGATGTAGAGTTAGGTTATGGAGTGTTTAGTCTTTACTAATCCTTGTACTCAACTCATGAGTGGTAGGATTAGGGTTTGGAGAAGGAGAGAGAGCTTGAGGAGAGAGAAGGTGGCGAGAATAATATGAGAATAAAATCCTTCTCACTTGAATATATGATACATAATGAATTATCAAATAATATCAATTAAATGATTATTCACCATGTTTCATTTATTCAAAGAGAGTGATTCATTATGTGAGTCATTAGATCATTAATGAAGCATTAATGATATGATGAATCATATAAATGAGTCACACAAAGCAATTAATGAAAATGCCACCTTAACCTCCTTAGTCACCCTCCTTCTAGAAGCTTCTCGAATAATTACGAGAACGCCCTTCGCATCCGTGAAAACACGGAAAAACTAAAGACTGTATAAATCCAATAACCTGATACTAGAATCTGGCTTAAACCAAAGCCGTCTAGTAAAAACTGTCCGAATGTCGTACGTGCGTTTAAACACGTATTTGTCCGAACCCTTGTCGTAAAACCGTACGACCTTTATATCATTTCGCCTGGAGTTGGGAAAACTCTGTGTGGGACTTTAAAGACTCGACTACTACGCTGTCAGTGAGTTTAACCACAGACCGCAAGCGGCACTAGCTGTACGTAACGGTCCCCAGGTAGATGTCGATAAGAAGGCCGGTGAGGATACCCATCCGAACTCCTACTGAGCCTGTGCGTGACAATATCCGTGCAGTCCGGTCTGTTCGTCTAAGAGTATCGCATGTATGGTCTATGGAGGTGGTGAACGTCAGACCCCTAATAACCGTACAAGTCGTGTCGGTATGGCTCTATCACCATCCGAGAATCTACCGATCAATCTATCAGTAATTCTCAATCAGCCCTGGCCAGGGACTTATGGTAATGACCAACCGATCACTGTGCGATATCAACTCCCTATACCGGGAAAGACGAATCCCTAACAGTCACTCACTGCCTCCACGTGGCTCGGGACTGTGCCCAACTAAAACCTGTTTGCACGACTCCTTTGAACCGTGGTAGGGTAGTAATCAAAGCACAGTGGGAACTCACACGAGACAAATGACGACTTTAAGTCAACGGACTATCTGCACACATGTCACCTGAGAACTGCTATCTGACGTTAGGTATAAATACCATCCAGTCAGTTTTCGGCGAGTCCTGTCCGGTGTACTCACACCTGGTGAGCATCTGTATACAATCTTAGGTGCACTCCACCAATGGCTGCGGGACCAATCCATCGCCCCTCCTCGGGGTCTAGATATGTATACACCAGTCTACTCTGGAGTATCAATGCCCAGTCTCGATACTCCTGCGACCAGGGACATCTAAGGATGTGCCTATTGACTATCCAGCTCCCACTAGTATGACTGCCATCATAACGCCGGAAGTCAGGCAAACATCCTAAGGGCTTTATCAATATATATATATATATATATATATATATATGAATACTACGCAAAATATATCATACGTTAAGATAAAGACAAACCAAATAGCGTACTATCATATTAAGCAAGACTGTTATGTACATACATATCCCAGTATCCTATACAATGAAGGCCTCTAGGGCATATATATCCAACAGAATGATATCGACGAAGGAACAAGGGATAAATGATGAAACCCTAGTTTCACTAGAAATCCCTAATTCTCGTCAATTATCATCGATCTAGTATCAATTCATCGATGGATAAGAATACGCCATCGTAAGATTACATCACATCTATAGATCCGATCGATTCCTACGAGCCTCATTTAGATTCTTGATATTTGGTTAGAAAAATCATTAAACTCTCAATTCTTGATTCTATCGTTTTCTTGTTATTAGATCTATATTTTCTAATTCTTGAACTTCAAGTACAAATCATGAATTGTTTGTTTTCTTTCTTTTTTTTTCTATTAAAGTTTCGATTCAAACAAATAAAAATACGAACGAATCGCGCAATCCCTGTGGAAGATCCGCACTTACTAACGCGCTACATCCGACACCGTTATTGATTGCGGTCAAAAATATTTTTGGTTGTGATTCTATTCATTTTCTAAACCGACAAAATTGGAAAATACGATCAATCAAATGGCGCCGTTGCCGGGGATCGCACGCTAATTCGTTCTTTATTGAAATTTGAATTGAAAGATTTATTCCATTATAATTTTTAGATCAAAATTCGCGCAAACACTAATACGAGTTGTTGTGATTTGTTGCGAGGAAATCTGGAGCTTTCTGTGCAATTGGAATTTTTTTTTGAGAATTCCAGAGGACTCAGGGGCTGAACAGAAGCTCTCTGTAAAAATCTTGTGCAAGGATCTTACCATAGCGCGGCAATTCCGCGGCATTAGAGCCCTATTGCGGCGGTTCGGCGGCCTCCCCAAGGCTTCACTGCACAAAATTTTGCTCAGGTGAATTCTATCTTTCTTATCTCTCCCCTCATCTGCTCCAATTAACATTTTGTGCAGGTTTCTTTGCAAAAATCGCAGCGCCGAGCAAAAAGCAAAATTAAATTGTGCTTGTTTTGATTTTTGTGGTTGTTTGCATAATTAATACGTACATTAGGGGGCAAAGACCAAATCCAGATTAGGTGGGGAGTTCATTACCCTTCCTAAGCCCCAAAAATCGCAAAATTTGCATCCGCATTTACCCTAATTAACTAAAAAAAATATCTAGAGATGACTCTAAGGACCGTCGCGCTCACTTAGGACAAGAGAAGGCCGTGGGTAATTCATTGCTTATCCGCGTTTCTTTTGTGGTGTCTAAGGCAAGTGTGTCGAAGGCTAGTGGTTACTTAATTAGGCCCACTACTTACGTAGTAGAGAACCTCCCACTTACCTGGCACTTACCTGGCCACAGGAGAGACAAAGAGGCAGTGGAGGATTTATCCTGCGACTTGTCTTTTGGCAGTTAGGGGCGGTCTAGAGTTTTGACCTAGGTGACCACTAGATTCTAGGGTTTTGTGTGTTGCATTTTGTGATTTGCATCATTCTTTTTCAAAAAAAATCCGTATCAATTTTCAAAACAAACACCGCATTCATTCATCTCCCCTAATTATAAATTCACGCTGCCACTTGTACTAACCCTTTTTAGTGCAAGATAGGCTGGACACGGGATTCTAGTGCCCGTTAGTCCGCGTTCCCTTGATCGACCCAAAATTCGGTATTTCTACATTTACCTTTTCTTTACCCACCACCACACCCACATCGATGAATCCGTCTCCATCGAACTTCTTTTCCACTACTCTGCCGCCGTCCGTTGGTGCGCAGAATCCACCTCGCATCTCTCTCCAAGAGAGGTGCTATCCAACACGAAGTCCCCTTTCCACCTGTCTTTCCATACCACCAGCCAACGGGGAAAATTTTGAAATTAAACCCAAATACATCAACCTTCTACCAAAATTTCACGGTCTCGAGTCTGAAGACGCATATGCCTTTATCACCAAATTTGAAAATGTATGCGCAATGATAGGTACCTCACAGCTTTCTATGGATGCTATGCGTCTTCGTCTTCTCCTATTCACCTTGTGCGATATAGCCGAGAAGTGGCTGTATAACACTACCGCACATTCCATTTCAAACTGGGAAGAATTCGTCAAAGCATTCCTTAAGAAATTCTACCCACATCACAAGACAACTCGAGTACGTAGCGAAATAAATCAATTCACCCAGCTTCCATATGAACCATTTTCAAAATGTCTTGAACGCTTCAAGGATCTGTTAGTCCAATGTCCTCATCACGGCATCCCGAGATGGGAACTGTGCCGAATCATTTATGAGGGCATTAATCCTAACACAAGACAGACCATTGAATCCATGTGTCAAGGCAACTTCATGACTAAAGATGATGGGGAAGCCTGGAATTTTCTAGAAAATTTCGCTGAAAAATCTTTACAGTGGGAGGGTGTGAGTCAATCGTCTAGGGATGACAATGATATTTCTATAGGAGTTAGAGCTGAAATTTCAGCTTTACACAAGAAATTCGACACTATGGAAAACAAATTTTTAGCTGCCGCCCTAAATAAAATATCACTCTCCAAAACTGTATGTGGATGTTGTTCTGATCCTTCTCATTTGACGGAAGAATGTCCACTAAATTCTCCGTTTCAAGGTCACGAGCATACCAATGCCGCATTTCAAAGACATAGAAATGATCCATTTTCTTCCACATATAATCAGGGTTGGAGGAATCACCCAAATTTTGCTTGGAACCAATCACAATCTCAAAACACGGTTCCAACCCAAAACAATTTCCAAAGGGTCCCTCCACCACAATAGCAACCACAACTTCAATTGAGTCAGCACCCCTTCCAAGCACATAACTTTCAAAATCCGGTCAACACACCCGCACTATCTAGTCCTTTACAGTTGACCGGGACTGATGAATCCTCTTCATTTGCACAATACATGAATTTGGTCTTAACAAATATCATGCAAGTTTCGGCTGAAATGAAGTCTTCTGTCGATAAAATTGAGAAAAACTCTGCGTCCCAAAGTGAGAGTATTAAATCGATGGAAGAAGAAATTGCACGATTAAAAGCCGAAATGAGTGCAAGAGAGAAAGGGAAACTTCCAGCTCAACCTTTACCCAATCCTGGCTATTCACATCATTTGAATGCACTCACGTTGAGATCTGGAAGAGTGCTTGACAACCACGTTGGGGAAGAGTTTGATGATACAGAAAAATCAATCAATAACACCCCGGCTGAGACCTTTCCTTCCACTTCTACTTCTAATTCTGACCCCAATTCTTCTACCCCACCACCTTCTTGCAAGCCTATTCTTCTTTTCCCACAAGGCTCGCCACCTCAGCCCATCTCTTCTAGTCTACCACCGACGATCCCCACTTCTATTCTGGGATCGGGTCCACACACACTTCCTTCTCCTATGATGGACCCAGCGTTTATTGCTAAAGCACCTTATCCTAATCGGTTAAGGGCTAACACATCGAGTCCACATATGGAGAAGATTATGGACATTTTTAAGCAAGTTAACATCAACATCCCTCTCCTAGATGCCATCCAACAAGTTCCGTCCTATGCGAAAACTCTTAAGAACTTGTGCACTAGGAAGAGGAAGACTCAAGTGCCCAAGAAGATTTTTATGGCAAAAACAGTAGACATGGCTTTCCCCCAACAAGTACCGAGGAAACGTAAGGACCCTGGCTGTCCTACTATTTCTATTTCTATTGGGGAAAAACACATCAACCGTGCTCTACTAGACCTTGGCGCTAGTATTAACTTGCTTCCTTTCTCAGTCTATCAGCAACTAGGGATCAGAGAGTTGAAACCAGCCCATTGCACTCTCCAGATGGCTGACCGATCAATCACCAAACCTAGGGGTGAACTGGAGGATGTGTTAATAAAAATCGGGGAATTTATATTCCCTGTGGACTTTATTGTAATTGATACACAGCCTGTAGCGAACCCACGGAATCAAATTCCAATGATTTTAGGTCGCCCCTTTTTGGCCACTTCCAATGCTATCATCAACTGTCGTAATGGTTCTATGACCCTATCCTTTGGGAATAGGTCAATTGAACTGAACATTTACAAGTTGGGAAGTGTACCCTCTGAACCTACTGCTCAGGTCTGTTCTGTCGACTTAATGGATGTCGACAGCAGCGAATTTGATGATCCTCATGATAGTGATCTTGGCTCTTTTCATACGTTGTTGTTTGACCCAACTATGTATCATACACATACGGACTCTTCCACCGAGATGTCCGGGTCAACAACTAACACTGATTATGAACCGTTCTTAGAGTCTGAAGATCACCCCGCGATTTGTGATGACATTATTCATCGGGGTATAGATGGAACTTTTGAGGAAATCTTCGCTGATGAACTCGCATTTTTGAATGACACGGGTGTTGAGATGAATCATCTCCCAATCAATGAAATTGAACCTCCACCCCTTCTTCTGAACTGTACAAAGAATGCGAGTAATCCATCACATTCACTGCATCGTCTCTCCAAAATGAGACGCACACACATTCTATTCCACCACTTAACCTTTCCCCACTTCTTCTTCTACCAACTAGAGCACTGCATTGATAAATTTTTTGAATTGTTGGTGTTGACATTCGTTCTTTGCAAAGCTTGGCATCGACCAATGATTTTTGACCCCCTCATATGATTTTCAAAAGATTAACATTGCTTAACTCAAGTTTGGGGGGGTACATTATCTGGCTCTTGAAAAGAAAATTTTTACATAAAATAATGAGCCAAAAATAAGTTTGGGGGAGGATCTTCACTTAAATATTTTGCCCCCACTAATAATTTCCTTCCAGGCTTATAGGTTTTTGAGATTTAGCAGAAGGCAACAGTGAGAACACTGTTGAAAATAAGTTTGGGGGAGGTTTGTGCTTATTTTCGCATCATTTGCATATCACTTTGCAAAAGCACAAAACATTTTTTAAAACCTATAAAAATTTAAAAATTTTCAAAAATAAAAATATTTTTTGTACATAAATAAGATAATAAAAGATTAGATAGTGAAAAATTACATCCATCAGATTAGAAAAATTTAAGAAAACCAAGAAAATTAGAAGTTTTCTTATACGAACTAGTAATAAGTAGTTATGAGCCGTTGTCCCAAGGGTTAGTAAGATGAAAGACGTCACTAATCTGAGGATAAAAATAAGTCTGAAAAATAGTTTCTATTCTGGAAGCCAAACATTTTGAACGTTGATACCCTACTATTCGCACTTACACACGTCTTAAAACCTGGGATAGTAGAGGATACCTTGAAATGCTCTTGTCTTAAAGCCAAAAGTATGAAGGAAATAAAAAAATGAAGAAAATATAAAGTGGTGAGAAAAATGGACACTGGTTTTGTTATCGCCAAGGCAGCAATAAAAAAAATATAGCGAGGGTGCCTCTTCACCTAGTGCCCTAAGGCCAACTGGTCTGGGAGTCACTGCTAAGCCTTAGGTGGTGCAAGACGAGGAAAATACACCAAGTAAGCAAGCACAGGAGTAATCGGTCGGTTAGTATCTCAAGAAGTATTAACGGTCGCATGAAAGTGTGTGAGCAATCTCATCTAAATATTCATTAATTAAAAAGTACTGAGGCTGATGGGTAAGAGTATGATAGCTTGAATTGAATTCTCCGGGTGTAGAGATGTCTTTACACACACGCAGGGTTATATGATCGATGTTTGGAAGAAATATAGGAATGAAGAATAAGACGATGTTTTATTGAGGGAGGACGTGATTTCTGACATCTTTTCATTACTATTAAGATAAGGCTCATGACAACCGAAAAAACTAGCTTAGTTGGAAACCCTAATTTTCAAAGCTTTTCTTTTACAATTCTTTTCTTTAAATGTAATATTCATGATCTTCCTTTTATTATTGGATTTTGTGGGTGCAATCCGCTGAAAACCCTGAGGAGACAACACTCCTCCTACTAGGGACACCTTGTAACGTTTTCAAAATAATAAAATATGATTTTTGGGAAATTTTATAATTTAATATTATTTTAATGAATATTTTAATATTCTGGTATAATTAAATACAAATAAATGGGGAAAAATTATGGAAAATTCTAAAATAGGGTATTTTATGGAATTATGCCATTTTAATGTTTTTAAGACTAGTTATATGCTAAATTAGTGTTAATCGCGATTAAAAATCGCTAATTGGATTTTTAGCATTTTTGTGCAAAAATGTGCACATATCATTTTCCACACTTGTTACACTTTTGTTACATTTCTATTGCCATGGTTGTTCTTTTGGGTTCACTATTGGAGTGAGAAGGAAAAGAAAAGAAAGAAAAAGTAATGATGATGATGAGAGAGAGAGAGACTAGGTCAACCCCCACTTTTTGAACCATACTCCCATCATTTTCCCCTTCTCATTCTCTCTCCTCTCCCTCTCTTGAGCTGCTGCCCTCTCTCTCCCTCTCTCTCCCTCTTCACAAAAACCCTAGATCCACAATGAAATCCAACCCAAAACCCCATTCCCACTTCATAAAACTTGCTCCCAAGCTCACTAGCTACACATTGAACCTAGCAAGATTGGATTTGGAGGACTTTGAGCAACTCAAGAATTTTCTTGAGTTGCCAAAGGAGGTAATTTCTGCACCTATTAGAGTAGTATCTCATTTCTTGTGCATCAATTCTAGTTTCATATCGATATTGTGTCGTTTTGTGGAATTTGGAGAATTCAAGTTAGGGTTTAGGGTTAGACCTGAAATCAAAGTGGAATTGAGGCTTTTTGTGACCTTAGAACCCCTTGTGTGATGCTAATTTGAACCCAAACCTGAGCTAGAACACAGAATACGGAATTACGGAATCGATATCGGGAAAAACTGTAAATCTGGAAGTGTTTTGTGGAATCTGCTATCACCCCGAGACCCCAAAAATAAAACTGAGTTGACAATGAGATGTGCAGGCACCATAGAACCACCACACCAAACCCTAGCCCCCAACTCCAATTCCAGGCCGCCAATTTATCCCTTCTGGCCGCAAATTGCGGCCAGAGCAGGAGGGAACTGTCTCGAATTTTGTGCATGGCCCTATTTCCTCTAGTCTTACCCTGGGTATGTCTAGTTTTGACTGATTCCATTTAGGGTGAAATCTGGGTTGATTTGCTTGAGTTGGTGTATGATTTACGACTTGTTTTAGTATGGATTTTGGTATTTGGTGATTCATTCCTGTCGGGTGGCGTTTGGACGTCAACGACAAGTGGATATTGATCGTGTTTACATGCGAGTCGATAGGTTTTTACCTATGCGGGTAGCGTGTGCTATTTTGGTTTCCGATATGATTTTCATGTGCTTTAGCGTTGTGATATACTTGTAGGTACCCTACGAGATGTTGAGGCAAAGAAGATGAAGATGGCGACATCGGCACCGATACATGAGAAGCAAGGTGAGTAGATTTATATCTACGGGGAGAAGTCGGGTGGATGGCGTATAGCACCCCCGCAGTCCGTGGTGATGTATACGAATACGTATACACACATATATTTATTATGTGTTGTTTAGGATTATTGATGGTAATGATGGATTATTGGTGATAAGGATTTATTGGTTGAGTATAGTGCGAAACCCTAGAGTAGTGGTTGCACCCACACTCACACATACACACATACTTGCATACATTCTTTCATTTATCTGTGCGCATATGATGGTGTGTATATCTACACATAGGTATGGGTCTATGTGTTCATATACGAGTTTTGAGGATGATACGTGGGATTGAGATGAGTCGATGAGATTCGATTGAGGCCGTGAGATTTGGCGACATGACAGAGTTCGTATTGGAGATGTGATATGATGGTAGTGATATGAGATAGTGTGATATCGACTCAGATTTAGGTAGTTTTCATACCCCTCTCTATTGACTTGATTGTGGGTTCGTAGTTCGCATAGTAGGCGTTAGACTAGACCCGAGTCATACCTATCTCAAAACTAACGAATCAGGGATATTTTAAAGATAGGCAAAAGGGTTTATACGGATATTTTCAAAAGGCGCATCTTTTCTTAAAACACCGTAGCCCTTATTTTACCAAAAGCCCTGATTCGTCTTATTTCAAAAGGAAAGGTTGCATGATATATCTATTGAGGCAGGTTCTCTACTGTTGCGTTGATTAGTCGATTCCGCATATTCATGCTATTTGCATTGCATCGCTTGTATTGTTGATATATTTCAGTCATGCTGCTAGGACACCCGCACCATTATCGATGATGCGTATGTTCCACGTACACTGTTGCCGGCTCACACACTTCATCATCGATAATTGCCATGTCACTACACTGTAGTACTGTTGCATTCAGGATATGATTCTTGCATGACAGACTGATGTGCTTACATTTCTTTTACATGTCACACACATCATGCTTGCTGATTATACGCATTGAGATATGTTGTTTCCATGATATTTCTGGTTTTTGGGAACCGTGGGTGTTTAAAAAGGGAATATGTAACTGTTTTAAAACCCGGTTACCCTTGACATGATATTTCAGTGCGTCCACCATGTGTTTTTCTCGGTGCTGAGAGCGACATGTGAAACCCGATTCGAGGAGGCGGATGAGGCCGATTGCGGGTACATGGTGGACCCGGTATGGTTCCCCGGGGCAAGAAATGTTTTTCGTGGAGCAGACGATGAGCCTGGCAGGATGGCGAGTACCTACCGGTGATTGGTTGGACCTGGCGGTTATCCGGAGGATACTGACCAGAGTCGATAGATGGATATGGGCGTACTGCCGGGGCCGAGGGCCGATACCGCAGACAGAGCCCGTGGGCCGATCCGGGCTGACGGAGCCCGATATATGAGGATTTACGTGCCGATGCTGGGCACAGTTTTCATGATGTTTTCGAGTGCCGATGCTGGGCACTCCGGTTCCATGATTTTGACGTGTCGCGAGGGACACAGGTGGTTTATATCCTCATATTTCCATGCATATGCTGATGATATTTACATGCATGATGGTTATTGTCATTGGGTGACGAGTGGACGGGATCCACGTTGTAACATTTCAAAAAAGATAAAATGTTAATTTTGGGAATTTTTATAATTTAATATTATTTTATTGAATATTTTAATATTTTGGAATTATTAAATACAAATAAATGGGGAAAAATTTTGGAAAATTCTAAAATAGGGTAAATTAGAGAATTATGACATTTTAAAGTTTTTGTGATTAATTTGACACTAATTTAGTGTTAATCGCGATTAAAAATCGCTAATCGGTTTTTAGCTTTTTGTGCAACACATGCACATATCACTTTTTCACACTTGTGCATTTTCTTGCCATGCTTTTCATTTGGGTTTACTATTTGAGTGAGAAGGGTTTTAAAAGGAAAAAGAAAAGGAAAAGAATAAAGAAATGGGTAGTTGGTGAGAGAGAGAGGTATGGGCTTCATTGACTAAGGACTTAACCATTTCTCCCCTCATTTCCCTCCCTCTTCTCCCTTCTCCTGCTGCTGCTCCTGCACCTCCTTTCCCTCCCCTCTTCAAGCTCCAAAACACCTCTAAAACAACCCCAAAACCCAATCTCCATTTCATTAAATGTGTGCACAATCCCTAGATCTACACTTGGTGCTAAAGAAGCAAGGATTTTGGCCACTAGGGGCAACTCAAGAAAATTCTTGAGTTGCCAAATGAGGTATTTTCTGGACCTTAAACTTAGTTTATGCATTTCCTTTACCCTCATATTAAGATCGAATCGATATTGTATGATATTGTGGACTTGTGGATAACCTAGTTAGGGTTGTGATGATTTATGGGTTGTAATATGGAATTGAGGTCAGTCGAGGTTATACCATCACCCTAGTGTATGAATTGGAAACCCAAAACCTGAAGCTTAAACCATAATACGGATTTTAGAAACCGATATCGGGGAATTTATGAAATCTGTGAAGGGTATATTGAATCTGCTATCACCCGAGACACCCTAAATTAAATTGATTGGACAGTGACACGTGCATGCACCCAGGAAGCTAACCCCAAGACCCCAGCTCCCACTTCTTCTTCCCGGCCGCCAATTTATCCCCATTGGCCGCAAATTGCGGCCTGGGTCCCACCATTTTGGCTCGTATTGGTTCTGTAGCTCCTACATGTTCATGTTAGACCCCTGATATATATAGATTTGTATAAAGTGACCTAGGGTAAAATCTGGGACAAATTTCCTAAGTTGCTGTTTTAGATTCATGTTTCCGTATTCCGTATTTTTAATTCTGCAATTGTGGATTGTGTTTTGCCTCGACTATTTGGCGTTTATACGACGATATAGAGGATGTGTTGATGGTTTTGAAGGCGTGCCATGTGTTTTAACCTATAGGCCTCTTATCGTATCATTTTGGATTTCATGTGCCGTTTTAGCTTTGATTTGGTTTTAATGCGCATATACGATATTTTGATGTGTAGGTACCTCATGAAGACTTCGGTACGACAAGCAAGCGCGTGGCGACGTCCACAAATGAAGACGCTAGGTGAGTAGATTATATCTACTGGGGGAAGTCGGGTGGATGGCGTATAGCACCCCCGCAGTCCGTAGTTGTTATTATATATGATAGTTAGGTGTATTATGGATAGTGTAGGGTTAGAAGTGACTAGTGTAGTTCATAGTCGCGAACCCTAGAATAGAATTACACCTACACGCACACCCTTGCATATTACTTATACTGGCACTGTGTTGATGATATTGGATGACTTTGGAGATGAGTCAATGATATTGGGCTTTGTGCCGCGAGATCGGTGATGTGATATGATTCATATTTGAGATACGAAATGTGATTCTTGCGGGCTTGGGATGTGTGTTTACCCCCGCATGCATACTTTATTGATGGTATCGATTTATACTAGACATAGAATAGTACCCCAGATTATATGATATGTTGATAGTGATACCTGAAGTGTGATGAGATAGTGTGATATTGACCCGTACCCAGCTATTAGGATGCCGTACGACGATTTACCGTATGAGCTATACATTGATGATAGATCCGCACTCATGACTTGAGGATGTCATATGATATACTGTATCGTACGCGATACTATTGAGGCGGAATCACCGACTATTATATCTATATATATATCGACTTAGATGTTAGGCGGTTTCCTTACCTGTAGCTCAGCTTGTTAGTTCAGCTGTATAGTTTAGTGTAGTTGTTAGATTAGATTAGACTCCTACCTATTTCAAAACTAGCGGGTCGTGGGTATTTTAAAAGACAGGTCAAGGGATCTACGGACATTTCAAAAGGCGTATCTTTTCATAAAAACACCGTAGCCCCTATTTTCAAAACCCCATGATTCGTGATATTTCAAAAGGCACCATTTGTAGGACTTATATTAGATTAATGCAGATTAGTTATAGTTGCGTCTAGATTCAGCTCCCACTTTTTTTGTGGTTCGCTTTGCATCGCATTCTTAAATTATGTTTCATACTCCATTATTGATATCATGCTGTTAGGACACCAGCACCATTACCGATGTTGCGTAGGTACCACGTACACTTACTTGCCGGCTCACACACATCTTCATCGGTAATTGCCATGTCACGTACACCTTAGAAAATACTATTGCTTGACATAACCTATTAGCTAATAGTTTAGACATTGTAGTTATTACCTGCTACTTCATGCATACTGATATTCATTGTTATGCCGCATTCATGGATTCTCATGCATATATTCACTATTTTACGTGTTACTGAGGTTTTGGATTTGGATTTCCGTGAGATTTTCTGGATTTGGAGGAAAACCGCAAAAACACAGATAAACATTTTCTCTCTTTTAAAATTAAAAGTGCGATTTTCCCATGATGTATGAGTCGTCCACCATGAGTTTGCTGATGGATTTGGAAACCCGATTCGAGGAGACGGATGAACCGTTTCGGGTACATGGTGGACCCGGTGCGGTACCCCGGGGCAAGATGAATGTGGTGATGACGTTGAGCCTGGCAGGGGAGCACTACCGACCGGTGATTTTACCTGACGCGTCGGATATCCGGAGGATACCGTCGTGGTCTTGAGATTGATGGTAGGGGCCGGTCTGGACTGACGGTGCCCTAGATTTTGTGATTGGGATACAGAGATATCGGGATATTTGGATTACGTTTTGTGCCGATGTTAGGCACTGTTTTATGCTGATTTCATTATGATACCTCATTTTAAAAATACAAAGGAAATCTCACTAAAGTATGAAAACAGTTTCTTCATTTACATGTATTATGTTCTCATGCATTCATACCTCATTCTTATGTTATATTACTACCTGAGGCACTGACACAGGCACAGGAGATTACACTCGGGTTAGATATTTACCCTAGCCTTGTTATAGGCTGCATGTTTTATATTGAGGATTTTGTACTGATCGTTTTGACCTAGGATTATGTCTTGCGTTCGGTTTCTGCTTGTAGTTATTCTCTATTCACGAGTTGGCAACTCACCCCCGTTGTGCCACAGTTCTTGCAGGTTTTGCCGTACAGGTTCCTTTGCGGCATTTCTGGCACATTGCTTTCTTGCGGGTGAATTGCATTTGGTAGGTGGTTCCTTTTGTATCAAAACCACCATTGTACTTATATTATTTTTTGTATCTAGAATTTCCATCAACCAAATTTGTTTATTGTTTCAGACTCAGACTTTAGTGATGTTTTATTTGGCCTTAGAGTCGCGCTTAGTAGTATTGCGGTTTTCATGCTTACTGTGTTTCTTTTGGATCGATCCTCGCCTTTCGGCGTTGTATATTATATTGCATGTGTGGTTGTGACCGTCAATTGACGAAGAGCTAGCTCCCGCTTGGGGATGCCTTTTATCATTGTATATATGTTATGCTTGTTGTATCCCGTTCGGGGCCAGTATTTACAAAAGAAACTCTGCCGAAATTTTTAGAAAAGACTTTACCTTTTAAAAATGCACCTTCGGCTTAGTTATTTAAAAACCTCGACTTCAAACATATTTTCCTACACTTCTTTAAACCAGTTTTCTTCACTTACTCTTAAAATGGTTTTAGATTTCTGGGCTTTGGCTTACTTGGATCAGATGGAGTCCTATAGATTTCATATGGTTCGAGGGCCAGTCACGTGCTCTTTCGGGTCGTGACAAAGTTGGTATCAGAGCGCTAGGTTGACCTTGGTTCGAGTCTAAGTTTGACTATGTCTAGCCTAGGGCGTTTATATATATACGGAACTTAGGCTTGACCTTACGGAACTTAGACTTAGTCGAGGGGGTATTAGACCCGAACTTTCGTCGTATAGGATGACCCTTGGTTGATGGAATAGGTGACTAAAGTAGAGTGACGTACCGTTGGTATGTTCCGCGGCATACTTACGACACGCCACTCCGCTTAAGGAACCTTAGGATGTACATATTTTCGAGATCAGTGATTCTCTTTATATCCATGATTATACATCCATTTGAGATCCCCGATTCTATTAGTCCATGATCATACCTTCATTGATGATGTTCCTTCTTATGATCGTGTATCCACTCTGGATCTGTTGTTTCCTTTCTTGCCATTGATCTGCTCTCTTCGATACTCGATTGAGGTTCCTGTCGCCATGTTTGAGCGCAGTTTGGGCTGCTGCTAGGGTTACGGTCAGTGCGAGCTCGTCTGGTACGAGGGCTGACCATTGTGTTTTCTGGTGACATGGGAACGTCTCGAGTTAGTATTGATGACTGTGACCTCAAGTGGAGGCGAGTGCTTGGTTTTGCACCGGATGATCGGGCCATTGTTAGAGCTGCCAGTTGAGAGAGGACTGTTGATGTACATCATACCTCAGAGATTATGATGTCGCCTACCATGCAGACAGAGGGACCAGCTGTTGCTGAGATTGACGGGATGTCGCTTTCGGAGCTTACGAGCTTAAATTGTCGGAGCTTCCAGACAGATATGAGACAGATTATAGCTAGTCTACTCGATTTGAGAGACGAAGGTGATTCGTCCGATTTATGCACCGGAGCAGGCCCAGTTGAGTTGAAGATTTCCAGTGTGGAGAGTCTTACTCAGATCTAGGGCAGACCGATTCAGAGATGACCGCCAATGGGTCGTCTTTCCTGGAGGATTGAGGCGCTGTTCGGCGTGCAGGTGAATGAGCCAGTTGCTGCTGCAAATGACGAGATATCGCCCAGATGGTTGGAGCTGCTGCAGCGTGAGCATATACTTAGAGAGATGATAGCGAGTCGCCAGTCACCTGAGGATGAATGACTAGGACATTTGGTTCGTCCGTTTACCGATGCGAGGTCATCAGATAGATTGATTCCAGCTAGAGACGACTTCACGCAGATTCGTTGAGAGTCGATTGAGACGATCGAATGTCAGGAGCCCATTTTCCAAGTTTAAAGTATACGGAAAGACATGCAGGTGATTCTATGGACCCTCTAGAAGAATGAAACCCTAACTCGACTTAATGACCGTGTGAAAGCCTTTGAACCTTAGGGTTTACGACAGTTCCGCGGCGCCATTAGTGAGGCTTGGGTTTGCCCTTCTACGGCTGGACCACCGACGCTGAGGCATGTACTCGATACTATTAAACTGTACTCAAGATGTTGATCTCTTGGGGGATTATAAGGTTCTGACGAGTCGATCGAATGTTTCGACATCATTCGGATATCATGTGATGGGATGCATTGCTTGAGAGACTCCAGATACGTGTATAGCCGTTGGAGCATAGTCCATGCAGCCACGATGAGACGAGTCCGAATCAGTCGACATTGAAGCAGAGTGAAGAAAAGAGTTCGTAAGAGATTTCGACGAGATGACGTCCCACTCCGCTGACATTAGAGATGTGATACGCACCCAGAGGCGTTGTATATGGATATATCTTCCAGAAAGAAGCGCGATAAGTATGCAGCCGTTCCGGAACAAGAATTTGCTTCAGCAAGGGATGATGACTTCTGGGCAATTCGGCAGGGATGAGATTTGAGAGAGACTTCGACATGACCTTTCTGGAATACTATACGAGAAGACCTGACCCAGGAGTGGTCATATTGCGCACAACCAGCAGGCCAGAGTTAGCATTGTCGACGAGGTAGTTGACCAGATTCGGATAAAGGAACTTACCCAGATGCGTTGTGAATCGATCAAGGACGGACGAGTATTGAGTATTCCTCCGATGGTTGGGACGTGTTCCCGAGGGCCTGTTCGGCCTGACATCTTCTACAGAATGATGAAGCTACAGAGTACGCGATTTCGAGTCCGTGTGAGAGACTTCAGATTGACCGTGGCCGAGAACAGTGCAGTGCGTAGATATGCATGGCGTGACGTCATAGTGGACGACGATAGAGACAGGTGGAACCAGAGGTTCGGGCGAGACGCTGACGAGCTGTCATTGCTTCCCGTCGAGACCAGAGGTCATATATGCTTACAGAGGCATTGGGATGCAACCAGATTCCGAGAAATATTGTGCTGAGGACACAGATGTCTATCGAGTGAGAAGAGATTATGCAGGAGAGCCAGCCTCTGTACAGTTCGGCATAGGCAAGATCGAAAGAGACCTTGAGCAGGATTTCTTCCAGGACATTGCTGCAATGATGTTTGCACCCAGGATCAGATATGTGACGTGCATTCAGAGAGCCAGAGGCCGACGCCAGTGATGGGCTGCCTCACGAGTGGTCGTGAGGATTGACCGATAGGTGACCAGAGAAGTGCCAGAACGGAATCGTCCCCGTTAGCACACCTGACAGGGCCGATGAGCCGATTGACTGCGAGATAGGTAATCCTCAGAGAAGATAAGGACCCAGAGTCAGAGGGCGCCAGACCGTGAGCAAGAGGCAAGTAGATATCTTGCGCTGCTAGCAGTGGATGCACCGACTCCTTCTCGACCTCGAAGGAGGAACTACCGACGACGGTACTATGATTTATGATTTTGTGATTCGATTATCACGTATCCGTCATTTTGGATTTCGGTATTTTGGGCGTTCTGTTTGCATGATTTAGTTTTGATGACTGAGTTTCATGATATTTGTTTCATGCACCCACTGGATATTTATATTTTGCGCATAGTTATTACATTCGAGGTTTTGATTGTGAATTCACGCCCACCTTATACAGTGATTTGATTTACACTTCCAGCAGAGTTTTCATGCACCTTTAGTGTTTTGATATACGATTTTGGTGCACACCAGATGCACTAAATCGGGATTCTTCGTGCATGTTACATGCACCTGATTTGGTTGCTGTCAGGCACACACGTTGCCTATGACAGATGTTTCGTGCACACCCGTTGCACCTAGATGTTGTTTTGTACACCTGTATGACACATATATGGATTTTGATTCCTTGCGCACCAGACGCATAGGATATTCTCTATGTATTGATGTCTTCGGAGCCCTGACAAATTGGAGTATTACAAAAATTGTTTTAGTATTGGGGGTTTAAATTTAAATTCGGGGAACGAATTTCTTTAAGGGGGGTAGATTGTAACATTTCAAAAAAGATAAAATGTTAATTTTGGGAATTTTTATAATTTAATATTATTTTATTGAATATTTTAATATTTTGGAATTATTAAATACAAATAAATGGGGAAAAATTTTGGAAAATTCTAAAATAGGGTAAATTAGAGAATTATGACATTTTAAAGTTTTTGTGATTAATTTGACACTAATTTAGTGTTAATCGCGATTAAAAATCGCTAATCGGTTTTTAGCTTTTTGTGCAACACATGCACATATCACTTTTTCACACTTGTGCATTTTCTTGCCATGCTTTTCATTTGGGTTTACTATTTGAGTGAGAAGGGTTTTAAAAGGAAAAAGAAAAGGAAAAGAATAAAGAAATGGGTAGTTGGTGAGAGAGAGAGGTATGGGCTTCATTGACTAAGGACTTAACCATTTCTCCCCTCATTTCCCTCCCTCTTCTCCCTTCTCCTGCTGCTGCTCCTGCACCTCCTTTCCCTCCCCTCTTCAAGCTCCAAAACACCTCTAAAACAACCCCAAAACCCAATCTCCATTTCATTAAATGTGTGCACAATCCCTAGATCTACACTTGGTGCTAAAGAAGCAAGGATTTTGGCCACTAGGGGCAACTCAAGAAAATTCTTGAGTTGCCAAATGAGGTATTTTCTGGACCTTAAACTTAGTTTATGCATTTCCTTTACCCTCATATTAAGATCGAATCGATATTGTATGATATTGTGGACTTGTGGATAACCTAGTTAGGGTTGTGATGATTTATGGGTTGTAATAAGGAATTGAGGTCAGTAGAGGTTATACCATCACCCTAGTGTATGAATTGGAAACCCAAAACCTGAAGCTTAAACCATAATACGGATTTTAGAAACCGATATCGGGGAATTTATGAAATCTGTGAGGGGTATATTGAATCTGCTATCACCCGAGACACCCTAAATTAAATTGATTGGACAGTGACACGTGCAGGCACCCAGGAAGCTAACCCCAAGACCCCAGCTCCCACTTCTTCTTCCCGGCCGCCAATTTATCCCCATTGGCCGCAAATTGCGGCCTGGGTCCCACCATTTTGGCTCGTATTGGTTCTGTAGCTCCTACATGTTCATGTTAGACCCCTGATATATATAGATTTGTATAAAGTGACCTAGGGTAAAATCTGGGACATATTTCCTAAGTTGCTGTTTTAGATTCATGTTTCCGTATTCCGTATTTTTAATTCTGCAATTGTGGATTGTGTTTTGCCTCGACTATTTGGCGTTTATACGACGATATAGAGGATGTGTTGATGGTTTTGAAGGCGTGCCATGGGTTTTAACCTATAGGCCTCTTATCGTATCATTTTGGATTTCATGTGCCGTTTTAGCTTTGATTTGGTTTTAATGCTCATATACGATATTTTGATGTGTAGGTACCCCATAAAGACTTCGGGACGACAAGCAAGCGCGTGGCGACGTCCACAAATGAAGATGCTAGGTGAGTAGATTATATCTACTGGGGGAAGTCGGGTGGATGGCGTATAGCACCCCCGCAGTCCGTAGTTGTTATTATATATGATAGTTAGGTGTATTATGGATAGTGTAGGGTTAGAAGTGACTAGTGTAGTTCATAGTCACGAACCCTAGAATAGAATTACACCTACACGCACACCCTTGCATATTACTTATACTGGCACTGTGTTGATGATATTGGATGACTTTGGAGATGAGTCAATGATATTGGGCTTTGTGCCGCGAGATCGGTGATGTGATATGATTCGTATTTGAGATACGAAATATGATTCTTGCGGGCTTGGGATGTGTGTTTACCCCCGCATGCATACTTTATTGATGGTATCGATTTATACTAGACATAGAATAGTACCCCAAATTATATGATATGTTGATAGTGATACCTGAAGTGTGATGAGATAGTGTGATATTGACCCGTACCCAGCTATTGGGATGCCGTACGACGATTTACCGTATGAGCTTTACATTGATGATAGATCCGCACTCATGACTTGAGGATGTCATATGATATACTGTATCGTACGCGATACTATTGAGGCGGAATCACCGACTATTATATCTATATATATATCGACTTAGATGTTAGGCGGTTTCCTTACCTGTAGCTCAGCTTGTTAGTTCAGCTGTATAATTTAGTGTAGTTGTTAGATTAGATTAGACTCCTACCTATTTCAAAACTAGCGGGTCGTGGGTATTTTAAAAGACAGGTCAAGGGATCTACGGACATTTCAAAAGGCGTATCTTTTCATAAAAACACCGTAGCCCCTATTTTCAAAATCCCATGATTCGTGATATTTCAAAAGGCACCATTTGTAGGACTTATATTAGATTAATGCAGATTAGTTATAGTTGCGTCTAGATTCAGCTCCCACTTTTTTTGTGGTTCGCTTTGCATCGCATTCTTATATTATGTTTCATACTCCATTATTGATATCATGCTGTTAGGACACCAGCACCATTACCGATGTTGCGTAGGTACCACGTACACTTACTTGCCGGCTCACACACATCTTCATCGGTAATTGCCATGTCACGTACACCTTAGAAAATACTATTGCTTGACATAACCTATTAGCTAATAGTTTAGACATTGTAGTTATTACCTGCTACTTCATGCATACTGATATTCATTGTTATGCCGCATTCATGGATTCTCATGCATATATTCACTATTTTACGTGTTACTGAGGTTTTGGATTTGGATTTCCGTGAGATTTTCTGGATTTGGAGGAAAACCGCAAAAACACAGATAAACATTTTCTCTCTTTTAAAATTAAAAGTGCGGTTTTCCCATGATGTATGAGTCGTCCACCATGAGTTTGCTGATGGATTTGGAAACCCGATTCGAGGAGACGGATGAACCGTTTCGGGTACATGGTGGACCCGGTGCGGTACCCCGGGGCAAGATGAATGTGGTGATGACGTTGAGCCTGGCAGGGGAGCACTACCGACTGGTGATTTTACCTGACGCGTCGGATATCCGGAGGATACCGTCGTGGTCTTGAGATTGATGGTAGGGGCCGGTCTGGACTGACGGTGCCCTAGATTTTGTGATTGGGATACAGAGATATCGGGATATTTGGATTACGTTTTGTGCCGATGTTAGGCACTGTTTTATGCTGATTTCATTATGATACCTCATTTTAAAAATACAAAGGAAATCTCACTAAAGTATGAAAACAGTTTCTTCATTTACATGTATTATGTTCTCATGCATTCATACCTCATTCTTATGTTATATTGCTACCTGAGGCACTGACACAGGCACAGGAGATTACACTCGGGTTAGATATTTACCCTAGCCTTGTTATAGGCTGCATGTTTTATATTGAGGATTTTGTACTGATCGTTTTGATCTAGGATTATGTCTTGCGTTCGGTTTCTGCTTGTAGTTATTCTCTATTCACGAGTTGGCAACTCACCCCCGTTGTGCCACAGTTCTTGCAGGTTTTGCCGTACAGGTTCCTTTGCGGCATTTCTGGCACATTGCTTTCTTGCGGGTGAATTGCATTTGGTAGGTGGTTCCTTTTGCATCAAAACCACCATTGTACTTATATTATTTTTTGTATCTAGAATTTCCATCAACCAAATTTGTTTATTGTTTCAGACTCAGACTTTAGTGATGTTTTATTTGGCCTTAGAGTCGCGCTTAGTAGTATTGCGGTTTTCATGCTTACTGTGTTTCTTTTGGATCGATCCTCGCCTTTCGGCGTTGTATATTATATTGCATGTGTGGTTGTGACCGTCAATTGACGAAGAGCTAGCTCCCGCTTGGGGATGCCTTTTATCATTGTATATATGTTATGCTTGTTGTATCCCGTTCGGGGCCAGTATTTACAAAAGAAACTCTGCCGAAATTTTTAGAAAAGACTTTACCTTTTAAAAATGCACCTTCGGCTTAGTTATTTAAAAACCTCGACTTCAAACATATTTTCCTACACTTCTTTAAACCAGTTTTCTTCACTTACTCTTAAAATGGTTTTAGATTTCTGGGCTTTGGCTTACTTGGATCAGATGGAGTCCTATAGATTTCATATGGTTCGAGGGCCAGTCACGTGCTCTTTCGGGTCGTGACACACGTATATATGCAGATTGATTTCATTGATTGTACCTCACATTTATGTTATGCTATTACCTGAGGCACTGGCACGAGTACTTGGCACTACACTCATGTATAGAGATTACATTGCCAGTTTAGCATGTTTCAGACTTATTCATATTGAGGTTTATATATCTGATCGTATTGACCTAGGATGGGTCATGCATTCGATCTCTGCTTATAGATATTTTTCTATTCACGAGTTGGCAACTCACCTCCGTTGTGCCACAGTCCTTGCAGGTTTTTGCCGTACAGATTCCATAGCGGCATTTCTGGCACACTGCTTCCATATGGGTGACTTGCGTTGGTAGGTGGGTTCTTTTGTATCAGAACCGCCATTGTTCATGTATTATTTATTGATCTAGTCATTCCATCAACCAAAACTTGTATATTGTTTCAGACTTAGAAAACAGTGTTGTATTATTTCGACCTTAGAGTCGCGCTTGTAGTATTACGGTTTTCTGGCTGTTTTGAGTTTCTTTTTGGGTTTTGATTCTCGCCCTTTGGCGTTGTATATTATTGCTTCCGTGGTTGTGACCGTCGATTGACGCAGAGCTAGCTCCCGCTTGGGGATGCCTTTTATCATTTCATATATATTATTCTTGTTGTACCCCGTTTGGGGCCAGTTTTTACAAAGGAAACTCTGCCGAAATTTTCAGGAAAGGTTACACATTTTAAAAATGCATATTCGGCTTAGTTATTTAAAAACTTGATTTTCAAAACGTGATTTCCTTACTTCTTAAAACCAGTTTTCCTTATTTACTCTTTAAATGGTTTTAGATTTCTGGGCTTTTGGCTTACTTGGATCAGATGGGGTCCTATAGACTTCATATGGTTCAAGGGCCAGTCACGTGCTCTTTCGGGTCGTGACACACCTAGAGGTTTAAAGGCTTGTTGCACATGCTCAGTGCAATCGTGTTGCCTACGAAAGTGTGCTAGTTAGTTTTTCTCTTTCTTTATTTTCTCCTTCTCTTTTTAATAAAAAGTTCGCTCGAGACGATCGAAAATAAGTTTGGGGGAATTTGATCAGTCGAAAATACTGCATTTTTAACACGGCAATTTCCCTATCATTTGCACTCATCTAGAAGTGTTCGGTATTCATATTGCACATATTAGCAAAACAGTCCTGAAATACCAGATTGCATGTGTTATACTCTAAAACCGACATTTCTGAGGAAATTGTGTGTTTATCATGGCATCGCATCATCCCTGTATTGCGCGACACTTGTTTCGAGATTTGTGCAGAAAATTGCAGGAACAAAACCAAAAGAAGCTGATCAAAAATACGCCAACTCAAAGGCTAAAGATCTGGTAGCAATACAGAAGGCCAAATAAAATTCAACATATCATAACAAGGCCCATATGTCAGCCCAAGTCCACAGTAGAAGATTCAAGCCCAAAAGCTTCAAAACCGCCGCGATTCCGCGGCGGGAACTGGCTTAAGCCGCGGAATCGCGACGCTATGGTGACTTCAGCGGCTCATATTTTCTGCACGTGCTCACACTAACGGCCCATGCTTCCAGAATATTGTAGAAACGCCACGTGGCACATCTACAAGGCTCGGCTTAACAAACTTCATCTAGAAGCTTCTCCCTCTAACTAACTTTTGGAGGGAAATTCAAAATTCAAATCCTAGATCTAGGGTTTTAGGAAGTCTATAAATAGGAGCCTAGATCTAGGGTTAAACTTCTTCCTTAATCTTTAATCAATCATTAATCTCCATCTTCTTCCACAAGTTGAGCGACACGACTTGTGCGAAACCCTAACCCTAATTCCAATCCAAATTCAAGATCCCGAGTACCAATCAAGCGAGAAGCCTTCAATCTTTTAGGAGCGGAGACGATCTTCAATCGAGCAAGTGATCCAAGCCGATCCGCGACTCAAGGAGCCGAGCGAAGCCAAATCGACGATCGAGTTCTTCCTCTTGTAGTTCTTGAGTGATTGTAACGGAATTGTTGATATAAATAAAAGGTGAAATTCGTTAATCTCGCTTTCTTTAAATTCTTGCATCATGATTCGATCTCAATTTGTAATTGTAGTTCTTGTTCTGATGTTTGAGTAAAACTCCGCTCGTAAAGGAGTCGAGACGATCAATAGAATGATGATGTAACAAATCTTAATACGATTCTTAAGTCCTACGAGTTTTGTAAACCCTAGCAAGTTCAAGAATCGATGACCTAGTTTTGTTGCGATGCTTTCTTGATTGTTATCTCTCGAAATTAGGGATCTACGATCGTTTCTTGAATTTTCTAGAGGCTAGAATGTGAATGATATCGACGAAGGAACAAGGGATAAATGATGAAACCCTAGTTTCACTAGAAATCCCTAATTCTTGTCGATTATCATCGATCTAGTATCAATTCATCGATGGATAAGAATACGTCATCGTAAGATTACATCACATCTATAGATCCGATCGATTCCTACGAGCCTCATTTAGATTCTTGATATTTGGTTGGAAAAATCATTAAACTCTCAATTCTTGATTCTATCGTTTTCTTGTTATTAGCTCTATATTTTCTAATTCTTGAACTTCAAGTACAAATCATGAATTGTTTGTTTTCTTTTTTTTTCTATTAAAGTTTCGATTCAAACAAATCAAAATACGAACGAATCGCGCAATCCCTGTGGACGATCCGCACTTACTAACGCGCTACATCCGACACCGTTATTGATTGCGGTCAAAAATATTTTTGGTTGTGATTCTATTCATTTTCTAAACCGACACAATCGGAAAATACGATCAATCAGGAACTCAGATCTCCCATCAGATCTCAAAAAGGAGAGATTTTTAAAATCTCCTACTTCTTGATCTTCAAGATCCGGCCAACAAAGGAAGAAGAAGGAGACCCATCTCCAGAAACCCCACTTTGGGGAAGAACTAGGGCTCAAGGGGAGAAGCCCTTCATCAGCTTTAAAACATCCTAGGAGTTTAACTCCTCATACACACACACACACACACACACACACACACACAGAGAGAGAGAATAATAAGTGCTCCTTTTTGGGAGTACAACTCCCATTGCCGGGACCAAGTCCCTTTTGCTGCTCGAGCGCTCACATGCTGACACGTGGTGCGCTAGCGCTCATGCGCTCGGAGCGCTAGCGCCCGAGCGCCCACGTGCTGACACGTGGTGCGCTAGCGCTCTTACGCTCGGAGCGCTAGCGTCCGAGCGCCCACATGCTGACACGTGGTGCGCTAGCGCTCAAAGCGCTAGCACTCAAAGCGCTAGCGCTCTTGCGCTCAGAGTTTGAGCGCTCTTGTGCTCAGAGCGCTAGCGCCCGAGCGCCCATATGCTGACACATTGTGCGCTAGCGCTCAAAGCGCTAGCGCTCTTGCGCTCAGAGCGCTAGCGCCCAAAGTGTAGCGCCTGAGCGCCCACGTGCTGACACGTGGCGCGCTAGCGCTCAAAGCGCTAGTGCTCTTGCGCTCAGAGCGCTAGCGCCCAAAGCGCTAGCGTCCGAGCGCCCACGTGCTGACACGTGGCGCGCTAGCGCTCTTGTGCTCAGAGCGCTAGCGCCCAAAGTGCTAGCGCCCAAGGGCCCACGTGGTGCGCTAGCGCTCAAAGCGCTAGCGCTCTTGCGCTCAAAGCGCTGGCGCTGGCCCCACGCATCCTTTGGATGCCTTTTCCCCCTTTTATATATATATATATATGTATGTATACATATATACACACACACATACTCTACAACACTATCCCCCTCAAAAAACTCTGCGGGGGCCCCCGATATATCCAAGCCCCCCTCCAAAACAAAACACACGTACACTGCACATTGAGTTCGCATGACCAGTTTAACCCGTCAATCGGAGGTTCCCTCGCTCCAAAGGCGAGGGGTAATTAACGGCAGCTTAGTCCGCGGCTGCCGGAGATTCGGATCCCCACAATCATTAAACCCCCACCTACCCTAGGCAGGGGGAATCTGTAGTACGCCTGACAAGCGCACGTGTATTCCCATCTCAATGGGGTGACGAAGAACACCCTACAATGCCAGGGATGGTTCTTCGTACTTCATTACGTTCACTGACGATCTCTCAAGATTCGGATATGTGTTCCTGATGAAACACAAATCAGAAGCTTTTGAGAAATTCAGAGAATATAAGAAGGAAGTAGAAAACCAAACGGGCAAAAGTATTAAGATCCTACGATCTGATTGAGGAGGAGAATACTTGAACACTGAGTTCCTAGACTATCTAAAAGAGAACTCTCTCAGCTGACTCCTCTCTATACACCACAGCATAACGGTGTATTGGAGCGGAGGAATCGCACCCTATTAGATATGGTGCGCTCTATGATGAGTACTGCTGAGTTACCTATTTCCTTTTGGGGTTATGCGCTTGAGACATCGGCATACCTGTTGAATCAAGTTCCGTCTAAATCTGTACCTACCACACCATATGAGATATGGAGTGGGAAGAGACCGTATCTTAAACGAGTTAAGATATGGCGTTGTCCGGCCTATGTCAAAAGGAAAAATCCGGACAAACTCGAGGCACGATCAGTTCTTTGCAAGTTTGTGGGATATCCTAAGAATTCCTAAGGATATTTTTTCTACCACGCTGAGGAACAAAAAGTGTTTGTTTCTCAATACACCACCTTTTTAGAAAAGGAATTTCTTGCAAAAGAAATTAGTGGCAATAAGGTAGAACTGAAAGAAGTTCTAGTGACACAAACTACAACTGAAGATTTAGTGGAACCAGATAATTCAGTAGTTCCCGACGAACCCCAGTCTCTCCGCCGATCTAGTAGGGTTCCTCATCCACCTGTGAGATACTACGGTTTTCTCATAGACGGTGGAAGCGAGGATTGCATCATTGAAGATGATGGCCCGACTAGCTTCGAGCAGGCCATCACGAGTGGAGACTCTGTGAAATGGCTGGATGCAATGCGATCTGAGATGGAATCCATGTACACCAACAAAGTATGGACTTTGGAAGTTGCTCCTGAAAGGGTAAAACCCATTGGGAGCAAATGGATCTTTAAGAAGAAACTTGGTGTAGATGGAAAAGTGGAGACTTTCAAAGCTAGACTTGTTGCAAAGGGTTTTCGTCAAAGACCAGGTGTTGATTATGATGAAACCTTTTCTCCAGTGGCTATGCTTAAATCCATCCGGATATTACTTGCCATTGCTGCATACCATGACTACGAAATCTGGCAAATGGATGTTAAGACCGCCTTTCTAAATGGTGATTTAGAGGAGTACGTGTATATGACTCAGCCAGAGGGCTTCGTAGATAGTGGGAGCAGCGGAAAGGTGTGCAAGCTGCTTAAATCCATCTACGGGTTAAAGCAGGCATCGCGGAGTTGGAACATCTGTTTTGATGTGTCAAAGAGTTTGACTTCATCAAGAACATAGATGAACCCTGTATATACAAGAAGGTTGCAGAGAGTAAGGTTGTCTTCCTCGTATTGTACGTGGATGACATACTCTTGATAGGAAATGATGTTCCTATGCTGCACTCGGTCAAGCTCTTCTTATCACATAGATTCTCAATGAAAGATCTAGGTGATGCCTCCTGCATTTTGGGGATAAGGATCTATAGAGATAGATCCAAGAGGATACTGGGATTGTCCCAATCCAGGTATATTGACACCATACTAAAGAGGTTTAGTATGGAAGAATCCAAGCGTGGGAACCAACCCACGATCTCTGGACCCACTCTCTCCAAAGAGATGTCTCCCAAGACTGATTTGGAGAGAGCTCGCATGCAAGGGATACCCTATGCTTCGGCAGTAGGCTCTATCATGTACGCGATGCTATATACCAGACCCGATGTAGCATACTCACTAAGTGTAGTGAGTAGGTATCAAGCAGATCCAGGAGAGAATCACTGGACAGCTGTGAAGAACATTCTCAAGTACTTGAGAAGAACTAAGGAGTTGTTCTTGCTGTATGGTAACGGAGAACTCTAGGTGGAGTCCTTTACCGATTCAAGCTTCCAAAGTGGTAAGGACGACTCTAAGTCGCAATTGGGATTTGTCTTTACCCTCAATGGAGGGGCGGTGTGTTGGAAGAGTTCTAAACAGGAAACCGTTGTAGACTCGACGATGGAGGCTGAATACATTGCTGCAACGATGCTGCCAAAGGGGCTGTCTGGATGAAGAAGTTCATCACTGAACTTAGTGTGGTTCCATCCATTGAGCATCCAATACCTTTGTATTGTGATAACAATGGAGCTGTGGCTTTGGCCAAGGAACCCAGGTCCCATATGTTGGAGATAGTGCCCTCATAGTCAATTATTGGATCGCAGGTACGTGATTGCAATGATTGCGGAGGACCTATACCAGTAGGACAGTCTTACTCGAAATGATAGTATGCTATCTGGTTTGCCTTTATCAGTCGTGTACATGTTCAGGTGACTGATTGCATGTTACACTTTGATAGAGCCCTTAGGATCTTGCTTTACCACCAACAGTATGATGGCGATCATATACGTGAGAGTTGGGTGGTTTATACACATATCCTTAATTGTGGTCCCTAGTCGTGGGAGTTTCGAGACAGGGCATCGATACTCCGGAGTAGACTAGTGTGTACAGTCAAGACCCCGACGAGGGGCGGTGGCCGGTCTCACAAGCCACTGGTGTCAGTTAGATCACCTAAGATGTATACAGGTGCTCATTGGGTTATGAGTACACCGGACAGGACTCGCCGGGAATCTGCTAGTTAGTATTATATCTATCGTCAGATAGCAGTTCCCTGGTGACATGTGTACAGGTTAGTTCATCGACCTGAGGTCGTCATTTGTCTTGTGTGAGTTCCCACTGTGCTTTGATTTCTACCCTACCACGGCTCAAAGGAGTCGTGCAAACAGGTAGTTTTTGGGTACAGTCCCGAGCCATATGGAGGCACGTGAGCGGATCGGCAGGGGATTCGTCTCTCCCGGTATTGGGGGCGAGATCGTGCTGTGTCTAGGAGAGCCATTACAAAAAGCCCACGGCCGTGGCAGGAGATTTACTGGTAGGTACTCCAGTAGTATCTCAGGGTGTTATTGGGCTTCACTCCGACACGACTTATACTGCTCTTGGGGGTCTGACGTTACTAGCCCCCTAGGCAGATATGCAATACTCATAGACGAACGGACCGGACTGTATATACATTGTCACTGTTAGGCTCAGTAGGGTTTTCCGGATGAGTTCACTCATCGGCATCCCTTGAGGTCAGTCCATGGGCAGCCGTTACGCATTGCTAGTGCCGCTGACGGTTTGTGGTTAAACCCACTGCCAGGGTACTGACGAGTCATTAGAGTCCCCCATAGACAGTTTCCCAAGTTCGGGCGAAACGTTGTAGAGGCCGTATGGTTTTATGGCAGGGTTCGGAAAATGCACGTGCGTTTACGCACGTGTTATTTTTCGGGCAGATGATACTGGTCGGCTTTGGTTTAAGCCGGATCCGAGTATTATATTGAGTAGGTATAATATCTTTGTCTCAGTTGCATTTGTATTCGGTCGTAATACAAATGCGGGTATATTTATACAGTTTCGGGGTTATCCTGAAAGTCGTTTCAGGATCACTTTTGGAAGTTGCCAGTTTCCAGTTTTCTATCAGCCGTCTTTTAACATTCGGTTAAAGACGGATTTATCTTTTCTTGGATGAGAGTGAGTCATGCTTCTAGAAGGTTCTAGAAGGTTCTAGAATTTGGTGACAAGGTTAATGACTCATGCTTTGATTTCAAAGAGGTTTTGTTTTCCTTAAGATATTTTAGTTTGTGTTCACATATGATATTTTGCTTAAGGTTACTCTCTTTCTCCTACGGTCACCTCCTCCTCTTCTATAAGAATGGCCGGCCCTCTCTCTCCTCCACACTCTCTCTCACTTGAGTTTTTCATGGTTGTAAAAGATATGATAGTATTTGGAGTGCATGGAATTTTACAGTTCATTTCATTCCATCACCCAATTCCCTCGGCAACTTCATTAACCGATCGTCCACGGCTTTGGACGAAGTGAGACAAAGTCATCTACTCATTCTCTACATCATTCTTGGTCGTCTCTTTTAGCAAACTTGACGATCGAGTTGCCTCAAGTCAGAGGCGGGAGCCCGTTTAAAGAATCATCGATGTGGTGCAACCTCGACGAGGATATCGGAGATCGACGAGATCGGAGCAGCCGCAACGGAGCGTGGGATGATGGTTAAAGAACGAAGGACTCGGATCGTTCGGTATAACCTTTCTGCACTCTTTACAGTTTGTTAGTTTAGCAATAATGGCAGATCCGGGTTAAAGTATACGATAGCGCTAGTTAAAAGTTTTTTGTTCCGCATTTGGCGTCTGTAGACGGCCGGGGCGCTAGCGTAGACTTACAGTGGTATCAGAGCCTAACCATTTTGCTATACTAACTTGTGCTAACGCGTTTAAAATATCGATCGAACCGGAAATCAAAAACCGCAAAATTCCAACTTGACAGTTTCTGTTGATTTTAAATGGCCTCCTAAAATTTTTCTACACATCTCAGAATACTGTGCAGGCTTTTATTAGAACGACGTAGAAATTTGGGCACGTGATTCGATAAGACAGCCGCGAAAACGCGGTCAAACCTATGGTTTGACCGCTCTTCCGCGGCCAAACAGTGAGATCGTGGCCCCAAATTTTCACAGTGGGTTTCTGTTTGGAATTTGGGATTTTTGGTAAATATATTTTGGGCCCAGGTTTTGTTACTGTTCACCAGTAAGTCGTGGGACCCACTTTTTGATATTTGGTCGATCAAAATTTAAACACGTTAGTTTACAGTGCTTACATTATATCTCCGACCGGGAATGTCATTTGATCGGTAAACCGCGTCTGATTGCTATAGTTCTTTTAGACGGGTTTGCGAACGTGACATTCGCGTTGATGTTCTGTGTTGTGCTGTGATGTTGCGGATTTGTCGTGGTGGATAGCATTGTGCAATGGTAGTACAGTTTGTGTTTATTTGTACATTTGATATTGCGGGGCGAGCGTCCAACTTGTGGACTGCCGTCACTGCCTGTTGTATAATATTCTTTTGGGGCACGACCAGGTTGCGGTCGATGTACCTATTGTACTATTTTTCATTACTGTACTAGGTTTTGCCCCGCGACGGAGTGCACGGATAGCCGGGTTCTGGGGGGCAACGGGTCCGCATCTCATGGCTTTGAGAGGCAGAGGGGTCCCACTCTAGAATTGGCAGACTATTCGCCGCACTCGTAGGGGGTACAGGTTGACCCAAGGAGGGGTGCCCAAGATTACCGGATTCCGTGGAGTGCTGGGTGGTCCATTCACTATGCTGTAGGGGGCTGCCTCGCTTCAGGTTTTGGCGGGTAACTTTCCGCACCCGTAGGGGTCTAGGTTTCATTGCACAGGCTATCCACACGACAGGGGAACGTCGAGTTTCAGCAGCGGCTCTGTGAAACTCGGGGATCCCAGATTATCTGTATTGTTCTGTGATGCTTATTACTTTTCTGTAATGTTGCATACTATCACGCCTGGAGTGATTATTGTATATTGGTTTATATACTATTAGATGTTGTATATGTTTTACACCCGCGCTAGTCCAGTCCCCGCTCTGTCGTTAGTTAAGTAACCTAACGGGTGATTACGGGGCCCAGTGACGAATGCGGATGGCATATACGTACATTTTATTTTCATTCTTTTCTGGTGTGATTAAATCATGGGACTGCGTTGATTCTGATCAATGCAAAGGATAACAAACCTGTGTACAGTTGTTGGAACAAATTTAAAAAGTGTTGTTACAAAGACGTTTCCTTTTGTTATGCATAGCGGTATTCAGTGGAATATCCTGCACCTCATTCGACTGGGCAAGGGCCGATATCCCTTCACCGGGACTGACCCCTTGGGCAGAAGTTTGCGTCAGCGTAATAACTTCACTATAGTCGATTACAAGTTGCTTTGCATAGCGGTATTCAGTGGAATATCCTGCACCTCATTCCACGAGGAAAGAGCCGAGATCCCTTTACCGGGAGTCACCTCTTTAGCAAAAGGTTTTCGCCACTATATTTTAAAAAAGCTATCAGGTTCCTTCAGCGATATCAAGTTCACTACGTTAAAGGTTTTTCGCCAAAAACCAGCCGTAGCCCTCCGTCACTTCTTTTGGGTATTTAGTAGTATTCAAGCTATGCATTTTAGCCAAAGTTAAGGCATAGTGTTTGGTAGCTGCTGGGTATTCAATTGTTGCATAGATAGATGAGTTAGTTTGGGACAGTCGTTCTGCCGATTGGCCAAAGTCAGGGGCATGTGCGGGTGGGTTCAAATTGACAAGATAGTGACGGGTAGAACTTGGCATGTGACTTATGACACTTTGACCAAAGCCAAGGTTATAAGAGCATGGGGCAAAAATCATATCGGGAGTTTCTAAAGAAACTGAAACTTGCCAAGTATGCGCATACCTTCTGGAGTATGAGTAACGTGGATGCATTCCATCACGTTATCATGCGATGAGAGTTGGATCCCGATTCCCACTGATGAGTTGGTTTACTCTTCGGGTGATCCCGATTGATTCTTCTTTTGGTTTGGAGGAGAATTTGACAGGACAGTGGGAGGTTTCCGGATTAGATAAACAGATGACCATTCTGATCTAGGTTAGAGTGCACGCAGAGTGTTTCTTTTCTCTCTCTCTTTGGCAGCGACCTTTGACCGACCCTAGACTATGACTCAGTGACCAGGTTGACCGAACCTTCTTAAAATACTGGCTTTTGGATTGTCTAAGTTGCATAAGTCATTGCCACTCCTTCTTCTACCCTTTGCATTTCTCAGAACACCCGTATTACTACGGATATCCACTTCCATTGGATAGATCCATCGTATGGTTATATACGAACTCGAAGGGACTTCTTCGAGGATGGATCCAGGTTCAGGAGAAATAGAATTGGTTTATTCAGTTGTCTTTTATTATCACCTTCTCTCAGGTTGCGAGAGCTCCTTGGTTTAGGAGAGTACACCTATTACGCTTATTGGATAGTCTGATTCCAAACCATAGGCTGGTGCTGAAAGGTAGGGAATGAAGAAAACCAATTAGCCTAAGTAGGGTGTGCAGATGGTAATATGTAAAGACAAAATAAAGGGATTAGAAAGAGGGCAGAGTAAATTGCGACTGATATCATTCACGACCAAACCGCGTACTTCATCGCCACTCCTAATTCACCTTTAAAAGAATAAGGTATTATTCAGTTGTCTTTATCACCTTCTCTCAGTTGCGAGTACTCCTTGGTTTAGGAGGGTACACCTATTATGCTTACTGGATAGTCTTCTTCCAAACCATAGGCTGGTGCCGAACGGTAGGGAAGGAAGAAAACCATTTAGCCTAACAATGGTGTAAAGAAGGTAATGACTAAAGACAAATAAAGTGATTTGGAGAGATGGCAGTAAAATATACGGTTGAAGTCATGAATTGGATTATGGAAGAGGCATTGCTATGAATACCAGGATACCCCTACGAAACATTTTCATGTTTCAGTGCATTGTTAAAAGAAAAACTGTTTTCCCGATTAGACACTTACTCCAAGGGTATGTATTTACCAGGTTTCATTCTCATATCTGTATGGTTTTACAGATGATGAGTGGGAGTAAGATATTGGGAATTAGGTGATCATCCTCATTATATCGGAATTCGTTGTAATTGGTGATATTTGAGGAAATCGCCAGGGTACAGTTTTCAACCTACGACGCACAGGTTTTGAGTTGTTTAACTCAGCAAACTTATACAGAGTATTGTATGTTGTCCAAGTGTCCATCAGGACAAAGGGGTAGGTCCTCGTACTATGTTCTGTTTACTTATAACTTCTCTAGTATTTAGACGAGTGTTTCGTTGAAATACAAGGTCTAAGTTTTGAGAAGTTGTGGGTATAAGAATAAAGTAGAGAACCAGGTATCACAAGTATCGGGATTCTTCAAAGAGATCGAAGATGTAGATTCTTGTGATTGGTATTCAGATGATAGTGATGGTTTTGAGAAACGTGTTTCTCTTTCAGGTTGCTCATAATTGGATGGATTCCTAAGTTGAGTAATGCTGATTAGCCTCTTTCTATTAAGTTGATATGCACTGGAGACAGCTGCATGATTTGAATCTGGTTCCAATTAAATTAGTGCCAAAGTTTCTATATTGGATATAGAATAGTTCGTACCTTAAAAGATGTTAAGGTACGGGGAGTTGTCCAGCTTATGCTTAAAACCAGACTCTGGATAACTCAGGGCACGGTTCTGTAATGGCTGTTTGTGGGTTGACCCTGACTATGACGAGGGTTGATATTCTACCATTTGGAAGATCAATAGTGATATTGTTCTTGACTCGCCACAGTTTTAGTAAAATGGATCTTTTTCAGAAAACAGTAGTGGGAGTATGGTAGAACTGGAAGTGATTCCAGAACCGTGAACGATTACGGAAAATTTAATAGGACCTATACATTCAATCAGGTTTGACATTCCAATAGCCACTCCGCAGATATGGTAGGTAACCTCAGACACCCGAGAGGTACTTCGGTAGGCTCAAGGACGGTGACAGGGAGGTTCTTATCTACCCAGACTTGACACTACTGTTGTTCCAGGCTATGAGACCCGGTAGGAGGGTTGTCGTAGTCAGTGGGAGCAGCGGAAGCATAGTGGGCAAGATGCTTATATCTATTTATAGACTTGAGCAGTTATAGCGGAGATTGATCATCTAATTTTGATGTGACAGTCATGGGTTTGACTTCAATCAGAATAAGGGATGGATCAGTTAAGAAGGTAGTAGGGTGTGATGTCATGGTATCTGGATGACATACACAGAGTAGGAAGTAAAATTCATATACTACGATCGGTTATACTGTGGTCGTCACACAGTTGTTTCTCCAGACAGGATATGGATATAATATTTGACATTCTGGTTTCTAGATCTATGGTTTTAGATCTGGATTTGGGTAGTTTCCCAATGTAGGTACTTTGACAGTATTCTAATGGTTTTTAGAATAGATGACTCCTAGCATGGTGGTGTACCTGCAGGTGATGGAGTCACCCTCTCTAAAGGTGTCGTATAGACTAAAGGGGAGAGGGATGTGCATGATTGACAGATCACTTGCTTAGGCAGTTGAGTCAATCATGAGATGTCAAGTACCACACCAAAATGTTGGTTTTGCACTAGATGCAATAAGTTTGTATTAATCCAATCCTGGAGAAACATAAGGAAGCAGTTTTAGAACATAAGTGCATGTTCTACGGATTTGATGACGGCAGCCTCCTTCGGGAGACGGTTATCATTCCAAGCTTCAAAGGTGACATGGTTGACAGAGTGATTGTCAAAGTTATAGTTTTTCCCTCTGACGAAGAGGGACAGTATTATGGACAGGTGGTCCAAGAGGATACTGTGGGTGGCATGGTGCCGGATACTGATTAGGTACAGTGATCGATACAGTCTAAGAAGTTTGGATTTGGAGTTCATTTATGAACTAGGTCCCATCAGATATCCAGACATATTCTAAGACAGGTATTACTCAATTCGGGAGATGGCTTTCTCCGCGAACTTGAGATTTAGAGAGATATAGAAAGAAACTTCTAGGCGGATCCACTCACTACGGCTATTTCTCGAACACAATAGTTTTACAAACGGGCTTTGTGATACTGATTAGTAGAGGAGTTGGATGTTCGGTTTCACACGGGCTGTGAGTAGTCGACATCGCAATAATTAGCCTTGAGTGCAAGTGGGAGATTGTTGGAGATAGTGCCCTCATAGTCAATTATTGGATCGCAGGTACGTGATTGCAATGATTGCGGAGGACCTATACCAGTAGGACAGTCTTACTCGAAATGATAGTATGCTATCTGGTTTGCCTTTATCAGTCGTGTACATGTTCAGGTGACTGATTGCATGTTACACTTTGATAGAGCCCTTAGGATCTTGCTTTACCACCAACAGTATGATGGCGATCATATACGTGAGAGTTGGGTGGTTTATACGCATATCCTTAATTGTGGTCCCTAGTCGTGGGAGTTTCGAGACAGGGCATCGATACTCCGGAGTAGACTAGTGTGTACAGTCGAGACCCCGACGAGGGGCGGTGGCCGGTCTCACAAGCCACTGGTGTCAGTTGGATCACCTAAGATGTATACAGGTGCTCATTGGGTTATGAGTACACCGGACAGGACTCACCGGGAATCTGCTAGTTAGTATTTTATCTATCGTCAGATAGCAGTTCCCTGGTGACATGTATACATGTTAGTTCATCGACCTGAGGTCGTCATTTGTCTTGTGTGAGTTCCCACTGTGCTTTGATTTCTACCCTACCACGGCTCAAAGGAGTCGTGCAAACAGGTAGTTTTTGGGTACAGTCCCGAGCCATATGGAGACACGTGAGCGGATCGGCAGGGGATTCGTCTCTCCCGGTATTGGGGGCGAGATCGTGCTGTGTCTAGGAGAGCCATTACACAAAGCCCACGGCCGTGGCAAGAGATTTACTGGTAGGTACTCCAGTAGTATCTCAGGGTGTTATTGGGCTTCACTCCGACACGACTTATACTGCTCTTGGGGGTCTGACGTTACTAGCCCCCTAGGCAGATATGCGATACTCATAGACGAACGGACCGGACTGTATATACATTGTCACTGTTAGGCTCAGTAGGGTTTTCCGGATGAGTTCACTCATCGTCATCCCTTGAGGTCAGTCCATGGGCAGCCGTTACGCATTGCTAGTGCCGCTGACGGTTTGTGGTTAAACCCACTGCCAGGGTACTGACGAGTCATTAGAGTCCCCCACAGACAGTTTCCCAAGTTCGGGCGAAACGTTGTAGAGGCCGTATGGTTTTATGGCAGGGTTCGGAAAATGCACGTGCGTTTACGCACGTGTTATTTTTCGGGCAGATGATACTGGTCGGCTTTGGTTTAAGCCGGATCCGAGTATTATATTGAGTAGGTATAATATCTTTGTCTCAGTTGCATTTGTATTCGGTCGTAATACAAATGCGGGTATATTTATACAGTTTCGGGGTTATCCTGAAAGTCGTTTCAGGATCACTTTTGGAAGTTGCCAGTTTCCAGTTTTCTATCAGCCGTCTTTTAACATTCGGTTAAAGACGGATTTATCTTTTCTTGGATGAGAGTGAGTCATGCTTCTAGAAGGTTCTAGAATTTGGTGACAAGGTTAATGACTCATGCTTTGATTTCAAAGAGGTTTTGTTTTCCTTAAGATATTTTAGTTTGTGTTCACATATGATATTTTGCTAAAGGTTACTCTCTTTCTCCTACGGTCACCTCCTCCTCTTCTATAAGAATGGCCGGCCCTCTCTCTCCTCCACACTCTCTCTCACTTGAGTTTTTCATGGTTGTAAAAGATATGATAGTATTTGGGGTGCATGGAATTTTACAGTTCATTTCATTCCATCACCCAATTCCCTCGGCAACTTCATCAACCGATCGTCCACGGCTTTGGACGAAGTGAGACAAAGTCATCTACTCATTCTCTACATCATTCTTGGTCGTCTCTTTTAGCAAACTTGACGATCGAGTTGCCTCAAGTCAGAGGCGGGAGCCCGTTTAAAGAATCATCGATGTGGTGCCACCTCGACGAGGATATCGGAGATCGACGAGATCGGAGCAGCCGCAACGGAGCGTGGGATGATGGTTAAAGAACGAAGGACTCGGATCGTTCGGTATAGCCTTTCTGCACTCTTTACAGTTTGTTAGTTTAGCAATAATGGCAGATCCGGGTTAAAGTATACGATAGCGCTAGATAAAAGTTTTTTGTTCCGCATTTGGCGTCTGTAGACGGCCGGGGCGCTAGCGTAGACTTACACCCTCAGAAGTCCAGACATATTCTGAGGCGGTATCACCTGATCCGGGAGATTGTTGATCGACGCGAGATCGAGGTAAGGAGAGTTGACACGAAGGACAACACTGCGGATCCATTCACGAAGGCCATACCCCAGATACAATTTGAGAGACTCTTCGAGATGTTGGGTATGAGATAGTACAACACCTGGCCTTAGTGCAAGTGGGAGATTGTTAGTTATATATATGCCCTAGAGGCCATTGTTGTACATATGATGTATATTATAGTGGATGCTTGGATATATATAGAGAGGACTTTCTTGCTCGACATGATAGTATGCTATTTGGTTTCACTTTGTCTTAACATGTTGACTTGTATTAGTTTACTGTCTTACTCTCATATGTTGATAAAGCCCTTAGGATATGTACTCGACTACCAGGACTGTGATGCAGATCATACTAGTGGGGCCAGGGTAGTCCAAGAGTACATCCTATAACTGTTCCTAGTCGAGGGTGTATCGAGACAGGGCATCAATACTCCAGAGTAGACTAGTGTATACGCATCTTGACCCATATGATGGGCGATGGATAATCCCGTATCCATCGGTGTTTGACATCAAATATGGTGTACGGGTGCTCAGTGGAGACTGGATACACTGAACGGAATCGCCGAGAACTCCTAGATGGTATTATACCTATCGTCAGATAGCAGTTCTCCGGTGACACTGGTACAGGTTAGTCTGTAGACCCGAGATCGTCATAGAGTCTTGTGTGATTCCCACTGTGCTTTGATTTCCATCATACCACGTCCAAGAGGGCATGCAAAACTGTGGCTTTTGGGTACAGTCCCGAATCACATGGAGGCAATGAGCGATAGGAGGGGTTTCGTCTCTTCCGGTATAGGGAGTTGATGTTGTGCAATGTTCGATTGGCTATAACTGGAAGTCCCTGGCCAGGGCTGATATGGAGTGCTACTGGTAAGTGTTATCAGTAGTTTCTCAACCTGTTATGAGCCTCACTTCGACACGACTTATCGGTTACTGGGGTCTGACGTTTACCATCCCTAGACTGGATATGCGACATATCAGACGAAGAGACCGGACTGTACGGTAGTGTTACCGATTGGATTCACAGGAGAATGTACAGGCTTGCTTGTTGATCTTCTGATCGCTCAATACCTAGGTGGCTGTTACGTTTAGCTGACCGCTTGCAGCTTGTGGGTGTTTGATATGATCATCACCTACTGCCGGCGTATTGACGATTCTTTAGAGTCCTACACAGAGGTTTCCTGCCTCAGGCAAAACGGAGTAGGAGCACATATGTGATATGTGCGGGACCGAGAATAATATGATATGAGATACCGTATTCTATTCTCACGATATGAGATATCGGCCGGGTATATGAGATATAGCCGGGTCATCGGATCAAGTGTTGATTCGATGAAAGAGTACATGTTATATTAGTCAGTTATATGTAATATAGCCGGGTTATCGGATCAAGTGTTGATTCGATAATTTAATGTATAATTATATATGTGATATATTACATTACGTTATCTAATATAAGCTCGCTTTTGTTAGTTATATGTATGCCCTAGAGGCCATTACTGTACATTGGATGTATATTGTAGTGGATGCTGGGACATATATAGGGAGGACTTTCTTGCTCGACATGATAGTATGCTATCTGGTTGATCTTTACCTTAACGTGTACACTGATTGTCTCTTTGTTACATGTTGGTAAAGCCCTTAGGATGTGTACTTGACTACCTGGACTATGATGCGGATCATACTAGTGGGGACATGGTAGTCCATAAGTACATCCTTCAAAGTCCCTAGTCGTGGGTGTATCGAGACGGGGCATCGATATACCAGAGTAGACTAGCGTATACCTTCTCGACCCATACAGATGGGCAATGGATGATCCCATATCCATTGGTGTTTGACATCAGAGATGATATACGGGTGCTCAGTAGAGACTGGGTACACTGGACGGACTCGCCGAGAACTCCCAGATGGTATTATACCTTACGTCAGATGGCAGTTCTCTGGTGACACTGGTACAGAGTAGTCTGTTGACCCGAGATCGTCATAGAGTCTTGTGTGGTTCCCACTGTGCTTTGATTTCCACCTTACCACGTCCAAGAGGGCGTGCAAAACGGTGGTTTTTGGGTACGGTCCCGAGTCACATGGAGGCAATGAGCGATAGGAGGGGATTCGTCTCTCCCGGTATAGGGGGTTGATGTTGCGCTGTGTTCGATTGGCTATAACAGGAAATCCCTGGTCAGGGTTGCTGAGATTTACTGGTAAGTGTTACCAGTAGTTTCTCGAATTGTTATAGACCTCATATCGACACGACTTATCGAGCTATTGGGGTCTGACGTTTACCACCCCTAGGCGAGATATGCGACATATCTGACGACGAGACCGGACTGTACGGTAGTGTTACTGGTTGGATTCACTGGAGTGTGAGCGGGCTTGCTCGTCGATCTTCTGATCGCTCAATACCCGGGTGGCCGTTATGTTTAGCAGACCACTTGCGGCTTGTGGGTGCTTGATATGATCATCACCTGCTGCCGGCGTATTGACGAGTCTTTAGAGTCCTACACAGAGGTTTCCTGGCTCAAGCGAAACGAAATAGGAGCGCATATGAGATATGTGCGGGACCGAGAATAATGCGTGTATGTGATACCGTATTTCATTCTCACGATCAATGTGTCGAATGGTTGTATGCGATATAACCTAGTTATCGATTCAAGCGTTGATTCGATAAGCCGATACATTGTATACTAGTCGGTTGTGTGCGACATGACCGGATCATTGAATCAAGTGTTGATTTAATGATTTAATGCATATTTATATATTTGATATATTACTTTGCATTAACTAGTATTGGTTCACTTTAAATGGATTTTCTCACTTGTTTGTGCACATTGTATATATGATATATTTTTTGTGCACAAGATTGTATCATGTTTTGATGATACATGCTAGTTTGGTTTTGTGTAAAGATCAAACCATGGTTACATGATATTGGTTAGGGTTTTGTTTTATTCATTTATTTATTTATTTATTCTTTTTGGAAAATGATAAAGCATGAAGAGAAAATGGTGGTTAACTTTGTTGTATATTGAAGCTTCATGAAGCTTTTGACTTTGTGACCATTTTGTCTCATGCTTAACCCTAACCATTCCCACTAACCATGATTTGTTCTCTACACTTGACCATGGTTGAGACATGATAAGTATTCAATTTATTTTCTATTTTGAATTAACTTATCATATCATTATCATCTTCTTCTTCTTCTTCTTCAAGATGAAGAACCTTGAGTCCATCAATGGTGATTGATGGAAATGAGTGAGAAATCCAATTCTAAAGTCTACCCACTTCCTATTTCTTCATCCTCTACCTCTTACCAAGTAGTAGAGTGTGTTTTCTTCACAAGTTTCTTGACTTGGTGAAGTTGGAGCTTGATCTAGTGATGCTTCGACGTAGATCATCTTCGGCATCGTCGTCGATGACCTAGCCCGTCCATTCTCCGATGAAGCCGACGCTAGAGCCCGGGGTTCGACTTGGACAGCGAGGAGACTTCATTGCGGAGCTATGTAGGTGGAGCACCGGATCTACAAAGGTTGTATTTCCGTTATCTTATAGTTTAGTTGTAAACTAGCTCGCTTTATCGCCTAAACTTCTAGCCAACGATCTAGTCTAGGGTTTCTCGGCACCGTATTTTTGAAATTGGCATGGTTGATGCCTTGTGAGACCTTTTGAGAGTGCCTAGGAACCCTACAGCTTTATTGATTCATTTTTCTCACGGGATAATACATTGATATGTATGCGATATATGTTAATTGTATTATTTTCTTTTGTTACAAAATATATAGTATATGTGATATATAATATTGTAACATGTTAGGGTTACAAATTTAACAAAGGTTTAGGGTTTAAACTTGGTTAGGGTTTGGATCAGGGTTAGCTTTTGCATGAAGCTTCCATGAAGCTTCATGAAGCTTTGACTTTGTCTTAAGCTTGATATTTTGTGAAGATATTATTTAACCCAACCCAAACCTTAACCTCTAGTTAATTCTCTACAAGGGTTAAATCTATCATTCTTAACCCTTGGTTGGATTTGTAACAACAACACAATAATTCATTATTCATCACAAAAGGTTTCATCTTCTTCTTCCTCCTTGAAAAGCTTACTAGCCTTTGTGTTTGTGATGATATAGTGTGAGAAATTGAAAACAAAAGAGAGCATAATTCCTACTTCATCATCCTCATCTATTCTAGTCACTTAGATTAGGGTGTTCACTTCTTTAATAAGTTGTTTAGTGAAATGTAAGCTTGGGTTAGAGATTCTTCAAGGTAGATCATCTTAGATCATGAAGACTACAAGCAAGGTGTCTCATTTACCTCATGGAGCCACTCGAGAGTCGGAGTTCATGATGATCGCAGCGAAGGGACCTCAACACGAAGCTTATGAAGCGAAGGAACGGACTACAAAGATTGTAATCCCTATCTCTTAGAAGTAAAGTTGTTTACTTGCTCAATGTTTACCCTAATCCTCTAGCAAAGATCCTTGCTTTAAGTTGTTCGGCACTTAAAAAATTTGATTTTGGCATGGTTGATGCCTTGTAGAACCTTGTTCTTGAAAGTCCACGTTGCCCACCCCGGTGCTTGTGGGGAGGCGGAAAACGGAATAAAAATCGGATTTTTATCATGCTAGGCAACATGGACTAACTAAGGAGGATCTTTGCTAAACAAAAACTAACTAAAAGCTAACTAGATTTAGCTATAGGGTAGAAAGGTTATACCTTGGGCTTTATGTTCTTCTCTCCTTGCTCCTTGGAGTGGTAGAAAGGGATCACCTTGTCGCCTTCTCTAGTCGAAGAAGGATCCACCCGAGAGCCTCAACCTTTGGCTTCAACTTCAAGATAGAAGTAACTAAGGTGCTAGAAGTGCTAATCCTAGAACCCTAGATGAGAGTAGAGATTATCTAGAAGAGGTTTTCTCAAGTTCAAGTGTTTCTCAACACATGAGAGGGGAGAGCTTGAGAGAGAGGAAGAGGAGGAGAGAGAATGAATATGATAGAATTTAGAGAATAATGAAGCATTCTCACATATATGTGTGAATTATTGTAAATTGATAATTAGTGAGATAATTGTCATGGCTTAATCAAGACATGACCATTATCATTTCATATTTAATGCTAATTGCAAGGATCAAAGAGCATCTTTTATATGGAATGATGATGGTCAAAGTGTCAACCTAGGTCAACAAGTCAAGAGTGGTCAAAAAGTCATCAATCCTAACCATGCACAATTATATATAACTAATATCAATTAACCATAATACACACATAAGCATTAGGGTTAGCAAAATGACAATGGTCATTAACCCTAATCAAAGTCCTCTCCCTCTGTCTCAATCAACTGTGCATACGCACCCGTATTCGTGATCCGAGGAACACGAATACAAAGAGATAAAACCAATCCCAAATCATATAGTAGGATCTGGCTTAAACCAAAGCCCGCTAGTATAAGCTGTCCGGACAGCAAACGTGCACAAGTGCGCGGATGTGAACGAACCCTGTCGCAAAACCATGCGACCTCTACTCATTTTCCTAAAGGCGAATAGCTCTCTGTGTGGGACTCTAAAGACTTGACACTACGCTGGCAGTGGGTTTAACCACAGACCGCAAGCGGCACTAGCTGTACTCAACGGTCCCCAGGTAGATGCCGATAAGAAGACTGACGAGGTGACCCCATCAGAACTCCTACTGAGCCTGTTTGTGACAGTCTCCGTACAGTCCGGTCTGTTCGTCTGATACATCGCATGGCGGGCCTAGGGGGGCGGTGAATGTCAGTCCCCTAATAGCGGTACAAGTCGTGTCGGAGTGTAGCCCAGAACACCCTGAGATAACACTGGAAACCTACCAGTATATCTCGCTTGCCCTGGCAAGGGACTACTTGTGTAATGGCTCTCCTGGACATAGCGCGATGTCAACCCCCAATACCGGGAGAGACGAATCCTGTCTAACCGTCACTGCCTCCAAGTGCTTCGGGACTGCACCCAAAAACTACCTGTTTGCACGACTCCTTTGAGCCGTGGTAGGGTAGTAATCAAAGTGCAGTGGGAACACACTCGAGGCGAAATGACAGTGTCAAGTCAGCGGACTAAGCTGTACTCATGTCACCTGGGAACTGATAACTGACGATAGGTATAATACCAACCAACAGTTCCCGACGAGTCCTGTCCAGTGTACTCATAACCTAACGAGCACCCGCATACTATCTCAAGTACGACGTACTGACGGCTGTGGGACAGACCGTCTCTCCCGCTGGGATGAGAAGCGCATACGCTAGTCTACTCCGGAGTATCGATGCCCTGTCTCGATAGTCCAACGACTAGGGACCTGTATAAGGATGTGCTTATGGATTACCCAGCCCCCACGAGTGTGAGCGCCATCACAACGCTGGTAATCAAGCAAAGATCCTAAGGGCTCTACTAATATGTATATATAAGCGATATGCTAAAAGAAACACATGCACATATTGAAGTATAGACAAACCAAGTAGCATACTACCATTTCGAGCAAGATTGTATATACAACTGTGAATATCCCAAGCTTCCATCAAGTAATATACAAACTAGTATGATACAGTAATGGCCTCTAGGGCATATACACTAACAATCTCCCACTTGCACTAAGGCCATGTACTGGCGTATCGAAGACCTATCATCTCGATCAGCCGCTCGAACTGAGTCTGGGGCAAGGCCTTGGTGAATGGATGTGCCGTGTTATCTTCTGAAGCAACCCTCCGAACCTCGATCTCCTGGCGATCCACGATCTCCCTGATCAGGTGATACCGTCTCAAGATGTGTCTGGATTTCTGATGGGACCTGGGTTCCTTCGCTAAAGCTATAGCCCCGTTGTTGTCGCAATACAGAGGTATTGGGTCAACAATGGACGGAACCACCTGAAGTTCTTTTAAGAACTTCCTCATCCAGACAGCTTCTTTTGCGGCATCAGATGCAGCGATGTATTCCTCTTCCATAGTCGAGTCAGCAACGGTTTTCTGTTTGGAGCTCTTCCAACACACCGCCCCTCCATTGAGGGTAAAGAAAAAACCTGACATAGACTTGGAATCATCCTTGTCACTCTGAAAGCTGGAGTCAGCAAAGGCCTCAATCTGGAGGTCTTTTCCGCCATACACCAAGAACATCTCCTTAGTCCTTCTCAGGTACTTGAGAATGTTCTTTACCGCTATCCAATGTTTCTCCCCAGGGTTTGACTGATACCTGCTTACCACACTCAGTGCATAAGCCACATCTGGTCTGGTACACAATATCACATACATTATAGAGCCTACCGCAGAAGCGTAGGGTATAATAGACATGCGATCCCTCTCCAAATCAGTCTTGGGAGACATCTCTTTGGAGAGGGTGATCCCGTGACAAGCCGGTAGATTACCACGCTTGGAATCTTCCATACTGAATCTCTTCAGTATGGTGTCGATGTACCTGGACTGTGAAAGTCCTAATATCCTCTTGGATCTGTCACGGTAGATCCGGATACCCAGAATGTATGAGGCATCACCCAGGTCTTTCATGGAGAACCTGTGTCATAAGAACCCCTTGACAGATTGTAGCATAGGAATGTCATTTCCTATTAAGAGAATGTCATCCACGTATAAAACGAGGAATACTACAGTTCTCGCTACAAATCTACAATAGATGCATGGTTCATCTGGATTTTTGATAAAGCCAAATTCCTTGACCGTCTCATCAAAACAGATGTTCCAACTCCGCGATGCCTGCTTTAGTCCATAAATGGACTTAAGCAACTTGCACACCTTTCCGCTGCTCCCACTCTGAATGAAACCCTCTGGCTGGTCCATATAGACACACTCCTCTAAATGTCCATTTAGAAAAGCGGTCTATACGTCCATCTGCCAAATTTCATAATCGTGGAAGGCAGCAATGGCAAGAAGGATCCGAATGGATTTCAGCATAGCTACTGGAGAAAAGGTTTCGTCATAGTCCAAACCAGGTCGCTGACGAAAACCCTTTGCAACCAGTCTAGCTTTATAGGTCTCAACCTGTCCATCTACACCAATCTTCCTTTTGAAGATCCACTTGCATCCTACGGGTTTTACCCCATCTGGAGCAATGTCCAACGTCCATACTTTGTTGGTGTACATGGACTCTATTTCGGTCCGCATTGCATCCAGCCATTTTACCGAGTCGACGCTCTGAATGGCTTGCTGGAAGCTAGTAGGCTCATCACAATCTACGATGCAATCCTCTCTATCCCCGTCTATGAGAAAACCGTAGTATCTCTCGGGCGGATGAGACTGCCTACTACTCCTGCGGAGTGGCGTGGGAATGTCCTGATCTTTCGAACCCTCTGGTTCTACTAAGCTTTCAGTAATAGCTCGTGGTTCTGGAATTTCTTCCAGTTCTATTGCGCTCCCACTTATTTCTTTTTCTATGAACTGGTGTTCTAGAAAGTGGGCATGGCGAGAAACAAAAACCTTTTGTTCATCTTCGCAATAGAAGAAATATCCCTTAGAGTTCTTTGGATATCCCACAAACTTGCACTGTACTGAGCGTGCCTCGAGCTTGTCCGCATGCTGCTTTTTTACAAAAGCTGGACATCCCCATGTCTTAATATGATTAAGATAGGGTCTCTTCCCACACCACATCTGATATGGTGTAGTAGGCACAGTCTTAGTTGGAACTCGGTTCAAAAGATATGCAGCTGATTCTAGCGCATATCCCCAGAACGATCGCGGCAACTCAGCGTTACTCATCATGGACCGTACCATATCCAATAGGGTTCGGTTCCGTCTCTCCGATACACCGTTATGTTGCGGAGTGTATGGAGGAGTAAGCTGAGAGAGAATTCCATTCTCTTTTAAGTAACCCAGGAACTCGGCACTCAAGTATTCACCACCTCGATCAGATCTCAGTGCCTTGATACTTTTGCCTGTTTGTTTTTCTACTTCATTCTTGTATTCCTGGAATTTTTCAAAAGCCTCGGATTTATGTTTCATTAAGAAGACATATCCGTACCTTGAAAAGTCATCCGTAAAAGTAATGAAGTAAGAATAACCGCTTCGTGCATGCGTAGACATTGGACCGCACACGTCGTTGTGTACGAGTCCCAAGAGCTCGCTCGCTCTTACTCCGTGTCCAGTGAACGGAGTCTTTGTCATCTTTCCTTTGAGACAGGATTGACAAGTTGCATACGATTGATATTCGAACGGATCCAAATATCCTTCTGTATGTAACTTAGTCAACCTTCTCTCATTGATGTGACCCAGTCTACAATGCCATAAGAAAGTTTTATTGATTTCTGGAGACTTTCTTTTGTGTGTATTCTGGACATTGAAAATCTGTGGTTGGTTCAATACGTATATACCGTTGTTTAATGTACCTGACCTAATCAAAACTTGATTAAGGTGAATGTTCACTACATTACTTACAAATGCAAATTCATAACCTTCTTTAGATAATAAAGATACAGAAATGATATTACAGGTTGCATTTGGTACAAAATAACAACTACGCAAAACCAAAAAGTGTCCATCTGACAATCCCAGGTGATAGTCCCCCACGGCCTCAGCATCCATGCTAGCTCCGTTTGCAACTCTGAGGGTCATGTCACCTGCCTTCAAAACTCTACGCTTTCTCAACGCCTGCAAAGAATTACAGATATGAGATCCTGATCCGGTATCCAATACCCAGGATGTAGAGTTTATCGATAGACAGTTTTCAATAACATACACACCTGAAGCTGAAGCCGCAACTCGCTTCAAATCCTGGGTTCTGGCCTTCCAAGCCTTGCAATCCTGTTTCCAGTGTCTACTTCTGTGACAGTAGATGCATTCTTCCTTCCCCACCAGCTTTCCCGCTACCTTTGTTGCCTTTCCTTTTCCCTTCGTATCCACTTTACTGACACCGCCTCTTGGTTTGGCGGGGGCTTTCTTCTTCTTACCCTTGGCTTTTGCCCTGGACCTAGAAGAGGAAGATCCTCCTACAAACAAAGTGGATGTCTCCCTACTCTTCTGTAGGGTGCCCTCAGCACTCCTCAACATGTTCAGAAGTTCGGAAAGTTCAACCTCCTTTCCTTGCATGTTGAAGTTTAGGATAAACTGGGCGTAAGTGGAAGGAAGGAACTGGAGAATCAAATCAGTATAGAGTTCATTCTCCAACGTGGTCCCAAGGTCCGCAAGCTCCTCTATGTAGCCAATCATCTTAAGCACGTATTCCGCTACCGATGATCCGACGGCCAATCTTGCCAAAAATAGCTTCTTCGACACTTCGTATCTGGCGATACGAGACTGCTCTCCATACAGTTCTTTTGTATGGAGAAATATGGACTCTAGGTCCATATTCTCGTGCCTCCTCTGATGTTCGTTGTCCATCGAGGCAAGTACGAGGCATTTGGCCTTCGCGCAATCTATCTCCCATGTCTTACGGATTTCTATATCCGCGACGCTGGAGGTGGGACCTGGGACAGGGGGAGCTTTGGTGGTAAGGATATACCCCAACTTGTCGTAAGTGATTGCCATCTTGACATTCCTGAGCCAATCTTTGTAGTTTGGCCCTGTCAGTATGTTTTTATCTAGTAATAACTTAAGTCCGGTCATGTTGAATGGTCGCTGCAATTAGGAGAGAGAAAAGAAACACTTTAGCATGATGCTCTTGCAAGTTTAGAGTGGTTTTTAGTTTGTCTAAACAGGATGGCTCCCACTGTCTCTCGAATCCCTTCTCAAACCGTAAAGAAAGAATTAGTCGGGATCAATCTCACCGTACAATACTTGCTTAACCGTTCAGCCAGGCCAGTGTCGGTACTTCGAGGGAGGTTTTCCAACGCTTTCGCGAAGTTCCTTAATTAAGTAACCTCTTTTCCCTGTGGGCGTAGCCCCGCTAACACCTTTTTAGACACCTACTAGGTTTATAGCATTGATCGTTAAGTGAGAACTTTCCTGAGGAGTAGCATATACTCACAGTAGGATCGGGATCCAAATATCATCGCGTGATAAAACCGAAGGAATCCTACCAGAATTATCACACTCCAAATGGTATGCAGCGCTAGCAAGTTTCAGTACTTATGAAACTCCCGATGTGGATTTTTGCCCCATGCTCTTATGACCTTAACTTTGGCCAAAATATCATAAGTCACATGTCAAGTTCTACCCGTCATTCTCCTGGTTAATTTGGACCCACCCGTACCTACCCTTGACTTTGGCCAAAATGACAGCACGACTGTCCCAAACCAACGCATCTACCTATGCTGCACATGAATACCCAATAGCTACCAATCACTATGCCTTGACTTTGGCCAAAATACATAGCTTGAATACTTTTTGACCATTCATGTGGAATGACGGAGGGCTACGAATGGGTTTGGCGAAACCGTGAACGTAGTGAACTTGATATAATCGATGGAACGAGATAGCTTTTAAAAGGAGTGGTTCAAGCTCCGCGTTTAAAAGTTTAGTTTTGAAAAGAACCGAGTGGTTTTCAAAGTGTTCCAATCGACTTTTACTTGGTTTATTTTCTTGCATTAGTTCTTTTAATGCGTCCCATCATTTAATCCTACCATTGCAGAAAACAACCAAAATATGACGCACGCTTATGCCATTCGCATTCGCCACGGGGCCCCGTCATCACCCGTTAGGTTACTTAACTAACGACAGAGCGGGGGCTGGGCTAGCGCGGCTGTAAAACATAAGCAACGCCTAAATAGTTATCATATATAAATATATAGCAATGATAGACATTACAGATCACAGATGAATACATTGGATATACTAGGAATCCGCAATACGTTCGAGCCTGCAACGAAAAGCGGATTACACGGTCGCGGTGAATAGCCAAATACCCCACCCAAGACCCCTACGGGTGCGGCAAACTACCCGCCAAGCACACGAAGCGAAGCAACTTTCCTCAACACCGTGAGTAGGCCACTCGGCACTTCGAGATACCCGGTAGTTTGTGCACCCCTCCATGGGTCTATCCTAGGAGCAAAAACAGTAAAAAGAATTATACAATGACGGCTACAACCCCGACCCGGTTGTGCGGCCATACAAATAATATTACATCAATTTACATGTTACATGAATGAAAGAAAAAAGAAACACTCATCTCACATCCACCCCGGCTATTCACCCGCGACAATCCGACGCATTCATATACACATACCATCAACAAACACAGATCACAGATATGTATAACCTCCACTAATCGATATATAGCGATTAGCCGACGTTCAATACATATAAACATCACAGATATAACCCATTAGTCAAAGTGTAGTGAAGTTCGATCAAAAATACGGATTTATAGGCCCCCAAAAACAAATTTCTTTTCTGGAAAACCTGGGCACAAATAAACCATCTTAAAAATCCCAAAACCATGTCAGAAGAACACTGCATCAAACTCGATCCAGAACCGAGTCAACTCGGCCGCGGTTCCGCGGCAATAGCTTGCTATTGCCGCGTAACCGCGGCGCTTTGAACGCTTCACTGGACCGGATTTGGTGAGTTTCTTAACAAAACCCTGAGATGATTTTTGACGTATGATTTTTTTATTTTTAGAGCAGAAAAAATTTCAACAGAAACTTAGGGTTTTGTATTTTTAGTTTTGTGATTTTTTCCGATTGAACTTCCATATACTTTACTACCTAGCTAGTTTATGTTTAGTTAGGCTCTGATACCACTGTAAGTCCACGTTGCCCACCCCGGTGCTTGCGGGGAGGTGGAAAACGGAATAAAAATCGGATTTTTATCATGCTAGGCAACATGGACTAACTAAGGAGGATCTTTGCTAAACAAAAACTAACTAAAAGCTAACTAGATTTAGCTATAGGATAGAAAGGTTATACCTTGGGCTTTATGTCCTTCTCTCCTTGCTCCTTGGAGTGGTAGAAAGGGATCGCCTTGTCGCCTTCTCTAGTCGAAGAAGGATCCACCCGAGAGCCTCAACCTTTGGCTTCAACTTCAAGCTAGAAGTAACTAAGGTGCTAGAAGTGCTAATCCTAGAACCCTAGATGAGAGTAGAGATTATCTAGAAGAGGTTTTCTCAAGCTTAAGTGTTTCTCAACACATGAGAGAGGAGAGCTTGAGAGAGAGGAAGAGGAGGAGAGAGAATGAATATGATAGAATTTAGAGAATAATGAAACATTCTCACATATATGTGTGAATTATTGTAAATTGATAATTAGTGAGATAATTGTCATGGCTTAATCAAGACATGACTATTATCATTTCATATTTAATGCTAATTGCAAGGATCAAAGAGCATCTTTTATATGGAATGATGATGGTCAAAGTGTCAACCTAGGTCAACAAGTCAAGAGTGGTTAAAAAGTCATCAACCCTAACCATGCACAATTATATATAACTAATATCAATTAACCATAATACACACATAAGCATTAGGGTTAGCAAAATGACAATGGTCATTAACCCTAATCAAAGTCCTCTCCCTCTGTCTCAATCAACTGTGCATACACACCCGTATTTGTGATCCGAGGAACACGAATACAAAGAGATAAAACCAATCCCAAATCATATACTAGGATCTGGCTTAAACCAAAGCCCGCTAGTATAAGCTGTCCGGACAGCAAACGTGCACAAGTGCGCGGATGTGAACGAACCCTGTCGCAAAACCATGCGACCTCTACTCATTTTGCCTAAAGGCGAATAGCTCTCTGTGTGGGACTTTAAAGACTCGACACTACGCTGGCAGTGGGTTTAACCACAGACCGCAAGCGGCACTAGCTGTACGTAACGGTCCCCAGGTAGATGCCGATAAGAAAACTGACGAGGTGACACCATCTGAACTCCTACTGAGCCTATATGTGACAATCTCCGTACAGTCCGGTCTGTTCGTCTGATACATCGCATGGCGGGCCTAGAGGGGCGGTGAACGTCAGTCCCCTAATAGCGGTATAAGTCGTGTCGGAGTGTAGCCCAGAACACCCTGAGATAACACTGGAAACCTACCAGTATATCTCGCTTGCCCTGGCCAGGGACTACTTGTGTAATGGCTCTCTTGGACACAGCGCGATGTCAACCCCCAATACCGGGAGAGACGAATCCTGTCTAACCGTCACTGCCTCCAAGTGCTTCGGGACTGCACCCAAAAACTACCTGTTTGCACGACTCCTTTGAGCCATGGTAGGGTAGTAATCAAAGTGCAGTGGGAACACACTCGAGGCGAAGTGGCAGTGTCAAGTCAGCGGACTAAGCTGTACTCATGTCACCTGGGAACTGATAACTGACGATAGGTATAATACCAACCAACAGTTCCCGACGAGTCTTGTCCAGTGTACTCGTAACCTAACGAGCACCCGCATACTATCTCAAGTACGACGTACTGACGGCTGTGGGACAGACCGTCTCCCCCGCTGGGATGAGAAGCGCATACGCTAGTCTACTCCGGAGTATCGATGCCCTGTCTCGATAGTCCAACGACTAGGGACCTGTATAAGGATGTGCTTATGGATTACCCAGCCCCCACGAGTGTGAGCGCCATCACAACGCTGGTAATCAAGCAAAGATCCTAAGGGCTCTACTAATATGTATATAAAAGCGATATGCTAAAAGAAACACATGCACATATTGAAGTAGAGACAAACAAGTAGCATACTACCATTTCGAGCAAGATTGTATATACAACTGTGAATATCCCAAGCTTCCATCAAGTAATATACAAACTAGTATGATACAGTAATGGCCTCTAGGGCATATACACTAACAGTTCTAGTGCCTAGTAACCCTACACACACTTGCACAAAATAAGGGTAAATGGAGAGTTGTTGTTTCTTCTTAAACTCCACACTTGCACAAAATAAGGGTAAATGGAGAGTTGCTGTATAGTAGAGAGCTATTTATAGGAATACGCCGCATTTAATTAATAATATGAGGGCGGGTTCCTGGAACACGCCCCCATTTAATTATTGAAGAGGGCGGGTTCTAAGAACCCGCGTATAATACAACTGAAAACTGATGTGAGAAGACACTATAATACAACTGAAAAATATGAGGGCGGGTTCCTGGAACACGCCCTCATTTAATTATTGAAGAGGGTGCGTTCTAAGAAACCGCTCTCTTCGTTCTGATAATACAACTATAACAAAATGATGTGACAAGACACTATAATACAACCGACACAAAATGATGTGACAAGACACAAAATGATGTGACAAGACACAAAATGATGTGACAAGACACTATAATATGGGAATCCAACAAATATGAGGGCGGGATCCTGGAACACGCCCTCATTTAATTATTGAAGAGGGCGGGTTCTTAGAACCCGACCTCTTCGTTCGATAAAATGATGTGACAAGACACAAAATGATGTGACAAGACACTATAATACGGGAATCCAACAAATATGAGGGCGGGTTCCTGGAACACGCCCTCATTTAATTATTGAAGAGGGCGGGTTCCTGGAACACGCCTTCTTTCATAAAAATAAAAAACTGATGTGACAATACTAATCGTTGAAGAGGACGGGAACCCGCCCTCCTTTCCCTATAAAACCCCGCCCTCTTCAATGTGGTTTTCGTCAAATTAACTCTTTCGTCAAATTAACTCTGTCCAAAGTCCCTTCTCATATCTAAAATCGTATCAATGGAGAATCAACCATTCGACAAATCTCTGCTCGTTGATCAAAACGAACACAGATCTTTTAATATATTACATGGAGAGGAAAGATTCAAAACTTATTAAATTTGTTTTAATTACCCCTTTCCTTTAATTCTAATATTTCAAAATAACATTATTTAATTTTGCAGGATGGAGATAATCTCACCGTCGTCACCCATAGTTCTGACAAGTGGATAGTTACCGACCAGCGAATAACCGAGAGGCTTCGAAGGGCCGGATTTTATGAAGCTTCATTGCTTCGTCATATCCAAATCGACCACGCCCTCGTTGCCTCTCTAGTTGAGCGCTGGAGAAAAGAGACCCACACTTTTCATCTAAGATGGGGTGATGCCACTATCACACTCCAGGATATTGGCCTCTTACTCGGTTTACGGGTCAATAGGCTTGGATTGGTCGGAGGAAAAATTATTGGTCCAGATACCGACCACCCATACTGGGATACATATGCCGAGTCTGCTTTCGGACAGGTAAAATAATTCATTTTGTTTCCCCTCTTTAGTGTACCTATTGCATGTTGTACATTATTTCTAGCTTTAATATTTCACAAAAAATGCTAATATCAGGCACCAGGAGGCTACAGTAAGGGGTATAAGATCAGTTTAAACTGGCTAAAAGATACATTTACTAATATCCCTGATGAAGCCACTGATGAAGTCTTGGATAGACATGCACGTGCCTACATTCTGTACATGATCGGTTCTTGGTTGATGCTGGACCAATCGGCAACGCATGTCCATCCGTTATACCTTGGCTTCCTTACAGACTTTGATTTGTGTGGCCAAAATGCTTGGGGAGCAGGGGTCCTGGCCTTTCTTTACAAAGAACTCGATAAGGCATGTGCTCCAACGAAGAATAAAATTTGTGGCTGCATTGCATTACTTCAGGTAAATTTCTTGTTTTTTCACAGCTAGAAATTTGCAAAATTTTAATATTGGTTCTCTCTCTTATCATCTGACACTTTATTTATAGATTTGGTCATGGGAGTATATGTGTATGGGAAGACCGGATCGAGTTAAAATAACTGTCTTGGATACCCCTGGAAAGCCGCTCGGCTCTTGGTGGAATGGCAAGAAAGCGTATAAGGCTCCTCGTCGAGTGCTTAGGTACTATAGAGATGAGTTGGATCGCATGGAGACGACTCAGGTAACCATAACTTAGGTAATTAAGTTTGTTTTAAAATTTTGAAATACCTTCATCACAATTTTTGTACTATGTTATTTGCGCAGTTCACATGGACGCCTTATACAGCAGATCGTCTGCAAAGATTACCCGGCATCTGTATCGAAGGAGAGGCCCACTCCTCTGCATTAATATCATTGTGATGCACCTCCCGGACCGGGTGTTGCGACAGTTTAATAGATCGCAACATATTCCTGTTCCGCCGCCCTCGCCTATGACAATAAAGGGAGACATGCGAGGAGAAAAGGCGGAGCGTGATTGGAGGGAGTGTCACGACCCGAGAATTCGACTCGTGACCGGCACTTAACCACGCAACGTCTACAGGCGTAACGCAGCTAAGTAAGCCGAACCCAGAAATCAAAACCAATAAATATAGAGTGATTTTAAAACCTTTGTAAAAGCAATAGTAAATGTCTGAAAAACTTCCATTTATTTAGTAGAAATCCCTTTCAAGTTCAAAAGTTATGAGTTTTATAATTTTGGTAACATTTCCTCTTTAAAACATTAGTCCCGAAAGTCGGGTAAAACTAAGGTGTGGCGGAAACAACAAGTGACGAGAATAAAGCATCACAATATGATATACGACGCCGTAGCGAAGAATACACAGTAAAACAAGGACAATATCATAAAAGATAAGACTGCATAAAGTAACGTCGGCTCACATGCGAGCTCGACCCCAGAATATAAAATCATACATATCGTCCTCACAACTGTCTCTAAGTCAATACATAAGGTAGATGGAGAGTACTAGATACATCAATATACAACTGAAAGATAACAGATACCGTACAAAACCCACCTAAACAGCAAAAGGGCTATCTCTGCTCAAAAGGGGTATCTGTGCCAAAAGATGAGGAAACAGCCAGCCGTGACTACTCCCAAGGGCAACCTGCAAACACTGTGGCACAACGGGGGTGAGTTGCCAACTCGTGAATAGAGATAACATATAAAGGTGATCGCAGGCATGCACATATAGCGTGGCTCTACTAATGCCAGCAGATGATATCAATGCATGTCAACAGTGGATACAGTAGTAATGCATGTACTCTAACAGGTAAATGCCACAGGATGAGATGTATAGTAATCAATACTGAGTATGGGATAAATAATATCTACATGGACTATGTCAACATGGAAAGCAATGATCGGTGCCTCAAACTGCACCCAAATCCCACATATACTCAGGCGCCGGCACACCCATCGGCCCTCAAATCCTGTATATCTCGGAGGAATCACGAGTGCCCAACATCGGCACCCAAAACATCATAAAATACCCGTGTCCAGCATCGACACGTAAATCCTCAAATATCGGGCGCCGTCAATCTGGACCGGCCCCACGGGGTCCGTCTGCGGTATCGGCCCTCGGCCCCGGCAGCACGGTCATCCCGCATCCATCACTCGACTCTGGTCAGTATCCTCCGGACAACTGCCAGGTCCAACCAATCACCGGTAGGTACTCGCCCGCCTCCAGGCTCAATCGGCAAATCCCATCGATCGTCTCGCCGAGGGGAACCATACCGGGCCCACCACGAACCCGCAAACGGAACATCCACTCCTCGAATCGGGTTTCAAGCACACGTCTCAGCACCGAGAAAACGCGTGGTGGACACACCAAAATATCATATCACGAGGTACCGGGTTTTCAAAATAGCGTATCTTTCCTTAAATAATTCCACGGTCCTCAAAACAGAAATCACATGAAAATCATATCAATCACATGTAAGATGAACTACAGCAATAATACAACAGTATAATCATGGCAGTTCTACAGTGAGTGTGGCATGGCAATTACTAACGGTGTGTGTGTAGCATGTAAATAGTGCTCGTGCAACATAAACCGTTAGTAATAGTGTGGTGTTCTATCAGTTCTAGCATATATCAATAACACATAGCAGGGAAATGCAATATGAGATGGCAGTCCATAGGTAAATACAATATGTAATACTGAGATCCTATCAGCCCTGACGCATAACGCCATGCGGGCGATATCCCCGTAGATGTGAAATCTACTCACCGTGTCTCGCGCTAAGTGTATCCAACCACTTGCTTGCCCTTCTTCGCAGCGTCCGTCTCACTGGCCTGCGAACCTAGAATCACATACACATATCACATATAAGCTTAAGTCACAAAACGCGACATTATAATCCAACGAGAAACCTGTGTCGCAAACCAATCGCGCGTGGGCGCGATACGCTAAAACGTGTACTCACGCGCCACAAAACTACCCCGACGCGCCGCGATACGCAGAACCCAAACCTACTCACGTATCACGCGTGTCGCGAAGGTTTAGAAAAACGGCAAAACAGGTATTTGGTCCCAGATTTTCCTACAGAATTGATCTTAAAAATATATATATACCAAAACACTACCCACAGTAGCAGACACCCACTGGACCAAACCCCAACCCAAACCCTACCCATCTGGCCGCAATTGGCGGCCAGAATGAGGAAATTGGCGGCCTACTGTAGCTGTATGGGGGTCGGGTTTCACCTGGTGCATCATCTCTACTCCACTACACTACAGTCTTCCCAAAATCAATCTGCACTCACCGAGTTGATAGCAGTTCCAGAAAACTCACATTTTGCCCAAATACGACATTTTGCATCACACAAGAAACTGGTGGTATTTTAGTGTAATCGGGGTTCGACTAAGTTACAATGGCCTCAACAGACCACAATCATCCAACTGGAACTAATCTACACCTCACTAGCACAAAGTTCACACTAATCACCCCATATCGCACTAAAACACACTAATTTCTAATAACCGATGCAAAACTACACTAACAAGGCAAACTAGTGAAGCAAGATAGGGATTATACCTCACTCTCGACCCTAGGGAGCTGCAGGAAGGATAAGAAGTGAAGGGAAGTCGCTGCACAGGGATCTGGGGCTGCTGCTGCTGCTCACTGCCTCTGCTGCTGCTGTTGCTGAATGTTGCTGCAGCTGCTTGTGCTTCTGCTGCTGCTTCTGTTGCTTTTGCTGCTTGAAGAGGTAAGTGTGTGTGTGAGTGTGTTGGTGTGTTGTGAGAGTGTGAGAGAAAAACACAAAAAAGAAATGAGAGGCTACCTCAATCATCACACACAAAAGTCACCCCTCACTCTCTCTCACCTCATTAATGGCAAGCATGGCTTGAGCCATGATGCCCTCTCTCTCTCTCTTCTCACAAGTCAACACTTAACCCTAAAATTCAAATTAAAGTAATCTTTTAGTTTAACTAATTAATTAAACCCATTTAAGAATCCAAAAGAATTAATCCTACAATTAACCCACCATGGTTAATAATTATGGTATTTCCTTGATTTAAAAACCCTAGTTTACATGCACATGTGTGTGCAAGCTTAGGAAAATTTTGGAAAAATGTTTATTAAATTATGAAAAATATTTAAAACACAGTTTGGTAAACTTTTTATTAAAAATCATTATTTAATTATAATTATACACTAACCCTTATCCTAAGGTGTTACAATCTCTCCCCCTTAAAGAAATTCGTCCCCGAATTTCAAAAATCTATCTAAGGTTACCTTCAAAAAGATGGGGGTACGTCTTCATCATGTCGCTTTCGGTCTCCCAAGTGATCTCTTCACGGTTCTGACCATGCCAAAGTACTTTAACTGATGGAATCTCCTTCGATCTCAATTTCTTCACTTGTCGATCCAAGATCATCACCGGCTGCTCTGCATAGGAAAGATCACGCTCAAGCTGGATCGTCGAATGCTGAATCGCGTGCGAAGGATCATGTAGATATCTGCGGAGCATCGAAACATGGAATACGGGGTGCACGTCTGGAAAGCTGGGCGGAAGGGCTAACCGGTAAGCTACTGCACCGACACGCTCGAGGATCTCGAAGGGGCCCACATATCGGGGGCTAAGCTTTCCCTTCTTCCCAAACCTCATCACACCTTTCATTGGGGAGACCCTCAAGAAAACATGATCACCAACAGAAAACTCAAGTCTTCGTCGTCGACGGTCTGCATAAGCCCTCTGCCTACTCTGCGCTGCTCTCATCCTATCGCGAATCAACTGGATCTTCGCGGTCGTCTCCTCGACGATCTGTGGCCCTAAGATACTGCTCTCACTGAGCTCTGTCCAACAAGTAGGTGACCTGCATCTCCTCCCGTAAAGAGCCTCAAACGGTGCCATCTGAATAGTCTCCTGGTAGCTGTTATTGTAGGAAAACTCTACCAAGGGCAAATGATGATCCCAGCTACCTCCGAAATCTAGTACACAAGCTCTGAGCATGTCCTCGAGAGTCTGGATGGTCCGCTCTGACTGTCCGTCGGTCTGCGGATGAAATGCCGTGCTGAAACTCAAGCGAGTGCCCAAAGCCTCCTGAAGCCTCTGCCATAGTCTACTGGTAAACTGGGTGCCTCTGTCGGACACAATGCACGTCGGAACTCCGTGTAGTCGCACTATCTCGTCAATATAGATCTGGGCATACTGCGTAAATCCGAAAGTCGTCTTCACCGGTAGGAAGTGAGCCGCTTTCGTCAAACGATCCACGATCACCCAGATGGAGTCATACCCTCTACTAGTCCTGGGTAGACCCACCACAAAGTCCATCGAAATCTATTCCCATTTCCACTCCGGAATGGGTAACGGCTGTAGCTCTCCCGCGGGCCTCTGGTGCTCAGCCTTGACTTGCTGACAAGTCAGGCATCTCGATACAAAATCTGCAATGTCCCTCTTCATTCCGTCCCACCAGTAAACATCTCTCATATCATGATACATCTTGGTGGAACCGGGATGTACGCTATACACCGATCGATGTGCCTCCTTAAGAATCTCGCGCCTCAGTCCCTCAGCATCAGGTACGCACAGTCTGACTCCAAACCGTAGTATCCCCTGATCATCGATCACGAACTCGGAAAATCGGTCCTGCCCCATCTGTGCCATGATCTCTGAACACCGGTCATCACTGAGCTGTGCCTCACGTATACGATCAATCAACTGTGGGCGTGCACGGACGTGCGCTATCTGTCCTCCAATCGGTGTGAACTCGAACTGTACTCGACTGTCGCATAATATCTGCCAATCCGCCGATGACTGCTCCTGCACTGCGCGCAAACATGATAAACTACTCCCGGGCCTCCTGCTCAAAGCATCCGCTACCACATTTGCCTTGCCCGGGTGATATAAGATCTCGCAGTCGTAATCCTTCACTAACTCCATCCATCGACGCTGTCGAAGGTTCAGGTCCCGCTGCTGGAATATGTATTTCAGACTCTTGTGATCCGTAAATATCTGGCACGACTCACCGTATAAGTAATGTCGCCAGATCTTAAGTGCGAAGACCACTGCTGCCATCTCCAAATCATGAGTGGGGTAGTTCTGCTCGTGCTTCTTCAATTGTCGCGAGGCATACGCGATCACCCTATCATGCTGCATCAGAACGCATCCCAATCCCACTCGAGAAGCATCACAAAAGACCACAAATCCACCCGATCCGGAAGGTAAAGATAACACCGGTGCCGTCGTCAGCCGAGTCCGTAACTGCTGAAAACTGTGCTCGCACTCCTCCGTCCAATCGAAGGGAACTCCCTTCCGGGTCAACCCGGTCAACGGTGTAGCAATACGTGAGAAGTCTTGCACAAAACGCCTGTAGTAACCGGCCAATCCCAAAAAGCTGCGAATCTCCGTCACCGATGTGGGTCTGGGCCAACGCTGAACGGCCTCGATCTTCCTCGGGTCTACACATATACCGTCTCGTGAAATCACGTGACCCAAGAAGTCCACGCTGTCTAGCCAAAAAGCACACTTGGAGAATTTCGCATAAAGCTGGTGCTCCCTCAATGTCTGCAATGTAACCCGCAGGTGCTGCTCGTGCTCCTCACTACTCCGGGAATACACCAAGATATCGTCGATGAAGACTATGATGAACAGATCCAAATAAGGCCGGAAAATACGGTTCATCAAATCCATGAAGGCTGCTGGCGCATTGGTGAGTCCGAACGACATCACCAAAAACTCGTAATGGCCATAGCGCGTACGGAAAGCTGTCCGGGGAATGTCCTCCTGTCGAACCCGCAGCTGATGATAGCCCGATCGTAAATCGATCCTCGAAAAGTACCCGGCCCCCTGAAGCTGGTCGAACAAATCGTCGATACGCGGCAAAGGATACCTGTTCCGCACTGTCACCCTGTTCAGCTGGCGGTAGTCGATACAAAGACGCAAGCTGCCGTCCTTCTTCCTGACGAACAGGACTGGAGCACCCCAAGGAGAAACACTGGGTCGAATAAGTCCCTTGTCCAGCAAATCCTGTAACTGACCCTTCAGCTCACGAAGTTCCGCCGGGGCCATCCGATAGGGCGGTATAGAAATAGGCCCCGAACCAGGAACCAAATCAATACAGAAAGAGATGTCGCGCTCGGGCGGCAACCCAGGAAGCTCGTCAGGGAACACATCAGGAAACTCGCTAACTACCGGAACCTGATCCAATGGAACCTCCGTAGCGCGAGCATCGCGAACATAAGCGAGAAATCCCTGACATCCCTTCCTCAAAAGCTGTCCAGCGCGGAAAGAAGAAATCACACTGTGAGGGGCGGCACTACGGTCCCCCAACACAACAAAAATCGACTCACCGGGGAAACAGAATCTAACTGTCTTCTCACGGCAGTCCAAAGAAGCATAACACGTGGCTAACCAATCCATGCCCAAAAGAACGTCGAAGTCCAACATCTCCAGAAGGATCAAGTCGACAGGCAACTCTCTCTCGCCAATACAGACGATACAGGATCGGAACACGTGCCTAGCCACAAACGACTCTCCCACAGGAGTAGTCACCACAAGCGGCTGATCAAGTAAGCCGGACTCTCTACCCAACCTCGGCACGAAGTGTGTGGATACGTACGAGTGTGTGGATCCGGGATCGAACAATACATGTGCATCAACTGAACATACAGGGAGGATACCTGAAACCACTGCATTGGACGCCTGCGCGTCCTGATGTGTCAAAGCAAAGACCCTCGCCTGTCCACCAGCTGTAACTGACTGACCTCTGCCTCGGTCATCTCGTCCTCTCTGAGCAACTCCTCCATGCCCGCGACCTCTCTGAGCATAAGTCTGGCGCGGAGCAACGGTAGGCACAACGGGCAACGCCCTCTGGGATGGTGAAGGTGGTAAGGTAACATGCGGTGCTGCCGCCTCCCTCCGGTGTGTCTCTGGACAATCTCGAACGAGGTGAAATAGGCTGCCACATCTGTAGCAACCCCGCGGCGACTGCTGACCGTCCTGGGGATACGAACTAAACATCCGACCCCGTCCCGAATCTCTGCTACCCCTCGTACCGGAACGATACCTATCGCGGCGTCTGAATGACTGCCTCCGTGCGGAAATACTGGTACGAACTCTCTTCGGCTCTGGAAATACCGAAGTCTCAACAAGGTGCTCCTCGACCACTAGGGCTGCGTCTACAGCTGCTGCATAGGTCTCGTAGTGCTGCGCGCTGATCGCGAGGAACACTGGTGAAATCAAGCCTCGAACAAATCTCCGGACTCGCAACTCCTCGGTGGCCACTAGATGTGGGGCGTAAACTGCTAGCTCTGTAAACAGTACGTCATACTCTGCCACTGTCATCCCTGACGTCTGGCGCAAAGACTCAAACCTGCGTGCTCGGGCATCTCTAACACTCCGGGGAAGGAAACGGGCTAGAAATATAGTCACGAACTCCGTCCAGGTCATAGGAGGAAGACCTGCTGCTCTGCCCTTCTCCACTGAATCACACCACTTCTGCGCAAGACCTTCCAGGCGAAAGCTCGCGAACTCGACCCATCTCGCATCTGCACATCTGAGGGAACGGCATATCCTGGCCATCCTGTCTATGAAAGACTGTGGGTCCTCGGCTGTATCGGTGCCTGTGAAAACTGGAGGCTTCAGCCTCATGAACTCTGATAGCGATACAGTAATCACCTCCGTAGCTGCAGGGGCCACTGGCTGTGCGGTAGGCACCATCGCGGTCTCTGGAACTGGTGGAGCTATCTCTGGTCGCTGCGCTCGAAGCGTCTCAACTAGCGATCCTATCATCTGGCGCATCTCCTGCATACCAGCCCCCAACGAGGCGATCTGCTCTGTCACGGCAGGAACAGCCTGCTCGGGTACAACCGGCGTACTGCCCGGATCAGTCCTCGTCTCAGACGAGTCAACACGAATCTCGGCCCTCGCGGCCGCTCTCTGTGCCCTCGTAGTCTTAGGCGGCATATTGGCTGAAAGAAAATTTGGATTCGATAAGAACACGGAAATCGAATCACAAGAATATAAGGAGGAATCAAATCAACAAGTCCTAAGGTCGCGTAAGCGGAGTACCGTGTCGTGAGTATGCCGCGGAACATACGCACGCTACGCTACCCTGCTGCAGCTACCTACTCCATCATACCAGGGTCATCCTACACTCCGAAGGTAAAACCTATGCTCTGATACCAACTTTGTCACGACCCGAGAATTCGACTCGTGACCGGCACTTAACCACGCAACGTCTACAGGCGTAACGCAGCTAAGTAAGCCGAACCCAGAAATCAAAACCAATAAATATAGAGTGATTTTAAAACCTTTGTAAAAGCAATAGTAAATGTCTGAAAAACTTCCATTTATTTAGTAGAAATCCCTTTCAAGTTCAAAAGTTATGAGTTTTATAATTTTGGTAACATTTCCTCTTTAAAACATTAGTCCCGAAAGTCGGGTAAAACTAAGGTGTGGCGGAAACAACAAGTGACGAGAATAAAGCATCACAATATGATATACGACGCCGTAGCGAAGAATACACAGTAAAACAAGGACAATATCATAAAAGATAAGACTGCATAAAGTAACGTCGGCTCACATGCGAGCTCGACCCCAGAATATAAAATCATACATATCGTCCTCACAACTGTCTCTAAGTCAATACATAAGGTAGATGGAGAGTACTAGATACATCAATATACAACTGAAAGATAACAGATACCGTACAAAACCCACCTAAACAGCAAAAGGGCTATCTCTGCTCAAAAGGGGTATCTGTGCCAAAAGATGAGGAAACAGCCAGCCGTGACTACTCCCAAGGGCAACCTGCAAACACTGTGGCACAACGGGGGTGAGTTGCCAACTCATGAATAGAGATAACATATAAAGGTGATCGCAGGCATGCACATATAGCGTGGCTCTACTAATGCCAGCAGATGATATCAATGCATGTCAACAGTGGATACAGTAGTAATGCATGTACTCTAACAGGTAAATGCCACAGGATGAGATGTATAGTAATCAATACTGAGTATGGGATAAATAATATCTACATGGACTATGTCAACATGGAAAGCAATGATCGGTGCCTCAAACTGCACCCAAATCCCACATATACTCAGGCGCCGGCACACCCATCGGCCCTCAAATCCTGTATATCTCGGAGGAATCACGAGTGCCCAACATCGGCACCCAAAACATCATAAAATACCCGTGTCCAGCATCGACACGTAAATCCTCAAATATCGGGCGCCGTCAATCTGGACCGGCCCCACGGGGTCCGTCTGCGGTATCGGCCCTCGGCCCCGGCAGCACGGTCATCCCGCATCCATCACTCGACTCTGGTCAGTATCCTCCGTACAACTGCCAGGTCCAACCAATCACCGGTAGGTACTCGCCCGCCTCCAGGCTCAATCGGCAAATCCCATCGATCGTCTCGCCGAGGGGAACCATACCGGGCCCACCACGAACCCGCAAACGGAACATCCACTCCTCGAATCGGGTTTCAAGCACACGTCTCAGCACCGAGAAAACGCGTGGTGGACACACCAAAATATCATATCACGAGGTACCGGGTTTTCAAAATAGCGTATCTTTCCTTAAATAATTCCACGGTCCTCAAAACAGAAATCACATGAAAATCATATCAATCACATGTAAGATGAACTACAGCAATAATACAACAGTATAATCATGGCAGTTCTACAGTGAGTGTGGCATGGCAATTACTAACGGTGTGTGTGTAGCATGTAAATAGTGCTCGTGCAACATAAACCGTTAGTAATAGTGTGGTGTTCTATCAGTTCTAGCATATATCAATAACACATAGCAGGGAAATGCAATATGAGATGGCAGTCCATAGGTAAATACAATATGTAATACTGAGATCCTATCAGCCCTGACGCATAACGCCATGCGGGCGATATCCCCGTAGATGTGAAATCTACTCACCGTGTCTCGCGCTAAGTGTATCCAACCACTTGCTTGCCCTTCTTCGCAGCGTCCGTCTCACTGGCCTGCGAACCTAGAATCACATACACATATCACATATAAGCTTAAGTCACAAAACGCGACATTATAATCCAACGAGAAACCTGTGTCGCAAACCAATCGCGCGTGGGCGCGATACGCTAAAACGTGTACTCACGCGCCACAAAACTACCCCGACGCGCCGCGATACGCAGAACCCAAACCTACTCACGTATCACGCGTGTCGCGAAGGTTTAGAAAAACGGCAAAACAGGTATTTGGTCCCAGATTTTCCTACAGAATTGATCTTAAAAATATATATATACCAAAACACTACCCACAGTAGCAGACACCCACTGGACCAAACCCCAACCCAAACCCTACCCATCTGGCCGCAATTGGCGGCCAGAATGAGGAAATTGGCGGCCTACTGTAGCTGTATGGGGGTCGGGTTTCACCTGGTGCATCATCTCTACTCCACTACACTACAGTCTTCCCAAAATCAATCTGCACTCACCGAGTTGATAGCAGTTCCAGAAAACTCACATTTTGCCCAAATACGACATTTTGCATCACACAAGAAACTGGTGGTATTTTAGTGTAATCGGGGTTCGACTAAGTTACAATGGCCTCAACAGACCACAATCATCCAACTGGAACTAATCTACACCTCACTAGCACAAAGTTCACACTAATCACCCCATATCGCACTAAAACACACTAATTTCTAATAACCGATGCAAAACTACACTAACAAGGCAAACTAGTGAAGCAAGATAGGGATTATACCTCACTCTCGACCCTAGGGAGCTGCAGGAAGGAGAAGAAGTGAAGGGAAGTCGCTGCACAGGGATCTGGGGCTGCTGCTGCTGCTCACTGCCTCTGCTGCTGCTGTTGCTGAATGTTGCTGCAGCTGCTTGTGCTTCTGCTGCTGCTTCTGTTGCTTTTGCTGCTTGAAGAGGTAAGTGTGTGTGTGAGTGTGTTGGTGTGTTGTGAGAGTGTGAGAGAAAAACACAAAAAAGAAATGAGAGGCTACCTCAATCATCACACACAAAAGTCACCCCTCACTCTCTCTCACCTCATTAATGGCAAGCATGGCTTGAGCCATGATGCCCTCTCTCTCTCTTCTCACAAGTCAACACTTAACCCTAAAATTCAAATTAAAGTAATCTTTTAGTTTAACTAATTAATTAAACCCATTTAAGAATCCAAAAGAATTAATCCTACAATTAACCCACCATGGTTAATAATTATGGTATTTCCTTGATTTAAAAACCCTAGTTTACATGCACATGTGTGTGCAAGCTTAGGAAAATTTTGGAAAAATGTTTATTAAATTATGAAAAATATTTAAAACACAGTTTGGTAAACTTTTTATTAAAAATCATTATTTAATTATAATTATACACTAACCCTTATCCTAAGGTGTTACAGGGAGCATCATCATCAATATTTGCTGTGATGGAAGGATAGGCAGCGTAATATTACCTTACAGCAAATAGGTGACCAAACAGCCACCGACGCTACCGAAGCATATCTACAGTGGTATAACCGTGTCACCATAAGATATCTTTCTGCTCCCCCTAACGACTTCCCAAACATCGCGCAGTATGAGCCTAGAGGCCACATGGAACGAGATTTGGTAAGTTGAATTCTTTATATTATATTACTTTTTAACATCCGGCGGTATGAGTCAATACTTATTTCTTATTTCTAATGTAACGACAGGCTCGTGGGTTTCATCTTATACAAACAATGGTGCAGGATCCATACCCGACTGATGCTGGTCCGGAAACTCAGGCTCTATTTTCAAGTGTAGACCAATTAATTGGTGGTGTATTCAGTTCATATAATATTCTTCCACATTTATCGCCGACACCAGAGCAGCAGTATGAGCCGGCACCGGAGCAGCAGTATGAGCCGGCACCAGAGCCGCAGCATCACGGAGATCCAGCGCAGCAGGATCAGTGGTTTGGATCACCATACCGTCAGCAACAACCCTGGCATACCGGACAAGCGCAACAATCGGAGGAACAACAGTTTTGGGGGACCGGTTTTGCACAACACCACCAGTCTTGGGGGTCAAGTTTTGCAGAACAGTCGTCTTGGGGGTCAGGTTTTGCGCAACAACAGCAACCTTGGGGGTCAGGATTTGCGCAGCCATAGGGCCCAGGTTTTGTGCAGCAGCAGCCGCATGAAACCGGGACAGGTTCTTTGCTAAACTGTCCAGTTGGGAGACAGATTTTTCGTACTACGTACAGTTGTTGGGAGGCAGCACATATCCGACATCTGTCCCACATTCAGGATTTGCGGAACAACAGCCTGTCCAAGACGCTGCTGAAGCCGAAGCCGAAGCTGAAGCCGAAGCTGAAGAGTAGACGCCGCCGCCGCCGCCATCTATCCAAGAAACGGGTGGGTCCTCCAGTCATCCCAGGAGGCATAGGCTTATGTCAAGCCTTCTCGGATTTCATAAGGGAAAGGGAAAGCGAAAACGATAGTTATTTACATTTTACAAACAGATAGGATTTTTTTGTATTGTAAATTTGACGGATTCATTTTGTACACCACATTCATATAATAAAATTTTATTATTTTATTCAAATTTTTTTCCGTTTATTTATTTTAAATTTTTTTTATTCAAATTTAAATTTAAAATTCTATTTTTATATAGGGGGCGGGTTCCTAGAACCCGCCCCCTATACTGGGGTGGGGGGTTGGGGTGAGAAACCGTCCTATTTTTACAATTTAAATTCAAACCCTCCCATTTTAATAATTTTAAATCAAAACCATACTATTTCATAAAAGAAAACCGATTTATTTGTCCAAAGAAAAGTATTTTCCAGTGGTAGCCTAAATGAATTCTTATTTGATACAAAAATGAATAAGACATCCATTGCATGAGAATCGCACTCTGTGCTTCCATCTTGTAGCCAATAATCCATATAAATGATGTGGATTCCATTATCATGGTAGAAAAAGCACTAATATTTTGCACGTGCGATGCACATGTGTGTATTGTGAACGACATATACAGTGATGGTGTGTAAATTTTTTTTTTGTTCTGGGCATTACATGAAAATTTCTAAAGATATCTTTAGTTTTCTAAATTTAAATTAAATGAATTTTGTAAGCGATAATATTAGAATTAAGAAATTTACGAATCATACAAAATAACAAAGATACAAGCCCTTAAGCATAAATTTGCAATGCATATCTTTTTTAAGCTTTCGATCATGAGAAAGAATGCGTAATGAATTAAAGAGATAAAGAGGGTTGTGGACTTTTCTTATTTTTATTCTTGTCTTTTATGATGGATGAGATGAATATCTCCAATTCTTAACTTGGTTATTTGAATTTTGTTATTTTTTTGATTAACTACGTCATCTAATAATAATAAGTTCTAATTATAATATTAAAAATTTATGTTCTCCAAATGCTTTTCCACCTCTTGATTTACGTACCCACAAATTACATAAGAACGTAAAGAAATTAATTAATATGTGTTTGCATATTAGTCCTTGCCTTTAGGAGTGTTTGGTTGCAGGTTTTGCAATGTATCTCAACTATTTGGATTGTTGAATCCTGTAAAATCCATAGGTTTGGCAAAGTTGGCGTTTGGTTGTAGGATTTTGGGTTTTGATTTGTTTGTGTTTTGCGGGGGCCCAGACGAAAATGAGAACAGATTAATCCTTCAATTTTGAACGTATTCAGCTGGATTCCCACTGTTTAAGTGTGGCCTGCCGTACTTTATATATTAAAAATTTATCTTTCTCTTTCTCTCAAATCATTAAATCCAAATTACAAATTCTTTTCATCAACCAAATAAGAATTACAAGGATTTATAAATCCAATACTAGGAATTCAATACCAACCAAAGAACAAATTACCAAATCTAAAAATTTTTAACCGTGCTATTTTGGAATCCAAATTTCATAATCCTGCAACCAAACGGTCCCTTAGAGTCTAGAGACCTTATTTAATGCATGTCAATGTTTTTTTTCTTTTGGTCCAGCCCGTAATTCTCATCCAAGTACACATCGTACCTATGCACACGGCACACAACACACGCGCCGTCACGTATCAAGGAGACCCACAAAGTATTGACTGTGTGGCAAATTCTCCAAAAGCATTGACTGTGTGGCAAATTCCCCTCCTGGGTTCGAACCCTGTACACTCCCAAGAAAGGGAAGTGCCATATCAATTAGGGTATTTTACTATATTAAATAAATCTCAAGACATCTTAGTGAAAAATGATGATAGTTAAAGGTAATTTAGAGTAGTTTACCTAAGTCTAATATGCCAATAACAGATTTTTTTTATGCACCGGATGCACGTACCCGATCACGAGAGTACAAGAAATAAAAGTATAGAGCCTCATAAAGATGCCCCCGCGTGTCCGAAAAATCATCCCTCTTTGGTTTCTCCTCTTTGGAAGCATTACATTAAATATTCTGAATAATTTATCTACAAAATGAAAGGAAAAAAAAATGAAAAGGGAAGAAAATCAGGCACGGATCTTCGCGTGCCCGCGTGTGCCGTTGCTTTCTATTTTCACTCATTTCTCTTTCCTAATTTCCTCACTTTCACAAACAAAGAAAGTCTTCTTCCTTTTCTTTCCTTTTTCTTTGGGTTTTGAGAGAGAGAGAGAGAGGCGTGATTAATGAAGGAGAATGGAGACCCAAAGGGGTGGTTGCTTCTCCGTTAAAGATAACGCCGTCAACATGAGCGAGGGGGTTTTGTACGTGAAGGTGATGACGGACGAGCAGCTGGAGGTCCTGCGCCGTCAGATCTCCGAGTACGCCGCCATTTGCGAGCAGCTCGTCGAGATGCACAAGGCGATCACTGCCCAAAACGACTCCATTGCAGGTTCGTTTCTTGTTTAATTTTGTGAAATTAAGGGGGGGGGGGGGGAATAAATTTTGCGCCTTTTAAATTATTTTTAGAGCAGTTGAAGTGATTTCGGGTTCTGGGTTTCGCTTTATTTGAGGAAAGGAGAGTTTTTCAGCTGAAATTGGGCTTTACCAATTTTTTGACAAATATAGAGCTGTTGAAGTGAGAAAGGGGAGATTTTGCAATGGAAATAGGGCCTTTTGTCCCTTTTTACTACTTTTTGACAAATATAGAGCTGTTGAAGTGAAAAAGGAGAGATTTTGCGATGGAAATGGAGCACTTTTGGCTTCTGGATAATTTGAAGTCTTATTAATTTGTTTCGGTTCTGAATCTATGGAAAAAATGTACTTGAAATGGGTTGTTTGAGCAAATTTAGCCTTTTCTTGTAATTGATTATCTTTGCTTGGAAATAATTAAATTTGTTTTAAGGAATCTTTGTTTTTGGAGATTTAAAATTGGGTTATTCGTTGGATTTTAGCTATTCTATATATGGGTTTGCAAATTAGATAACAGATTTAAGGGGTTTCTTTCATAATTATTCTATTTTTATTTTTCTATGGGATAAGGATAGTTTATGCTTTGGAATTTTTTTTTGGTTTCTTTGATGTTCTATGTTTTTGAGAGATGGATAGTTTAGTTAGATCTGTTTGTGTGTAGGCGATAGCTACTTATTTGATATTTACAATTTTGGGATTTCTAAGACTTGAGTCTGTAGTGAAAATAGTTGTCATTTATTAATTATGCTTTTCATGTATTATGTACTCAAAGCTATAGTTGAAATAGTTGGCATTTCTAGTTCAATGGTTACTTAGTTTGGACTTCTTTTCTTATAGGAAAGTTAATTTGGACTTGAAAAATTATTTATGGTTTGTGTTCGATGTGATTGGATAAACTAAGTGCATGGAAGACCTAGAGAGTGAGTTTATGATATGGGTAATCGACATGTCACATAAAATTGACCAATATGCTAAGAAAATTAGAGTGATGAGGAAGCACATAACGCAATTTGTTTTAATATAGAATTTCATTTACTTTTCTCTTGATTGAATCCACTACCCATCATCATCATTTGATCCTTTTACCATTAAAAAGGAGATTGGGTATGAGAGATTTGACAAAGTTTTAGGATCGGCTGCTGACCTGACATTAATCCTCTCTTAATTAGTTTCGAAACTCTGTTTTAGGAATCTATAAAAAAAGAGGCTTTTCATAATCTTATATGAGCAGTCGGGTCATTGAAAATTCTCTTTGATTAGACAAGAAATCTATAAGAAGGGAAACTTTGGTATATTTTCTATAGGAAATTATGCAAAACACAACTTAGGGAAAAGCCAAGTGCGAAATAGAACATAATCTCTTCATGGATCCAATTCTCTTATATCAAATTACACAAGTTTAAACTACACTATAAATCTCTCAACATTAGTTCATGCTCCCTTAATGGGACAACTTTGTTAAAAAAAATTATCAATTACATGCCAAAATCAAACCAATCTTTATATTTCTAATGGATTTGGTGAGGGATATGGAATGAGGTCTCCTTTTCACTTTATGTCAATTACATGTACAATATTCTTTGCCTTTATGATAATCATGAAGATAGTTATTAGATCTACTATATTAATGTGCATGGACTTCCCAATAATACAATACAATAATGATGTTTGACTCCTAATTTTGTGGTGGAGCCCCTTAAATTTCTATGCTCGCTTGCTGTTTAATGTTGATTATAATTCCGATAAAAGAGGTTGAATGGTGATTATCTTTTATTTTCCTGAACAAGATCTTCTTGTTCCTTAGTTTTGTATACAACCTGCCTATACGAAAAGCATAGAAAGATCAAATATCTTATTGAATAAAAAAAATACTAATAAGCCGCACACAAGAATCGTAAAATAATGTACAAGCTTCACAAGAAATCTGTTTGTATCATTCCTAAGTAGTTTGAACGATGAAGTTGTTCCTTGAACCCATTAAAGTTAATGCTGCCACATTTATCAGTATTATGTTAGATTACTCATGGAATTTGGTGAAGTTGCTCCTTGAAAGTAATCAACATAGTATATATGAATTTTGACATTCACATTGACACTATATATACTAGTAATTTACATGTGCGATGCACGTATTTATAATAAATTAATAATTTAAGTCAGTCAGTATTACACTTGGAGTGAGTAATATTCTTTTTTGGATGCTTGGAGTGGAGCAAGTAATATCTCTTAGAGAGAGAGGAGTTATAAAAGGTAGTGGCCCAGAGAGAGAGAGGAACCGTTGGGTTTAAGGGCACTTTTGAATTTTATTTTAACCTACGGAGGTATTATCAGAATATGTTAGGCTCTCTTTAGTATCTCTATTGAAGCCACATCGTTGCACATAGACAAGTGGTTCTCAATTTCAAAAGAATTTTGAAAACGCGAACACCAGGGGCTGTTTATAGTTGTATAGATAAAATCTCTAACAATGATCTTATAAGCATAAGATCACTAACGATGATTCATGGGTAATCTTTATAATTACTTTGTTTTACATTGTGGTAGATTACTTTAACTCGGTCCAATAGGTATGTTTCTTGTCCTCTTAATAATCACAAAAGTGCCCTTTCTTCTAAACAGCTTCTGTTGGTAACTATGTGAAGTACATCACCTGTATCATTTTCTTATCTTTCTGAAGCTTGTGACTGCATGGTCCCTACTATTAGTTTCATTTTTTGTCTCAAGATGACTATTATATAGTTGTTTCCATAAATATTTTTCTTTTGTTTAGAACTTTCTAGTATATATGAGAACACCCATTAAGAAAAAGTCTACTCTAAACTTTCATTGGTTGAAGAATTTAAATTTCGCAATCCACATACCAAAATGTTAATCTTGATAGTCATCGAGCAATCATTCTGTATCAGGCAATTGGCTTAAGATTAATAAATGTTTCCTTTTTGTTTTTTACGTTATAATTTTCACTTTTTGTTTAGGAATGAGACTTGGGAACCTTTATTGTGATCCGCTGATGTCATCTGGGGGCCACAAAATTGCTGCAAGGCAGCGTTGGACCCCAACGCCTGTGCAGCTACAGATACTCGAGAGCATATTTGATCAAGGCAATGGGACCCCAAGCAAACAAAAGATAAAGGAGATAACAAATGAACTCACCCAGCATGGGCAAATTTCTGAAACAAATGTCTATAATTGGTTCCAAAATAGGAGGGCGCGATCAAAGCGAAAGCATAATACGGCTCCATTGCAAAATAACACTGAATCTGAAGCCGAGGCGGAGATTGAATCTCCAAACGAGAAGAAAGCCAAGACTTCAAGTGAAAACGTTAATCAAATGATTGATGATTCTTCTCCATCGAATTCGAAATCATCAGGAAGTCTGGGCCAAATGGCGTTCTATGAAACTATGCTATCAAACCCGGGTAAGTGATCATTTTTTTCCCGTGGTTGATTGCATACAACACCACTCATATTTACCTTGTGTTGCACTTATCACCCCTCAACTAGTTAATTAGCACATAACAACACCCTAGAGTTAGCAGCACCTATGTCAAATTTTCCTTTTTACGCCGTATCGTACCTGTCGAATGGTTCATAATAAAGAATTAGTGAATATCAGGTCAGATTTTATCTTTCAAGTCGCATAAGTACGGACCTTAGCGGTGTTGTGCTAATAAACAAGTTTAGGGGTAATAAGTAATACAAGGTAAACCTAAAAGGTGTTAATTGCAATTAAGCCTTTTATTTAGTGTTAATTGCATTATAACACTTATCAATTTCTCATCCAGCGCTTAAGATTACTAAATCGTTTTTTTAGCATCTGACACTCTAGTTAAAGGGGCATGACAGTGTTTTTCAGATAAAACCATCAAATTTTATATAAATTGCAGATAAAGCCATCAAACTTTATAAAGTGTAAATAATATCATTAATTTTTCACAGGTTTTTCACTCAAGTACCAAACACCAGTCAAACTATTTTGGATATATGTTCTTATGCAATTTGATTTTTTAGCTACTGTTTGCAACAACAACAACAACAACTGAGCCTTTATCCCAAGCATCTGTTTGCAAGTGTTATTTATTTAAATAAGAAAACTGTGACAGTTGAATAGTACGTACTATCCGGAATTTATAAAGCCCGATGGTATTTATCTGAAAATAGTGAAAGTTCATGAGTATTTTATCCAGATGGACACCAACTCAGTGTTGGCTACAAGTTAAACAGTTTAGGGGTTCGAAGCGCTGAATGAGGGTTAAATAAAGGGTACATTAATATATGCAATTAACCCTTTTAGTTCCCTATCTATGTTTTACTCGGATTTTTCATGTTGGAAGTTGCATTTTCATAAAGTTGATATTGGATGCAGGAGTTGATCACTTGCTAGGAAAAATGGAGATACCAGGGAGTTACAGTCCTTTTCACTCTGGAGAGAGCTATGACTTGCTTGGCTGACCACTGATTGAAATTAACAGCAAAATATGCAGTTCTTATTATATGCTGCATATGTTTAATTTATCCAGAGATGCAGTAAAGGTTAATGACTGTTAATTCGGTGACTGAAGAAAATCCAATGTTATGCTGCAGAGAAGTTGCATGCATCTTCAGAATATGCATGATTTATGTTACTACTACTCAGCTTTAATCATATAATCTTCTGTTGAAGTATAAATACTGGTGCTTGTTTCCTTGGGGGATATTACACTGTTTTAACTGCTGCTCAATTTATCACCATCATTATTTTTTAATGAAATGAAATGGTTCTTGTATATAAAAATGGTTTATATTACGTAGAGAAAACCTATGCAGGTTTTATCGTACGTTGAAAACATGATCTCCGACTTCGAAGAGGATGAGTCATACCATACAAACTATTCTCTTTTGGTTGTTCTGATGGCTAAGTTTTTACAGGCACACAACGAAGAGCTAACGGAACAAGTGAGCCTTCTCCATTTCTAGAGAACCCACCAACAGGGTAACTCCCGATCTCTGTCGATCCTCCTTCGTGTCTCGTTATAGGGGTTGTACACTACATCACTGCATGGGTGGAAGCTGAAGCAAGCTATGGTCCGAGTAATTAAATAGATTAAATAGACCGTACAGGATTTTTGTGTATGTCCATCTGCTACTAATGCAAGATGCCCTATTGTTGGCTCTAAATATTTTCTATGAAAAAACAGTCGGAACAAACTTTCATTGGCGCCCAATAGTTTAGTATTCAAATAGCCGGGAAAGGGGAGAACAAACTTTCATTGGTGAGCCCCCCCCTTCCCTTCACACCACAATGCCTTGTTATCTGCTAGGAGTAGTAAACATAATTATGGAAGCCGAAATGATAATTATCTTGCAGGTTAGACAAATCAGAAGGAATTATGCAAATCAAATACTAATGTTGGCAAACTGCCGATATTACACAAACATTACAAGCATCGGCTATTTATACAGGCGATAGCCTCATCGTTTTAGCAGATTTACATCGGCGGAAGGGTTGAATTTCACATTAATGTTCTTCAATGGAGAGTTGCATACTTACATCATACTCCTAAGACTTAGACTTAAGTACAGGGTCATCAAACCAAGGCTTGTTCTTATATCCCCTACAAGGATTCGCACTGTACATGGGATTGGCATGCAGGATTTGCATTGTACAAACCATGTGTATGCTCAAGCCTTAGCATCCTCCTCCTCTCCTCAACCAAATCCTAAATGCATGGATTCACAAGACACAACTTTAGAGAACTGATGGAGCTTCTTTTCAGGCCTCCGTCAGATGTTGTCTTCCGTTGATCTCGCGGTGGACTTAGTTGATTATCCTTCGTTACGTGTGGGTCTCAATTGAGTTTTGGAGGAAGAGGTGAAGTGAGAGAGTTGGTGCCGAGTACCTGCAAAGAAGTCCCGGGGTGGTTTGGTACCACCGAGGGCCCTCCGACGCTCAAGTTAGTGATGAGATCTGAGCAGAGTAACGGCTTAAAGAGTAAAAAATGGCTTACTTGACCCTTCTGTGATGGGGGTTTAAATAGCGGTGGCAGTATGGAGCAGCGGGTGCGAGAATCTCGTCGGCAATTACGCTCCCGACGTCACGCCCGCGTAGAGAGCGGATCGCCCATTAATGGGGATCGTGAAGGCGTGGAACGTGGGATGTTGCCGGCGGAGAATCCGCGCATGGCGGGATTTGCGGAGCGGCGGTTATGCCTGTGAGTGGTGGAGTTGGTCGGAGGGCCGAGGAAGACGGTCTCGGCGGGAGCTCGGGGACGAGCGAGGAGGCCGAGGAGTCTTGGTCCTGTGGCAGCTCGAGGCGAGCTGAGGGGCCGAGGAGGCTAATTTGCAGGGAGCCCCGAGGAGGGCTAGCTCGTGCTTGCAGGTCGGGCGTAGGGTGGCCTGGTCGGCCCCCGTGGGCCCTTTCTTCTGAGTCTTGGGACATGTCATCTGCCACGTGTCATGATCTTGGGGATCGCCAATATCGAGCACTATCATTATCCCCCCACTCTTGTCCCGACTAGCTAGCGGGTCGGGTCAGGAGTGGACTGCCGGGACCCCCGAGGTGGGATCCTTTCTGGGGTTTCGTCGGGACGAGTACTCGGGCCGTCGGTTGTCTTTTCCGCTAGCGAATCAAGACAAGATCTCTGCATTTAAAGAAGGTGCGCCGGTTCGTGCACTCTACAATTGAAGTGGCGGTCCACGTGTCGGGCGTCGGTTGGCTGATGCGATGTTTGCAGGCCTGCGGCATCCGATGGGACACGACTCAGTGCTGGACTACCACGTGGAGCGATCAGAGCCGCTAGGCGCGAGGAGCCGTTTCGGCGGGAGACGATGGGCGCCGTAGGATGAGGCCGTATGCAGTAATAAATATGGGTGGGGTCCGCCCTAAGGCCCTTACTTCTTCATATTTTCCTCTCTCAAGTTTCGGCTGCTCGGCGCTCGTCTCCCTTCTCTTGTTTCCAGCCTTTGAAGAATTTCTTTTCCCAGGTTAGATGTCTTCCTCTGTAGAATCAGTAGACGTTGTAGGAGTAGATGCTAGGGTTTCTTTAGCTGTGTCTGAGTCCCCTCGGGGAGCAGGGGCTGGACCCTCTCCCCGGGGTCGTGAGGCCGGGGCCGCCTCCAGGGAGGAAGCAGCAGATGTGGACCCCAGCACCCCGTGCTGGATGAGGCACGAGGACGAGCTCGCCAACGCTTGGGATCGCTTCCACATCCCCCCGCGCTATACGCTTCGCCTGGCCAAGGAGGGAGAGAGGGCAGATCAGGTATGGGGCAGGGAAATTGCCCTGTACTTGGAAGCTTTTTGGGGCGGAATGCGCCTGCCTTTCTCTCCTGAGGTCATCGCCGCTCTGAATTTCTTCGGTTTGGCCCCCAGCCAGTTAGTGCCGAACTCGTAGAGGATTCTCCTCGGATTCTTGATCCTCCTGAAGTTGCAGGCGGTTCCCTTCATCCTTTCTCTTCTCGATTCCTGCCTCGTCTTTAAGAGTCACCCCGGCGGTCGAGCGGGCGACCCGAGATGGGTTTATTTTACTTTTAGGAAGCGGCCGGGGGTCGCTGCCGGGGCCGGGGTCGTGGCCTTGCCCTCCTCCATTCATGGTTGGAAATTTTTTTTTTCTTCGTTTCCTCTCCCGAGGGCGAGGACTGGCCGGTGCCCACCAAGTGGTCGAGGGAGAAGTGTCTGCCGGGGAACTTGTCCGATGACCCCGCCGCGGTGAGAGTGGCGTTGTGGGAGCCCATCCCTCGATATGACGTGCTGCTGTCCGAGAGGGTTTTGAGCTGGGCCGGGCTTAGCCCGGTCGAGTTCGTCGGTAAGTTAGGCTTGCTTTTTGGGTTTACATTTTACTCGTATTGCTGATCTGTTGGGTGTTTGTTTCATGCAGGATCCATGGACTTCGCCTCTCTCCGAGATGCTATGCGCCTGCCGAGGCTGCCTACTAGGGCCGGGGGCGCCAGCTCTTCTCGGGCGCAGCCCGCCCCGGCTCCTACTGCCCCGGTGGCGGCGCCCCGAGGATGCTCGGTGGCGGATCCTGCCCCGGGCCCCAGCAGAGCATCGGGTCGGAAGCAGGCCATGATTCTGGAGGACACGGCCTCGGAAGAGGAGACCCTCCCAGGGCCGGTCCTCGCCGACCGTAGTGGAGGAAGGGGGGCTCCGGTTCGCGGTGCCGTCGGGGCTGTCGGTCGCGGACAGCCTCCTGCATGAAGTAGAGACCTCGGCGGGGGGTCGAGTTCCTGGGGGGACCCTCAGGGCTTGTTCATAACAAAATACGGCATTTTATACCGCCCATTCTTATGCTCGTGTGTTTATAGGTAGGTACTTTTAATCCGTGTTTGTTACATATTTACAGAATACAGGTTTCCAGTACAAATATTGCAAATCAAGACAAAATCTCCACAGTTACACCAAATACAGAACATCTATCACAGCAGATAAAAGCCGGGTTCCGGTCATCCATATCCGTCCAGTGCCGAGTACCAGTTCCAGAGACAAGACATATGACAGTGGTCATTCGTGTCTCGGACATGCACAGAGCACGAGAAGGGCTGCACAAGAATCAAGGGGTGCGCGGAGCTCGAGGGAGAAAAGGTCAAAAGTATTATTTTTGTTGCCACTTTGGACCATTGCAAATCTGAAGCAACTGTGGAACCAAATTGCAGATTGGTACATATATAACAACACAGGACAAGAAACCAGGGAAGTACCCAAAGTACGACGACCCAACTCATCAAGATGGCCGCGGATCCGCGGCCAAAGGGGGGTATTGGCCGCGGATCCGCGGCCATATGGGGTCCTCGATCTGTCGTTTTTAGGGGCATTTTGGTACATTCATTTTATGGCAGATTGTTGCCCTAGGTTTTCAGTTCACTGCCTATAAATACTCCAGAACTTAGCCAAGCCAAAGGGTCATTCTTTTGTTCCTCTTTCTTTCTAGGATTTAGTCTTTTTCTTCTTCTTCTTCATTCTTTTTCCATGAAAATTGTAGTGAGAGCTTTTTGAGTGGGAGATTAATGAAGATGAGGGTTTTGTATCATTCTCTTTTGTTTCTTCTTCCCCTTGAGATTCTTGCTTTTTCTTGATCATTCAACCTCTTCATTGAGTTTGAATGGTTAAGGGTTAGTTATTGATCTCAAGGGTCGTATTTTCCTATGGAATTAGCGCTTCATTTCACATGCGTTCTCTACCCTTCCCTTGATCTTGCAACCTCTTGATTGAGCTTGCAAGTTTAAGGGTTGGCTATTGATCACATGCTTGTCTTGAGTTCTACTTTCTTGTTCTTTTTATCGCTTTTTATTACTTGCTTATTATTATCTTGCTTTTCTTTCTTGCAATTTATTTCATGCACTTAAATTCATGCACTTAATACTTGTAATCTTTTCTTTTCTTTGTTCTTTTCTTTTGCTCTCTTTTGTTCATTTTGTGAAATGTTGTAATTATTATTGTTAAGAAGAAATACGATATTATAAGTTAAAGATTTTCTTTTCTCTTTTCCTTTTCCCGTTATTTTCCATTGAACTCCGCCCAAACCATACGCAAGCGCTCCGTTAGGCACCCTACCCTAACAAGGTAACGGTGATTCCTAACCGCGACCGGTTGCGTTCGGTTTGGCCGGAGGCGAAAGCAAGAGACAAGAACGAAAGGACAAGGGTAAATAAGCCGTATCCCACGAATACCACGCTTAAATCCCCTAATCCACGTTGTTGCCGATTGCTCTAGCTTCAATTGGTCAAGACTCGGCTCAAAGGTTTCGAGTACGGATTTCTTTAGCTTATCATTTCGTATCTTTTTCTTAACAACTTTATACTTGCAAATAATACACTTAGGATAGAATCGAACAAACTATACACAATTCTTTATTGACTCATCTAAGACAAGGAAGGACATCCAACCATCTCCCTGTGGATCGACCCGTGCTCAACCGGCTAGCTGCATAGCGACACCGTCCTGATCGCGGTTATACTTTAATTCTTTGAACATCCGACACGCCAAAAGCGTGCGATCAAATGGCGCCGTTGCCGGGGAGACGGTAGCGTATTTTCTTTCTTGTTATTCGGGTTAATATTCTTTTTGTATATATTTATAATAAAAAAAAAAATCTTTTTGTGTTTTTTGATAATTTTTGTGGGCAAGTGTGCAGATTTTTGCGTATTTGCAAACTGCAATTGTGGGGAGCAAAGTGTACATTCAAAGTTAAGGTGAGTACGAAGTACAGTGCCAAAGATCCGGGTAGTTTGACCCGCGCAAGCGAACTTTCCAAGCTTACCGGATTTGATTCAACGGGGGTTTCCTAACCCAAAAACATAACGGTACGTATTTTACTAACACCTTCTTCTCAAATCCGACGCTTCCAATATACTATTCTTTGCAGGATTCTTTGCAAGTTCGCTAGCAAACGCTAAAAATTGACTAACCCGTATTTGTTGCAGCGCCGCGCTTAAACTAAAAAACGATTGTTTGATTCTTTATAGAATTTTTTTGAATTGCGCATTGCATACATTAATACGGACTTAAGGGCAAGCGAACCCCACAATATACGGTAAAGGATTTCATCACCTTTTTCCGTGGCCCACAAATCACGAACTTGAGCATAACGTTTACCCGCACAAAATTTAAAAGAAACTAGACTTTAAGCCTTAAGGACTTCGCGCTCACTAGGAGAAGTTAACTGTGTTTAGAACCTCGCTTAACGGTATATTGTTTACGGGGTGTCTAGGAAAGTGTTAACGGCGCAACCGCCAAAAGAGAAAGGGTTATTTAATTAAGGAACTTCGCGAAAGCGTTGGAAAACCTCCCCTTATCTCTGCACTTACCTGGCCTCGTGATCAGTGTATCTTGAGCCCGTTTCTCGACACAGTTTTACTTCGACAATCAAGTTCTGGAGCAGGTCTAGTTAACCTAGGTGAACCCTAGAACGATTAGGTGTGTGGTATTTTTGGGTCGTGATTGTTTTTGTCCATATTCTTTTTGTGTGTATATTTCATTCTTTTGTTAATATATAACTAAAAAAAAAATATCACATTCTTTTTCCCCTCCTTTTCTCTGCCTTTCTCTCTTCATATCATGGGTACTCCACCTCGCAAAACTCTTGCCGAACTTTGGTACCCACAACCAGACATAACTTCCTACGGTTCTTGTTTTGGTCGAACTTCGAACGACCCCTCCATGCCCAAAATTTCTTTGAAAGATCGGATAGACGCGTCTAGGACGAACAACTGGACCCCGCAATCCACTTCGTATCAACCGTTTCAAACATTCACCCCTTCTTGCGTTGATACCCCTTTTGAAAGTCCAGTTGTAGCCACAAGACCAATGTCTATTGCTGAACGTATTGAACAATCCCGTAGCCTATCTTTCACCCCTTTCACCACTTCAAATTCTTGGGATCAACAATTCCATTCACCTTCTTATCCAAATGTTGATCCTGCTCCTGTCCAGCCATTCAATTCCTACCAATCCTACCCTACTTTTGCACCTTCCCTAGACATTGCATCAGAACCGCCATTTGGGAGTTTTCAGTATCCAAACAACTTTGAATCTTTTATTGAAACCCCTTCACAACCAATGTCTAGTCTAGAACAATCCTTGGAAGACTTTAGGGTAGCGTCAAGCCAACAGATGATGGATTTGAATGCGTCCATGGCCGCTCTCATACAACCTAGTGACCCGGTAGCTAGTTTTCAACTAGCTCCAAATTTTCCAATGTATGAAGAGGCGGTAGGACAGGCTGTGAATTTGAGTGGAGAGAGTGAGCTGTACCCCCTTTCGAATCAAGCCTACCCGGTCCAAATTGACTCCCACAACTCTGATTTTGAATGTCTATCTAGTGTTCCACATGATTTATCAATTGAAGATAGAATGATGAATGAGTTGTGCGACTTCGTAGTGTTTGATTTGCCCGATTGTGAAGGGTCCCTTCCAAGTGAAACCATACCTAATCCTTTTGACCTCTACACCTATATCTTAGAACCAGAATCGATTAATATCCATGCTTTTGATGAGGTGTCAGAGAATTTTGATTTTCACTTGATTGAGGATATTGACGCTGGGGATATTTGTGATGATGAACCCGTAGATTTGGCTGAGTTTGTCTCTTCAAATCATCATCCCGAGTCATTAAATGTTTTTCCCGAACCCCGTATGCGTCTGGACTTTGAAGAGAAGAGCATGGATGAGCTTAACTTTGAGGAGAATTTTGAGGATATTTTTGAGGATGAAACAGTTCTAGATGATGAGTCGGATTTTCCAATTCATCCTGTTCCTTTCACTGACTGTGTACACCCTCCAGAACCCTTAACCGATACCCTTCCTCAACCACTTTCCTCCATCATTTCCATCATTCCGACCTTGCAAGAACCCGTCTCACTTTCATTTACTGTGTCTGGTTTACCAAGTTCGGCGTACCCATGGTTTCTTACGAATCTTGAGGGATTTGACCCCATTTCTCGATGGGTAAATATATTAGCACAATCGCTTTTCACATATCGGTCATCACAAATTGTGCTAATCTATTTACTCCATTTGCACCCTCAAGTTCGTATTCCACTTCTTTTTCCCTTCCGCCATTCTTCTTCCTCTCATATACCGAGACCATATCCCGCTTCTCTTCGCATATGGTCTCGCGTATTCTCCATCTCTTTTCTCTACGCCTTCTTTCACCAGCCACTGCTTTATCACGATAAGATCTTTGAATGGTTGGTGTTAACTTTTGGCCTGTGTAAGGCCTTGTATAGATTGATACTGTTCTTTCCCCCCTAATCCTGAACTTCAACGCTTAACAGTGGAAACACTGTTTTACTTAAGTTTGGGGGGGACACCTTTTTTGTATATATTTTTTGTTTTCCTTTTTTGTTTTGTATATAATTTGTTTTTAGGGAGCGCCGACAATTTTGTCCCTCTTGGTGTAGCCTGACAGTGAGGGCACTGTCAAGTTTAAGTTTGGGGGTGTGCTCGGTAAGCTTTCTTCCTTCGCATTCATATGTATATTTTGCATCCGCATATTAAATCCATAAAATCCATAAAAATCTGAAAATTTTCTAAAAATATAAAAACTTTTTTGTCAAGTTAGCTTGTGGAAGAACTCTGATTCAACATTCGACGGTTTTTGTTTGAAAAAAATAGGAATAACTAAATCTTATGTTTAGATTTTGAAAACCTGAAAGATAACTCTCCTTTGAAGTTAACTATAGCTGATATACGTCTTTACATCACACTACACGTGTCGTGAATTTTGGGAATTAGATGACAAGTCTTTCATGTTTAAACTTTTAAACAGATAAATGATTTTCTGAGGATCAAATAGGTTTGTTCTGAAATAAGTAATGTCAAGAATAGTTTATGAAGTAAAGCGAATATGAAGGAATGTTATTGATGCCGTAATTGGAGCTAAGTCTGAAAAATAACCCATCGGAAACTTGATTGGAATGATTACACACCAAACCCACTAAACACGTCTTTTATCCAAAAAAATAATTGAACTGCCGGTTATATCTCCGTTCGTATTAAATCATCTGATTTTCACGTCAAACTGTCTTTTGTTTTTGGACCTAGGTAACTTGAGTAATTAAGTCCGCTGGGGTGTTTCTACAACTAATGCCCTAAAACCAACCGGTTTGGGTGCATTGGCCCAAAGCTCGCTAAGAAGCCTAGAAAGTCCAGTTTAAAACAAAGTCAAGCAAGTGTTCTCTCCGAGTTAAAATTCCTAACGGTTCTTTGTGTGAGAATAATCTTGATAAAAGACAGGCTTTTATAAAAAAAAATTTAACGGAGATATGAAGGTTTTATTCTATGATAAAGACTATTGCACGTTCACAGAGGTGTGTATGAAATGAAAACAAGAAAAAGGTGGAGTGAAAAATACGACTTAGTTTCCTGTTAAGGAAGATAGAAATTCTGAAGTTGAAACCTTACTGGAAAACGAAACTTGAAAAATGCTTAACTCTTTATAAAACTTATGTGATCCTTTTAAAATTGTTATCTGGGCTTTATTGTGCGACATGGTGACTTTAATCGATCCTTCTGGAACTTAACGACACTAATTGCACTGCACGTAAAGACATATAAAATCTGTAGTTAAATAAGAAGCGAGGTGTGAAAAATAAAGGTTCGATAGTCTAGACTTAGGATTATAGAATTGTTATTTTCTGAAACAAAAACTTTAGGGTTTGAATCTTAGTTATTTTACAAAACCAACTTGACCGGATTTTGTGGGTAGTATCCGCTGAAAACCCTCAGGAGACAACACTCCTCCTACTAGGGACACCTAGAGGTTTAACGGCTTGTTGCACATGCTCAGTGCAATCGCATTCCCTGCGAAAGTGCGGTTAGGATTTTCTTTTTTGTGAATAATTGGTTTTGCTCGGGACGAGCAAAAGTTAAGTTTGGGGGTATTTGCTCATAACAAAATACGGCATTTTATACCGCCCATTCTTATGCTCGTGTGTTTATAGGTAGGTACTTTTAATCCGTGTTTGTTACATATTTACAGAATACAGGTTTCCAGTACAAATATTGCAAATCAAGACAAAATCTCCACAGTTACACCAAATACAGAACATCTGTCACAGCAGATAAAAGCCGGGTTCCGGTCATCCATATCCGTCCAGTGCCGAGTACCAGTTCCAGAGACAAGACATATGACAGTGGTCATTCGTGTCTCGGACATGCACAGAGCACGAGAGGGGCTGCACAAGAATCAAGGGGTGCGCGGAGCTCGAGGGAGAAAAGGTCAAAAGTATTATTTTTGTTGCCACTTTGGACCATTGCAAATCTGAAGCAACTGTGGAACCAAATTGCAGATTGGTACATATATAACAACACAGGACAAGAAAACAGGGAAGTACCCAAAGTACGACGACCCAACTCATCAAGACGGCCGCGGATCCGCGGCCAAAGGGGGGTATTGGCCGCGGATCCGCGGCCATATGGGGTCCTCGATCTGTCATTTTTAGGGGCATTTTGGTACATTCATTTTATGGCAGATTGTTGCCCTAGGTTTTCAGTTCACTGCCTATAAATACTCCAGAACTTAGCCAAGTCAAAGGGTCATTCTTTTGTTCCTCTTTCTTTCTAGGATTTAGTCCTTTTCTTCTTCTTCTTCATTCTTTTTCCATGAAAATTGTAGTGAGAGCTTTTTGAGTGGGAGATTAATGAAGATGAGGGTTTTGTATCATTCTCTTTTGTTTCTTCTTCCCCTTGAAATTCTTGCTTTCTCTTGATCATTCAACCTCTTCATTGAGCTTGAATGGTTAAGGGTTAGTTATTGATCTCAAGTGTCGTATTTTCCTATGGAATTAGCGCTTCATTTCACATGCGTTCTCTACCCTTCCCTTGATCTTGCAACCTCTTAATTGAGCTTGCAAGTTTAAGGGTTGGCTATTGATCACATGCTTGTCTTGAGTTCTACTTTCTTGTTCTTTTTATCGCTTTTTATTACTTGCTTATTATTATCTTGCTTTTCTTTCTTGCAATTTATTTCATGCACTTAAATTCATGCACTTAATACTTGTAATCTTTTCTTTTCTTTGTTCTTTTCTTTTGCTCTCTTTTGTTCATTTTGTGAAATGTTGTAATTATTATTGTTAAGAAGAAATACGATATTATAAGTTAAAGATTTTCTTTTCTCTTTTCCTTTTCCCGTTATTTTCCATTGAACTCCACCCAAACCATACGCAAGCGCTCCGTTAGGCACCCTACCCTAACAAGGTAACGGTGATTCCTAACCGCGACCGGTTCCGTTCGGTTTGGCCGGAGGCGAAAGCAAGAGACAAGAACGGAAGGACAAGGGTAAATAAGCCGCATTCCACGAATACCGCGCTTAAATCCCCTAATCCACGTTGTTGCCGATTGCTCTAGCTTCAATTGGTCAAGACTCGGCTCAAAGGTTTCGAGTACGGATTTCTTTAGCTTATCATTTCGTATCTTTTTCTTAACAACTTTATACTTGCAAATAATACACTTAGGATAGAATCGAACAAACTATACACAATTCTTTATTGACTCGTCTAAGACAAGGAAGGACATCCAACCATCTCCCTGTGGATCGACCCGTGCTCAACCGGCTAGCTGCATAGCGACACCGTCCTGATCGCGGTTATACTTTAATTCTTTGAACATCCGACACGCCAAAAGCGTGCGATCAGGGCTCAGCTGGCGTCGATCGCCCAGGAGTCCGTGCAGGTAAGCCCCCAGTTCATTATGAGATTCGGTGCCTCCTTCGTCTCTCTGATCTTTTTTGTGCCTTCCCAGGTTCTCCAGCACGTGGCCCTCGCCCTTCGAATGGAGACCGAGGTGGTAGCCCCGGCGTTAGAGGCGGCGGGTTAGCTCGCCTCGCTGCAAGAGAGCTCCAGGCGAGAGCAGGAGGCGATGTCGGCGAGGATCGCCGCCATGGAGGGCGAGGTGGATGCTGGGAAGAGGGAGGTCGCCCGGCATCGCGAGGCCGCCGTGATCGCCGAGGGCAAGCTCGAGGACTCCCAGGTGCTTGCCGGAAACCTGAAGTGGATGGTGAAGGCCCTCCGGAAGGAGCTGTGGGCGGCGGCCGAGGCGTTTAAGTCGGCTGAATCGAGGGCCGTGGCGAGTTATAAGGGGTCGAGGGATTTTTATGGCGACCTGGCCGTGGCCACGACCCGCATTTGGCACGACGCCCTCGATGCCGTTAAGTCTCGGATGCCGGGGTTCGACGACGCGGATCTCCGGGCCGAGTTCCCCCTCGTGGGTGCCGACGAGCAAGGGGAAGAAGTTCCCGACGAGGAGGTGGCCGAGGGCCCAGCGCCTCAAGTGGTGGAGGTCGAGGACCTCGAGGTCGCGCCCGGCCCCGAGTTGTAGAGTCCCCGTTCTCCTATCTTCATTTTGTTTTTCTTTTGAATTTTGTAAGGCTGGGGAGCCCAAAAAATACCCTTTGTAAAAAAACTTTTTTCTTTGGCAGTAGTAATAAAGTTTTTCTTCAGCTCCATAGAATTGCGTTCTTCCGTCTGCTTGTGAAGAATGCTCGTGGAATATTTTTTTCCTGTACCGTTATGCTTTTATGTCAGGTTGGCCATCTGTCTAGCGATCGTCTGTCGAGTTGTCTGCAATCACTTGCCGATGAGCGCTTCTGAGGAGGTATCTCCCTGGGCCCCGGAGTCGAGGGAAGATCGGTTAGACTTGGACAGACCTGACGCCCCTCACTGGGGTCTCGGGTCCTCCACGGCCACGGAGCATATCTGATTTCGAGCATTGGTCACCATCCGGGGGTGACCGGGCAGGGTAGCTGCCTCGTCACCTCTTGCAAAGGCTTTGTGCTCCCTGGCGCGGTGGTAGAGGAGTTACCCACCGAGGATGGCCAAGCAGGGCAGCCGCCCGGTTGCCTCTTGCGATTGCTTGGGTCTTTTAGCGTTTGAGGGGCTGTAAGAAGCCCACTAAGTATGTCCGGGCAGCGGAGCTGCGCGGCGGCCTCCGGGCGAGGGTTTTGACCTCTGGCGTCGTGGGTAGGCAACTACCAGCCTGGGATGAACGAGCGGGGCAGCCGCTTCTATCCTGGCGTCGCGGGTAGGAATCTACCAGCCGGAGTTTTTACCGAGCAGGGTAGCTGCTCGGTTGCCTCTTGCGAGGGCTTTGATCCTTCAGGACGGGGACCGGGCATGGTTACTGCTCAGTGCCTCTTGGCGAGGACTTTGATCCCTGTCGGTTGTGGCAGGAAGCTACCAGCCGGGGATAGCCGAGCGAGGACCCGACTGCCTCTGGGAGGACTTTGGTCCTTGGCGCGGGAAGAGCTATAAGGCTGTAAGAAGCCTACCAAGGACCCTTGGCCGGGCAGGGTTACTGCCCGGTGCCTCTTGGCGAGGGCTTTTGTCCTGAAAGATAGCCGAGCGAGGGAACCTCGGGCTCGACTGCCTCTGAGAGGGCTTTTTGATCCCCGGCGTTGTGGCAGGGAAGCTGCCCGCTGGGGATAGCCGAGCGAGGGAATCTCGGGCTCGACTGCCTCTGAGAGGGCTTTTTGATCCCCGGCGTTGTGGCAGTGAAGCTGCCCGCTGGGGATAGCCGAGCGAGGGAACCTCGGGCTCGACTGCTTCTGAGAGGGCTTTTTGATCCCCGGTGTTGTGGCAGGGAAGCTGCCCGCTGGGGATAGCCGAGCGAGGGAACCTCGGGCTCGACTTCCTATGGGAGGGCTTTTTGATCCCCGGCGTCGCGGCAGGGAAGCTGCCCGCTGGGACGACCGAGCAGGATAGCTGCTGGGTTGAATCTTTGACAAGGTGCAGCCCGCCCGTCCAGTTGTAGGTGCGGGGAATGGGAACGTTCGGGGCGACGACGCTCGTAGCCAGTGCATTGAACGCGGGGGGAGGCGAAGCGCTAAGGGCGCGCCGCTTCGACTCCACCGGAGAAGGCTCGATGGCTGCCGCGTGGCGGCGACCCCCTGGGTGAAAGCGGGCGACTGTTGGGCTGCACAGTGGGCTATATATAAGGCTGAAGGAGTACTGGTCCTTCATCCTTCATAAACAGGTCGCCGAGAATGCAGGACTTTCCGTTGTTAGTTATATGTATGCCCTAGAGGCCATTACTATACATGAGATGTATATTGTAGTGGATGCTTGGACATATATAGGGAGGACTTTCTTGCTCGACATGATAGTATGCTATTTAGTTACTCTTTACCTTAACGTGTACATTGATTGTCTCTCTGTTACATGTTGGTAAAGCCCTTAGGATGTGTACTTGACTACCTGGACTATGATGCGGATCATACTAGTGGGGACATGGTAGTCCATAAGTACATCCTTCAAGGTCCCTAGTCGTGGGTGTATCGAGATGGGGCATCGATATACCAGAGTAGACTAGCGTATACCTTCTCGACCCATGTAGATGGGCGATGGAAGATCCCATATCCATTGGTGTTTGACATCAAAGATGATATACGGGTGCTCAGTGGAGACTGGGTACACTGGACGGACTCGCCGAGAACTCCCAGATGGTATTATACCTTACATCAGATGGCAGTTCTCTGGTGACACTGGTACAGGTTAGTCTGTAGACCCGAGATCGTCATAGAGTCTTGTGTGATTTCCACTGTGCTTTGATTTCCACCTTACCACGTCCAAGAGGGCGTGCAAAACGGTGGTTTTTGGGTACAGTCCCGAGTCACATGGAGGCAATGAGCGATAGGAGGGGTTTCGTCTCTCCCGGTATCGGGGGTTGATGTTGCGCTATGCTCGATTGGCCATAACAGGGAAGTCCCTGGCCAGGGCTGGTTTAGAAATTTACTGGTAAGTGTTACCAGTAGTTTCTCGACCCGTTATGAGCCTCACATCGGCATGTCTTATCGGTTATTGGGGTCTGACGTTTACCACCCCTAGACTTGATATGTGACATATCAGACGAGGAGACCGGACTGTACGGTAGTGTCACTGTCAGGCTTTTTCCAGGAGTTGGAGCGGGCTTGCTTGCTGATCTTCTGATCGCTCAATACCCGGGTAGCCGTTACGTCCAGCTAGTACCGCTGACGGCTTGTGGGTGCTTGATATGATCATCATATACTGCCGGCGTATTGACGAGTCTTTAGAGTCCTACATAGAGGTTTTACTGGCTCAGGTAAAACGAAATAGGAGCACATATATGATATGTGCGGGACCGAGAATAATGCGAGTATGTGATACCGTATTCTATTCTCGCGATGTTTGTATCGATCGATTATATGTAATATAACCAGGTTATCGAATCAAGGGTTGATTCGATAAGTCGATACATTGGATGTTAGTCGGTTATATGAGATATAACCGGATTATTAAGTCAAGTGTTGATTTAATAATTTAGTGTATAATTGTATATGTGATATACTAATTTACATTAACTAACATTGGTTCACTTAAGCATTTGTTTTTCTCACTTGTGCACAACTTAATATATATGTGATATATATTTATTTGTGTTCATTTTGTATCATGGTTGTTGATACAACTTACATGGGTGTATGAGACATATACCATTATAATTATATTGGTGGGGTTTTAATATACAAAGTAAATACAAAATTAGTGGATAATTGTTCAAGTGCATGAAGCTTCATGAAGCTTGTGAGTGCATTGACCAAAGTCCACAAGTTTTGTTTTACTTAGGATTTTTATAAGCCTAACCACTATAATTAGCCATGGTTATGTCTCTACATGAGTTAGTATATGATATCCACTCACCCATGGTTATCTCTCTCCCTCTTGATTAGTTTTTCATTCTCATTTTTGAGCTCATCTTCTTCCTTCTTCAAATGCTTGCTAGGGTTTGATAAAGAGAGAGATATATAGTGAGAAAAGAAATTCTAAAGTGTACCCATTTCCTATTTCATCATCCTCTACAAGACTAGCACTTTAGTTTAGGGTGTTTGCTTAACTAATTCTCTAGTTAGTGAAGTAGAAGCTTGAGTTCGTATTCCCTCGACGTAGATCATCTTCGGCCTCGAAGACTTCAAGCAATACCGTTGCTATCTTCTCATGGAGCCGTCCGAGAGTCCTGGAGCACGATGATCGCAGTGAAGGGACTACTACAAGGAGCATATGAAGTGAAGGACCGATCTACAAAGGTTGTATTTCGTATTCACTTAGTCGTAAATGGTATTTACTTGCATGTGAAACCCTAATTATCTAGCAAAGATCTTGTTTAGGGTTGTTCGGCACCGCTAAAATTTTAATCGGGCATGGTTGATGCCTTGTAGAACCTTGTTAGAGTGCCTAGCAACCCTACAGTGGTATCAGAGCCTAGCTAGAGCATTAGGCGACGTGTTTACGAATTTAAAACTTCGATCGAACCCCATAACGTCAAAACGACCCCCTCTCTGGACAAATTTTAAAAATGCGATTTTTTCTATATTAAAGATACCTAAAAAATTCAGCAGGGAATTTTATGTATTACTGTGAAAAACGACAAAGTAACTCGTACGGACCGCCGCGGAACCGCGGCAATACCCTGCTTGTGCCGCGGATCCGCGGCCGTACAGTGAGAATTTGCTTTGGTTTTTGTACAGTAATACCCGTATCTGTTAGTGCTATTTTCTGGGTATTTTTAATCTGGCTCAAGTGTTGAGTGTTCTGGGGATTATTTTGAATTCGTTGATTCGATCGGAAAATTTAATTTCGTGCTTTTTCCGGATAATTTAGAAAGTATTAAAATGTTCGAACGGATATCATTAACTCGCTTTTTTCCGATACGAAAAACTTTCAAGTGTTGAATTTTTCTAGAGTTTAAATCTTTCGGAAAAACGTGCAAGTAACGCGATGGACCCTCTAGAAGAACACAAACCTTAACTCGATTATGTGACCGTCTGAACCGCCTCTAAACCTTAGGGTTTGGGGCAGTACGGCGTGCCACATGTGAGGCGTTGGCTTGACCCATCTACGGCTGGACCGTTGGTATTGTGACGTATTCTGGAATTTTTGAACTCCGCTCAAGTGTTGAGCTATTTAGAAAATCTTGGGTATTTGATTTTTCGATCGGAAAGTTTAATACTGTCTATTTATCTGGAATGTGATACAATATGTGGAATTCATATAGTTAGGCATGAAATGCGAAGTATGTGATATTTCGGATTTACGATGTCTAAAGAGATTGTGGATTCCAAATGTTGTAGTTTTACACTTTTACTTTTCTGCGACCGTAAGTGTAATATGTGATATCGTCGGTTTCGTTGCTATATGTCAACGACAATTGGGATGCGCATACTTACTTACGTTGATGACATGTGATGTTATATGTTGCTGGATATGTTATATTGGATCGTCGCGTTCTGAATAGCCGGGGGTTTTATGTGAGATGAGGGTTTTTATTTTCATTCATGTAAAATTCATTGTATATAATATTCTTTTATTGGGGCACTTCCGGGATGAGGTTGATGTCACCATTTGTATATTATTTATTTTTCCGCATTAGGTAGACCAAAGGAGGAGAGCACAAGTAACCGGGTTCTAGAGTCCAGTGGGAGACCAACTCGAGGAGTCGAGTTCGGGTCTTCTAACTCTAGAATTGGAAGGGTTGCTTGCCGCTCTCGTAGGGGTATAGGGGTGTGGGTTTGGCTATTCATCGCGACCGTGGAATCCGTGTTTTATAGAGGCTCAAAATAAAATACGGACCTCCTAGTATATCCATTATTTCATATGTTTCTTCTGCTGCGATATCTGTGATGTGATCATTTGATATGTTGTGATAAATACTGTATATAGTATATATGATATATTATATAGACGTTACTTATGTTTTACACTCGCGCTAGCCCTGCCCCGCTCTACCGTTAGTTACCTAACCTAACGGTGCATGAGGGGACATCGAGGCGAATGCGGATGGCATAAGTGTACGTCGTATTTATCTGTGATGTTTAGGTGACTTACATGATGAGACTTCATTAATATGATTAATGAAAGATAAAGAAACCTAAAAGATGTTATGGAATCGAAATTTGAAAAACAAGGTAGCTACAGTTCTTGCTTTGCATAGCGGTGTTCCTTGTAGAACATCCTGCACCTTATTCGATAAGGAAAGGGCCGAGATCCCTTCACCGGGAGTGACCCCTTTAGCAATGACTGGCAGATCCTACACCCCTAGGTTTTGTCTTTTGATTGCTTTTCTAGTTCTTGCTTTGCATAGTGATATATATGATATATCCTGCACCTCATTCGACGAAGAAAGAGCCGAGATCCCTTCACCGGGAGTGACCTCTTTAGCGAAACTAGTAAAAGCCTAAAAAACACTCCATTTTAAATTCATTTGATTCTACAACGATATCAAGTTCATTACGCAATAGGTTTTTAGAAAAACATGTCGTAGCCCTCCGTCATTTCAGATAAGTCCTGCTTAGTATTCGTGCTGCGTTTGTTGACCTTGTCAAGGCGTGGTGTGCGGTAGCTGACCAGTATTTATCTGTTTATGCATATGATGCAGATTGGATTAGGATAGTCGTACGGCCTTGTTGACCTTGTCAAGGGTCGTGCGGGTGGGTTTAATTCAATCAAGAAATGACGGTTTGAACTTGACTTACGGTCTATGGTTTGTTGACCTTGTCAAGGTCATAGATCGTTTGGGGCAAAATATTATCGGGAATTTTAAGTGTTGAAATTTGCAATGAGATTGCATACCTTCTATGAGATAGTTGGATCCCGATACCCACTGCGAGTAATTGTTACTCCTGGGAGAGTTTTACACAGGACAATTAGCCGATCAAGTAGGTGTCTAGAAAGGTGTCAACGGGGTTACGCCTCTGGGAAAACGAGGTTTACTTTAATTAGGTCCGTGCGAAAGCACGGGGAACCTCCCTCAAAGTACCGACACTGGCCTGGCCGAAAGATTGGCGAAATTGTAGGTTGTAATTAATCCCGGCTAGTCTTTCCTTTTAGGGTTTGAAGGAAGATTTGATAAAAAACAGTGGGAGCCATCCTAATTAGATAAAATAATAACCAATCTGATCTTGCAAGAGCGCACACAGAGTGTTTTCTTCTCTCTCTCTCCAGGTAGCGACCATATCATGCCTTAATCAAGATAATAATATGGATGTATTGACTGAACCCGCTTGTTATACCGCGCTGGGAAACGTTGGTCCCGCTCCAACTTATAACTGTTATAAGACCGAGAAGGAAATAGGGGATTACCAGGATTCCCGTGCCGCCCAAACGAAGAAAGTGCATGATGATGCATCTTCTTCGGGTGTGTTCAATACAGAGAAATGTTTCTCAGTATCCTTTACATCCTGGGTATGAGATACCGGATCAGGATCCCACATATGTAATTTGTTACATGGGCTACAGATAGGTAGAGAACTGAGAATGGGTGATAAGTTTCATGAGATAGAAACGGTGCAAGTGTTGCAGCCAAGTCTGTTGGTAGTTATCACCCTGTATTACCAGAATACATTGATTCTGAATGAATGTCATTAGATACCGAACCTGATATACAACATCATATCAGTCTCTTTATTAGTAAAGAAGGATATAATTTTGTATTGTTGGATAATGTTTTGAACATTTCCTATATCAAGAGTTGATCGGTTCAGGCACGTTATCTAAAAGCATTGACGTTCTAAATCAAACTACAGTTCTTAGTATACAGAACACACACAAGAGGAAGAGTCCAGAACTGAACGAATCCTTCTTGTGGCATTGTAGACTAGGTCATATCAATGCGACCCGACTAGCTGAAATTACATATAGATGCATATTTAAATTAGTTTGAATTTACATCTTGTGAAACTTACCGGTCATGTCACAGAGATAAGATGACCATAGATCTGTTTATTGGAAGCAGAGAAAGAGTTAGTGAACTCTTGGGATGATACATGTTGATGTATGAAGGTCCCCTGTCTACACATGCCAAGACCGGTTCTTTGTACTTCATTACATTCTCTGACGATCTCTCAAGATTCAGACATATGTTCCTGTTTAAACACAAGTCCGAAGCTTTTGAGATATTCACAGAATATAAGTTAGAAAGTAGAGAACCAAAACGGGTATAAGTATTATTTCCTTTGATGTGATCAGGGAGGAGAATACTTGAGCATGGGATTCCTGGAATATTCTAAAGGAGAATGAGATTCTCTCCCAGCATTACTCCTCCGTATACACCACAGCACGTCGGTGTATCGGGGCGGAGCAATTGCACCCTATGAGATATGGTTCGCTCTATGATGAGTATTACTGAGTTACCTGTTTTCTTTTGGGGGTTTTGCACTTGTAAAGCTGTATACCTATTGAATGGCGTTCCAACCAAATCAGGTGCCTACCACTCCATATGCGATATGGTAAGGGAAGAGCCCATCTCTTAAGTCAGTTAAGATTTGCGGTTGTCCGGCCTATGTCTAAAAGCAAAATCCGGACAAACTCGAGGCAAGGTTAGTTCTGTGGAAGTTTGTTGGATATCCCAAGCATTCGCAAGGGAATATCTTCTACCAAACCGAGGAACAAAAGAAGTTTTATTTCTCAGCATATCACCTTTGTGAAAGGGAATTTCTTGTGAAGAAATTAATGGTCATAAGGTAGAACTGGAAAGAGTTCCAGCTATACAAACTTCAGCTGATGATTTGGTAGAACTAAAGGATTCAATAGTTTCCAACGAAGCTCAGCCTCTCCGCTGATCTAGTAGGGTTCCTCACCCACCTGAGAGATACTTCAGTTTTTCTATGACAGTGGGAGCGAGGATTGCATCATGAGATGATGACCCAACTATTTTCGAGCTGGCCATCAGGAGTGGAACTCTGTAAGAATGGCTGGATGCTTAACGATCTGAGATGGAATCCTTATACACCAACAAAGTATGGACTTTGGTTGCCTTATCTGAAGGGTTAAATCCCCATCAGGAGCAAGTATATCTTGAGAAGATTACTTGGTGTACATGGAAAAGTTGAGACTTTCAAAGCTATGCTTAAGTCCATCCAGATCCTACTTGCCACGGCTACATACCATGACTACGATATCTGGCGGTTGGGTGTCATGACTGCTTTTCTAAATGATGTTTTAGAAGAGAGAGTCTATAAGTACACAGTCAGAGGGCTTCGTAGACAGTGGGAGCAGCGGAAACGTGTGCAAGATGTTTTATGTGATAAAGCAGGCATCGCGGAGTTGGAACATCTATTTTGATGAGTTAGTCAAAGAGTTTGACATCATCAAAATGGTAGATGAACCTTGTATATACAAAAGGGTAGTAGAGAGTAAGGCGGTCATCCTCGTATTGTACGTAGACGACATACTCTTGATAGGAAAGGAGTTTCCTATGCTACGCTCGCTCAATCTCCTCTTATCACAATGATTCTCCATATAGGATCAAGATGATACCTCCTAAATCCTGGATTTTGGATCTATGAGATAGATCTAAGTGGATGTTAGGGTTCTCACTAGGTGTAGTGAGATGGTATCAATCGATCCTGGGGAGAATCACTGGAAATGTTCCAGAGTGATAAGGACGACTGAAAGTCAGTCACAGGCATTGTCTTTACCCTCAGTAAAGGGACGGTATATTGGAAGAGTTCCAAGCTAGATACCGTGGCATACTAGACGATAAAGGCTGGATACATCGCTACCAAAGATACTACCAAAGAGTCAGTCTTGGTGTATATTAGTTCATGAGATGAACTTCGTTCCTACCATTGTGTGATAATGGAGTTGTGGCTTATGCCTAGGAACGCCCGTTCCATCAGTGATCCAGACATATTCTAAGGCAGTGTCACCTGATCATGGAGATGGTTGATCTCCAGGGGATCGAGGTCAGGAGAGTAGACTCAGAGGACAACACGACGGATCCATTCACAAAGGCCTTTTCCCAGAGAGAGACTTTTATGGGATTGTTTAGTATGAGATACTTCAACCACTGTTATCAGATGGCCCTAGTGCAAGTGGGAGATTGTTAGTTATATGTATGCCCTAGAGGCCATTACTATATATGAGATGTATATTGTAGTGGATGCTTGGACATATATAGGGATGACTTTCTTGCTCGACATGATAGTATGCTATCTGGTTACTCTTTGCCTTAACGTGTACACTGATTGTCTCTCTGTTACATGTTGGTAAAGCCCTTAGGATGTGTACTTGACTATCTAGACTATGATGCGGATCATACTAGTGGGGACATGGTAGTCCATAAGTACATCCTTCAAGGTCCCTAGTCGTGGGTGTATCGAGACGGGGTATCGATATACCAGAGTAGACTAGCGTATACCTTCTCGATCCATGTAGATGGGCGATGGAAGATCCCATATCCATTGGTGTTTGACATCAGAGATGATATACGGGTGCTCAGTGGAGACTGGGTACACTGGACGGACTCGCCGAGAACTCCCAGATGGTATTATACCTTACGTCAGATGGCAGTTCTCTGGTGACACTGGTACAGGTTAGTCTGTAGACCCGAGATCGTCATAGAGTCTTGTGTGATTCCCAATGTGCTTTGATTTACACCTTACCACGTCCAAGAGGGCGTGCAAAACGGTGGTTTTTGGGTACAGTCCCGAGTCACATGGAGGCAATGAGCGATAGGAGGGGTTTCGTCTCTCCCGGTATTGGGGGTTGATGTTGCGCTATGCTCGATTTGCCATAACAGGGAAGTCCCTGGCCAGGGCTGGTTTAAAGATTTACTGGTAAGTGTTACCAGTAGTTTCTCGACCCGTTATGAGCCTCGCATCGGCATGACTTATCGGTTATTGGGGTCTGACGTTTACCACCCCTAGACTTGATATGCGACATATCAGACGAGGAGACCGGACTGTACGGTAGTGTCACTGTCAGGCTTTTTGCAGGAGTTGGAGCGGGCTTGCTTGTTGATCTTCTGATCGTTCAATACCCGGGTAGCCGTTACGTACAGCTAGTACCGCTGACGGCTTATGGGTGCTTGATATGATCATCACCTACTGCCGGCGTATTGACGAGTCTTTAGAGTCCTACATAGAGGTTTTACTGGCTCAGGCAAAACGAAATAGGAGCACATATATGATATGTGCGGGACCGAGAATAATGCGAGTATGTGATTCCGTATTCTATTCTCGCGATGTTTGTATCGATCGATTATATGTTATATAACCAGGTTATCGAATCAAGGGTTGATTCGATAAGTCGATACATTGGATGTTAGTCGGTTATATGAGATATAACCGGATTTTTAAGTCAAGTGTTGATTTAATAATTTAGTGTATAATTGTATATGTGATATACTAATTTATATTAACTAACATTGGTTCACTTAAGCATTTGTTTTTCTCACTTGTGCACAACTTAATATATATGTGATATATATTTATTTGTGTTCATTTTGTATCATGGTTGTTGATACAACTTACATGGGTGTATGAGACATATACCATTATAATTATATTGGTGGGGTTTTAATATACAAAGTAAATACAAAATTAGTGGATAATTGTTCAAGTGCATGAAGCTTCATGAAGCTTGTGAGTGCATTGACCAAAGTCCACTAGTTTTGTTTTACTTTGGATTTTTATAAACCTAACCACTATAATTAGCTATGGTTATGTCTCTACACGAGTTAGTATATGATACCCACTCACCCATGGTTAGCTCTCTCCCTCTTGATTAGTTTTTCATTCTCATTTTTGAGCTCATCTTCTTCCTCCTTCAAATGCTTACTAGGGTTTGATAAAGAGAGAGATATATAGTGAGAAAAGAAATTCTAAAGTGTACCCATTTCCTATTTCATCATCCTCTACTAGACTAGCACTTTAGTTTAGGGTGTTTGCTTCACTAATTCTCTAGTTAGTGAAGTAGAAGCTTGAGTTTGTATTCCCTCGACGTAGATCATCTTCGGCCTCGAAGACTTCAAGAAATACCGTTGCTATCTTCTCATGGAGCCGTCCGAGAGTCCGGGAGCACGATGATCGCAGCGAAGGGACTACTACAAGGAGCGTATGAAGTGAAGGACCGATCTACAAAGGTTGTATTTCGTATTCACTTAGTCGTAAATGGTATTTACTTGCATGTGAAACCCTTATTATCTAGCAAAGATCTTGTTTAGGGTTGTTCGGCACGGCTAAAATTTTAATCGGGCATGGTTGATGCCTTGTAGAACCTTGTTAGAGTGCCTAGCAACCCTACATCCGTTTACCATGCCCGACATCGTCCACTTTGAAGACGTGTACCTTTACGACCTGTACTGCACCGATGACACGGTGCAGCTGGTCTACGGGAGGATTGAGGACCATTTTGGCCGGCTGCTCCCCAGACGCTCCTCCCTGCTGCAGCTGCAGATGTACTCCATCTGGAGGGCATCGTCGGGGCTTTACAACCCCCTGTCTGAGCTGCTCTTTGATGAGGCCGTAGGCAACCTGCGGTCTTTGAGGCGTTTCGGCTTAATCTCCGCAAACCGGCTGGCCCGCTCAGAGGCTCTCGTCCATGAATGCTACGAGTTGAGGCTCGGGGTCGATGCCCGCGGGGGGAACCGGGGACAGAGGCTGGAACTTGCGAGGCCCCGGTTGGCGGAGATTTTTACCGAGTACCACGAGCAGTGCTCGCTGCACCCCCTTCCCCCACTATTGTAATTTTCTTTTCTTTTTGCATGTATGGCTGAGGAGCCCTTAATACCCTTTGAATAAACAAAGCTTTTCTTTCTTTTTCGCAATGCTCCATTGATCTTTATTAAATTAACAATAGATCCTAGGAAGAGTTTACATTGCTTTAAAATAAAGGTACAGGCTAGTAGATGACTTTATTGGCTTGGGCCGAGCTCCCTGAAAGGCTGTCGGCCCCCGCGCTTGGCATAAGGCATGGGGCTCCCTGAGCTCTGGGCTGGCCGTCCGCTGAAACAAGCATGATCTGTCCGATGGTCAGGTCGTCGGGTGGACGATGCTGCTCCTGCTCGCGGTCGGTCTGCCGTTTGTCCCTCAGGTAGGAGGCGAGGTGCCCAGACCGGATGAGCTCTTCGATGTAGTCCCTCAGTTGTTTGCAGTCCTCCGTGGCGTGGCCCAGTACCCGGTGGAAAGCGCAGTAGGGGCCCCGAGTTCGTTTTGCATCCTGACGCGGGACCGGAGGGAACTTGAAGAACCCCTCGTTCTGGGCCTCCTCCAGCAACACCACGAGGGAGACGTTGAGGGGGGTATACTCCTAGAATTTCGGGTGGTAGGGCTGCTGACGCTCCAGCTTCTCCTCCCGAGCCCTCTTCTTCTGGTCGGGCTGTTCTGTCCGGGGAAGGTTAGCATTCACCTCGGATTCCAGCTGCTCGCGCTCGGTCTACGCCTTGACCTCGGCCATGGTCCTAGGTTGCGCCAGCGTGAAGGAGCGTAACCATTCCTTATGCCTCAGACCAGATCTGAGTGCCGTTATGACGGTTTCGTCTCGGTGCTCGGGCACTTCGAGAAGGGCGTTGTAGAAATGGGTAATGTAGGCCTTGATCGTTTCCTTGTCCCCACTCTTAACAGTGAAAAGGTAGTCGACCGTGCGCTTTTGTCGATGGTTCCCCACGAAATGGCCGAGGAACTGAGTAGCCAGCTCGTCGAAGGTCGAAATCGAGTGGGGCTCGAGCCCCCGGAACCAGTCCCGACCTGCGCGGATGAGGGTGGCCGGGAAGGCTCTGCACTGGGCGGCGTCGGAGTGATCCTGGAAGCTCATCCCCGCGGTGAAAGCGTCCAAGTGGTCCTTCGGGTCGGTTTTCCCGTTAAACAGAGAGACCTTTGGGGGCTTGTTGCGCGAGGAGACGTGGATGGCGAGCAGTTCCTCGGTGAATGGCTTCGTGAGCGAGTCGGAGGCGTACTTAGCTCCGCCGCTCGAGAAGTGAGCTTCTCGGCGCATGCCCTCGATCTTCTTCTCGAGGGCGTCGAGCCGACCGTGGTACCCTGAGGAATCGGCGCCTCGGGATCCTTGGCCCCCGCTGCGGGTGACCTGCGTCTGGGAGCGGCCCCGGTTCTTCTCAATGAGGTGCCTCAGGTCCCGGGGTGAGGTAGCTCTTGAGTCGTCGGGGCGGGCCCCTTCTGTGCGGCCCCGCCGATGATGGTGGGGTAGACCACGCCTGTGGATAGGCGAGGCGACTGACATCTCCTCAGGGGGATGAGGGTCACGAGGAGGCTTGAGGCGAGGTGTCCTGGCGGCGGATCTCGGTGTGGAGCCCTGGGGCGCCCAGCGGGCCTCAAGGAGTACCGGTTCGAGAGACCGGCGGCCAGGGGATGCATCCTGTTGGTGGTCGGCCGTCCAAACAGGGACAGAGCCTTCTGGAGGCGGTGGAGCGCCGATCTGGGGCCCGGGCGCGGCCGTTTGGACGCGGACGAGGGCCTCCACAAGGGATTGCAGGCGATCTATCCGGCCTGCGAGGGCGTTGATGTCGGTCATGGGAAGGGGTTCATCCCCGCCTTCAGTGAGTGGAAGACGGCGGCCGGTACCGGGATCCCCAGGATGGTCGTCTGCCATGAGGGTAGAGATAGGAAGGCCAACTTTTGTTTTCGTGGAGTTGTGTTCCCACAGACGGCGCCAACTGATGGAGCTCCTTTTCAGGCCTTCGTCAGATGTTGTCTTCCGTTGATCTCGCGGTGGACTTAGTTGATTATCCTCTATTACGTGTGGGTCTCAATGGTTTTTTGGAGGAAGAGGTGAAGTGACGGAGTTGGTGCCGAGTACCTGCAAAGAAGTCCCGGGATGGTTTGGTACCACCGAGGACCCTCCGACGCTCAAGTTAGTGATGAGATCTGAGCAGAGTAACGGCTTAAAGAGTAAAAAATGTCTTACTTGACCCCTCTGTGATGGGGGTTTAAATAGTGGTGGCAGTACGCAGCAGCGGGCGCGAGAATCTCGTCGGCAGTTACGCTCCCGACGTCACGCCCGCGTAGAGAGCGGATCGCCCATTAATGGGGATCGTGAAGGCGTGGAACGTGGGATGTTGCCGGAGGAGAATCTGCGCATGGCGGGATTTGCGGAGCGGCAGTTATGCCTGTGAGTGGTGGAGTTGGTCGGAGGGCCAAGGAAGACGGCCTCAGCGGGAGCCCGGGGATGAGCGAGGAGGCCGAGGAGTCTTGGTCCTGTGGCAGCTCGAGGCGAGCTGAGGGGCTGAGGAGGCTAATTTGCAGGGAGCCCTGAGGAGGGCTAGCTCGTGCTTGCAGGTCGGGCGTAGGGTGGCCTGGTCGGCCCCCGTGGGCCCTTTCTTCTGAGTCTTGGGACACGTCATCTGCCACGTGTCATGATCTTGGGGATCGCCAATATCGAGCACTATCAAGAACATATAGATACTAGTGTCGGCCACAGAAGAAGTCACTCCTTTGAGGGATTCGCACTCGATTTGACGATGACTCCACCCTCGGCTGACGCCATAATGATGGCCGGAGTTGCTTGATGACGAGAAATTCACACTCTACTCTGACAGGGCCACTACTGCAATTAGGGGTTACCCTTACAGATGGCGAAATCGGTAGAGGCAACTTTTTTTGTCCCTACGGTTTAAACCGTAGGGGCAAACAATGCCCCTACAGTGCACACCGCAGGGGATTAAATAAATTAAAAAATATTAAAATGTAGTCTCTATATTTACTTTTATGGTGTCGCAAAAGAAAGCCCTACGGTTTGCACCGTCGGGGCAAAAAAAGGCTATTTAAAAGAAAAATAGTACAGCTAAGTAAAACCCTATGCCCCCAAAAACATTTCCCACCAACCTTACCTCTTTCGCGTTCATAACCAAAAAAAATCCTTCCGACCCCCTTCCTCCTCCATCGCTGTCGATTGAGCTCATTGACAAGTTTCTTATCGCCGCTGATCGACATCGAGGTCTTCGTTTCCGCCTCCACTTCGTCGAGCTCCTCCTCCCTTGCCTCCTCCACCTCGTCAAGCTCTTAGCTTATTTCCTGGCATCCTCGAGCTTCTCGCCGAGCTCGTCGCCGCCGGTAGTTGCCAGCTCGCCGCCAGTCTTGATTTGCCGCCGCTCGATCGAGATTAGTTTCTTTAATTTGAATTTGAATTTTCCTTAATTTTGTTTTTGATTTCTTTAAATTAATTAAGAATTTAATTTATAATTTTGTTGTTTTTGGTGTTATTGTTGTTGATTTTAGGGTTAGGGTTATAGGGTCGGATTAGGGGTCGGGTTAAGGGTTAATTTGGGTTATAGGTTGATGATTAGGGTTAGGGTTAATTAGATTGATTTGGGTTAGGGTTGATTTGGGTTAATTAGGGTTAGGGTTTGGGTGATGATTAGGGTTAGGGTTATGGGTAATTTGGGTTCATTAGGTTTAATTTGGGTTAGGGTGTTGATTATGGTTAATTAGATTAATTTGGGTTAATTAGGTTAGGGTGATGATTAGGGTTAATTAGGGTTAGGGTGATGATTAGGGTTAATTTAGGTTAATTAGGGTTAGGGTTTAGGTGATGACTAGGGTTAGGGTTAATTAGGTTAATTAGGGTTAGGGTGATGATTAGGGTTATGGTTTGGTTTGATTAGGGTTAGGGTTAGGTTTTGGATTAGGGGTAGGGTTAGAGTTAATTGGGGTTTTTGTTATGATTAGGGTTATGGTTATGGTTAGGGTTAGTTAGGGTTAAACTTATTATTAGGTTTAAGTGTTAGAATTTGGGTAATGTAGTGAATTGATGTAGGATATTCGATGATAACGTAAACGTAAAAATTTACTGTAAACATACGAAAACTTTACCCTAAACTAAAATCTTCAAACCCTTGAAATTGAAACGTAAACGTAAAACCAATTCAAGTTAAATCTTCAAGTTAAAACCAATATATGATACTCGATGATAATAAGAAATTTTCATATTCTTATCTATAGTCATATATGTAAAAATCAAAGTGCGCCTTAGTCCCCATCTATCGGTTAACATATGTTCGATGTTCGTCGTGACCTAAAACTACACAAAGGTTGTTAAATATCGGACGGTATCGTTCGGTGCTAACAACCGTCATGCAATCTATATGACGAGAATATTCAATCGTATGATAACCGATAGATTTGTTCAGTGTGGACAAGTTTGGAATGTATAAAGCAAACACCTGCATTCACTTGTGTTTTCATTCGTTTCGGTACCTTTCCGTTGGTTCTCCGTGTACAAAGATAGATTAGATATTCATTTTAATGTTGTTTTACAACATTGAAATGATTATATGTTCTATTACAGTGTACTCGGAGAACAGCGGGGAGTTACTGCTGAATTTTTCTCGAAACGGATGAAAGCACATGCGAATGAGTGTCTACTCTATACATTCTTAATTGGATAGAATCCTTACTCCCGACAGCCGAAACACACACATACAATATGCATACACATCATACACATACACAAACTACATACACAAAACAACCCTATACCTAAGCGAAATCATAAATTGAAACACACATACATATAATACAACTCATACTTGGGTATCTTCGAACATAATTTTGTTAATCGATGATTTATCTTCTTCATTGACAAACTTGCCCTTCCTATTATTTTCTTTGCCAATAATCATCTAATTCTCAGATTTCTCAATGTAGTCACAACAAAAAACCAACTTGCCCCACGGTCTCCGATTCAAGCTCGATTCCATAACTTCATTTCTTTCTTCATTTTGTGAAACTTACAATTTATATGTTATGGTAAATCTATAGTTCCCCATGCCGTGACTACTACGGCGTTGCGGAATCAAAAACTTTAAAATTTACTTGAGCACTATATACTTTAACCCTAGAATACAAGTCCAAACACTAAATTAATCTAAACTAAAGAGTTTAGCTACTGAGTAGAGGACTACAACCTTTGAAGTCGTGTCCTTCGGGTCTTGTATGGTCCCCTCCTTAAGCTCTTAGGGTCCTTGGATCGAGCTCTCAAATTGATTTCCCCACGTCAAAGACGATCCACCCGAGAATGCCGGTTCAAGCTATAGCTTCCAAGAAGCAACTAAAGATCTCGATTTTCTAAGTCTAGATCTTAGTGGTGTAGTTATAGTGTCAAGATACTCTCTTTTTAATTCCTCAAAACTCAAGAGAAGTAAGGAAGAAGAAGAAGAAGAAGAAGAAGATGAAGATGGCTACTAGAATTATTAAGACCGTAATAATTCACTATATTCTTTACCTTATCTCTTCATATCCCTTTAATCATAAAATAATAAAAGAAGTGAGTAGGCTTGTGACTCACTAGTGTGAGTCACAAGCCCACACTCTTCTTTTTAAAACTAGAAGAGATGAAAAGTAGAGAATGACCACCTCACTTGGTACACATATACATACATATAAATATATACATGTATATATATAATCAAGTATACCAAAATACCCCGTATTTATAATAAATACGTATACCCGTATTTCTATCAAAATACGAATACCGTATTTTTATCGAAAATACAAAATATGCGTATTCATATTAAGAAAGAAATACATGCATTTGTATCAAGACACAAATATCCGTATTCATACAAATACACGTATTCGTATAAATACCGTATTCGTGTTAAAATACAAATACCCAAAAGAGAGCAATATAATACTAGCTCCAAATTTGGTTATCTTTCAAATCTGCTAGTATTACTAAATTGTCCGATTAAAGCATGTGTATAAAAATACATGTGTTCAATCGAACACCCGAGCGTATTGAAAAACGCATACTATACCGTTTCGTCTGAACCGGGAAACCCTATGTGTGGGACTCTAAAGACTCGACAATACTCTGGCAGTGGGTTTAACCACAAGCGCGTCAGTGGCACTATCTGTATGTAATGGCTACCCAGGTATCTATCGAAAAGAAGACCGACAAGAAAACTTGTCCGAACCCCTACCGAGCCTATAGGTGACATTCTCCATACAGTCCGGTCTATTCGTCTAAGAGTATCGCATATCGGGCCTAGGGGGTAGTAAACGTCAGACCCCTATTAGCGCGATAAATCGTGTCGGTGTGGAACCCAATACAATCTGAGAAACTATTGGTGTACCTACCAATAAATCTCACTTGCCCTGGCCAGGACCTTGTAGTATCGGCCAACCGTACACAGCGTGATATCGACTGTTGGGTTACGTAGCGCCCTGGCCATCTACCGTGGCCGATGCGGAACAAAAATGACGTTTAAAAAACTTTGCGCTAACGAATCCTTCTAGATTGAACCATAAACCTATACCAGCAAACATTAAGAGCTAAACTACAAGGTTAGAAATGGTTATACCGAATGAACCGTGTCCTTCGGTCTTCTACCATATTCCCTAGCTCCTTGAGGGGTCCTCGACTGAACTTGGGCGCTGGTCTTCCTCCATCGAAGATGATCCACCCGAGGGATGTAGCTCATGGCTCTAGCTCCACACCAATGATCAAGTGAAGCAACTAGGGACTCTAGATTGCTAGTCTAGAGTGCCTAGGGATGTAGTGTATGGATCCAACTGTTTATCTATCTCACCTCCACTCTTGATTCTCAACTCATGAGATTGTAGAAAGGAGGTTAGAGAGGATGGTGGAGGAACTCAAGAAAATTTAGAGAGGAGAATGAAGCATGATGGTGAGAAGAAAACTCATCTCTCAAAAATAATGAGCCACCCATGGAGAGAGAAAATCTCATAGCATGGTTTTGTAAAACATTTCTTCCAATTTAAAATCAAGCCCATGCTTGAATAGTTTGCACAAATTAATTAACAATTCATTTGTGCAATACTATGCAAGCATGGCTCTCACCATACTCCCCTCTCTTGATTTTCCACTTCATTTCCCATTTAAATAAATGGACAAAAATCTAAATGAGGTGTCCACCTTCAAGAATGTTATCTGTATAAATACGAATTACACTCTACTATATATACATACCTGTATTCGTACCGAAATACAAATACCCGAAGAGATAGAATAACACAAAGAACATAATACTAGAATATACATATCTAAATACATATACGCAAATTATTAAATCAATACCTGATTAATAATCCGGCTCAAACCCGAGCCGGCTAGTATTATCAACTATCCGATCGAAAGTCCGGGTAACTAGTACACTCATTCGATCGGAACCCTGCACGTATCCAATACGGCTACTACATCATTTCGCCAGAACCAGGGAAACTCTCTGTGTTGGACTCTAAAGACTCGTCAATACGCCGGCAGTGGGTTTAACCATAAACACGTCAGCGGCACTAGCTGTACGTAATGGCTACCCAGGTATTGAGCGAAAGGAAGGCCGATGAGCAAACTCATCCGAACCCCTAATGAGTCTATCCGTGCAATCTCCGTACAGTTCGGTCTGTTCTTCTAAAAGTATCGCATATCGAGTCTAGGGGGTGGATAAAATCAGACCCCTAATAACGTGATATTTCGTGTCGGTATGAAGCCCATCACCCATTGAGAAACTACCGATCCAAATCAGTAATTCTCGTCTACCTTGGCCAAAGATTTCTGGTGATGGCCACCCGTGCACCGTGCGCCATCAACCCCCAATATCGGGATAGATGAATCCCCGACGATCCGCTCACTTCCTCCATGTGGCTCGGGACTGTACCCAACTAAAACGTGTTTGCACGACTCCTTTGAACCATGGTAGAGTAGTAATCAAAGCACAATGGGAACTCACATGAGACAAATGACAATCTCAGGTCGACAGACTAACCTGTACACAGGTCACCTGGGAACTGGTATCTGACAATAGGTATAATACCAACTAGCATGTTCCCTGCGAGTCCGTCAGTGTACTCATAACCCAATGAGCACCTGTATACTATTTTAGGTGACTAACTGACACCAATGGCTTGTGATACCGGCCACCACCCCTCGTCGGGGTTATGATAAGTACACACTAGTCTACTCCGGAGTATCGATGCCCAGTCTCGATACTCCCTCGATTAGGGACATTTAAGGATGTGCTTATAGACCACCCAGCTCCCACGTATAGATCGCTATCATAATCCTGGTAGTCAAGCAAGAATCCTATGAGCTCTATCAACATGTAATAGTGATCTGTAATACCACATAATGCATGTACATGATGATAAAGACAAACCAGATAGCATACTATCATTTTGAGTAAGACTATTCTACCCGTATAGGTCCTCCCTCAATCATCACAATCGCGTGCCTGCGATTACAATAATTGACTTGAGAACATCGACTCCCTATACCCGGAAAGACGAATCCCTTCCATCACCTACTGCCTTCAAGTGCTTCGAGACTGCACCCAACTACTACCGATTTACACGACTCTTTAAAGCCGTGGTAGGGTAGTAATCTAAGTACAACGGGAACACGCTCGAGACTAATTGTGATGTCAAGTCATCGGACTAACCTGTATTCATGTCACCAGAGAACTGCTATCCGACGATAGGTATAATACCAACTAGCAGTTCCCTGTGAGTCCATCCAGTGTAACTTATAACCTTATAAGCACCTATATACTATATTTGGTACCGTATACCAACGGCTGTGGGACCGTCCATTTCCCCTGACGGGGATAAGAAATGTATACACTAGTCTACTCAGGAGTATCGATGCCCAGTCTCGATAATCTTACGACTAGGTATAATTTTAAGGATGTGCTTATAAACTACCCAGCCCCCACAAGTATGATTGCCATCACAACGCTGGTAGTCAAGCAAAGATCTTAAGGGCTCTATCAATATGTATTAGCGATATGTAAAAAGGAACATATACATATGTTAAGATAGATACAAACCAGATAACATACTATTATATTGAGCAAGACTGTCTTATACATATATATATCCCAAGCTTCCAAAATGTAATATACAATCCTGTACTATACAATAATGGCCTCTAGGGTATATATACATAACAATCTCCTACTTGCACTAAGACCATGTATTGGCATATCGCAGACCTATTGTTCATATCATAATATTGCATTATTATATTCCCCATTCCTAGACATTTTACAAAGATGCTTTTGACCCATGTCTGCTACATAGTTGCAGGTAACAGATTCTTAGGACAAAAACAGTGAAAAAGATAACAGACGATACAAAAGTGAGACTACGACCAACTAATGGAGGAATCTTGATCAAGCCTACACGAAGTTCAGTTCACAAAGTACAAGGCAGCGCAAGGTTCAAAACTTCATCACGAAGCATCGGTAAAAGTCCACTACAATTATTCACTGTGGAATCTGGAAGAGAACTAGAAGCCTACCTAAGAAACAAAGTGAAGAAAAAAGAAGTGAAAAGCCAGAAGAACATAACCAGAAAAGCTCAGACAATGATCTTCCCACTTGGCCGCGGAACCGTGGCCAAATAGGCCCTATGGCCGCGGTTCCGCGGCCGTTATATGCTCGTGTCGGTGGATTTCTGTAGCGGTACGCGGAGCGTTGAATAGGTCTTTTTCTTAGGGGGTATTTTTGTAAAAGCAGATATGCGAGTCAATTGTAACCCTAGGGTTCCTATCCTCTATAAATAGGAACTCCAAATCTTGTATGAGGTTATGCCTCCTTTCATTAATAAAATTCAGATTTCTTTTGGAGAGCATCGATGCCTCTTTTCATATCATCTATTCAGATCTGACAAGTCTTGTGTAAATGTTTGGAGAGAGCCATCAATAAAGTAGGTAATTTCTATTCTTGCCCTAGTTTAGATTTAATTCCTTGCCCTAGTTAGATAGTTAGATCTTTTATTCTCTGCCCTAGATAAATGTTTTTCAATTCCCTAATGAGCGAGTAGTCTCCTCACTTGTTAGGGTTAGATTTGGGGAAGGCTTGAGAGATGAAGATCTCTCACCCCTTTCTTGCCCGTCATATATTTTCATAGGACTCCATGCATACATGCACACACCGCTCCCTACGGCACCCTATCCTACGAGGTAGCGGTGATACCGTAGTATAAAGGCCCGGTTGCGCATGTTTTCCATGGAGGTTAGGGTAAGGATTAAGAAAGGAAGGACAAGAACCTAGAGGAAGAAACACCGTTTCTTCCCGATGGATCTAATCCCCTTTATTAATAATTACCATAACTCCTCATAGATCTTAATTTGGGTATAGAAAGCGGTGGAGAATCTTTGCATTTCCTAACTTAACCTAAACCTAACCCTAGCAAGATTTAGATCTAGATTAATTTAGTTTTTAGATTTAATCAATCCGACCACAATCGGAATTAACTCGTTAGAGCGATTAGGAAATTCACAACATCCCTGTGGACCGACCCGTACTCACCGGCTAGCTACCAAGCGACGCCGTTCTTGATTGCGGTTACTAAATATTTTTGATTCATCTTTCGAAAGCGCATAAGCTAATTAAAATCATCTCAATCACCTATCATCTCGAATAGCCTCTCGAAATGCGTCTGAGGGATGGCCTTTGTGAGTAGATCTGCAGTGTTGTCCTTCATATCTACTCTCCGCACCTTGATCTCCTAGCGATCCTCAATCTCCTTGATCAGGTGATACCGCCTCAAGATATGTCTGGATCTTTGATGGGACTGAGGTTCCTTCTCTAAAGTAATAGCCTCGTTGTTGTCATAATACAAAGGTATTGGGTCAACAATGGAACCTGATGTTCTGAAATGAACTTCCTCATCCAGACCGCTTCTTTTGCGGCGTCACAAGCAGCGATATACTCTGCCTCCATTATCGAGTCAGCTACGGTGTCCTGTTTGGAGCTCTTCCAATAGACCGCCCCTCCATTGAAGGTGAATACATAACCCTACATGGGTTTAGAGTCATCTTTATCACTCTAGAAGCTGGAGTCAGTGAAAGCCTCGATCTGGAGGTCTTTACTTCCGTATACCAAGAACATCTCTTTAGTCCTCATCAGGTACTTGAGAATGTTCTTTACTGCTATCCAGCGCTTCTCCCCCGGGTTTGATTGATATCAACTTACCACACTCAGTGCGTAAGCTATATCTGGTCTAGTATACAACATCGTGTTGGGTTATGGCAGCGCCCTGGCCAACAAACCTTGGCTGATTGCGGAACAAAAATTTTCAAAACTGGCGCTAACACAACCCGCTACCCGGATCTACCATTAACCCTAAACTAGCAAACTAAATATATAGGAGTTAAGAATGGTTATACCGAATTGATTCGTGTCCTTCGGTCTTCAACCATCTTCCCAAGCTTCTAGAAGCCACTATGATCTAGCTTGATCTCCGGTCTCCCTCCATCGAAGATGATCCACCTGAGGATTTGTATTCCGAGCTCCTACCTCAATAGCCGAGATAATTAGGGTACCTAGTTCCCTAAACTAGATAGCCTAGAGGATGTAGAGTGTAGTGATGGATTAATTTGTCTCCAAACATCCTAAGTTTCTCAACACATGAGACTTGAAGGATGGAGGTAGAAGAAGAAGCTTGAGGATGAGAGCGAGAGGCAACTCAAGAAAAATGGCTAAACCTTTTGTTGTTGTGTGTTGGTGTTGTGAGCAATAATGGAGCCAACCAATAAATATCTCAAGTCTCCAAAAATATTTTTAGTCAACACAAAATATCTCAAGACTCCAAAATATCTCACAACAAACAAAAACAAGCATGCTAGAATAGTAATCATGAGTCACTACTAAGCCATGCTACAATAAATGCAAACTACACCTCATCCTCTCCACCTCATTAACCATTTAATCCTAAATGGTTAAAACTAAATGAGGTGGCATCTTCTAGAAGCACCTTGTAATAAATTACAAGAATACCCCTCATCCGTATATACATACCCGTATCCGTATTCTGAAAAATATGAATACAAAGAGATGAAAATTGTAACGTTTTAAAAATAAATAAATAAATAAATAAATAAAATCCTTTAGGTGAATTTTCAGATAATCGGTAAAATAAACCGTATTTTTCCGTAAAACTTAACTATAATTATTTTTCATCATAGATTTAAAAATACCTCTTTTAACTATGTAATTGGTAGTATTTGGTATTTATTTGGTCACTTATAAATTATTAGTTTACTTAAATATTTTCCTTTAATTAATTAAATTCAAATATTAACATAAGCTTTAATTATACATTAAATTAGTGTAAATTACAAATTTGAATGGGTTAATTTAGCAAAAGTTATCCATGACATATTGGAATCAAGTGTGTATCATGCAAAATTTTTTTCCAAAACTTTCCATGGTTCTAGACTTTTCTAGGATTGATTTAGAAAAGAAAATAAATAAAATTTAATAATTATTGAAAAGACATAAATAGATGTAAATAATTGGAGATGTTTCTACACCTTTCAACACACATCACTCTCTCTCCCTCTCCTCATTGTGGCCGGCCTCACCTTGGGCAGCCCCCCCATTTCTCCACTTCATTTCCCTTCAAAAATCATCCAAAAATTCATTAAAAATCCAATTAAAACCTTACAAATTCAAAGAAAATTCTTCATCCTTTTCTCCTTAGCCAAATCTAGCATGGATCTTGGAGCAAAATTACCATCTTGGAGGTCAAGATGCAAGTGTGATCTCAAATTTTAGAGGTATAAATCCTAAACCCATGTTTAATTGGTTGCTAGTTACTTCAATCTAGCTTATTAAGTGATTAATTTTGGTTTTAAATTGCAAGTTTAGAAAAATTCATGAGATGGGTTTCGAATAAAGTTAGGGTTTTTATTAATGGAGTAGGGTTATAATAAGTGGTTTAACATTTTAAGAAATGAAAAATCTAGTGTAGTTGTTGTATTGTAAATTGTTGTTTCAAAATTGTTTAAATTAAACAATTTTGAAAACTGGGTTTTTATAACACATATAAATAGGTGAGATAAAATTCAAGTGGGGATTTTTATCAATTGTTCATGGTTTTAATTAGTGGCTTAACACGTAAAGACATGTAAAATCTAATCTAGAATGTTAAATTACTAATTGTTACATTTTAATTGTTCAAATTAAGCTATTTGTAAACTAGATTTTTATAAATCATTTATATTGGTGAGATAAAATTATGATGAGGGTTTCTATCATTAGATTATGGTTTTAATGAGGAGATTAACATGTTAATTGATTGCAAAACCTAATCTAGTTACTAGTTGCTAATTGTTAGTTTAAAATTATGCTAAATATGCTATTTTTGCTAACTAGGTTTATAGAAATTGCTTAAATAATTGGGATTAAAATCTAATTAGGGTTTCATGACATTATTAACATTATAAATTGTAGTTTAATAATTTAGTTCATGCAAAACCAAGTTTAGTTGTGGAATTGTGAATTTTTCTTTAAAAATTGTTAAAATTTGATATTTTTGCAAACTAGAATTTTGGGTTTAAAGGAAATTGATGAGATTAAATTTAAGTAATGGTTTTTATGATCTACTTATGATAATTAGTGAATATTATGGCCACTAGTTTTGTTAAAACATTATGTTTCGAATTAAAACGATTATTTGATGCTTTCCAGGTTTTCGGAAATAAATCGATTTGATTTATTTTGAGTTTTTGATGAGTTGCAATCTATTTCATATTATAATTAGTGATTTGTGAAACCACGATTGGTGTGTTTTGGGTTTTTATCGATCAATCGGCGTTTGTATGCCGATGTCGAGGGTTATTTGGTTATTTTGCATGAGCGGGTCATAGGTTTTAACCTATACGCGTTTTGTGCGTTGTTTTGGTTCTATCCGCGATTTCGGTTTATGATATTATATATGTTTGCGTATAGGTACCCCTCACGTGGACTTCGGATGGTGAAGAAGAGGATGGCGACATCGACTTCGGCAGATAAGGACCAGGTGAGTAGATGTATATCTACGGGGGAAGTCGGGTGGATGGCGTTTAGCACCCCCGCAAACGTAGAATAAGGATATTACGTACTATTATTAGGAAGTCGGACGTGACCATATATTCTTGGCGAGAGGGTCCTATTGAAGACTTTCGGTTGGACTAGACTGAGTTAGAAAGACTTAACCAGAGGATGACTGCCTTGGAGGGAATTCATAGGTTTCATGTAGACACACCCACACATGCACACACATAACTTGACTTGGTGTATATGTGTGTGTGTGTGTGTCTATATATATATATATATATATATATATATATATATAGGAATGTGTGTAGGTATACACACACACACACACACACATACACAACATATACATGTGATATGAAGAGGTTATATGATACATGGGGATGAGTCGATATGACTAGGCTTGATGCCGTGATTTATTGGATATATGATCGAGTTATGGAATGAGATTTGTTATGATAGTAGCGGATTGTTGGGCAATGAGATTATATAATATATATTTATATAAACGATAATATGTGTTGATGACATTGGAATGAACGAGACTCTAGAATAGAACCCAGATTGTAATATGTGACTTAATCACGATATGACATATGATATGTTTATTATAGTGCATTGTGTGGTTGTTTCCGCCTTTTGGCGTAGAGCTATCCCCCGCTTGGGGATGCCTTTTATTTATTGCTTATGTATATATTCTTATTTGTACCCGTTTGGGGCCAGTTTTTACCAAGGAGACTCTGCCGAAATTTTTGAGAAATTTGATGTTACTTTTAAACATGTTTTCCTTTACTTCTTCTTTTAAATGGTTTAGATTTCTGGGCTTCGGCTTACTTAGAATACGTCGCGCCTCTAGACGCTTCGTAATTTAAGTGCCGGTCACGTTCCGTACCTTCGGGTCGTGACAAAAATAATCCAACAATACTAGAATCTGGCTTAAACCAAAGCCAGTAGTATTATCCGTCCGAATCCTGATACCTGCACAAGTGCACGTATATAATCGAACCCTGTCGTAAAACCATACGGCCTCTACATCATTTCGTCCGAAGTAGGGAAACCCTCTGTGTGGGACTCTAAAGACCTGTCAATATGCTGGCAGTGGGTTTAACCACAAGTACGTCAGTGGCACTAGCTGTACGTAACAGCTACCCAGGTATTGAGCGAAAGGGAGGCCGACGAGCAAACTCATCCGAACCCCTACCGAGCCTGTCCGTGACAATATTCGTACAGTCCGGTCTATTCGTCTAAGAGTATCGCATATCGAGTCTAGGGGGTGGATAAAGTCAGCCCATCACCAACTGAGAAACTACTGATCCAAATCAGTAATTCTCGACTACCTTGGCCAAGGATTTCTGGTGATGCCCACCCGTGCACTGCGCGATATCAACCCCCAATAGTGGGAGAGGCGAATCCCTGACGATCCGCTCACTGCCTCCATGTGGTTCGGGACTGTACCCAACTAAAACCTGTTTGCACGACTCCTTTGAGCCGTGGTGGGGTAGTAATCAAAGCATAGTGGGAACTCACACGAGGCAAATGACGATCTCAGGTCGACAGACTAACCTGTACACATGTCACCTGGGAACTGCTATCTGACAATAGGTATACTACCAACTAGCAGGTTCCTGGCGAGTCCGTCCAGTGTACTCATAACCCAATGAGCACCTGTATACTATCTTAGGTGAACAAACTAATACCAATGGCTTGTGAGACCTGGCCACCGTCCCTCGTCGGGGTCTCGATCAGTATACACTAGTCTACTCTGGAGTATCGATGCTCAGTCTCGAAACTCCTACAACTAGGGACATTTAAGGATGTGCTTATAGACCACCCAGCTCCCACGTATATGATCGCCATCATAATTGTCACGACCCGAAATTTAGTTCGTGACCGACACTTAAATCACGGAACGCCTAAAGGCGTAATGTAACTTAAGTAAGCCGATGCCCAGAAATCTAAACCTTTATAATAAAATAAAAGAGGTAAAGATTTGAAATAAAGGTATGATGAAATCAAATATTTTCTTAAATGTATAGATAATGGAACATGAAAATGCAAGTGGATTTTTACTAGTTGAAAAACATGTTTCGTCTTTTAAAAATTTGGGCAGCACCTCCCTTGTATATTTTGATCCAAAACCACATATACATGATAATATAAAAGGCATCCCCAAGCGGGAGCTATCTCTTCGCCAATCGGCGGAATCACAACCACACAAGTTATAATAAGTATACGACGCCCAACGGCGAAGATCAACTCAAAGAAATAAGGAATAACGCAAGACATCAACCCACCAAGCGAACATATAACCTATCGCTCTAAGTCTCGCAACTACAAGTCTTTATAAGTCTTACTACTTATACAAATACTAGTTTCTGATTGATGGAGTTAACTAGATACAATAGGAATAATAATACAAGAGTGGAACGATCCAACATGTACCACCTACCAAAGCAAATCACCCATAAGTAAGCTGTGTGCCAGCGATACCGCTACTGATCCATGCAGTCAACCTGTAAGAACTGTGGCACAACGGGGGTGAGTTACCAACTCGTGAGTAGAAAACATCATCAGGTAGAAATCGAATAAAACAACGATTCCTAGGTTAACTATATCATAAAGGTAATACTATGATATCTAGGGTGACCGTATCTGCATATGTGCCAACAATATAATCAATGCCTGTAAGCATGTGGATAACATCTACGTGACCATCAATGACACAACTGTTAGTTGTATGTATGCCCTAGAGGCTATTATTGTACATATGATGTATATTATAGTGGATGCTTGGACATATATAGAGAGGACTTTCTTGCTCGACATGATAGTATGCTATCTGGTTGCTCTTTATCTTAACATGTATACTTGTCTCTTGATACTGTCTCATGGTTACATGTTGGTAAAGCCCTTAGGACGTGTACTAGAGTACCAGGATTATGATGCAGATCATACTAGTGGGGCATGGTAGTCCATAAGTTCATCCTTTAATGATCCTGGTCATGGGTGTATCGAGACAGGGCAACGATATACCAGAATAGACTAGCGTATACGCTTCTCGACCCATGAGATGGGCGATGGATGATCCCATATCCATTGGTGTTTGACATCAGGCATAGTATACAGGTGCTCAGTGGAGACTGGGTACAGTGGACGGACTCGCCGAGAACTCCTAGATAGTATTATACCTGACGTTAGATAGCAGTTCTCTGGTGACACTGGTATAGGTTAGTCTGTAGACCCGAGATCGTTATAGAGTCTTGTGTGATTCCCACTGTGCTTTGATTTCTACCTTACCACGTTCAAGAGGACGTGCAAAACGGCGGTTTTTGGGTACAGTCCCGAGTCATATGGAGGCAATGAGCGATTGGAGGGGATTTCGTCTCTCCCGGTATTGGGGGTAGATGTCGTGCTGTGCTCGATTGGCTATAACTGGAAGTCCCTGGCCAGGGCTGATTTAGAGATTTACTGGTAAGTATTATCGGTAGTTTCTCGACCCTTTATGAGCCTCGTATCGGCATGACTTATCGAGTTATTAGGGTCTGACGTTTACCACCCCTAGACTGGATATGTGTGACAGCCGAGTACAGTTCGAGTCTACTTCGACCGAGGGACAACTTGTCTGTGCACATCCACAGTGATTTGATCGTATTCGTGAGGCACAGTCCGATGACGTTCGTTTGTCAAAGATCATGGGATAAGTTCGACGGGGCAGAGATTCAGAGTTCGTGATTGATGATCAGGTGTTATGACGGTTTGGGACTCGACCGTGTGTGCCAGATTCCGAGGGACTGAGACGCGAGATTTTAAAGGAGGTATACCAGTCGATATATAGTGTTTATCCGGTTTCTACTAAGATGTATCATGACGTATGAGATGTCTACAGATGTGAAGGGATGAAGAGAGATATCACAGACTTGTTTCAGGATGCTGACTTTTCAGCAAGTCAAGGCCAACCATCAAGGGTCAGCAAGAGAATTACAACTTTTGCCCATTCTGGAGTGGAAATAGGAGCAGATTTTATTTTTTTAAAGGATTTTATTGTGGGTCTAACCAGGACCAGTCAAGAGTATGACTCTATTTGGGAGATCGTAGACCGATTGACGGAAGACGGCTTATTTTCTGCCAGTCAAGACCACTTTCGGACCCTGTAACATTTCAGAAAAATAAAATATTATTTTTGGGAATTTTTATAATTTAATATTAATTTTAATGAATATTTTAATATTTCGGTATAATTAAATGCCGATAAAATTGGGAAAAATTTGGAAAATTATAGAAATTACTAAAAAGAGGTTGTTTTATGCGAATTATGCAATTTTTAAGTTTTTATGATTAATTATATGCTAATTTAGTGTTAATCACGATTAAAAATCGCTAATCGCGTTTATGCTTGTTTTGTATAAAACATGCACCATATCATTTTACACTTGTTACATAATTTTTCCATGGCTTTCTTCATGTTTTAGCATGGTTGTTGATTGTGGGAAAATAGAAAAGAAAAAGAGAAGAAAAGAAAAGAAAAGAAAAGGAAAAGGATAGGATATTGGGTATGGGTGAGAGAGAGAAAGGTGAGGGTGTGTTGACTTAGCCTTTCCCCTTCATTCCAACACTCATTTCTCTCCCTCTCCCTCATATGCTGCTGCTGCTGCCCCTCCTCTTCTCCTCTACAAATCACCCCATTTCATCTCCAAAACAAACTCAAAACCCCACCCTCATTTCACAAAAATGATGCACAAGCTCAAGAGAAGCACATTGGACCAAGAAAGCAAGGATTTTGGCCACTTGGGGTAACTCAAGAATTTTCTTGAGTTGCCAAATGAGGTATTTTATGAACCACTAACTTAGTTTTCCCATTACTTATACCCCCATGTTATGATAGAACCGATATTGTGAGATTTTGTGGACTTGGGAAAAACCTAGTTAGGGTTATTGGAAATTGTGAGTTGTGATGTGAAATTAAGCTCAGTAGAGGCCACACAAACCCCCTAGTGCTAGAATAAAGACCCAAACCAGAGATTAGAAACCCGGAAGACGGATTTAGAAACCGATATCGGAAGAATTCTGGAATCTGTGAAGGTTAAATTGGAATCTGCTATCACCCCGAGACTCTGAAAATTATTTTGCAATGACAGTGATACATGCATGCACCTAGGAAGCTACCACCAAAACCCTTGCCCCTATCCCTTAACCGAGGCTGCCAATTAATTCATTCTGGCCGCAATTTGCGGCCAGACCAGGGTAGAATTGACTCGTTTTGGTTCTGTAGCCCCATCTCCAGTAAACTAGACCCTTGGTATATGCAAAATTGTCAAATTTGACCTCGGGTGAAATCTGGGACCCTTTTCTGTAGTTGCTGTTTTGGATTCGTGTTTCGTTTCTCGTATTTTAAATTCTGGATTTGCGTATTGTGTTTTACCTCGATCACTTGACGTTTGTACGACGAGATCGAGGGTCGTTTGATGGTTTTGAAAGCGGGATCTATAGGTTCTAACCTATAGGCATTAGCATGTCGTTTTGGGTATTCCCGATGTGATTTTAATACGCGTTCCGATTATGTTATCTATGTAGGTACCTCACGACGATTCGAGACGATGAAGAAGATGATGGCGACATCAACATCGACAAGCAAGACGCAAGGTGAGTAGATTATATCTACGGGGGAAGTCGGGTGGATGACGTATAGCACCCCCGCAGTTCGAGGTTTAGTATACTATATTTATATTATATATGTGTTTGATAGCATTAGGTGCGATATGGATAATTGAGATGAGATTAGGTGTACTATGGATAGAATAGGGTTTAGATGTAAACTAGTATAGTTCCTAGTTGCGAACCCTAGAATAGGTTTACACCCCCACGCACACACATGCATATTCGTTATATATATATATCGACTCAGATGTAGGTGGTTTCCATACCCCTCCCGATTAGCGTATTTGCTAGATCTGTAGTTGCTTAGTAGATGTTAGACTATGCCGATGTTATACCTATTTCAAAACTAACGAATCGGGAGTATTTCAAGAATAGGCAAAGGGATACTACGGATATTTTCAAAGACGCCTCTTTTCTTAAAAACACCGTAGCCCTTATTATACTAAAAACCCCGATTCGTCTTATTTCAAAAGGCAAACTGTAGGACCTTTTATATTGATGCCGATGTGTCACTGTTGCGTTTATTAGTCGATTCCTGCATATTCTTGTTATTCTCATCGCATTGCATGTGCAAATGGTTACTGCTATATTAAACTCATGCTGTTAGGACACCAGCACCATTATCGATGATGCATATATTCCACGTACACCTGCTTGCCGGCTCACACACTTCATCATCGATAATTGCCATGTCACTACACTGTAGCACTGTTGCATTCAGGATATGATCTCTTGCATGGCATGCTTGTGTACATACCCCTTGTACACCCATACTTACATACATAAGTATTTGCACATACATAGATGATTCTGGCTTGATTAGAGATTTGGGAACCGCAAGATACTCTTTAAAACTGATTCATTTTAAAAGAGCGGTTTTCCCTCAATATGTGCATATTACTATTCCATATTGCATGATATACTGATATGCTTACATTTCTTTTACATGTCGCATACATCATGCTTTTGATTATACGCATTGAGATATGTTGTTTCCATGATATTTCTGGATTTGGGAACCGTAGATATTTCAAAAGAGAGTATGTAATTGTTTTAAAAAACCCGGTTACTTTTGATATGATATTTCAGTGCGTCCACCATGTGTTTTCTCGGTGCTGAGAGCGACATGTGAAACCCGATTCGAGGAGGCGGTGAGGCCGATTGCAGGTACATGGTGGGCCCGGTATGGTACCCCGGGGCAAGAAAGGGATGCTGTGTATACAGACGGTGAGCCTGGCAGAGGGACTACTACCTACCGGTGATAGTATTTGGGCTCGGCGGATATCCGGAGGATACCGACCGGAGTTGAGAGATGATATGGGCCGATCCGCATCGACGGAGCCCGATATATGAGGATTTACGTGCCGATGCTAGGCACAAGTTTCATGATGTTTTCGAGTGTCGATGCTAGACACTCAGGTTCCATGATTTGATATGTCGTGAGCGAAACATGTTGATTTATATCCTCATATTTCCATGCATAGGCTTTATGGTATTTACATGCATGATGCTTATTGTCATTGGGTGACACGTGGACGAGATCCACATACATACAGACATTGTCACATAGTTGGATGATATCCACATACTCATAGACTTCCTGATATAGTTGACATTGATTACATAGATCATACCTCATTTTTATGATATATTGCTACCTGAGGCATTGACATGAGCACTTGGCACTACACTCATGTATAGATGTTATATTGCCATCTTATCTTGCTTCAGACTTATTCATATTGAGGATATATTATTACTGATCATATTGACCTAGGATTATGTCATGCATACGATTTCTACTCTGCGATGTTTTCTATTCACGAGTTGGCAACTCACCCCCGTTGTGCCACAGTTCTTGCAGATTTTGCCGTACAGGTTTCATTACGGCTTTTCTGGCACACCACTTCCTTTCTGGGTGATTGCATTGGTAGGTGGGTTCACTCGCATCGTGACCACCCTTGTATTATTTTATTCAGTTGTATCTAGTAATTCCATCAACCAAAACTTGTATATTGTTTCAGACTTAGAAAACCAGTTATGTATTATTTCGACCTTAGAGTCGCGCGTTGTAGTATTATGGGTTTCATGTTGATTTTGAGTTTCTTTTGAGTTTTGATCCCCGCCCTTTGGCGTTGTATATTATATTGCTTGCATGGTTGTGACCTTCGATTGACAAAGAGCTAGCTCCCGCTTGGGGATGCCTTTTATCATTGTATATATGCTTTTATCATGTTGTACCCCGTTCGGGGCCATTATTTACAAAGGAAACTCTGCCGAAATTTTCAGAAAAGACGGGAGATTTTTAAAATGCAAATTCGGCTTATGTTAGTTAAAAACCCTTGTTTTAAAACATGTTTTCTTCACTTCTTTAACTAGTTTTCCTTTATTTATTACCTTAAATGGTTTTAGATTTCTGGGCTTTTGGCTTACTTGAATTAGATGGGGTCCTATAGGCTTCATATGATTCAAGTGCCAGTCACGGGCTATTTCGGGTCGTGACAGACCCGTGCAATATGTTCAGATAGATGTTGATAAGATGGTGCGACTACATGGAGTTCCGACTTGTATTGTGTCCGACAGAGGTACCCAGTTCGCCAGCCGACTATGGAAGAAACTTCAGGAGGCTTTGGACACCAATTGAGTTTCATTACAGTTTTCTATCCGCAGACCGACGGTCAATCAGAGAGGACTATTCAGATTAATGAGGACATGCTCCCAGCTTGCGTTCAAGATATTGGTGGCAGTTGGGATCGTTATTTACCCTAGAAAGAGTTCTCCTACAATAACAGCTTCTAGGAGAAGATTTAGATGGCACCCTTCGAGGCGCTATATGGGAGGAAACGTCGATCACCTGTAAGTTGAGCAGTATGTTGGACAGATGTAGCGCCTTGAAAAGTCGTTTTGGTGTTTTCCTGAAAATCGATGAAAATTCGGTATTTTTTCCGAAAACCGTCTTTCTCGTTATTTTGCAGTTTAGGACTAATTATACCTAAAATGGATAGGTAATTGCTTGTTTTTAGTAGCTAATGAGTTACTTATGAAATTCTGGTCGTTTAAAATTTTTTCCCTATTTTTCAATTTTTTAATATTATTTTAAGCCGGTAAGAAAATACATTAAATAAGCGATAAATACAAATTTTTCCGGGCTAATTTTAATCTTTAAAATTATGTTAATTAAAATCTAGTTGTAACATAAATTTTTAGTATTTTACTTTGATTTTTAACAAATTTTTATGATAGGAAACGAATTTATTGAATTTTAAGCTAAAACTTGCGATTTTTGACTTGTAGGGGGTCTTTTTGCATAAAATTTCTTTTGTAAAACCCCTCTCTCTCTTCCCTCAGCCCTAGGACAGCCCCACCTTGACCAGGTCCAGAAATTTCTGGCCTCACCTTGAATTTCTTTCATGTGTTGATTTGGTTTGTTTATGAATTTATTTTAATTATAGTTTGTTGAAGTATGGTGCTTTGACTTTTGGGGGAGTTGACTTATGAATTTTCCCACACACCCACACCCTCCCCTTACCTCTCCTGGCCAAGACCTGCTCCCCCCCATTTCCATTATTTTCCTTCTCTTTTTCTCTTATTTTGTTCAAAAAATTGCATCAAAATTCAATAAAAATCAACAAATCCTTCACTTTTTCAACACAAAACCTTATTCCCTCTCTTCTCAAACCCAAATTGGTTCAAATCTTGGAGAAAGATGGCATCTTGGGAGGTTTTAGCAACTTAGGGATTGATCTTTTGAGGTATAATTTCTAATCAAATGGTTAAATTGTAGTTTAAAGTGTGCTAATTGAACTTTGAAAATTGTTTTAGTGTTAATTTTAGTGTTAATTGCATACTAGTTTTTTTAAAGTTTATGGTTTGAAATTAATTTAGGGTTTAGATCACCATTAAGAGATTAATTAAGCTATTTTGTTATCTAGTTATTTTGTTAGCTTAATCTAGGAGGTTAACTTGCTAATTGGGCTATAAATTAGTGTTGATTTAAGGTTTTTCATATATAGTTTGGATTAAGTTTTGCTAAGTTATAAATTCAAGTAATGGTTGTTTATGGAAAATAGGTTTTGAACCATTGCTAATGTGTTGTAATTATAGTGTTTGTAGATTGCTTGTAGTGTGGTTGGTTGTTCAAGCTTGATAGTAGTCTTTGTAGCAAATCGGCGATGTTGCACCGATTTTTGGAATGTAACTGCTTACTAGTTTTGTTATAAAATTATGTGATGGATTATTTTTGACATCTTGATGATTGTGTTGGCTTATCCTATGACGTTTAGGATGCGTGTGTGCGGATTTTTGAGTAGTCGGGTTTTAGTTTTGCCGGGCGACCAAATCGGCGATTTTTGGCGGTTTTTGCGATTTTCGCGTATGTTTCGCGCACCTTGTGCACGTTGTACCTAGCTAGTGAACATTAGTAGTTTCGTTTGGGTTTTGTGTCGTTCTTGATATGTAACCTTACGTTTTGTATTGATGTAAATTCCAGGTTCGGTCGCGGAGACGTCAGACGCGGCACGAAAGGGGAAAGCGGTGATTGGACACAGCTAGCCAGGGATTCCAGTGAGTAGATGTAACATCTACGGGGGACTATCGTTGGATGGCGCAAGCCGCCCGATAGTTTTAGTAACTTACAAGATTCTTAGCGATGTTAGTAATTAGGGATGAAATACTTATATGATTATTTGCTGCATCCATGCATTATATTGACATACATATGCGAAACCATTTTCTAGGTCACCTGCACCATTGCCAGGGTTTTTATATGCAGCACGAGCACTATTCATGCTTACACACACATCCTGGTAATTGCCATGCCACCACACTAGATAACCTTTAAATTGAAACCTTTTACTAATTGATGCTTAAACCTGTGCTATTGCCTTTAATTCCTTCAAATGAAATCGTATGATTGCTATTCATGTGCATGTACCTCATCATATTATTTGTTCATGCCTAGTCTATTAATCATACATCGTAGCTTAATTATTGATACCATATGCATTCATCACCATTGACATATACACTTATGAGGATTTCTTGAGATTTTATGATATTTCTGGATTTCGGGGGAAAGCCGCAAAATTTCTAAACTTATTATATTTTTTTTAAATATGTAAATTGCGGTTTTCTAGTGATGTAAGTGTCGTCCACCATGAGTTTGCTGTGGTTTTCGAGATCCGTGTCGAGGAGTGGAGGAACCGTCACGGGTACATGGTGGGCCCGGTAAGGTACCCCGGGGCAAGAGGAATGTGGTGTTGACGTTGAGCCTGGCAGGGGACGGATTACCTACCGGTGACTGTTTGGGACGGCGGATATCCAGAGGATACCGACCGTGGCCGCTAGATGATGAGATATTGATATTTGAGATGGACGGCTGAGGCCAGAGATACATTGATATGAGATTTGAGACAGTTTTGAGGTGTCGATGCTGGACACAGGTTCTTGTTGATTCTATTGGTATTGTGCTGGTATTTCAAAAGACATTCTTAAAGGGAAAAACATGATTTCTTATACTTACACATTCAGATCACGAGCTGATTCGCATTGCATTCATACCTGCTAGTATATCCATATTGCATACATACTTGCCATTATGTCCTGCCTTACCTGTATTTAGATGCTAGGATGCTTGTGTGCATGCATTCGATAGCCTGTGTAGATGTTATTTATTACTCACGAGTTGGCAACTCACCCCCGTTGTGCCATAGCCTTTTGCAGGTCCGCTCCGTCAGTACAGTAGCGGCAGGTGCGCTTGCTTCTTTTGCCTCTTTTTCCTGGACTCGAGGTTTTGCTCATAGGTGGGTTATGTTATTATTTTTGTACCACCTTGTATATTCTTTGTATCTAGTGTACTCCATCTACTGTTTCTACCAGTATTATTGTATATTGACCTAGAGATGAGACTGTGAGGTTTGTGGACTTTTATGCTGTATTTTGGGGTCGAGCTCACTTGAGTCGACATGATGTTTTTCTTATGCTTCATTATAATTATTTCGCATGTTGTTGCTTTATATTGCGTGGGATTTGTGACCTCCTTGTGGCGAAGAGCTAGCTCCCGCTTGGGGATGCCTTATTTGTTGGATTCATATATATTCTTGTTGTACCCATTTGGGGGCCAGTATTTACAAAGGAGACTCTGCCGAAATTTTCGGAAAAATTGGTATTGTTTTTAAAAAGGGTTTTACATGACTTATTTGATAAACTCGCTTTCAATTGATTGGGTTCTCTTCACTCTTTTGCTTATTTGGTTTGGTTTTCTGGGCTTTGGCCTACTTATTTTACGGACGTCTTTAGACGTTTCGTAAACTTAAGTGCCAGTCACGTTCTGTACCCTGCGGGTCGTGACAACAGAGCTCAGTGAGAGCAGTATTTTGGGGCCACAGATGGTATGAGAAATGACCGAAAGGATTCAGTGATTCAGGATAGGTTGAGAGCGGCCCAGAGGGGGCAGAAATCTTATGTAGACCGACGTCGGCATAGACTTAAGTTTACTGTTGGCGATCATGTTTTTCTTAAAGGTTTCTCCGATGAAGGGAGTGTTGAGATTCAGGAGGGAAGGAAAGCTTAGTTCCATATATGTGGGTCCCTTAGAGATTTTTGAGCATATCGGCACAGTTGTTTATCGTTTGGCTCTTCCACCCAGCTTTCCAGATGTCCACCCGTATTTCATGTATTGATACTCCGCAAGTACCTTCATGACCCTCTTACGCGATATAGTATCAGATGATTCAGTTGGAGCGCAATCCTTCTTCCATAAGAGCAACCGACAGTCATTCTAGACCAACAGATGATGAAATCGAGGTCCGAGGTCATGCCGACCGTTTTGGTTCTTTGGCATGGCCGGAGCGGCGAAGAGGTCACATAGGAAACCGAGGTCGAGATGCAGAAGCAAGGTTCCCATCTCTTCGAGGGTACGTGTAGTGAGATTTAAAATTCGGGGACCGAATTTCTTTAAGGAGGGAAGACTGTAACGTTTTAAAAATAAATAAATAAATAAATAAATCCTTAAGGTGAATTTCTGATAATCGGTAAAATAAATTGTATTTTCTGTAAGACTTAACTATAATTATTTTTCATTATAAACTTAAATATACCTATTTTAACTATGTAATTGCTAGTATTTGGTAATTATTTAGTCACTTATAAATTATTAGTTCACTTAAATATTTTTCCTAAATTAATTATTTTAAATATTAATATAAGCTTTTAATTATACATTTAATTAGTGGTAATTACAAATTGGAATGGGTCAATTGGACAAATGTGAACCATGACGTATTGGAATCAAGTGTGTAACATACAAATTCTTTCTCAAGTTTACTCCATGGTTCTAGACTTTTCTAGGGTTATAGAATTAAGAAATTAAATAATTAAAGAAAAGAGTTAAAAAGATGTAATAAATGGGGAAGTTTCTACACTCACCCACACACACCACACTCTCTCTCCCCCTCCCCAATTGAGGCAGAGCCTTGTAGTGGCAGCCCCCCTCTCTCCTCACAAATTTTCATCTCATTCTCACTTATAAAACTTAATATAAAAGGGAATTATTAAATAAGTTAAAAAGGATATTAATTAGTGAAGTTTCTACACAAGTCTACACACTCACTCCCACTTCACTCTTTCACTCTTTCTCTCCCTGCAATGTGGCCGAGCTTGGGACAACCCCTCCCCTTTCCAAAAAAAAAAATCCTCACATTCTTCACCTTAAAAATCCTCAAAAACTCATCAAAAATCAATGTAAATCCCCACTAATTCCTAATTAAATCTTTACCCATTATTCTTTGGCCAAACAAGCTTTTATTTTGATGCAAAGTTAGCATTTTGGAGGCTAAGAATTTCAAGTTTGATATCAAATTGTGAGGTATAAATCCTAATCCTAAGGTTTAATTTTTGGTTATTACTTTAAGCTTAATTAGGTGTTTAATATGGTTTTAATTTGTAGATTTAGAGAATTCAAGAAAGGGTTTTTTAATCAAGTTAGGGTTTTATAAATTGATCATGATTACAATGTGTAGTTTAACACTTTATGACATGCAAAATTTAGTTTAGTTGTTAAGTTGCTAATTGTCGCTTCAAAATTATTCAAATTAGATAATTTAGCAAACTAGGTTTTTAAAATTAATATAAATTGGTGAGATAAAATTTTAGTAATGGTTTGGGTGACTTAATTAAGATATTTAGTAAGCATTGTGGCTACTAGAATTGTTAAAATATCAAGATTTGAACTAAAATGGAAAATGGATGCTTACTAGGTTTTTGAAATAAATCGATTTAAATTAAGTTTGAGGTATTGATGATCTCTAACCTATTCACTAAAATATTTAATGTGTGGTGAATGCGCGATTGGGTTTTAGACATGGTTATGGTCACGTATAGTGACCCTAGTTGTAGTTGGGGCATTGTCGATGCGCGTTTCGTGCACCAATTGTGTGCGCGTCTTGTGGTGCGCGTGGTTTGACTTGTGTCGTTTGTGTCCATGACTAATCGTATATTTATCCTCTTAATTCCTTGTGTGCGATTCTTGGAACGGGTGCAGAGGCGTCGGATGTGGCGCGGAAAAGACATGGCTGAGGTCGGATCAGATTAGCCGAGGCGTCCCGGTGAGTAGATGTACACATTTATGGGGGGGGGGGGGTGTTAGTTATATGTATGCCCTAGAGGCCATTACTGTACATGAGATGTATATTGTAGTGGATGCTGGGACATATATAGGTAAGACTTTCTTGCTCGCCATGATAGTACGCTATCTGGTTGCTCTTTATCTTAACATGTATACTTGTTGTCTCTCTATTACATGTTGATAAAGCCCTTAGGATGTGTACTCGACTTCCAGGACTATGATGTAGATCATAGTAGTGGGGCCTGGGTAGTCAATGAGTACATCCGTCAATGTTCCTAGTCGTGGGAATATCGAGACGGGGCATTGATATTCCAGAGTAGACTAGCGTATATCTTCCCGACCCATGTGATGGGCGATGGATGATCCCATATCCATTGGTGTTTGACATCAGAGATGGTATGCGGGTGCTCATTGGAGACTGGGTACACTGAACAGACTCGCCGAGAACTCCCAGATGGTATTATACCTCACGTCAGATGGCAGTTCTCTAGTGACACTGGTACAGCTTAGTCTGTTGACCCGAGATCGTCATAGAGCTTGTGTGTCTCCCACTGTGCTTTGATTTCCACCCTACCACGGCTCTACTGAGTCGTGCAAACAGGTGGTTTTTGGGTACAGTCCCGATTCACATGGAGGCAATGAGCGATAGGAGGGGATTCGTCTCTCCCGGTATTGGGGGTTGATGTTGCGCTATGATCGACTGGCCATAACTGGAAATCCCTGGCCAGGATTGCACTGATTTACTGGTAAGTGTTATCAGTAGTTTCATGCTTGTTATGGACCTTACATCGGCATGACTTATCAAGCTGTTGGGGTCTGACGTTTACCACCCCTAGGCGAGCTATGCGACATATCAGACGAACAGACCGGACTGTGCGGTAAGTGTTACTGGTTGGATTCACAGGAGTGTGAGCAGGCTTGCTCGTTGATCTTCTGATCGCTCAATACCCGGGTGGCCGTTACGTTTAGCAGACCGCTTGCGGCTTGTGGGTGTTTGATATGATCATCACCTACTGCCGGCGTATTGACGAGTCTTTAGAGTCCTACACAGGGGTTTCCTGGCTCAAGCGAAACGAAATAGGAGCGCATATGAGATATGTGCGGGACCGAGAATAATACCAGTATGTGATACTGTATTCTATTCTCGCGATTTGTATCATCAGACGGTTATATGTGATATAGCCGGGTTACCGAATCAAGTGTTGATTCGTTATATTGATACACTACATATTAGTCGGTTATATGCGATATGACCGGATCATTAAATCAAGTATTGATTTAATGATTTAATGTATAATTATATATTTGATATATTACTTTAAATTAACTAGTATTTGTTCACTTAAGATTGATTTTCTCACTTGATGTGCACAAGTTGTATATATGATATATGTTTGTGCACTAGTTTGTATCATGATTGATGATACATGCAAACTTGGGTGTGTGTATGACTTACAGCATGTTTAGGTTAATGGTTAGGGTTTTATTTGTTTTATTTATTTTGGCAAAAATAAAATGGTGGCTTTCTTTGTTTTATGCTTGAAGCTTCATGAAGCTTTTTAGCATCTTTGAAAAGTCTAACCATTTTGTTTTGTTCTTTGACCTAACCATCAACCTAAACTCTAGTTTAGTCTCTACAATGGTTTACTCACCCTTGCTTGCAACATGATAGACTTCACTTGATTATTCTTTTTAGATTATTCATTCATTCATTCATATTCTCTTCTTCTTCATCTTCTTCTTGAAGTGAAGAAAGCTTTCTTGAAAATTTTCAAGTGAAGAAAAAGAGTGAGAAATCCAAATCCAAAGTGAACCCACTTCCTATTTCTTCATCCTCTACCATTTGCCATGTTGTATAGGGTGTTCTCTTCACAATGTTCTTGACCAATTGAAGGAATAGCTTGAGTTTGAGTCTCCCCGACGTAGATCATTTTCGGCCTCGAAGTCAACGACCTAGCTCGTTCTTTTCTCCGATGAAACCAACGCTAGGGTTCGGGATCCCGATGATCGCAGCGAAGGGACGTCAACAAGGAGCTTTAGAAGTGAAGGACCGGATCTACAAAGTTTGTATTCCCATTCACTTAGTAGCAAAGTAGTTTGCTTGCTTGTAGTTTCGCCTTACCTCTAGTTAACGATCTTGCATAGAGTTGTTAGGCACACAAAAAATTTGATTTTGGCATGGTTGATGCTTTGTAGAACCTCATGAGTGTGCCTAGTAACCCTACAGTGGTATCAGAGCCAAGCTAGAGTTTTAGGCGAAGTGTAGACGAAGTTTAAAGTCTGATCGAAACCCGAAACCCTAATCCAAACCCTTCTCTGGAAATTTTCTAAAATTGTGATTTTTTCTGAATTAAAAATTCTCAAAAAAATCAGCAGGGAAATACAAGAGTTACTATGAAACACGTGCCTGTAATACGACTAAAGCGCCACGGAACCGCGGCCGTACCATGGCATTGGCGGCGGTTCCGCGGCCAAAAAGTAGCTTCATGAATTCCTGTTTGCACAGTAATAACCGTTGGTACTAGCTGATTCTTCTGGGAATTTTTATTTTTCACTCAAGTGTTGAGTTTTCTGGGTTGTATTGGGGACTTAAAGATTCGATCGGATTATTTAACTTTGTTTAGTTTTTCCGGATAATTTTAGAACGTGTTAAAATGTTCGACCGGATATCAATATCTCACCTTTTCCCCTGCCGGAAAATTTCCAAGTGTTGGATTTTTCCGTAGTTTAAGAACGTTCTAAGTAGTGCAAGTAACGCAATGGACCCTCTAGAAGACAACAAACCTTAACTCGATTATGTGACCGTTTTGAACTGCCTTTTGAACCTTAGGGTTTGGGGCAGTACGGCGTGCCACATGTGAGGCATTGGCTTGACCCTTCTACGGCTGGACCGTTGGTACTGTGGCATGAAATGGATGTTTTTAAACTCCCCTCAAGTGTTGAGCTTTTCGGGAAAACTTGGGTGTTTGATTGTTCGATCGGAAAGTTTAACATTGTCTATTTATCTGGAATGTGATACAATATTTGGAATCCACAAGTAGTTATGAGATAACTAATTTGAATGTTATAAATCTAGCACTTTAGTCTCACTTGATCGGTTGCCACGGGATTTTGATGTGATCAAAAGTCCGTCGCAATCACGTAGCGTACGCGGATACTCGCAGGGTAAACTTAACAGACAGCCACGCCCCATAGCCCCGACCAAGTGACTGTAGGAGAACCCCGTCGCCAAAAGCATCCGTTCGGGTGCTCGCGGCAGCGGTGCTCCGCCTTAGTGCACTTCGTCGACGGTATCGGGGGTGCGGCCGTCTACTAAAGTTTGCGAAGAGCATTCGTTCAGGATGTCGGGAATATTGTTTAATTGTCCAACTTGATATTGAAAAGAGTTTTCGATAATGAGACTAAAATGCGGGGTTTATAATTGTTAGGCATGCGATGTCTAAGAAGGTTGCGGATTCCAACTGTTGTAGTTTTACACTTTCTTTTCTGCGACCGTAAGTGTAATATGTGATATCGCCGGTTTCGTTGCTATATGTCAATGACAATTGGGATAGGCATATTTACTTACGTTGACGATATGTGATGTTATGTGTTGCTGGATATGTTATATTGGATCGTCGTGTTTGAATAGCCGGGTTTTTTTTATGTGAGATGAGTGTTTTTCATTTTCATTAATGTAAAATTCATTGTATGTAATATTCTTTTATTGGGGCACTTCCGGGTTGAGGATGATGTCACCATTGTATATTATTTACTTTTCCGTATTAGGATAGACCCAAGGTGGGGAGCACAAGTAACCGGGTTCTAGGGTCCAGTGGGAGACCATCTCGAGGAGTCGAGTCCGGGTCTCCTAACTCTAAAATTGGTAGGGTTACTTGCCGCTCTCGTAGGGGTCTAGGGGTGTGGGATTGGCTATTCATCACGACCGTGGAATCCGTGTTTTATACAGGCTCAAAATAAAACACGGACGTCCTAGTATATCAAATATTTCATATGATATTTTCTGCTGCGTTATCTGCGATGTGATCATGTGATTTGTTCAGATAGATATTGTATATAGTATATATGATATATTATATAGACGTTGCTTATGTTTTACACCCGCGCTAGCCCTGCCCCGCTCTGCCGTTAGTTACCTAACCTAACGGTGCAGACGGGACATCGTGGCGAATGCGGATGGCATAAGTGTACGTTGTATTTATCTGTGATGTTTAGGTGGACTTAAATGATGGGACATTCATTAATGTGATTAATGAAAGAAAATAAACCTAAAAGATGTTGTGGAATCGAATTTCAAAATAAAATCAGGTAGCTCTAGTTGTTGCTTTGCATAGCGGTGTTCCTTGTAGAACATCCATCACCTTATTCGATAAGGAAAGAGCCGACGATCCCTTCACCGGGAGTGACCTCTTTAGCAATAACTAGCATATGCTACAACCTTCGGTTTGTCTTTTGACTGCTTTTCTAGTTCTTGCTTTGCATAGTGGTATTGTGAATATCCTGCACCTCATTCGACGAGGAAAGAGCCGAGATCCCTTCACCGGGAGTGACCTCTTTAGCGAAACTAGCAAAAGCCTCAAAAACACTCCATTTAAAACCATTTGATTCCGCAACGAGATCAAGTTCAAAGCGTTAAAGGTTTTATTAAAAACCATCCGCAACCCTCCGTCATTTTAGGAAGTAGAGTACTTAGTATTCGTGCTGTGTTTGTTGACCATAGTCAAGGCACAGTGTACGGTAGCTAAGTGATGTCTTCCTACACCGCATATGATGCGATTAGTTAGGACAGTCACGTGACTTTGTTGACCTTAGTTAAGGGTCATGTGGGTGGGTCTAATTAATCACGAAATGATGGGTAGAACTTGACTAGTGCTTATGATTTGTTGACCATAGTTAAGGTCATAAGTGCTAGGGGTAAAAACCTTTATCGGGAGTTTCAAGTGTTGAAATTTGCAATGAGATTGCCTACTTTCTATATGATAGTTGGATCCTGATACCCACTGCGAGTAATTGTTACTCATGGAAGAGTTTTGCACTTTACAATTAGCCGATCAAGTAGGTGTCTAGAAAGGTGTCAACGGGGTTACGCCCCTGGGAAAACGAGGTTTATTTTAATTAGGTCCGTGCGAAAGCACGGGGAACCTCCCTCAAAGTACCGGCACTGGCCTGGCTGAAAGATTGGCGAACTTGTAGAGTGTAATTAATCCCGGCAATTCTTTCCTTTTAGGGTTTGAAGGAGGACTTGACAAAAAACAGTAGGAGCCATCCTGATTAGATAAAATATATAACCAATCTAATCTTGTAAGAGCGCACGCAGAGTGTTTTCTTCTCTCTCTCTCCAGGTAGCGACCATGTCACGCCTTAATCAAGATAATAATATGGATGTATTGACCGAACCCGCTTGTTATACTGAACTGGGGAACGTTGGTCCCGCTCCAACTTATAATTGTTATAAGATCGAGCAGGAAATAGGGGAATACCAGGATTCCCATGCCGCCCAAACGAAGAAAGTGCATAAGATGCATCTCCTTCGGGTGCGTTCATTACAAAGAACTGTTTCTCTGTATCCTCTACGTCCTGGGTATTAGATACCGGATCAGGATCCCGTATATGTAATCTGTTACATAGGGCTACAGAAAGGTAGAGAACTGAGAACGGGTGATAAGTTTCATGAGACAGAAAACGGTGCAAGTGTTGCAGCCAAATCTGTTGGTCACTATCACCGTGTATTACCAAAATACACTGATTCTGAACGAATGTTATTAGATACCGAACCTGATATACAACATCATATCAGTCTTTTTATTTACTAAAGAAGGATATAATTTTGTATTGTTGGATAATGTTTTGCACATATCCTATATCAAGAGTTGATCGGTTCAGGCACGTTATCTAAAAGCATATACATTCTAAATCAGACCACAGTTCTTAACGTATAGAACACACACAAGAGGAAGAGTTCAGAATTGAACGATTCCTTCTTGAGGTATTGTAGACTGGGTCATATCAATATGACCCGACTAGCTAAAGTTACATTTAGATGTATATTTAAATCAGTTTGAATTTACATCTCGTGAAACTTGCCAGTCATGTCACAAAGATAAGATGACCATAGCTCTGTTTACTCGAAACAGAGAAAGAGTTAGTGAACTCTTGGGACTGATACATAGTGATGTATAAAGGTCCCCAGTCTACATATGCCAAGACCGGTTCTTTATAGTTCATTACATTCTCTGATGATCTCTCAAGATTCAGACATATGTTCCTGTTGAAACACAAGTCCGAACCTTTTGAGATATTCACAGAATGTAAGTTAGAAGTAGAGAACCACAATACGGGTAAAGGTATTATGTCCTTTGATGTGATCAAGGAGGAGAATACTTGAGCACGGAATTCCTGGACTATTCTAAAGGAGAATGAGATTCTCTCTCAGCATTACTCCTCCGTATACACCACAGCACGTTGGTGTATCGGGGCGGAGCAATTACACCCTATGTGATATGGTGTGCTCTATGATGAGTACTACTGAGTTTCCTATTTCCTTTTGGGTGTTATGCACTTGAGAAGCTGCATACTTATTGAATAGGGTTCAAATCAAATCAGTTGCCTACCAATTCATATGTGATATGGAATGGGAAGAGCCCATATCTTAAGTTTGTTAAGATTTAGGGTTGTCCGGCCTATGTCTAAAAGCAAAATCCGGACAAGCTCGAGGCAAGGTCTGTTATGTAGAACTGGAAATGTTCCAGCTATACAAACTGCAGCTGATGATTTGGTAGAACCAAAGGATTCAATAGTAACCAACGAACCTCAGCCTCTCCGCCGATCTAGTACGGTTCCTCACCCACCTGAGAGATACTTCGGTTTCTCTATGACAGTGGGAGCAAGGATTGCATCATGAGATGATGACCCAACTAGTTTCGAGCTGGCCATCAGGAGTGAGACTCTGTAAGAATGGCTGGATGCTTATCTATCTAAGATGGAATCCTTATACACCAACAAAGTATGGACTTTGGTTGCTTTATTTGAAGGGTTAAATCCCCATCAGGAGCAAGTATATCTTGAGAAGATTACTTGGTGTACATGGAAAAGTTGAGACTTTCAAAGCTATGCTTAAGTCCATCCAGATCCTACTTGCCACGGCTACATACCATGACTGCGATATCTGGCGGTTGGGTGTCATGACTGCTTTTCTAAATGATGTTCTAGAAGAGAGCGTCTATAAGTACACAGCCAGAGGACTTCGTAGACAGTGGGAGCAGCGGAAACGTGTGCAAGATGTTTTATATGATAAAACAGGCATCGCGGAGTTGGAACATCTGTTTTGATGTGGTAGTCAAAGTGTTTGACTTCATCAAAATGGTAGATGAACCTTGTACATACAAAAAGGTAGTAGAGAGTAAGGTGGCCATCCTCGTATTGTACGTGGACAACATACTCTTGATAGGAAAAGAGTTTCCTATACTACGCTCGGTCAATATCCTCTTATCATAAGGATTCTCCATATAGGATCTATGTGATACCTCCTAAATCCTAGGTTTTATATCTATGAGATAGATCTAAATGGATATTAGGATTCTCACTAGGTATAGTGAGATGGTGCCAATCGATCCTGGGGAGAATCACTGGAAAAGTTACAGGGTGATAAGGTCGACTGAATGTCAGTCGCAGGCATTGTCTTTACCCTCAGTGGATGGACGGTATGTTGGAAGAGTTCCAAGCTATGATACCGTGGCAAACTAGACGATAAAGGCTGGTGACATCGCTATCAAAGATACTACCAAAGAGGCAGTTTGGGTGTATATTAGTTCATGAGATGAACTAGGTTCCTACCATTGTGTGACAATGGAAGTGTGGCTTTGGCCCAGGAACCCCGGTCCCATAAGTGACCCAGACATATTCTGAGGCAGCATCACCTGATCAAGGAGATAGATGATCTCCAGGGTGATCGAGGTTAGGAGAGTAGACTCAGAGGACAACACGGCGGATCCACTCACAAAGGCCTTTTCCCAGAGAGAGACTTTTATGGGATGGTTGAGTATGAATTACTGCAACCACTGCTACAGATGGCCCTAGTGCAAGTGGGAGATTGTTAGTTATATGTATGCCCTAGAGGCCATTACTGTACATGAGATGTATATTGTAGTGGATGCTGGGACATATATAGGTAGGACTTTCTTGCTCGACATGATAGTACGCTATCTGGTTGCTCTTTATCTTAACATGTATACTTGTTGTCTCTCTATTACATATTGATAAAGCCCTTAGGATGTGTACTCGACTTCCAGGACTATGATGTAGATCATACTAGTGGGGCCTGGGTAGTCAATGAGTACATCCTTCAATGTTCCTAGTTGTGGGAATATCGAGACGGGGCATCGATATTCCAGAGTAGACTAGCGTATATCTTCCCGACCCATGTGATGGGCGATGGATGATCCCATATCCATTGGTGTTTGACATCAGAGATGGTATGCGGGTGCTCAGTGGAGACTGGGTACACTGAACAGACTCGCCGAGAACTCCCAGATGGTATTATACCTCACATCAGATGGCAGTTCTCTGGTGACACTGGTACAGCTTAGTCTGTTGACCCGAGATCGTCATAGAGTCTTGTGTGTCTCCCACTGTGCTTTGATTTCCACCCTACCACGACTCTACTGAGTCGTGCAAACAGGTGGTTTTTGGGTACAGTCCCGATTCACATGGAGGCAATGAGCGATAGGAGGGGATTCGTCTCTCCCGGTATTGGGGGTTGATGTTGCGCTATGCTCGACTGGCCATAACTGAAAATCCCTGGCCAGGGTTGCATTGATTTACTGGTAAGTGTTATTAGTAGTTTCATGCTTGTTATGGACCTTACATCGGCATGACTTATCAAGCTGTTGGGGTCTGACGTTTACCACCCCTAGGCGAGCTATGCGACATATCAGACGAACAGACCGGACTGTGCGGTAAGTGTTACTGGTTGGATTCACAGGAGTGTGAGCAGGCTTGCTCGTTGATCTTCTGATCGCTCAATACCCGGGTGGCCGTTACGTTTAGCAGACCGCTTGCGGCTTGTAGGTGTTTGATATGATCATCACCTACTGCCGGCGTATTGGCGAGTCTTTAGAGTCCTACACAGCGGTTTCCTGGCTCAAGCGAAACGAAATAGGAGCGCATATGAGATATGTGCGGGACCGAGAATAATACCAGTATGTGATTTTGTATTCTATTCTCGCGATTTGTATCATCAGACGGTTATATGTGATATAGCCGGGTTACCGAATCAAGTGTTGATTCGATATATTGATACACTACATATTAGTCGGTTATATGCGATATGACCGGATCATTAAATCAAGTATTGATTTAATGATTTAATGTATAATTATATATTTGATATATTACTTTACATTAACTAGTATTTGTTCACTTAAGATTGATTTTCTCACTTGATGTGTACAAGTTGTATATATGATATATGTTTGTGCACTAGTTTGTATCATGATTGATGATACATGCAAACTTGGGTGTGTGTATGACTTACACCATGTTTATGTTAATGGTTACGGTTTTATTTTTTTTATTTATTTTGGCAAAAATAAAATGGTGGCTTTCTTTGTTTTATGCTTGAAGCTTCATGAAGCTTTTTAGCATCTTTGAAAAGTCTAACCGTTTTGTTTTGTTCTTTGACCTAACCATCAACCTAAACTCTAGTTTAGTCTCTACAATGGTTTACTCACCCATGGTTGCAACATGATAGACTTCACTTGATTATTCTTTTTAGATTATTCATTCATTCATTCATATTCTCTTCTTCTTCATCTTCTTCTTGAAGTGAAGAAAGCTTTCTTGAAAATTTTCAAGTGAATAAAAAGTGTGAGAAATCCAAATCCAAAGTGAACCCACTTCCTATTTCTTCATCCTCTACCACTTGCCATGTTGTATAGGGTGTTCTCTTCACAAAGTTCTTGACCAAGTGAAGGAATAGCTTGAGTTTGAGTCTCCCCGACGTAGATCATCTTCGGCCTCGAAGTCAACGACCTAGCCCGTTCTTTTCTCCGATGAAACCAACGCTAGGGTTCGGGATCCCGATGATTGTAGTGAAGGGACGTCAACAAGGAGCTTTAGAAGTGAAGGACCGGATCTACAAAGGTTGTATTCCCATTCACTTAGTAGCAAAGTAGTTTGCTTGCTTGTAGTTTCGCCTTACCTCTAGTTAACGATCTTGCATAGAGTTGTTAGGTACACAAAAATTTTTATTTTGGCATGGTTGATGCCTTGTAGAACCTCATGAGTGTGCCTAGTAACCCTACAGGGGGATCGTCTGGATGGCGCGAGGCGCCCGATGGTTTAGTATTACTTATAGTACTTGTATTATATGTAAGTCTATGCTACCTCTCCCGGTACTTTCGGGAATGCGGAATTTGGTAAAAAACAATTTTTACGGAGGTGGTAACATGGACCTATAACCCGGATCTTGGTTAAACATCTATCTAACATCCTAACTATGAGTTTCTAGCTACTCGGTTAGGGGGTTATACCTAGCTTGTCTTGAACTCCTTCTTCTTCAAGCTCCGATGGTGGTCCGATGGCTTCTTCTCGTCGTCTCCGTACGCCGAAGATAGATCCACCTGAAAGTTCCAACCTTTAGCTCCTTCTTCGTTCTTTGAAGAAAACTAGTTCACTTGGTTTGCTAAACCTAGTGAACTAGAATGAGTAGAGAAGAAATAGAATGGGATTTTATCTATGGTTCTTGATTCTCAACTCATGAGACAAGAGAACCATAGATTAAAGAGAGGGAGCAAGAGCAAGAGGGTGAGAGCAAAATGGAGATCTCAAGAACAAGAGAGAGAATGAGCAAGAAAGAATGAGCAAGTCTTTTGTCTCTCACCCTCTCATAATCCAAAGTAATCATAACTCATCATATCAACAAAAGTCTTATGTGATGGTTGAAGCAACTATAACCATATCATATCATGCACTCATTTTACACAAATGAGCAAGCAAGTAAAAGTCTTTGCCATGAAATGATGGCTATGGTTATCATGATGGTCAACTAGTCAAGCCTAGTCAACCGGTCAACAAAGTCAACAAGTCAACAAAAGTCAACAAGTCAACAAAGTCAACAAAAGTCAACAACCAAGTCACCATAATACTTAATTGATATAATAGTTAATCACATATCATATTCTCATTAGGGTTGAGCAAAAAGTCAAATAGTCAACGGTCAACAGTCAACAACCCTAATGAGAATCCGCTGTCTCTGCCTCCCTGTCAACTGTGCATACACACCCGCATCCGCGTTCCGAGGAACACGAATGCAAACTGGATAAATCCAATCCCATAAGGTACACTAGGATCTGGCTTAAACCAAAGCCCGCTAGTGTAAACTGTCCGGACACTGTACGTGCACAAGTGCACGGATGTGACCGAACCCTGTCGCAAAACCATGCGACCTGTCGCAATACCATGCGACCTCTACTCTTTTGCCTAAAGGCGAAAAGCTTTCTGTGTGGGACTCTAAAGACTCGACACTACGCTGGCAGTGGGTTAAACCACAGACCGCAAGCGGCACTAGCTGTGCGTAACGGTCCCCAGGTAATGCCGACAAGAAGACCGACGAGGCGAAACCCATCTGAACTCTTACTGAGCCTGAGTGTGACATTCTCCGTACAGTCCGGTCTGTTCGTCTGATACATCGCATGGCGGGCCTAGGGGGCGGTAAACGTCAGTCCCCCAATAGCGGTACAAGTCGTGCCGGAGCGAAGCCCAAAACACCCTGAGATAACACTGGAAACCTACCAGTATATCTCGTTTGCCCTGGCCAGGGACTACTCGTGTAATGGCTCTCCTAGACACAGCGCGATGTCAACCCCCAATACCGGGAGAGACGAATCCTGTCTAACCGTCACTGCCTCCAAGTGCTTCGGGACTGCACCCAACCATTACCTGTTTGCACGACTCCTTTGAGCCGTGGTAGGGTAGTGATCAAAGTACAGTGGGAACATACCCGAGGCGAAGTGACAGTGTCAAGTCAGCGGAATAAGCTGTACTCATGTCACCTGGGAACTGATAACTGACGATAGGCATAATACCAACTAGTCAGTTCCCGACGAGTCCTGTCCAGTGTACCCGTAACCTAACGAGCACCCGCATACTATCTCAAGTACGACGTACTGACGGCTGTGGGACAGACCGTCTCCCACACTGGGATGAGAAGCGCATGCGCTGGTCTACTCCGGAGTATCGATGCCCTGTCTCGATAGTCCTGCGACCAGGGACCTGCATAAGGATGGGCTTATAGATTACCCAGCCCCACTAGTGTGACGACCATCACATCGCTGGTAATCAAGCAAAGATCCTAAGGGCTCCACTAATGTGTATAGGCGATATACAAAAATAAACACATGTACACATTGAAGTAGAAACAAACCAAGTAGCATACTACTATTTTGAGCAAGATTGTATATACAAGGTGAATATCCCAAGCATCCATTAAGTAATATACATACTAGTATGATACAGTAATGGCCTCTAGGGCATATACACTAACAATCTCCCACTTGCACTAAGGCCATGTACTGGCGTATCGAAGACCTATCATCTCGATCAGCCGCTCAAACTGAGTCTGGGGCAAGGCCTTGGTGAATGGATCTGCAGTGTTGTCTTCTGAAGCGACTCTCCGAACCTCGATCTCCTGGCGATCCACGATCTCCCTGATCAGGTGATACCGCCTCAAGATGTGTCTGGATCTCTGATGGGACCTGGGTTCCTTCGCTAAAGCTATAGCCCCGTTGTTGTCGCAATATAGAGGTATTGGATCAACAATGGACGGAACCACCTGAAGTTCTTTCAAGAACTTCCTCATCCAGACAGCTTCTTTTGCGGCATCAGATGCAGCGATGTATTCCGCTTCCATCGTCGAGTCTGCAACGGTTTCCTGTTTGGAACTCTTCCAACACACCGCCCCTCCATTGAGGGTAAAGACAAAACCCGACATGGACTTGGAATCATCCTTGTCACTCTGGAAGCTGGAGTCAGCAAAGGCCTCGATCTGGAGGTCTTTTCCGCCATACACCAAGAACATCTCCTTAGTCCTTCTCAGGTACTTGAGAATGTTCTTTACCGCTATCCAGTGTTTCTCCCCAGGGTTTGACTGATACCGGCTTACCACACTCAGTGCATAAGCTACATCCGGTCTGGTACACAACATCGCATACATTATAGAGCCTACCGCAGAAGCGTAGGGTATAATAGACATGCGATCCCTCTCCAAATCAGTCTTGGGAGACATCTCTTTAGAGAGGGTGATCCCGTGACAAGCCGGTAGGTTACCGCGCTTGGAATCTTCCATACTGAATCTCTTCAGTATGGTGTCGATGTACCTGGACTGTGAAAGTCCTAATATCCTCTTGGATCTGTCACGGTAGATCCGGATACCCAGAATGTATGAGGCATCACCCAGGTCTTTCATGGAGAACCTGTGTGACAAGAACCCCTTGACAGATTGTAGCATAGGAATGTCATTTCCTATTAAGAGAATGTCATCCACGTATAAAACGAGGAATACTACAGTTCTCGCTACAAATCTACTATAGATGCATGGTTCATCTGGATTTTTGATAAAGCCAAATTCTTTGACCGTCTCATCAAAGCAGATGTTCCAACTCTGCGATGCCTGCTTTAGTCCATAGATGGACTTAAGCAACTTGCACACTTTTCCGCTGCTCCCACTCTGAATGAAACCCTCTGGCTGGTCCATATAGACACACTCCTCTAAATTTCCATTTAGAAAAGCTGTCTTTACGTCCATTTGCCAATTCTCATAATCGTGGAAGGCAGCAATGGCAAGAAGGATCCGAATGGATTTCAGCATGGCTACTGGAGAAAAGGTTTCGTCATAGTCCAAGCAAGGTCTTTGACGAAAACCCTTTGCTACCAGCCTAGCTTTATAGGTCTCAACCTGTCCATCTACACCAATCTTCCTTTTGATGATCCACTTGCATCCTACGGGTTTTACCCCGTCTGGAGCAATGTCCAACGTCCATACCTTGTTGGTGTACATGGACTCCATTTCGGTCCGCATTGCATCCAGCCATTTCACTGAGTCAACGCTCTGAACGGCCTGCTGGAAGCTAGTAGGCTCATCATAATCTATGATGCAATCCTCTCTATCCCCGTCTATGAGAAAACCGCAGTATCTCTCGGGCGGATGAGACTGCCTACTACTTCTGCGGAGCGGCGTAGGAATGTCCTGTTCTTCCGAACCCTCTGGTTCCACTAAACTTTCAGTATTAGTCCGTGGTTCTGGAATCTCTTCCAGTTCTACTGCGCTCCCACTAATTTCCTTTTCTAAGAACTGGTGTTCTAGAAAGTGGGCATTACGAGAAACAAGGACTTTTTGTTCCTCTGCGTAGTAGAAAAGATACCCCCTGGTGTTCTTTGGGTATCCCACAAACTTGCACAGTACTGAGCGTGCCTCGAGCTTGTCCGCATGCTGCTTTTTGACAAAAGCCGGACACCCCCAGATCTTCAGATATTGAAGATAGGGTTTCTTCCCACTCCACATTTCATATGGTGTGGAAGGCACAGTCTTAGTCGGAACTCGGTTCAAAAGGTACGCAGCTGATTCTAGCGCATACCCCCAGAATGATCGCGGCAACTCAGCGTTACCCATCATGGACCGCACCATATCCAGTAGGGTGCGGTTCCGTCTCTCCGATACACCGTTATGTTGCGGGGTGTATGGAGGAGTAAGCTGAGAGAGAATTCCGTTCTCTTTTAAATAGTCCAGGAACTCGGCACTTAAGTATTCTCCACCTCGATCCGATCTTAGAATCTTAATACTTTTGCTGGTCTGTTTCTCTACTTCATTCTTATACTCCTGGAATTTTCCAAAGGCCTCGGACTTATGTTTCATTAAGAAGACATAACCGTACCTTGAGAAGTCATCCGTAAAAGTAATGAAGTAAGAATGTCCGCTTCGGGCATGTGTAGACATTGGACCGCACACGTCACTGTGTACGAGTCCCAAGAGCTCGCTCGCTCTTACTCCATGTCCAGTAAACGGAGTCTTTGTCATCTTTCCTTTGAGACAGGATTGACAAGTGGCATACAACTGATATTCGAACGCATTCAAATACCCTTCTGTATGTAACTTCGTCAACCTTCTCTCATTGATGTGACCCAATCTACAATGCCATAAGAAAGTCTGATTTATTTCCGGAGACTTTCTTTTGTGTGTATTCTGGACATTAAAAATCTGTGGTTGGTTTAACACGTATATACCATTACTCAATGTACCTGACCCAATCAAAACTTGATTAAGGTGAATGTTTACAACATTACTTACAAACGCAAATTCATAACCTTCTTTAGAAACTAAAGATACAGAAATGATATTACAAGTTGCGTTGGGTACAAAAAAGCAATTACGCAAAACCAAAACATGTCCATCTGACATTCCCAGGTGATAGTCCCGCACGGCTTTAGCATCCATGCTAGCTCCGTTCGCAACTCTGAGGGTCATGTCACCTGCTTTCAAAACACTACGGTTTCTCAACGCCTGCAAAGAATTACAGATATGAGATCCTGATCCGGTATCCAATACCCAGGAAGTAGAGTTTATTGAAAGACAGTTTTCAATAACATACACACCTGAAGCTGAAGCTGCAACCTGCTTCAATTCCTGTGTTCTAGCCTTCCAGGACCTGCAATCATTCTTCCAGTGCCCTTTCTTATGACAATAGAAGCATTCTTCCTTATCCACAAGCTTCCCCGCTATCTTTGTTGCTTTACCTTTTCCCTTCGTATCCACCTTACTAATACCGCCCCTTGGTTTGGCGGGGGCCTTCTTCTTCTTTCCCTTGGCTTTCGCCTTGGACCTAGAAGAAGATGATCCTCCTACAAACAAAGTGGATGTATCCCTACCTTTCTGTAGGGTGCCCTCTGCGCTCCTCAGCATGTTGAGGAACTCTGAAAGTTCAACCTCTTTTTCTTGTAAGTTGAAGTTCAGTATAAACTGGGCGTAAGTGGAAGGAAGGGACTGGAGAACTATATCCGTATATAGCTCACTCTCCAATGTGATCCCTAGGTCAGCGAGCTCCTCAATGTAGCCGATCATCTTTAGCACGTGCTCGGCTACTGATGATCCGACGGCCATTCTTGTCGAAAATAACTTTTTCGACGCTTCGTATCTTGCGATACGAGATTGCTCTCCATACAGTTCTTTTGTATGGAGCAATATGGATTCCATGTCCATATTCTCATGCCTCCTCTGATGTTCGTTGTCCATCGAGGCAAGCAGGAGGCACTTGGCCTTCGCGCTATCAATCTCCCAAGTCTTGCGGATTTCCTTATCCGCGACACTGGAAGTTGGACCAGGGACAGGGGGAGCTTTGGTGGTAAGAAGATACCCCAGCTTGTCATAAGTGATTGCTATCTTGACATTCCTGAGCCAATATTTGTAGTTTGGCCCTGTCAGTTTGTTTTTATCTAGGAGTAACTTAAGTCCAGTCATGTTGATTGGTCGCTGCAATTTGGAGAGAAGAGGAAAACACTCAGCATGATGCTCTTGCAAGTTTAGAGTGGTTTTTAGTTTGTCTAAACAGGATGGCTCCCACTGTTTCTCGAATCCCTCCTCAAACCATAAAGGAAGAATTAGTCAGGATCAATCTCACCGTACAATACTTGCTTAACCGTTCGGCCAGGCTGGTGTCGGTACTTCGAGGGAAGTTTTCCAACGCTTTCGCGAAGTTCCTTAATTAGAGAACCTCTTTTCCCTGGGGGCGTAGCCCCGCTAACACCTTTCTAGGCACCTACTAGGTTTATAGCATTGATCGTTTAGCGAGAAATTTCCCGAGGAGTAGCATATACTCACAGTAGGATCGGGATCCAAATATCATCGCGTGACGAAACTGAAGGAATCCTACCAGAATCATCACACTCCAAATGGTATGCAAATCTAGCAAGTTTCAGTACGTATGAAACTCCCGATGTGGATTTTTGCCCCATGCTCTTATGACCTTGGCGTGAGGTCAAAATGTCATAAGTCATATGTCAAGTTCGTCCCATCATTATCCAGGTTAATTTGAATCCACCCGTACATACCCTTGACGTAGGCCAAAATGGCAGTACGACTATCTCAAACCAACGCATTCTATATATGCAACAGATAAATATCCGGCAGCTACCAATCACTATGCCTTGGCGTGAGGTCAAAATACATAGCTTGAATACTACCGAATATTTAACTGAAATGATGGAGGGCTACGGATGGTTTTGGCAAAACCGTGAACGTAGTGAACTTGATTTAGTCGATGGAACGAGATAGCTTTTAAATGGAGTGGCTCAAACTCCGTATTTTAAAAGTTTGTTTTGAAAAGAACCGAGTGGTTTTTCGAAAGTGTTCCAACGACTTTAACTTGGTTTATTATCTTGCATTAGTTCTTTTAATGCGTGATATTCTTGCATTAGTTCTTTTAATGCGTCGCATCATTTAATCCTACCATTGCAGAAAACAACCAAAATATGACGTACGCTTATGCCATTCGCATTCGCCACTGGGCCCCGTCATTACCCGTTAGGTTACTTAACTAACGACAGAGCGGGGGCTGGGCTAGCGCGTCTGTAAAACATAAGCAACGCCTAAATAATATCATATATAGATATACTGCAATGATAAACATTTCAGATCACAGATAAATACATTGGATATACTAGGAATCTATAATTTGTACGAGCCTGTAACAAAAACAGATAACACGGTCGCGGTGAATAGCCAATACCCCACCCAAGACCCCTACGGGTGCGGCAAACTACCCGCCAAGTACCCGAAGCGTAGCAACCTCCCTCATCTCCATGAGTAGGCCACTCGAGACTTCGGCATACCCGGTAGTTTGTGCACCCCTCCATGGGTCTATCCTAGGAGCAAACACAGTAAAAAGAAATTATACAATGACGGCTACAACCCCGACCCGGTTGTGCGGCCATACAAATAATTATTACATCAATTTACAAATTTACATGAATTGCAAGAAAAGAAAACTCTCGTCTCACAACCCCCGGCTATTCACCCGCGACAATCCAACATATTTATATACACATTCCAGCACATTACAGATCACAGATTTGTATAACCCCCACTAATCGACATATAGCGATTAGTAGACGTTCAATACAAATATCACATTACAGAAAACCCGTTAGCTTAAGTCTTTTAGAAGTTCGATCAAAAATACGGATTTTCGGGACCCCAAAAAAGAAATTTTCGTTCTGGAAAATCTGGGCAGAAAATATATATTCCAAAAATCCCCAAATACCCCCATAAAAACACTGCACCAAAAATTGACCTCGGCCGAGTCGACTCGGCCGCGGATCCGCGGCGGGAGCGTGCTCCCGCCGCGTTTCCGCGGCTCGTTGACTCGAACGTTGGACCATTTTTGGTGAGAGCCCACAGAAAAGCCTGAGCCGATTTTAGGTGTTAAAATAATCAACTTTTGAACAGTGGAAAAATCGACAGAAACTGCAAAATTTGGGGTTTTGTTTTCGGGACTTTTTCTTTGATCGATCTTCTAGTTACTTGCTAACAAGTTAGATAGAGTTTAACTAGGCTCTGATACCACTGTAAGTCCATGCTACCTCTCCCGGTACTTTCGGGAATGCGGAATTTGGTAAAAAACAATTTTTACGAAGGTGGTAACATGGACCTATAACCCGGATCTTGGTTAAACATCTATCTAACATCCTAACTATGAGTTTCTAGCTACTCGGTTAGGGGGTTATACCTAGCTTGTCTTGAACTCCTTCTTCTTCAAGCTCCGATGGTGGTCCGATGGCTTCTTCTCGTCGTCTCCGTACGCCGAAGATAGATCCACCTGAAAGCTCCAACTTTTAGCTCCTTCTTCGTTCTTTGAAGAAAACTAGTTCACTTGGTTTGCTAAACCTAGTGAACTAGAATGAGTAGAGAAGAAATAGAATGGGATTTTATCTATGGTTCTTGATTCTCAACTCATGAGACAAGAGAACCATAGATTAAAGAGAGGGAGCAAGAGCAAGAAGGTGAGAGCAAAATGGAGAGCTCAAGAACAAGAGAGAGAATGAGCAAGAAAGAATGAGCAAGTCTTTTGTCTCTCACCTTCTCATAATCCAAAGTAATCATAACTCATCATATCAACAAAAGTCTTATGTGATGGTTGAAGCAACCATAACCATATCATATCATGCACTCATTTTACACAAATGAGCAAGCAAGTAAAAGTCTTTGCCATGAAATGATGGCTATGGTTATCATGATGGTCAACTAGTCAAGCCTAGTCAACCGGTCAACAAAGTTAACAAGTCAACAAAAGTCAACAAGTCAACAAAGTCAACAAAAGTCAACAACCAAGTCACCATAATACTTAATTGATATAATAGTTAATCACATATCATATTCTCATTAGGGTTGAGCAAAAAGTCAAATAGTCAACGGTCAACTGTCAACAACCCTAATGAGAATCCGCTGCCTCTGCCTCCCTGTCAACTGTGCATACACACCCGCATCCGCGTTCCGAGGAACACGAATGCAAACTGGATAAATCCAATCCCATAAGGTACACTAGGATCTGGCTTAAACCAAAGCCCGCTAGTGTAAACTGTCCGGACACTGTACGTGCACAAGTGCACGGATGTGACCGAACCCTGTCGCAAAACCATGCGACCTGTCGCAATACCATGCGACCTCTACTCTTTTGCCTAAAGGCGAAAAGCTTTCTGTGTGGGACTCTAAAGACTCGACACTACGCTGGCAGTGGGTTAAACCATAGACCGCAAGCGGCACTAGCTGTGCGTAACGGTCCCCAGGTAATGCCGACAAGAAGACCGACGAGGCGAAACCCATCTGAACTCCTACTGAGCCTGAGTGTGACATTCTCCGTACAGTCCGGTCTGTTCGTCTGATACATCGCATGGCGGGCCTAGGGGGCGGTAAACGTCAGTCCCCCAATAGCGGTACAAGTCGTGCCGGAGCGAAGCCCAAAACACCCTGAGATAACACTGGAAACCTACCAGTATATCTCGTTTGCCCTGGCCAGGGACTACTCATGTAATGGCTCTCCTAGACACAGCGCGATGTCAACCCCCAATACCGGGAGAGACGAATCCTGTCTAACCGTCACTGCCTCCAAGTGCTTCGGGACTGCACCCAACCATTACCTGTTTGCACGACTCCTTTGAGCCGTGGTAGGGTAGTGATCAAAGTACAGTGGGAACACACCCGAGGCGAAGTGACAGTGTCAAGTCAGCGGACTAAGCTGTACTCATGTCACCTGGGAACTGATAACTGACGATAGGCATAATACCAACTAGTCAGTTCCCGACGAGTCCTGTCCAGTGTACCCGTAACCTAACGAGCACCCGCATACTATCTCAAGTACGACGTACTGACGGCTGTGGGACAGACCGTCTCCCACACTGGGATGAGAAGCGCATGCGCTGGTCTACTCCGGAGTATCGATGCCCTGTCTCGATAGTCCTGCGACCAGGGACCTGCATAAGGATGTGCTTATAGATTACCCAGCCCCACTAGTGTGACGGCCATCACATCGCTGGTAATCAAGCAAAGATCCTAAGGGCTCCACTAATGTGTATAGGCGATATACAAAAATAAACACATGTACACATTGAAGTAGAAACAAACCAAGTAGCATACTACTATTTTGAGCAAGATTGTATATACAAGGTGAATATCCCAAGCATCCATTAAGTAATATACATACTAGTATGATACAGTAATGGCCTCTAGGGCATATACACTAACATTATATGCGTAGTTTCCTAGTTATGCATCTCATTGCATTGCATCATCTCGTATATGTGTGTGTGTGTGTGTGTGTGTGTGTGTGAGATACCATCTCATAGGACACTTGCACCATTACCATTGGTTCTTGCCGCACGTGCACTATTTATGTGAAAACATACGCCTTTGGTAATTGCTATGTCACGAACACTATAGAGCTTGATTAGGATCTGTAATTGTGCATTTGCATTATATATGATCCGTAGGCTTATACCAGTATATTCATTTCATTAAGATGGATACGTAGGATTGTTATTCATATGTACATACCGCATTGCATCATGATTCATGCATAGTTTCTGGCCGTATTTCGCATGGTATATACTACCGTATCATAGATTTCCATCATCACCAGCATGTTTATATATTATGATTCATCTCGAGAATTTCAGTATTCATGAGATTTCTGGATTTTAGGGAAAACCGCAAGAATTTTAAAAACCTGTTACCATTTTAAAATGCAAGTTGTGGTTTTCTCGTGATATGATGTGTGTGGCGTCCACCATTTGTTTTCTCGGTTCTTGAGCTGTATCAAATACCCGATTCGAGGAGGGGGATGCACCGTCTGCGGGTACATGGTGGGCCCGGTGCGGTACCTCCGGGCAAGAAGATCGCACAGATGGCGTTGAGCCCGGCAGGGGAGCACCGCCGACCGATTATTATTGTTATTATTATTATTTTTGACGCGGCGGATATCCGGAGGATACCGAACGTAGTCATGAGATTGATGATATGGCCCGATCCGGACTGCCGGAGCCCGAGCTTTTGAGATATTGAGATATCGAGACATTGAGATATTGAGACATTGAGATATACATATTTTGTGTCGATACTTGACACGGGTTTCTGTAGATTTCATTGAGGATGCTTCCGTTATTTCACTAGGGTTTTTCTAAGATAAGAATACAGATTTTCTCGTACTAAATATATTCAGGTTTCATGTTGATTATGCATTCATGTTGCACACATACTAGTGCATCGCATCATATCGGTATATGTAGGTTGTGACGCATTTGCGTGCATGCTTATGATAGCCTTATTAGATATTACTTACTACTCACGAGTTGGCAACTCACCCACGTTGTGTCACAGTATCTTGCAGGTCTGACCCGTCAGCACAGTAGAGGCGGGCGTGCTTCTATTCTGCTTCGTTTGCATCGTTTGGCGGCTTTGCTCACAGGTGGGTTTTGGGAGGATCTTGTTTTGCTCCCACCATGTATATTTTCTTGTATATATTATGCTCCATCTACCTTTGTATATTGGACTAGTCGGCGAGACTTGTGAGACTTGTATTTGTGGTTTTTGGTGTCGATGCTCACTTGAGCCGACGAGTTGTTTTCTTAATTTCATGCTTTTATGCTTATTTCGCATTATTATGATATATTCATTGCTTGTGGTTGTGATTCCGCCTTGGGCGAAGAGCTAGCTCCCGCTTGGGGATGCCTTTATTCATTTGTATGTATTTTCTTGTTTTGTATCCGTTTCGGGGCCAGTATTTACAAAGGAGACTCTGATGAAATTTTTGGGAAATTATGATGTTTTTAAAATGATTAATGCGACTTATTTGGTTTAAATCATTTTCTTTAAATAAGTTTTCCTTCACTCTATTTCTTTAAATGGTTTAGATTTCTGGGTTTTGGCTTACTTAGATTACGTACGCCTTGAGACGTTTCGTAATTTAAGTGTCAGTCACGTTGCTTACCTTCGGGTCGTGACAATCTATGTCCTGGGTATTAGATACCGGATCGGGATCCCACATATGTAATATGTTACATGGGCTAAGGAAAGGTAGAGAACTGGGAATGGGTGATCATTCCGTAAGAGTAGGGAATGGTGCAAATGTTGCAGCTAAAGCAGTTGGCGAATATCACCTTGTACTACCAAATGGTAATACATTGATTCTGAATGAATGCTATTACATTCCGACCCTGATATGCAATCTTATATCAGTTTCTTTATTGAGTAAAGAAGGATATAATTTTTTAGTACAGGATAATGTTATGAACATCTTCCTGAATCAAAAGTTGATTGGATCAGGCTTGTTAAATAATGGCATATACGTTCTAAATCAAACCACAGTTCTTAACATACAAAACACACACAAGAGGAAGAGTTCAGAAATGAACGAATCCTTCTTGTGGCATTGTAGACTAGGTCATATCAATGCGACACGACTAGCTAAGTTACATAAGGATAGATATTTGAATCCGTTCGAATTTTCAACTTATGACACTTGCCAGTCATGTCTCAAAGGCAAGATGACCAAAACTCCATTTACAGGACACAGGGAAAGAGTTACGGAACTCTTGGGACTGATACATAGTGATGTATGTGGTCCCATGTCTACACATGCCAGGGATGGTTCCTCGTACTTCATTACATTCACTGACGATCTCTCAAGCTACGACCATGTGTTCCTGTTGAAACATAAGTCTGAAGCTTTTGAGAAATTCAAAGAATATAAGTATGAAGTCGAGAACCAAACGGGTAAAAGTATTAAAATCCTTCGATCTGATCGGGGAGGAGAATACTTGAGCATGGAATTCCGTAACTATCTAAAAGATAATGAGATTCTCTCTCAGCTTACTCCTCCGTATACACCACAGCACAACTGTATTTCGGAACGGAGGAATCGCACCCTTTTGGATATGGTGCGCTCTATGATGAGCACCGCTGAGTTACCTATTTCCTTTTAGGGGTATGCGCTTGGAACAGCCATACACCTATTGAATATGGTCTCTACCAAATCTGTGCCTACCACTCCATATGAGATATGGAAGGGAAAGAGACCATGTCTTAATTATGTTAAGATATAGGGTTGTCCGGCCTATGTCAAAAGGCACAATCCGGAAAAACTCGAGGCAAGGTCTGTTCTGTGCAAGTTTGTAAGATATCCCAAAAACTCACAAGGGTATATCTTCTACCACACCGAGGAACAAAAGGCGTTTGTTTCTCGACATGCCACCTTTTTAGAAAAGGAATTTCTTGCAAAGGAAATTAGTGGCAAGGAGGTAGATCTGGAAGAGGTTCCAAACTATGACAGAAGATTTGGTGGAACTAGAGGATTCGATAGTTCCCAACGAACCTCAGCCTCTCCGCCGATCTAGTAGGGTTCCTCATCCACCTGAGAGATACTACGGTTTTCTTATTGATGGTGGAAGCGAGGATTGCATCATGGAGGATGATGGCCCAACTAGTTTCGAGCAGGCCATTACGAGTGGGGACTCTGTGAAGTGGCTAGATGCAATACGATCTGAGATGGAATCCATGTACACCAACAAAGTATGGACTTTGGAAGTTGCTCCTGAAGGGGTAAAACCCATTGGGAGCAAATGGATCTTTAAGAAGAAACTTGGTGTAGATGGAAAAGTTGAGACTTTCAAAGCTAGACTTGTTGCAAAAGGTTTTCGTCAACGACCATGTGTGGATTATGATGAAACCTTTTCTCCAGTGGCTATGCTTAAGTCCATCCGGATCCTGCTTGCCATTGCTGCATACCATGACTACGAAATCTGGAAAATGGATGTTAAGACCGCCTTTCTAAATGGTGATTTGGAAGAGAGTATGTACATGACTCAGCCAGAGGGCTTCGTAGACAGTGGGAGAAGCGGAAAGGTGTGCAAGCTGCTTAAATCCATCTACGGATTAAAGCAGGCATTGCGGAGTTGGAACATCTATTTTGATGTCATTGTCAAAGAGTTTGACTTCGTAAAAAACGTAGATGAACCTTGTATATACATGAAGGTGGCAGAGAGTAAGGTTGTCTTCCTCGTATTGTACGTGGATGACATACTCTTGATAAGAAATGACATTCCTATGCTGCAATCGGTCAAGCTCTTCTTATCACAAAGATTCTCAATGAAAGATCTAGGTGATGCCACCTGCATCTTGGGGATTAAGATCTATAAAGATAGATCTAAACGGATACTGGGATTGTCCCAATCCAGGTACATTGACACCATACTAAAGAGGTTTAGTATGGAAGAATCCAAGCGTGGGTTTTTACCCACGATCTCAGGACTCACTCTCTCCAAAAAGATGTCTCCCAAGACTGATTTGGAGAGAGCTCGCATGCAAGGGATACTATGCTTCGGCAGTAGGCTCTATCATGTACGTGATGCTATGTACTATACCCGATGTAGCATACTCACTAAGTGTAGTGAGTATGTATCAAGCAGATCCAGGAGAGAGTCACTGGACAGCTGTGAAGAGCATTCTCAAGTACTTGAGAAGGACTAAAAAGATGCTCTTGGTGTATGGTAACGGAGAACTCCAAGTGGAGTCCTTTACCGATTCGAGCTTCCAGAGTGATAAGGACGACTCTAAGTCGCACTCGGGATTTGTCTTTACCCTTAATAGAGGGGCGATATGCTGGAAGAGTTCCAAGCAGGAAACCGTGGCAGACTCGACGATGGAGGCTGAATACATCGCTGCCAACGATGCTGCCAAAGATGCTGTCTAGATGAAGAAGTTCATAACTGAACTTGGAGTGGTTCCATCCATTGAGTATCCAATACCTTTGTATTGTGATAACAATGGAGCGGTGGCTTCGGATAAGGAACCCAGGTCCCATCAGCGATCCAGGCATATTCTGAGGCGGTATCATTTGATCCGGGAGATAGTTGATCGCCGGGAGATCAAGGTCAAGAGAGTTGACACGAAGAACAATACAGCGGATCTACACACGAAGGCCATTCCCCAGATACAGTTCGAGAGACTCTTCGGGATCTTGGGTATGCGATACTACAATAGCTGGCCCTAGTGCAAGTGGGAGATTGTTAGTTGTATATATGCCCTAGAGGCCATTATTGTACATATGATGTATATTATAGTGGATGCTTGGACATATATAGAGAGGAATTTCTTTGTCGACATGATAGTATGCTATCTGGTTGCTCTTTATCTTAACATGTATACTTTTCTCTTGATACCGTCTCATGGTTACATGTTGGTAAAGCTCTTAGGATGTGTACTTGATTACCAGGATTATGATGCAGATCATACTAGTGGGGCCATGGTAGTCCATAAGTTCATCCTTTAATATTCCTAGTCATGGGTATATCAAGACAGGACATCGATATACCAGAGTAGACTAGCGTTTACGCTTCTCGACCCATGAGATGGGAGATTGATGATCCCATATCCATTCGTGTTTGACATCAGAGATGGTATACGGATACTCAGTGGAGACTGGGTACACTGGACGGACTCGCCGAGAACTCCCAGATGGTATTATACTAAACGTCAGATAGCAGTTCTCTGGTTACACTGGTATAGGTTAGTCTGTAGACCCGAGATCGTTATAGAGTCTTGTGTGATTCCCACTGTGCTTTGATTTCTATCTTACCACGTTCAAGAGGACGTGCAAAACGGTGGTTTTTGGGTACAGTCCCGAGTCATATGGAGGCAATGAGCGATAGGAGGGGATTTCGTCTCTCCCGGTATTGGGGGTAGATGTCGTGAAGTGCTCGATTGGCTATAACTGGAAGTCCCTGGCCAGGGCTGATTTAGAGATTTACTGGTAAGTATTATCGGTAGTTTCTCGACCCTTTATGAGCCTCGTATCGGCATGACTTATCAAGTTATTGGGGTCTGACGTTTAACACCCCTAGACTGGATATGCGACATCTCAGACGAAGAGACCGGACTGTACGGTAGTGTTACTAACAGGCTTTATAGGAGCTAGAGCGGGCTTGCTTGTTGGTCTTCTGATCGCTCAATACCCGGGTAGACGTTACGTCCAGCTAGTACCGCTGACGGCTTGTGGGTGCTTGATATGATCATCACCTACTACCGGCGTATTGACGAGTCTTTAGAGTCCTATACAAAGGTTTTACTGGCACATGCAAAACGTAGTAGGAGCACATATGTGATATATGCGGGACCGAGAATAATATGAGTATGTGATACTGTATTCTATTCTCGCGATTTATTCGTATCGGTCTGTTATATGTGATATAGCCGGGTTATCGAATCAAGTGTTGATTCGATAAGTTGATACAAATTATATTAGTCGGTTGTATGTGATATAGCCGGATTATTAAATCAAGTGTTGATTTGATAATTTAATGTATAATTGTATATGTGATATACTAGATTACATTAACTAATACTAGCTCACTTAAACATTTCTTTCTCTCACTTGTATATGCATGTAATATATATGTGATATATATTAATGTACATTTTTAGTGTCATGCTTGATGATACACACTACATGGGTGTATGAGACTTACACCATACTAATTATAATGTAGGGTTTAAATATTTAAAGTAAATCCAAATTAGTGGATAATTAGTCACATGCATGAAGCTTGTAGAAGCTTGTGGATGGATTGACTTAGTCCACTAATTTTGTTTTACTTAAGATATTTATTAATCTAACCATTATAACTTAGCCATGGTTATGTCTCTACATGAGTTAGTATATGATACAAACTCACCTATGGTTGCCACACACTCTCACAATATTATCTCTCTTCATCTTCTTCTTCAAGCTCAAGAGCTCTCTAGCTTTTGTGCAAGTGAGAAATAATAGTGAGAAAGAGAATTCTAAAGTGAGCAAAAATCCTACTTCATCATCCTCTACTAGATTAGCACTTTAGTATAGGGTGTTAGCTTGACTAATCTCTTATTAGTGAAGTAGTAGCTTGGGTTAGTGTCTCCTCGACGTAGATCATCTTCGGTCTCGAAGACTTCGCGCAAGCTCGTTCCTTTCACCTTGTGAAGCCATGCTAGAGTCCGGAAGATCACTACTTAGAACGGAGGGACTACTATACGGATCTATTGAAGTGAAGGACCGGTCTACAAAGGTTGTATTCCTAGTCCACTTAGTTGTAAAGTAGTTTACAATATGTTTCGTATGATTCTCTAGTTAAACATCCTAGGTTAGAGTTTTTTAGCATAACAAAAATTTGAAAATGGCATGGACGATACCTCCCGAAACCTTGCTGTCGTGCATAGGAACCCTACAACAACAACATCATGCATGTAAATATCATGAAAGCATATGCATGTAAATATGAGGATATCAATCAACGTGTGTCCATCAACGACACATCAAAATCATGGAACCTTAGTGTCCAACATTGACACTCGAAATATCATGAAACCCGTGTCCAACATCGACACGTAAATCCTCATATCTCGGGCTCCGTCAGTCCGGATCGGCCTACGGGCTCCGTCAGTCTGGATCGGCCCATGGGCTCCGTCAGTCCGGATCGGCCCGTATCATCTCACGACTCCGGTCGGTATCCATCGGATAACCGCCGAGTCCAAATACTATCACCGGTAGGTAGTATTCCCTCTGCCAGGCTCATCGTCTTCTGCACAACATACCTTTCTTGCCCTGGGGTACCATACCGGGTCCACCATGTACTCGCAAACGGCCTCATCCAGCTCCTCGAATCGGGTATCACATAACTCATAACCGAGAAAACACATGGTGGACGTCTCGAAATATCATATCAAGAGAAACCAGGTTTTAAAAAAAATACATAATTTCCTTTGAAATATAACCACGGTTCTCAAATCCAGAATCTCATGAAAACAACATCTCAATGCGTAATATCACAAAGCATGATGTATGAAAACATAGAACAGAAATGTGAGCATATCAAGTATATCATGCGACATAGTATGGTGATGTGAACATAGCAAGTATATCATGCATGATGTAGCAATTCTACTGTGTAAGTGACATAGCAATTATCGATGATGAAAGTGTATGTGCCGGCAAATCTGTGTAAGTGTAACATACGCATCATCGATAATGGTGTAGGTGTACTAGCACAGGTATATATACTAAGATGAGAATATCACGAACGTAGCAGCAAGTAGATCGTAAGCTCAATGCTATAAGGTATACATATCCGAGTCGATGAATTTATCAATCGGCAATCCAGCCTCACAACATCACGTACAGTATAATCCATCGTACGACATCCTCTAGTCAAGGGTATGGATCAATCATTAGATAAAGCTCACCACGTACGTTAATCCATCGTACGACGGTATTAAACAATTAGGGATTCTATCAATCTATACAACAATGAGGGTACGGATCTAAAGTCTCGTACGGCATATCACTCATTATTCACATAATCACATATATATATACCTATATCTCAGGTCACATCCATATCAATCTCATATCAGGGGACTGACAAAGGTATCAATTATCTCATATCGACTCGCATCTGTATAACGACATATCAACCAAGTCATCATATCTCGTCGTATACTCTTTTCATCACATCAATCTCTCACATCAAGTCATTTTATTAATCTCATGACAAGCCAATAAAATCTTATACTTACTCTCTTGCAACTACGTATACATATCGTGATTCACATTCACGTTTCATATCCATATATATATCAATTCGAGACATCCTTCTATCATATCATTTCACACTAAAACCATTAACTATAACTTAGGTCGTGGCATATCTTATCCCCTACTAATTCCTTAACCATATCCATAAGTTTCTAACATGTTTTCTATAACCATATTCTATATATCGGTTTCCATCAAAACTTGCGGGGGTGCTATACGCCATCTACCCGACTTCCCCCGTAGATATAAATCTACTCACCTGCGGAACTCCTTGTGCAGCCGTAGTCGATGTGCTTCATCGTCTCGGAATCCACGCAAAGGTACCTACAATAAATACACAGTCGCAATGCTATTAAAATCAAGTATGGAAAACCGATACGGCACACGGTGCGCTCATAGGTTAGAACCTATAGCCTACGCATGCAAAAACAATCAAACAACCCTCGCCGTTGATGTAAAAACATCCAACGACCAAATACAATATCACATACCCAAAACCAAGAATTCCAATATCAGAAAACATAACCAAAAACACCCCAACATGCTCCCAGATTTTGGCTCAGGTCAATTGGGACTAAACAAGCAAGTATAGGGGATAGATTACAGGTATTAGGAGCTACACCCAAAAACTCAACACCAGCACTCCACACAAATCCGGCGACATCACCAAACTATCCGAGCTCGCCGGCCATTTATGGAGGAAATGGGCTCGTATTTCTATGGTGGGTTTCTAGTGGTTAACCTAGGTTAATGATATTGCTAGTTTATCTCAGAACCAATCTAGGTTGCTCCAGATTCCCTGTAGGCTATAAAACACCACAAAACCGACACGGGGAAGTTTCTAACCTCGTATTTTGGTTTCTATTCCATGTCATTGTAACGTTTTAATAATCGTTTTGCGAATTTTCCGTTTTTAGGGTAAAATTGTCGGTGTTTTCCCTTTTAACCCGATTGTGATCAAACTTCAATATAGACTTGCCGGCATCTAGTTTAGATAAAATAAAACTAGTGCGCGAGATTTGGGGGTCTATGGAAAGTTTTAGTTCACATAGAATTTTTCCCTAATAAAATATTATTTTAATGCTTTATTTGTGCACTTTATTAGTGGTAATTACTTTTTGGTTTGGGTTAATTACTACTATTGTGGTTTTATGCTAAGTTAATCACTAAATTATGTTTTAAACCTTCTCACCAAAAATATCTAGATATTTGTGGTTTTATTGAATTTTTAAAGAAAAGAAAAGAAAAGAAAAGGTGGAATTTGCATTTATTAGCATTAATTAGTGTTTTTAGCTAGAAAATTCCACACACTTCACCATAATTCCCCCCATTCTACCCTTGGCCGGCCCTTCCCTTCCCCTTGCTGCCTTTCATCATTTCCACCCCTTTTCAACTCATTTTGCTTCAAAAACATCATGAAAAATCCAAATTAATTCATACAAATTCAAATATAATCCAAAACCTTCATTCTTCTTCACAAATCTTGGTTGGATCTTCATTCTAGTGAGGATTTTGGAGGCAAAAGTGTGGATTGTTCTTATTTCAAGTTGTGTTCTTGAAAGGTATAAAAGCTTAACCCTAATCTCTTTTGTTGCTTAATACCTTTAATTATCTTAATTAGATGTTTAATTTAAGATTTTAAATTAATATTTAGAAATTCAAGATATCATATTGTTAATCAAATTAGGGTTTTGATTAGTGAAATGGTTAGTTAATATGTTAAGCTTGAAGAAAATTAAATCAAGTTGCTAATTTGTTAAATGATATTTTCCTAATCGGTTAATTAAGCTAATTAACAAACTAAACTTTTGCTAATCCTAACTAGTGAAATCTAAAATTTTAGTAAAGATATAAGTGGTTTAACCTTGCTTTTGATGATGTTTGTAAGTTCTAGTTCTGGTAAAACTTGTAGTTTTGTGCTAAAATGATATATACTGCTTACTAGATTTGCGGATATTTTAGGTATGGGTTTCTTTTGACGTTGCGACGTTATGTATATTGATTCCACGCTATATCTTGTGTTGTGAATGTGCGATCGGTACGATCAGGGTCTAGACTTGGTAGTTGTGTCGCTTTGCGTTCCTAGCTAGGGTCGTGCCGATGTCGTTCGTGTCTTTGTGTAGCTTTTGCTCTTGAGTTCGTTTCGTAGTGTCGTTACGCGCGTTAGCCACTAAACGGACACTCGAGGGTATGTTTGGAGTTGGTGTGTCGGTCAAACGTAGTTATACGTATTTTTGGACGATTGCTTATATACACTTGCTTTGTTGTTATATGTGTTCAGGATCGCAGGCGGGGACTTTGGATGCTGCGAAGAGGGGAAAGCGAGTGGTAGGTTTTACTTAACCAGGAGCGTTGGTGAGTAGATTTAATATCTACAGGGGGATCGCCCGCATGGCGTTATGCGTCTGGGCTAGATCAAATGATATGACCTTTAGTGTTTAGTATATGGACTCGTTTGTGCATGTGTATTTCGTTGTATATCTCATTTACCTATTGTATTTTGACATAGTATTAATGAGACACAACACTTTTATTGACGGTTCATGTTGCACGAGCACTGATTGAATGCCACTCACACCGTCAATAATTGCCATGACACGCACAATACCTATACATATGTGATATTGGATTGCTTAGGGACATTGAGACATGATCCTTATTTTCATTGTGCATATGACATATAGCATACCTGTATACCTACATGCTTACACATATGCCCTAACGTGCTTACATGCATATTACCCATATACTTATAGGGTAGTGTACCATTAGTGATAGGTATATACACACATGAGACATAGCTACATGTACATATGGCATACATACATACATATACCTGGAGGGTATTATGGATAGGTATAGAGACATACCTTGCTACAAATACTTTTACATCATACATACTTACATATGAACACACATATCTTGCTATACCGACATGGTTACGCATACCTTGTTATAGCTACATGTACATCTGGCATTCATACATACATATACTTGGAGGGTATTATGGATAGGTATAGAGACATACCTTGCTACAGATACTTTTACAACATATATACTTACATATGGACACACATATCTTGCTATACCGACATGGTTACGCATACCTTGTTATAGCTACATGTACATCTGGCATACATACATACATATACCTGGAGGGTATTATGGATAGGTATAGAGACATACCTTGCTACAGATACTTTTACATCATACATACTTACATATGGACACATATCTTGCTATACCGACATGGTTACGCATACCTTGTTATAGCTACATGTTCACCTGTATATGATGTTGCATCTGATTTCGGAGAAATCAGGAACCGCATGATATATTTAATAACTTCTTGCAGTTAAATAGCGGTTTTCCTTTATATGCTAATATTACTGTTTCATGCTGCATATGTTACATTCTTGGACTTCATATGATGTTCTCTGATATTTTTACTCCTAATTATATATAACAGTGGAATGGGACGCTGTTGTAACATTTCAAAAAAATAAAATATTATTTTTGCGAATTTTTATAATTTAATATTATTTTATTGAATATTTTAATATTTTGGTATAATTAAATACAGAAAAAATTGGAAAAATTATGGAAAATTCTAAAATAGGGTATTTTATGGAATTATGCCATTTTTGAGATTTTATGATTAGTTATATGCTAGTTTAGTGCTAATCGCGATTAAAAATCGCTAATCGGTTTTTTAGCAATTTTGTGCAAAACATGCACATATCGTTTTCCACACTTGTGTTACATTTTTTTCTTGCCATGTTTCTTTTGGGGTTACTATTCTAGTGAGAAGGTTTTGGAGAAAAAGAAAAGAAAAGAAATGGAAAAGGAGGGATATAATATTGAGGTATGGTGAGAGAGAGAGGGGTATGGGTTTTCTTTGACTTTGGACTTAGCCATTCTCTTCATTCTTCTTTCATTTTCCCTCCCTCTTTCTCCCTTGCTGCTGCTGCTGCTGCTCCTTCATCTCCCTCCCCTCTTCAACTCCTCAAATCACCATGAAAACAACTCCAAAACCACACTCTCATTTCACAAAAAGTGTGCATAAGCTCAAGATCTACACATTGGACCAAGGAAGCAAGGATTTTGGCCACTAGGGGCAACTCAAGAATTTTATTGAGTTGCAAAATGAGGTAAATTCTGGATCATTAGCTTAGTTTTAGCATTACTTATACCCCCATGTTTAGATTGAACCGATATTGTTTGATATTGTGGAGTTAAGGAAAACCTAGTTAGGGTTTGAGGAAATTGTGTGTTGTAATGTGAAATTGAGTTCAGTAGAGGCTATACAAATACCCTAGTGCTGGAATGGAGACCCAAACCTGAAGCTTAAACCCAGAATACGGATTTATAGAAACCGATATCAGAAAAGTTATGAAATCTGTGAAGCTTATATGAGATATGCTATCAACCCGAGACTCTGAAAATTATATTGAATGGACAGTGATATGTGCAGGCACCCAGGAAGCCACCACCAGAACCCTAGCCCCTACTTCCATTTCCCGGCCGCAAATTTATCCATTCTGGCCGCAATTTGCGGCCAGACCATAGTGGATTTGCCTCGTTTTTGTTTTGGTGCCCCCTTATCAGTAGTTTAGACCCCTGGCATGTATAGATTTGTCTAATTTGACCTTGGGTGAAATCTGGAACCTTTTTGCTTAGTTGCTGTTTTGGATTCGTGTTTCCGTATTACGTATTTTTATGTCTGAATTTGTGTATTGTGTTTTACCTCGACTATTTGGCGTTTATACGACGATATCGAGAGAGTTGATGGTTTTGGAAGGCGTTGTCCATAGGTTCTAACCTATAGATCATAGCATATCGTCTTGAGAGTCGTATGCCGTTTTAGTTTGGAATTGGTTTTGATACGCATTTGCGATACGTTAATGTGTAGGTACCCCATGAAGACTTCGGGACGACAAGCAAACGCGTGGTGACGTCGACAATGAAGACGCAAGGTGAGTAGATTATATCTACGGGGGAAGTCGGGTGGATGGCGTATAGCACCCCCGCAGTCTGTAGTTGATATATTATATATATGATAGTTATAGTGTGTCATGGATATTGTGTTAGGTGTATTATGGATAGTGTAGGGTTAGAAGTAACTAGTGTAGTTCATAGTCGCGAACCCTAGAATAGATTTACACCTACACGCACACCCTTGCATATTCATTATACTTGCACTGTGTTTGATGATATTGGATGACATTGGAGATGAGTCGATGATGTTGGGAATTGTGCCGCGAGATCGGTGATTTGATGTGATTCGTATTTGGGATACGACATGTGATCTCTAGCGGGCCTTTAGACGTGTGCTTACACACGCAGTGATAGATGGTATCGATTGTACTAGATTTAGATCAGTACCCCAGATTATGTGAAATGATGATAGTGATACCTGATATGTGGTGAGATAATGTGATATTGACCCATACCCAGCTATTGGGATGCCGTACGACGATTTACCGTACGAGCCTATATTGATGATAGATCCGCACTCATGACTCGAGGATGTCTTACGATATACTGTATCGTACGCGATATTATTGAGGCAGGATCACCGACTATTATATCTATATATATATCGACTTAGATTTAGGTGGTTTCCATACCCTCCCGATTGACTTGATGCTTAGATCTGTAGTTTGCATAGTAGATGTTAGACTAGACCCGAGTCATACCTATTTCAAAAACTACGAATCGGGAATATCTTAAAAGACAAGTAAAGGGATTCTACGGGTATTTTTCAAAGGACGTATCTTTCTTAAAAATACCGTAGCCCCTATTTTACTAAAAATCCTGATTCGTCTTATTTCAAATGACATAACTGCATGACATATTCATATTGATGTAGATTCTTCACTGTAGTGTTGATTATTTGATTTCCGCATGTTCATGCTATTCACATTGCTTTGCATATGTTTATTGCTATATTACTATCATGCTGTTAGGACAACAGCACCATTATCGATGATGCGTATGTTCCACGTACACTATTTGCCGGCTCACACACTTCATCATCGATAATTGCCATGCCACTACACTGTAGTACTGTTGCATTCATGATATGATTCTTGCATGGCATATTGTACACTTATACCTGTACACTTACGTAGATGATTCTGACTTGATTAGAGATTTGGGAACCGCAAGATATTCTTCAAAACTGATTCATTTTAAAAGAGCGGTTTCCCTCGACATGTGCACATTACTATTCCATGTTGCATGACTTGCCGATATGCTTACCTTTCTTTACATGTCGCATACATCATGTTTTGATTATACGCATTGAGATATGTTGTTTCCATGATATTTCTGGATTTGGGAACCATGGGTATTTCAAAAGAGAATATATAATTGTTTTAAAAACCCGGTTACCCTTGATATAATATTTCAGTGCGTCCACCATGTGTTTTCTCGGTGCTGAGAGCGACATGTGAAACCCGATTCGAGGAGGCGGATGAGGCCGATTGTGGGTACATGGTGGACCCGGTATGGTACCTCGGGGCGAGAACGGTTTCGCTGTGTAGTAGACGGTGAGCCTGGCAGAGGGACTACTACCTACCGGTGATTGTATTTGAGCTCGGCGGATATCTAGAGGATACCGACCGGAGTTGAGAGATGGACATGGGCTGACCCGTGCTGCCGGGGCCGAGGGCCGATACCGCAGACAGAGCCCCATATGGACGAGGATTTACGTGCCGATGCTAGGCACAGGTTTCATGATGATCTCCATGATTTGATTATATCCTCATATTTGCATGCATGATGCTTATTGTCATTGGGTGACAGATGGACGGGATCCACATATATACAGACATTGATTACATACAGACTTTGACTACATTGATCACACTTCATTAGTATATATAATAGGGCATGAGAGCGCTGTTATATATACCCTTACACCAATATTAGTGGAATGGGACGCTAATATATGTGTATTGATATCCATTTTGATATTTCATCATATTTGCTTCATGTAGACATACCTTATATTTATGACATGTTATTACCCGAGGCACTGGCACGAGTATTTGGCACTACCTACATGTTTAGATGTTACATTGCCATCTTATCATGCTTCAGACTTACTCTTGAGGTTTATATCATATACTGATCGTTTTGACCTAGGATTATCTCATGCTTTCGGTTTCTGCTTGTTGATATTTTCTATTCACGAGTTGGCAACTCACCACCGTTGTGCCACAGTTCTTGCAGGTTTTTCCGTACAGGTTCCATTGCGGCATTTCTGGCACACTTCTTCCTTTGCGGGTGAATTGTTTTTGGTAGGTGGGTTCTTTGCATCAGAACCACCCTTGTATATGTATTATTCATTGTATCTAGAATTCCATCAACCAAAACTTGTATATTGTTTCAGACTTAGACACTAGTGATGTATTATTTCGACCTTAGAGTCGCGTGTAGCAGTATGACGGTTTTCATGTTATTGTGAGTTTTGATCCTCGCCATTCGGCGTTGTATATTATATTGCTTGTGTGGTTGTGACCGTCGATTGACGAAGAGCTAGCTCCCGCTTAGGGATGCCTTTTATCATTGCATATATATTGTTCTTGTTGTACCCCGTTCGGGGCCAGTATTTACAAAAGAAACTATGCCGAAATTTTTAGAAAAGACTTTACATTTTAAAAATGCATTTTCGGCTTAGTTATTTAAAATCTTTGATTTCAAAATATGTTTCTTTGCTTATTAAAAACCAGTTTTCTTTATTTACTCTTAAAATGGTTTTAGATTGCTGGGCTTTTGGCTTACTTGGATCAGATGGAGTCCTATAGACTTCATATGGTTCAAGGGCCAGTCACGTGCTCTTTCGGGTCGTGACAAAGTTGGTATCAGAGCGCTAGGTTAACCTTGGTTCGAGTCTAAGTTTGACTATGTGGAGCCTAGGACGTCTATATATATACGGAACTTAGGCTTGACCTTACAGAACTTAGACTTAGTCGAGGGGTTATTAGACCCGAACTTTCATCGCGTAGGATGACCCTTGGTTGATGGAATATGTGACTAAAGTAGAGTGACGTACCGTGGGTATGTTCCGCGGCATACTTACGACACGCCATTCCGCTTAAGGAACCTTAGGATGTACATATTTTCGAGATCAGTGATTCTCTTTATTTCCATAATTTTACATCCATTTGAGATCCTCGATTCAGTTAGTTCCATGATCATACTTTCATTGATGCTGTTCCTTATTATGATCATGTATCCATTCTGGATCTGTTGTTTTCTTCTTCCCATTGATCTGCTCTCTTCGATACTCGATTGAGGTTCCTGTTGCCATTGTTTGAGCGCAGTGAGCTGCTGCCAGTGCTACGGTCTGGGCGAGCTCGTCTGGTACGAGGGCTGACCATTGTTTTTTTGTGACATGGGAACGTCTCAAGTTAGTATTGGTGATTGTGACCTCTTGTGGAGGCGAGTGCTTGGTTTTACACCGGATGATCGGGCCATTGTTAGAGCTGCCAGTTGAGAGAGGACTGTTGATGTACAGCATACCTCAGAGATTATGATGTCGCATACCGTGCAGACAGATGAAACAGCTGTTGCTGAGATTGACTGGATGTCGCTTCCGGAGCTTACGAGCTGAGATCGCCGGAGCTTCCAGGCAGATATGAGACAGATGATAGCTTGTCTACCCGATTTGAGAGACGAAGGTGATTCGTCCGATTTATGCGCCGGAGCAGGCCCAGTTGAGTTAAAGATTTCCAGTGTGGAGAGTCTTACTCGGATCTAGAGCAGATCGATTTAGAGATGACCGCCAATGTATCTCCTTTCTTGGAGGATGGAGGCGCTGTTCAGTGTACAGACGAATGAGCCAGTCGTTGCTGCAAATGACGAAGTATCGCCCAAAGGTTGGAGCTACTGCAGCATAAGTATATACTTAGAGATATGATGGAAGGCCGCTAGCCACCCAAGGGTGAAGGACTAGGACATGTGGTCCGTTCGCTACACGATGCGAGGTCATCAGATAGATTGATTCCAGCTAGAGACGACTTCACGCGGAGACGTTGAGAGTCGACAGAGACGATCGAATGTCGGAAACCTATTATTCCAAGTTTAAAGTATTCGGAAAGACATGCAAGCGATTCTATGGACCCTTTAGAAGAATGAAACCCTAACTCGACTTATGACCGTGTGAAAGCCTTTGAACCTTAGGGTTTGCGGCAGTTCCGCGGCGCCATTAGTGAGGCTTGGGTTTTCCCTTCTACGGCTGGACCACCGACGCTGTGGCATATACTCGATACTATTAAACTGTACCCAAGATGTTGATCTCTTGGTGGATTATGAGGTTTTGACAATCGATCGGATGGTTCAACATCATTTGGATATCATGTGATGGGACACACTGCTTGGGAGACTCCAGATACGAGCATGGCCATTGGAGCGCAGTCCATGCAGCCACGATGAGACGAGTCCGAAGCAGTCGACATTGAAGCAGAGCGAAGTAAAGAGTTCGTAAGAGATTTCGACGAGATGACGTCCCACTCCGCTGACATCAGAGATGCGATACGCACGCAGAGGCATTGTATATGGATATACCTTCCAGAAGGAGTTGCGACGAGTATGCAGCCATTCCGGAATAAGAAATTGCTTCAGTAAAGGACGATGACTTCCAGGCAATTCGGCAGGAATGAGATTTGAGAGAGACCTCGACAGGACCTTTCTGGAATACTATACGAGAAGACCAGGACCCAAGGGGGATCATATTGAGTACACTCAGCAGGCCAGAGCTCGACATCGTCGACGATGTAGTTGACCAGGTTCGGATAAAAGACCTTACCCAGATGCGTTGCGAGTTGATCGAGGACGGATGAGTATTGAGTATTCATCCGATGGTTGGGACGTGTTCCCGAGGACCTGTTCGGCCAGACATCTTCTACAGAATGATGAAGCTACAGAGTACGCGATTTCGAGTCCGTGCGAGAGACTTCGGATTGATTGAGGCCGAGAACAGTGCAGTGCGTAGATAGCATGGCGTGACGTCATAGCGGACGACGATAGAGACAAGTGGAACCAGAGGTTCGTGCGAGACGCTGACGAGCTGTCATTACTTCCCGTCGAGACTAGAGACCTGATATGCTTACAGAGGCGTTGGGATGCGACCAATTTCTGAGAAAATGCTGTGCTGAGGACGCAGATGTCCATCGAGCGAGAAGAGATTATGCAAGAGTACCAGCCTCCGTACAAACCGGCATAGGCAAGATCGGAAGAGACCTTGAGCGGGATTCCTTCCAGGACACTGCTGCAATGATGTTTGCACCCAGGATCAGATGTGTGATGTGCATTCAGAGAGCCAGAGGCCGACGCCTGTGATATGCTGCTTTATGAGTGGTCGTGAGGATTGACCGAGAGATGACCAGAGAAGTGCCAGAACGGAATCGTCCCCGTTAGCACACCTGACAGGGCCGATGAGCCGATTGATTGCGAGATAGGTAATCCGCAGAGAAGATAAGGACCGAGAGGCTGAGGACACCAGACCGTGAGCAAGAGGCAAGTAGATATCTTGCGCTGCTAGCATTGGATGCACCGACTCCTTCTCCACTTTGAAGGAGGAACTACCGACGACGGTATTTATGATTTGTGATTTTGTGATTCGATTATCATGTATCCGTCATCTTGGATTTCGGTATTTTGGGCGTTCTGTTTGCATGATTTAGTTTTGATGACTGAGTTGCATGATATTTGTTTTATGCACCCACTGGGTATTTATATTTTGCGCATAGTTATTACATTTGAGATATTGATTGTGATTTCATGCCTATTTTATGCCAGTGATGTGATTTACGTTTCCAGCATAGTTTTCATGCACCTTTAGTGTTTTGATATACGATTTTGGTGCACGCCAGATGCACTAAATCGAAATTCTTCCTGCATGTCAAATGCACCTGATTTTGCTGTCAGGCACACACGTTGCCTAAGACAGATGTTTCGTGCACACCCGTTGCACCTAGATGTTGTTTTGTGCCCATGTATGGCACATATATGGATTTTGAATTCCGTGCGTACCATACGCACGGGGTATTCTTATATATACATTTTTGGGGATTGATTTCTTATAGAGCAGTACATTTTTTATGATATTCGCTATGTATTGATGTTTTCGGAGCCCCGACAATTTGGATTTTTACTGAAATGTTTTAGTATTGGGGGTTTAAATTTAAATTCGGGGACCGAATTTATTTAAGAGGGGAAGATTGTAACATTTCAAAAAAATAAAATATTATTTTTGGGAATTTTTATAATTTAATATTATTTTATTGAATATTTTAATATTTTGGTATAATTAAATACAGAAAAAATTGGAAAAATTATGGAAAATTCTAAAATAGGGTATTTTATGGAATTATGCCATTTTTGAGATTTTATGATTAGTTATATGCTAATTTAGTGCTAATCGCGATTAAAAATCGCTAATCGGTTTTTTAGCAATTTTGTGCAAAACATGCACATATCGTTTTCCACACTTGTGTTACATTTTTTTCTTGCCATGTTTCTTTTGGGGTTACTATTCTAGTGAGAAGGTTTTGGAGAAAAAGAAAAGAAAAGAAATGGAAAAGGAGGGATATAATATTGAGGTATGGTGAGAGAGAGAGGGGTATGGGTTTTCTTTGACTTTGGACTTAGCCATTCTCTTCATTCTTCTTTCATTTTCCCTCCCTCTTTCTCCCTTGCTGCTGCTGCTGCTGCTCCTTCATCTCCCTCCCCTCTTCAACTCCTCAAATCACCATGAAAACAACTCCAAAACCACACTCTCATTTCACAAAAAGTGTGCATAAGCTCAAGATCTACACATTGGACCAAGGAAGCAAGGATTTTGGCCACTAGGGGCAACTCAAGAATTTTCTTGAGTTGCCAAATGAGGTAAATTCTGGATCATTAGCTTAGTTTTAGCATTACTTATACCCCCATGTTTAGATTGAACGGATATTGTTTGATATTGTGGAGTTAAGGAAAACCTAGTTAGGGTTTGAGGAAATTTGTGTTGTAATGTGAAATTGAGTTCAGTAGAGGCTATACAAATACCCTAGTGCTGGAATGGAGACCCAAACCTGAAGCTTAAACCCAGAATACGGATTTATAGAAACCGATATCAGAAAAGTTATGAAATCTGTGAAGCTTATATGAGATCTGCTATCAACCCGAGACTCTGAAAATTATATTGAATGGACAGTGACATGTGCAGGCACCCAGGAAGCTACCACCAGAACCCTAGCCCCTACTTCCATTTCCCGGCCGCAAATTTATCCATTCTGGCCGCAATTTGCGGCCAGACCATGGTGGATTTGCCTCGTTTTTGTTTTGGTGCCCCCTTATCAGTAGTTTAGACCCCTGGCATGTATAGATTTGTCTAATTTGACCTAGGGTGAAATCTGGAACCTTTTTCCTTAGTTGCTGTTTTGGATTCGTGTTTCCGTATTGTTAGTTATATGTATGCCCTAGAGGCCATTACTATACATAGGATGTATATTGTAGTGGATGCTTGGACATATATAGGGATGACTTTCTTGCTCGATATGATAGTAAGCTATCTGGTTACTCTTTATCTTAACGTGTACACTGATTGTCTCTCTGTTACATGTTGGTAAAGCCCTTAGGATGTGTACTTGACTACCCGGACTATGATGCAGATCATACTAGTGGGGACTTGGTAGTCTATAAGTACATCCTTCAAGGTCCCTAGTCGTGGGTGTATAGAGACGGGGCATCGATATACCAGAGTAGACTAGCGTGTACCTTCTCGACCCATACAGACGGGCGATGGATGATCACATATCCATTGGTGTCAGAGATGATATACGGGTGCTCAGTGTAGACTGGGTACAGTGGACGGACTCGCCGAGAACTCCCAGATGGTATTATACCTTACGTCAGATGGCAGTTCTCTGGTGACACTGGTACAGGTTAGTCTGTATACCCGAGATCGTCATAGAGTCTTGTATGATTCCCACTGTGCTTTGATTTCCACCTTACCACGTCCAAGAGGGCGTGCAAAACGGTGGTTTTTGGGTACAGTCCCGAATCACATGGAGGCAATGAGCGATAGGAGGGGTTTCGTCTCTCCCGGTATAGGGAGTTGATGTTGCACTGTGCTCGATTGGCTATAACAGGAAGCCCTTGGCCAAGGCTGCTTTAGGGATTTACTGGTAAGTGTTACCAGTAGTTTCTCGACCCGTTATGAGCCTCATATCGACACGACTTATCGAGTTATTGGGGTCTGACGTTTACCACCCCTAGACGAGATATGCGACATATCAGACGAACAGACCGGACTGTACGGTAGTGTTACCGGTTGGATTCACAGGAGTGTGAGCGGGCTTGCTCGTTGATCTTCTGATCGCTCAATACCCGGGTGGCCGTTACGTTTGGCAGACCGCTTGCGGATTGTGGGTGTTTGATATGATCATCACCTACTGCCGGCGTATTGACGAGTCATTAGAGTCCTACACAGGGGTTTCCTGGTTCAAGCGAAACGAAATAGAAGCGCATATGAGATATGTGCAGGACCGAAATTAATACCAGTATGTGATACTGAATTCTATTCTCGCGATTTTTGACATTGATCGGTTGTATGCGATATAGCCGGGTTATCGGATCAAGTGTTGATTCGATAAGTTGCTACTATTGATATTAGTCGGTTATATACAATATGACTGGATCGTTAAATCAAGTGTTGATTTAATGATTTAATGTATAATTATATATTTGATATATTACTTTACATTAACTAGTATTGGTTCACTTAAGATTGATTTTCTCACTTGAATGTGCACATTGTTTATATGTGATATATGCAAGTGTACATGTTTGTATCATGCTTGATGATACATACAAGTTGTGTGTATGAGACCTATACCAAATCAAGGTTATATTAGGGTTTACTAATTTCCTAACAAATAACAAAAGTAGTGAGACTTTGGTCAAAGTTATCAAGCTTCATGAAGCTTGATAAACATTGACAAAGTCAACCCTTTTGTCATTTGTATAGGATATTAGTTAACCCAACCCTTAACCTAATGCTTTGGTTAATTCTCTACATGAGTTAAGCATGAGAGCTTAACTCAACCATGGTGCCATAAGTAAAAGGATAAGTTTCATTTGGATTCATTATCTTTTTCATTCTTTCTTCTTCTTCATCTTCATCAAGCTCCACAAAAGCTTGCTAGCTCCAATGGTGCCATGAGAAAAAGAGTGAGAAATCCAATTCTAAAGTGAACCCACTTCCTATTTCTTCATCCTCTACTACTTGCCATGTAGTATAGGGTGTTCTCTTCACAAAGTTTTTGACCAAGTGAAGGAAAGCTTGAGTTTGAGTTTCCCCGACGTAGATCATCTTCGGCCTCGAAGTCAACGACCTAGCCCGATTATTTCTCCGACGAAACCATCACTAGAGTCCGGGATTCCGATGATCGCAGCGGAGGGACGTTAACACGGAGCTAAAGAAGTGGAGGACCGGATCTACAGTTGTAATCCCTTTCACTTAGTAGCAAAGTAGTTTGTTTGCATAGTTTTCGCCTAATCTCTAGTTAACGATATATATTAGGGTTTGTCGGCACCTAAATTTTTGAATTTGGCATGGTAGATGCCTTGTGGAACCTCTTGAGTGTGCCTAGTAACCCTACAGTGGTATCAGAGCCTAGCTAGAGCTTTAGGCGAAGTGTAGACGAAGTTAGAGATCCGATCGAACCCCGAAACCCCGATCAAAACCCTTCTCTGTACATTTTTTCAAACTGTTGATTTTTGTGAGTTAAAAATGCTCAGAAAATTAAGCAGGAACATATAAGAATTTCTGTGAAGTACGGACCCCTAACTCAAAAATTTGACCGTGGAACCGCGGCCAAACCAAGGGTTTGGCGGCGGTTCCGCGGCCCAAATTGTGAATTAGTCCCTCAAACTTCACATATTTATTCTTAGGTCCTTTCTTGTCATTTGTTTCTGGGAATTTTTTAATTCCACTCAAGTGTTGAGTTTTCTAGGGTTTTATTGGGGACTCGTTAATTCGATCGGATAATTTAACTTCGTTTATGTTTTTCCGGATATTTTAGAAACTGTTAAAAAGTTCGACCTGATATAAATACACATTTTTCCCCTGCCGGGAAATTTCCATGTGTTGGATTTTTCCATAGTTTAAGAACGTCTAAGTAGTGCAAGTAACGCGATGGACCCTCTAGAAGACAACAAACCTTAACTCGATTATGTGACCGTCTTGAACTGCCCTTTGAACCTTCGGGTTTGGGGCAGTACGGCGTGCCACATGTGAGGCGTTGGATTGACCCTTCTACGGCTGGACCGTTGGTACCGTGGCATGGAGTGGATGTTTTTAAACTTATTTCATGTATTGAGCTGTTTCGGGAAAACTTGGGTGTTTGAATGTTCGATCGGAAAGTTTAACATTTTCTATTTATCTGGAATATGATACAATATTTGGAATCCACAAGTGGTTATGAGATAACTGATTTGGATGTTATAAATATAGCAGTTTAGTCTCAATTGATCGGTTGCCACGGAATTTTGATGCGATCAAAAGTCCGTCGCAATCACGTAGCGTACGCGGATACTCGCCGGGTAAACTTAATAGACAGCCATGCCCCATAGCCCCGACCAAGTGACTGTAGGAGAACCCCGTCGCCAAAAGCATCCGTTCGGGTGCTCGCGGCAACGGTGTTCCGCCTTAGTGCACTTCGTCGACGGCATCCGGGGGTGCGGCCGTCTACTAAAGTTTGCGACGAGCATTCGATCAGTTTATCGGGAATCTTGTTGAATTGCCCGACTAGATATTAAAAAGTGTTTTCGATATAGAGACTAAAATGCGGAGTTTATAATTGTTAGGCATGCGATGTCTAAGTAGGTTGCGGATTCCAACTGTTGTAGTTTTACACTTTCTTTTCTGCGACCGTAAGTGTAATATGTGATATCGCCGGTTTCGTTGCTATATGTCAACGACAATTGGGATGGGCATATTTACTTACGTTGATGACATGTGATGTTATGTGTTGCTGGATATGTTTTATTGGATTGTCGTGTTTGAATAGCCGGGTTTTTTTTTTATGTGAGATGAGAGTTTTTATTTTCATTCATGTAAATTTAATTGTATGTAATATTCTTTTATTGGGGCACTTCCGGGTTGAGGTTGATGTCACCATTTGTATATTATTTACTTTTCCGCACTAGGATAGACCCAAGGAGGAGAGCACAAGTAACCGGGTTCTAGTGTCCAGTGGGAGACCAACTCGAGGAGTCGAGTCCGGGTCTCCTAACTCTAGAATTGGTAGGGTTGCTTGCCGCTCTCGTAGGGGTCTAGGGGGTGTGGGTTTGGCTATTCATCGCGACCGTGGAATCCATGTTTTATACAGGCTCGTATTGAAAACACGGACGTCCTAGTATATCCAACGGGGAGTTGTCCGGCTTATGCTTAAAACCAGACACTGGACAACTCAAGGCACGTTTCTGTAATGGCTGTTTGTGGGTTGACCCAGGCTATGACGAGGGTTGATTTTCTACCATCTTGACTCGCCATAGTTTTAACAAAAATGGATTTTTTCAGAAAACAGCAGTGGGAGTATGGTAGAACTGGAAGTAATTCCAGAACCACAAACGATTACTGAAGATTTGATAAGGAACCTAAAGATTCAATCTGATTTGACATTCCATTGGCCACTCCGCAAGTAAGGTGGGTAACTTCAGGCACCCGAGAGGTACTCCGATAGCCTCAAGGACGGTGACAGGGAAGTTCATGTTTACCCACACTTGCCATTGTTGTTGTTCTAGGATGCGAGACCCGGCAGGAGGATGAGTATAGCGTCGTTCTAAACTAGCTTTAGAAGTGCACATCTATATGACTCTGCCAGAGGGTTGTCGTAGTCAGTGGGAGCAGCGGAAGCATTGGTGGACATCAGGCTTATGTCTATTTATAGACTAAAGCACATGTAGCGGAGATAGATCATCTATTTCTGATGTGATAGTCATAGGTTTGACTTCATCAGAATAGGGGATGGATCTGTTGAGAAGGTAGTAGGGTGTGATGTCATGGTAGTTGGATGACATACACAGAGTAGGAAGTGATATTCCTATACTACGATCGGTTATACTTTGGTTGTCACACAGTAGTTTCTCCACACAGGACTTGGATATTATATCAGACATTCTGGTTACTAGATCTATGGTTTTAGATCTAGATTTGGGTAGTTTCCCAATCTGGGTACCTTGACAGCATTCTATGAGTATTTAGAATGGAGGACTCCTGGCACGGTAGTGTACCTGCAAGTGATGGAGTCACCCTCTCTAAAGGTGTCTTTCAGACTAAAGTGGAGAGGGATACGCATGATTGACAGATCACTTGCTTAGGCAATTGAGTCAATCATGAGATGTCAAGTACCACACCAGATGTAGTTCTTGCAGTAGATGCAATAAGTTGATATTGATCCAATCCTGGAGAAACAGTCGGAAGCAGTTTTAGAACATAAGTTGATGTTCTAGGGATATGATAACGGCAGCCTCCTTTAGGAGACGGTTATCATTCCAGGCTTCCAAGGTGACCTGGATGGCAGAGTGGCTGTCAGAGTTATAGTTTTCCCTCTGACGAGGGGCAGTATATTGGACATGTGGTCTAGGTGGATACTGAGGGAAGGCATGGTGCAGGATACTGATTAAGTTCAGTTGACGATACAGTCTAAGAAGTTTGGATTTGGAGTTCATTTATGAACTAGGTCCCATCAGACATCCAGACACATTCTAAGACAGGTATTGCTCTTTTCGGGAGATGGCTTTCTCCGCGAACTTGAGATATATAGAGACATAGAAAGAAACATCCTGCGGATCCACTCACTGTGGCTATTCCTCGAATGCAATAGTTTCGCAAACGGGTTTTGTGAGACTGACTAGTAGAGGAGTTGGGTGTTCGGTATCACACGGGCTGTGAGTATGCGACATCGCAATAATTAGCCTTGAGTGCAAGTGGGAGATTGTTGGAGATAGTGCCCTCAGAGTCAATTATTGGATCACAGGCACGTGATTGCAATGATTGAGGGAGGACCTATCCCGGTAGGACAGTCTTACTCGAGATGATAGTATGCTATTTGGTTTATCTTTATCATCGTGTACTGCTTTAGGTGACCTGACATGTCGCTATTACACGTTGATAGAGCCCCTAGGATTCTTGCTTGACTGCCAGCAGTATGATGGCGATCATATACGTGAGAGCTGGTGGTCTATAAGCACATCCTTAAAAGGTCCTTAGTCGTTGGAGTTTCGAGACATGGCATCGATTCTCCAGAGTAGACTAGTGTATACAGTCGAGACCCCGACGAGGGGCGGTGGCCGGTCTCATAAGCCACTGGTGTCAGTTGGTTCACCTAAGATGTATACAGGTGCTCATTGGGTTATGAGTACACCGGACAGGACTCGCCGGGAACATGCTAGTTGGTCTTATACCTGACGTCAGATAGCAGTTCCCTGGTGACATGTGTACAGGTTAGTTCATCGACCTGAGGATCGTCATTTGTCTCGTGAGAGTTCCCACTGTGCTTTGATTACTACCCTACCACGGTTCAAAGGAGTCGTGCAAACAGGTTTTAGTTGGGTACAGTCCCGAGCCACATGGAGGCAGTGAGCGGATCTTCAGGGGTTCGTCTCTCCCGGTATTGGGGGTGAGGTCGCGCTGTGTCTAGGAGAGCCATTACGCAAAGCCTTCGGCCGAGGCAGGAGATTTACTGGTAGGTATTCCAGTAGTATCTCAGGGCGTTCTGGGCTACACTCCGACACGACTTGTACCGCTTTTGGGGGTCTGACTTTTACCAACCCCCTAGGCCCGCCATGCGATGCTCATAGACGAACGGACCGGACTGTACGGATATTGTCACTGACTGGCTCAGTAGGGTGTCAGGATGAGTTCGCTCATTGACGTCCCTTTTGGTCAATAGCTGGTGGCCCGTCATGTATTGGCTTATACCTCTGACGTGCTAGTGGTTAAATCCACAGCCATAGTATTGACGAGTCTTTAGAGTCCACCACACTTACAGTTACTCAAGCTTTCGGGCGAAACGCTGTAGAGGCCGTATGGAGATATGGCTGGGTTCGATCTGATACGTGCGGTATTGCACGGATCAGGATCGAACGGATATTACTAGCCGGCTTTGGCTTAAGCCGGTCCTAGTTTAGTACAGTGTAGATTTTGTCTCATTGCATTTGTATCCGGACGGAATACAGATGCGGGTGTGTATGCACAGTATCGGGGTTTTCCTGTAATTTATTATGGGACCAGTTTTCTGGAGTTGCCAGTTTGCATTCCGTTCCGGCCGGTTTTTGTAACACCTTGAAAAGTCGTTTTGGTGTTTTCCTGAAAATCGGTGAAAATTCGGTATTTTTCCGAAAACCGTCCTTTTTGTTATTTTGCAGTTTAGAACTAATTATACCTAATTTGGATAGGTAATTGCTAGTTTTTAGTAGCAAATGAGTTACTTATGAAATTCTGGTCGTTTAAAAATTTTCCCTAATTTTTCAATTTTTTAATATTATTTTAAGCCGGTAAGAAAATACATTAATTTAGCGATAAATATAAATTTAAATGAGCTAAATTTAATCTTTAAAATCATGTTAATTAAAATCTAGTTGTAACATAAATTTTTAGTAATTTATTTTAAGTTTTAACAAATTTTTAATATGGAAAACGAAATTTATTGAATTTTAAGCTAAAACTTGCAATTTTGGACTTGTGGGGGGGTCTTTTTGCATGGAATTCTTTTTGTAACCTCTCCCACTCACCCCCACACCCCAAGGCCGGCCCCACCACTCCTGCAACAGCCCCATCCCCCTCCATTTGACTTTAACTATTGTGGTGAATTATTTGTTTTGAAAAGGATTAAAATATTGTAATTAAGGTATGGTGTACTTTGGATATGAAATTGATTTGACTTGAGAAAGATTTAGCAAGCCCACACCACTCCCCTCTCCCTCTTCTGGCCGAGACCAGCTCCCCCCCCATTTCCATTATTTTCCTTCTCTTTTCTCTCATTTTCTTCAAAAAAATTGCATCAAAATTCAATAAAAATCAACAAATCCTTCACTATTTCAACACAAAACCTTATTCCCTCTCTTCTCAAACCCAAATTGGTTCAAATCAAGGAGAAAGGAGGTGTCTTGGGAGGCTTGAGCAAGCTTAGGATTGATCTTTTAAGGTATAATTTCTAATCAAATGGTTAAATTGTAGTTTAAAGTGTGCTAATTAGAACTTTGATTATTGTTTTAGTGTTAATTTTAGTGCTATTTGCATACTAGTTTTTTTAAAGTTTGTGGTTTGAAATTAATTTAGGGTTTAGATCACCATTAAGAGATTAATTAAGCTATTTTGTTATCTAGTTATTTTGTTAGCTTAATCTAAGTGGTTAAATTGCTAATTGGGCTAAAATCTAGTGTTAATTTAGTGTTAGATTCTAATCTAGTTTTTAAAGGTTTATGGTTAGAGTTAAACTAGGGTTTTTAGAAACCATTATTTAGTTAATTAAAGCTAATTAGCTATCAAGTTAATTACTAAACCAATCTTTAAGGTTACTTTGCTTAAGTGGCTTCATATTATGCTAATCTAAGTTAAACTTGTGTGAAATTTTCATTAAGATTGCTAATTACCAAAATTCAAGAAAGGGTTGTGTTTGTATATTGGGTTTTGTAGCATGGTAAATGAGTTAAAATTGTGTTATTGTGGCTAACTAGTTGTGTGGTTGAATGGTTGCGTTGGACTGTGATAACTTTGTTGCTAATTGTCGATGTTTGCACCAAATTGCAAATCTAGCTTACTAGTTGTGTTATAAAATATTGTGATGATTTAATTGCGATGTCTTGATGACATTTTTAGCGTATCCTATGACTTTTAGGATGTGTGAGTGTGGATTTTTGAGTGTTCGGGTTTTATTCTTTCCGGGTGACCAAATCGACGATTCTAGTTAGTTTTGCGATTTTCGCGTGCGTTCCACGCACCTGTGCACGTTGTACCTAGCTTGTGAACGTTAGTATCTTCGTTTGGGTTTTGCGTCGTTCTTGATATGTAACCTTATGTTTGGTATTGATGTAATTTTAGGTTCGGTCGCGGAGACGTCAGACGCGGCACGAAAGGGGAAAGCGGTGATTGGACGTGACTAGCTAGGGATTCCGGTGAGTAGATGTAACATCTACGGGGACTATCGTTGGATGGCGCAAGTCGCCCGATAGTTTTAGTAGCTTAAAAAGATTCTTAGTAATGTTAGTAATTAGGGGTGTAATACTTGTATGATTATTTTCTACATTCATGCCTTATATTGACATACATATACGAACCCATTCTATAGGACACCTGCACCATTGCCAGGGTTTTTATATGCAGCACGAGCACTATTCATGCTTACACACACACCCTGGTAATTTCCATGCCACCACACTAGATAACCTTTAAATTGAAATCTTTTACTATAATTGATACTTAAACATGTGCTATTGCCTTTAATTCCTTAAAATGAAATCGTAGGATTGCTATTCATGTGCATGTACTTCATCATATTATTTGTTCATGCCTAGTCTATTAATCATACATCACAACTTGATTATTGATACCATATGCATTCATTATCATTGACATATGCACTTATGAGGACTTCTTGAGATTTTATGATATTTCTGGATTTTGGTGGAAAGCCGCAAAAATTTCTAAACTTATTATTTTTTTTAAATATGTAAATTGCGGTTTTCTAGTGATGTAAGTGTCGTCCACCATGAGTTTGCTGTGGTTTTCGAGATCCGTGTCGAGGAGTGGAGGAACCGTCACGGGTACATGGTGGGCCCGGTATGGTACCCCGGGGCAAGATGAATGTGGTGTTGACGTTGAGCCTGGCAGGGGACGGATTACCTACCGGTGACTGTTTCGCACGGCGGATATCCAGAGGATACCGACCGTGGCCGCGAGATTATGAGATTTTGATATTGAGCTGGGTCAGCCGGATGGCTGAGGCCAGAGATACTATGACATGGATATATGAGATTTGTGATAGCTTTGAGGTGTCGTTGCTGGACACTGGTTCTTGTTGATTCTATTGGTATTGTGCTGGTATTTCAAAAGAGATTCTTAAAGGGAAAAAGATGATTTCTTATACTTACATATGCGGATCACGAGTATATTTATATTGCATACATACTTGCTAGTATAGTCATATGGCATACATACCTGCTATTATATCCTGTCATACCTGTATTATAGATGCTAGGATGCTTGTGTGCATACTTGCGATAGCCTGTGTAGATGTTGTTTATTACTCACGAGTTGGCAACTCACCCCCGTTGTGCCACAGCCTTTTTCAGGTCCGCTCCGTCAGTACAGTAGCGGCGGGCACACTTGCTTCTTTTGCCTGGACTCGAGGTTTTGCTCTTAGGTGGGTTATATTATTATTTTTGCACCACCTTGTATATTCTTTGTATCTAGAGTACTCCATTTACTGTATCTACCAGTATTGTTGTATATTGACCTAGAGATGAGACTGTGAGATTTGTGGACTTTTTATGCCGTATTTTGGGGTCGAGCTCACTAGAGTCGACATGTTGTTTTTCTTATGCTTCCTTATGATTATTTCGCATGTTGTTGCTTTACATTGCGTGGGATTTGTGACCGTCTTGTGGCGAAGAGCTAGCTCCCGCTTGGGGATGCCTTATTTGTTGGATTCATATTTATTCTTGTTGTACCCATTTTGGGGGCCAGTATTTACAAAGGAGACTCTGCCGAAATTTTCGGAAAAATTGATATTGTTTTTAAAAAGGCTTTATATGACTTATTTGATAAACTCGCTTTCAATTGATTGGGTTTTCTTCACTCTTTTGCTTATTTGGTTTTGTTTTCTGGGCTTTGGCTTACTTATTTTACGGATGTCTTGAGACGTTTCGTAACTTAAGTGCCAGTCACGTTCCGTACCCTGCGGGTCGTGACAGTTTTCCTTTGTTCTTTCCCGGCCGGACTTTTCTGATGGAGGGGGTAATTTGCAGTTTTGCAAATTACATTTGAGGAGGGGGTTTCTTGCATATGTTTTAATTATGATAGCATCTTTAGATACCATTCTTTTCCTTCATCATTTCTTGCAAAAGGTGATTAGGATTGATTTAGAGTTTGATATGAGTTTTGTTATCATGATGTTTGGCTATGGTCACCACTTGCTTTTACTACCATTACCTTCCTTCTAAGGTTGTGGTTTAGTATTCCCTCCTCCACCATTCTCATTTTGATATGGTAGAACTCACTTGAGAGAAAAAGAAGATGAGAGTTTTATTCTTGAGAGTGTAGTATTCTTGATCTCATTTTCATGCTAGAAAAATGCAAGCACCATTTTTCTAATTTTGTTTCCTCCATCCTTCAATGGCAACAACATAACCCCAAAGAGACAAGCATCTTCTACACTACATTCTACAACATATCTTGGGCATGTCGACTTGCCGGCTTCATGCCCGAGTTGCCTCGGTATTGAGGCGGGAGCCCGTAAAAGACGCAGGCGATGTGGTGCCTTTCCGGCGAGGAGGCGACGACATGGAGACTAGACTTTCCGCGGGAGATCGGGACGATGACGAGAAGACCGGAGGACTCGGATCACTCGGTATATCTCTCACCCTTTCTCTTGTTAGCTAGTATCGGTTAATGGTTAACGATCCGGGTTTATTGTCCGCGGTAGCGCCGGTTTCCAAGTAAGGAAAAATTTTGATTCCGCATTTTGGCCTCGGATAGACGGCCGTGGCGCTGCCGTGGCGCAACACCTTCTATGAGATAGTTGGATCCCGATACCCACTGCGAGTAATTCTTACTCCTGGGAGAGTTTTACACATTACAATTAGCCGATCAAGTAGGTGTCTAGAAAGGTGTCAACGGGGTTACGCCTCTGGGAAAACGAGGTTTACTTTAATTAGGTCCGTGCGAAAGCACGGGGAACCTCCCTCAAAGTACCGACACTGGCCTGGCTGAAAGATTGGCGAACTTGTAGCGTGTAATTAATCCCGGCTAGTCTTTCCTTTTAGGGGTTGAAGGAAGATTTGATAAAAACAGTGGGAGCTATCCTGATTAGATAAAATAATAACCAATCTGATCTTGCAAGAGCACACACAGAGTGTTTTCTTCTCTCTCTCTCTCCTGGTAGCGACCATGTCACGTCTTAATCAAGATAATAATACAGATGTATTGACCGAACCCGCTTGTTATACTGAGTTGGGGAATGTTGGTCCCGCTCCAACTTATAATTGTTATAAGACAGAGCAGGAAATAGAGGAATACCAGAATTCCTATGCCGGCCAAACGAAGAAAGTGCATGTTGATGCATCATCTTCGGGTGTGTTCGTTACACAGAACTGTTTCTCAGTATCCTCTGCGTCCTGGGTATCTGATACTGGATCAGGATCCCACATATGTAATATACTACATGGGCTACAGAAAGGTGGAGAACTGAGAACGGGTGATAAGTTTCATGAGGCAGAAAACGGTGCAAGTGTTGCAGCCAAGTCTGTTGGTCACTGTCACCCTGTATTACCAGAATACATTGATTCTGAACAAATGTTATTAGATACCGAACCTGATATACAAAATCATATCAGTCTCTTTATTTAGATAAAGAAGGATATAATTTTGTATTGATTGGATAATGTTTTGAAAATTTCCTATATCAAGAGTTGATCGGTTCAGGCACGTTATCTAAAAGCATTGACGTTCTAAATCAAACCACAGTTCTTAGTATATAGAACACACATAAGAGGAAGAGTTCAGAAATGAACGAATCCTTCTTGAGGTATTGTAGACTAGGTCATATCAATGCGACCCGACTAGCTGAAGTTACATATAGATGCATATTTAAATTAGTTTGAATTTACATCTTGTGAAACTTGCCAGTCATGCCACAGAGATAAGATGACCATAGCTCTGTTTATTGGAAGCAGAGAAAGAGTTAGTGAACTCTTGGGATGATACATATTGATGTATGTAGGTTCTCAGTCTACAAATGCCAAGATCGGTTCTTTGTACTTCATTAAATTCTCTGATGATCTCTCAAGATTCAGACATATGTTCCTGTTGAAACACAAGTCCGAACCTTTTGAGATATTCACAGAATATAAGTTAGAAGTAGAGAACCAAAAAAGGGTATAAGTATTATGTCCTTTGATGTGATCAAGGAGGAGAATACTTGAGCACGGGATTCCTGGACTATTCTAAGAATGAGATTCTCTCTCAGCATTACTCCTCCGTATACACCACAGCACCTCGGTGTATCGGGGCGGAGCAATCACACCCTATGTGATATGGTGTGCTCTATGATGAGTACTACCGAGTTTCCTATTTCCTTTTAGGGAGTTATGCACTTATGAAGTTTCATACCTATTGAATAGGGTTCCGATCAAATCAGTTGCCTACCACTTCATATGAGATATGGAAAGGGAAGAGCCCATCTCTTAAGTCAGTTAAGATTTGGGGTTGTCCGGCCTATGTCTAAAAAGCATAATCCGGACAAGCTCGAGGCAAAGTCAGCTCTGTGGAAGTTTGTTGGATATCCCAAGCATTTGCAAGGGAATATCTTCTACCTAACCGAGGAACAAAAATGTTTTTTTTCTCAGCATGCCACCTTTATGAAAGGGAATTTCTTATGAAGAAATAAATGGACATGAGGTAGAACTGGAAAGATTTCCAGCTATACAAACTGCAGCTGCTGATTTGGTAGAACCAAAGGATTCAATAGCAACCAACGAACCTCAGCCTCTCCACCGATCTAGTAGGGTTCCTCACCCACCTGAGAGATACTTCGGCTTCTCTATGACAGTGGGAGCGAGGATTGAATCATGAGATGATGACCCAACTAGTTTCGAACTGGCCATCAGGAGTAGGACTCTGTAAGAATGGCTGGATGCTTATCGATCTGAGATGGAATCCTTATACACCAACAAAGTATGGACTTTGGTTGCTTTATCTGAAGGGTTAAATCCCCATCAGGAGCAAGTATATCTTGAGAAGATTACTTGGTGTAGATGGAAAAGTTGAGACTTTCAAAGACTAAACTTGTTAAAGGTTTTCGTCATCGGCCAGGCATGGAAAATGATGAAACCTTTTCAAGTAGCTAAGCTTAAGTCCATCCAGATCCTACTTGCCACGGCTACATACCATGACTACGATATCTGGCGGTTGGATGTCATGACTGCTTTTCTAAATGATGTTTTACAAAAGAGCGTCTATAAGTACACAGCTAGAGGGCTTCGTAGACAGTGGGAGCAGCGGAAACGTGAGCAAGATGTTTTATGTGATAAAGCAGGCATCGCGGAGTAGGAACATCTGTTTTGATGTGGTAGTCAAAGAGTTTGACTTCATCAAAATGGTAGATGAACCTTGTATATACAAAAAGGTAGTAGAGAGTATGGTGGTGATCCTCATAGAGTACGTGGATAACATACTCTTGATAGGGAAGTAGTTTCCTATGCTACGCTCGGTCAATCTCCGCTTATCATAAGGATTCTCCATATAGGATCAAGATGATACCTCATAAATCCTGAGTTTTGATCTATGAGATAGAAGTAATTGGATGTTAGGATTCTCACTAGTTGTAGTGAGATGGTATCAATCGATCCTGGGGAGAATCACTGGAAAGGTTCCAGAGTGATAAGAACGACTGAATGTCAGTAGCAGGCATTGCCTTTACCCTCAGTGGAGGGACGGTATGTTGGAAGAGTTCCAAGCTAGATACCGTGACATACTAGACGATTAAAGGCAAGATACATCGTTACCAAAGATACTACCAAAGAGGAAGTCTGGGTGTATATTAGTTCATGAGATGAACTTCGTTCCTACCATTGTGAGACAATGGAGTTGTGGCTTATGCCTAGGAACGCCTGTCCCATCAGTGATCCAGACATATTCTGAGGTAGCATCACCTGATCATGGAGATAGTTGATCTCCAGGGTGATCGAGGTTAGGAGAGTAGACTCAGAGGACAACACTGCGGATCCACTCACAAAAGCCTTTTCCCAAAGAGAGACTTTTATGGGATGGTTGAGTATGAGATACTACAACCACTGCTATCAGATGGCCCTAGTGCAAGCGGGAGATTGTTAGTTATATGTATGTCCTAGAGGCCATTACTATACATAGGATGTATATTGTAGTGGATGCTTGGACATATATAGGGATGACTTTCTTGCTCGATATGATAGTATGCTATCTGGTTACTCTTTACCTTAACGTGTACACTGATTGTCTCTCTGTTACATGTTGGTAAAGCCCTTAGGATGTGTACTTGACTACCTGGACTATGATGCGGATCATACTAGTGGGGACATGGCAGTCTATAAGTACATCCTTCAAGGTCCCTAGTCGTGGGTGTATCGAGACGGAGCATCGATATACCAGAGTAGACTAGCGTGTACCTTCTCGACCCATACAGATGGGCGATGGATGATCCCATATCCATTGGTGTTTGATATCAGAGATGATATACGGGTGCTAAGTGTAGACTGGGTACACTGGACGGACTCGCCGAGAACTCCCAGATGGTATTATACCTTACGTCAGATGGCAGTTCTCTGGTGACACTGGTACATGTTAGTCTGTATACCTGAGATCGTCCTAGAGTCTTGTGTGATTCCCACTGTGCTTTGATTTCCACCTTACCACGTCCTAGAGGGCGTGCAAAACGGTGGTTTTTGGGTACAGCCCCGAATCACATGGAGGCAATGAGCGATAGGAGGGGTTTCGTCTCTCCCGGTATAGGGAGTTGATGTTGCACTGTGCTCGATTGGCTATAACAGGAAGCCCTTGGCCAAGGCTGCTTTAGGGATTTACTGGTAAGTGTTACCAGTAGTTTCTCGACCCGTTATGAGCCTCATATCGACACGACTTATCGAGTTATTGGGGTCTGACGTTTACCACCCCTAGACGAGATATGCGACATATCAAACGAACAGACCGGACTGTACGGTAGTGTTACCGGTTGGATTCACAGGAGTGTGAGCGGGCTTGCTCGTTGATCTTCTGATCGCTCAATACTCAGGAGGCCGTTACGTTTGGCAGACCGCTTGCGGCTTGTGGGTGTTTGATATGATCATCACCTACTGCCGGCGTATTGACGAGTCTTTAGAGTCCTACACAGGGGTTTCCTGGCTCAAGCGAAACGAAATAGGAGCGCATATGAGATATGTTCGGGACCGAGAATAATACCAGTATGTGATACTGAATTTTATTCTCGCGATTTATGACATTGATCGGTTGTATGCGATATAGCCGGGTTATCGGATCAAGTGTTGATTCGATAAGTTGTTACTATTGATATTAGTCGGTTATATGCAATATGACCGGATCGTTAAATCAAGTGTTGATTTAATGATTTAATGTATAATTATATATTTGATATATTACTTTACATTAACTAGTATTGGTTCACTTAAGATTGATTTTCTCACTTGAATGTGCACATTGTTTATATGTGATATATGCAAGTGTACATGTTTGTATCATGCTTGATGATACATACAAGTTGTGTGTATGGGACCTATACCAAATCAAGGTTAAATTAGGGTTTACTAATTTCCTAACAAATAATAAAAGTAGTGAGACTTTGGTCAAAGTTATCAAGCTTCATGAAGCTTGATATACATTGACAAAGTCAACCCTTTTGTCATTTGTATAGGATATTAGTTAACCCAACCCTTAACCTAATGCTTTGGTTAATTCTCTACATGAGTTAAGCATGAGAGCTTAACTCAACCATGGTGCCATAAGTAAAAGGATAAGTTTCATTTGGATTCATTATCTTTTTCATTCTTTCTTCTTCTTCATCTTCATCAAGCTCCACAAAAGCTTTCTTGCTCCAATGGTTCCATGAGAAAAAGAGTGAGAAATCCAATTCTAAAGTGAACCCACTTCCTATTTCTTCATCCTCTACTACTTTCCATGCAGTATAGGGTGTTCTCTTCATAAAGTTTTTGACCAAGTGAAGGAATAGCTTGAGTTTGAGTTTCCCCGACGTAGATCATCTTCGGCCTCGAATTCAACGACATAGCCCGATTATTTCTCCGACGAAACCATCACTTGAGTCCGGGATTCCGATGATCGCAGCGGAGGGACGTCAACACGGAGCTAAAGAAGTGGATGACCGGATCTACAAAGGTTGTAATCCCTTTCACTTAGTAGCAAAGTAGTTTGCTTGCATAGTTTTCGCCTAATCTCTAGTTAACGATCTATATTAGGGTTTCTCGGCACCTAAATTTTTGAATTTGGCATGGTAGATGCCTTGTGGAACCTCTTGAGTGTTCCTAGTAACCCTACACGTATTCCGTATTTTTAAGTCTGAATTTGTGTATTGTGTTTTACCTCGACTATTTGGCGTTTATACGACGATATCGAGGGAGTTGATGGTTTTGGAAGGCGTTGTCCATAGGTTCTAACCTATAGATCATAGCGTATCGTCTTGAGAGTCGTATGCCATTTTAGTTTGGAATTGGTTTTGATACGCATTTGTGATACGTTAATGTGTAGGTACCCCATGAAGACTTCGGGACGATAAGCAAACGCGTGGTGACGTCGACAATGAAGACGCAAGGTGAGTAGATTATATCTACGGGGGAAGTCGGGTGGATGGCGTATAGCACCCCCGCAGTCCGTAGTTGATATATTATATATATGATAGTTATAGTGTGTCATGGATATTGTGTTAGGTGTATTATGGATAGTGTAGGGTTAGAAGTAACTAGTGTAGTTCATAATCGCGAATCCTAGAATAGATTTACACCTACACGCACACCCTTGCATATTCATTATACTTGCACTGTGTTTGATGATATTGGATGACATTGGAGATGAATCGATGATGTTGGGCATTGTGCCGCGAGATCGGTGATTTGATGTGATTCGTATTTGGGATACGACATGTGATCTCTAGCGGGCCTTTGGACGTGTGCTTACACATGTAGTGATAGATGGTATCGATTGTACTAGACTTAGATCAGTACCCCAGATTATGTGAAATGATGATAGTGATACCTGATATGTGGTGAGATAATGTGATATTGACCCGTACCCAGCTATTGGGATGCCGTACGACGATTTACCGTACGAGCCTATATTGATGATAGATCCGCACTCATGACTCGAGGATGTCTTACGATATACTGTATCATACGCGATATTATTGAGGCGGGATCACCGACTATTATATCTATATATATATCGACTCAGATTTAGGTGGTTTCCATACCCTCCCGATGGACTTGATACTTAGATCTATAGTTTGCATAGTAGATGTTAGACTAGACCCGAGTCATACCTATTTCAAAAATTACGAATCAGGAATATCTTAAAAGACAAGTAAAGGGATTCTACGGGTATATTTCAAAGGACGTATCTTTCTTAAAAATACCGTAGCCCTTATTTTACTAAAAATCCTGATTCGTCTTATTTCAAATGACATAACTGCATGACATATTCATATTGATGTAGATTCTTCACTGTGGTGTTGATTATTTGATTTCCGCATGTTCATGCTATTCACATTGCTTTGCATATGTTTATTGCTATATTATATCATGCTGTTAGGACAACAACACCATTATCGATGATGCGTATGTTCCACGTACACTATTTGCCGGCTCACACACTTCATCATCGATAATTGCCATGCCACTACACTGTAGTACTGTTGCATTCATGATATGATTCTTGCATGGCATATTGTACACTTATACCTGTACACTTACGTAGATGATTCTGACTTGATTAGAGATTTGGGAACCGCAAGATATTCTTCAAAACTGATTCATTTTAAAAGAGCAGTTTCCCTCGACATGTGCACATTACTATTCCATGTTGCATGACTTGCCGATATGCTTACCTTTCTTTACATGTCGCATACATCATGTTTTGATTATACGCATTGAGATATGTTGTTTCCATGATATTTCTGGATTTGGGAACCGTGGGTATTTCAAAAGAGAATATATAATTGTTTTAAAAACCCGGTTACCCTTGATATGATATTTCAGTGCGTCCACCATGTGTTTTCTCGGTGCTGAGAGCGACATGTGAAACCCGATTCGAGGAGGCGGATGAGGCCGATTGCGGGTACATGGTGGAACCGGTATAGTACCCCGGGGCGAGAACGGTTTCGCTGTGTAGTAGACGGTGAGCCTGGCAAAGGGACTACTACCTACCGGTGATTGTATTTGAGCTCGGCGGATATCTGGAGGATACCGACCGGAGTTGAGAGATGGACATGGGCTGACCCGTGCTGCCGGGGCCGAGGGCCGATACCGCAGACGGAGCCCCATATGGACGAGGATTTACGTGCCGATGCTAGGCACAGGTTTCATGATGATCTCCATGATTTGATTATATCCTCATATTTGCATGCATGATGCTTATTGTCATTGGGTGATAGGTGGACGGGATCCACATATATACAGACATTGATTACATACAGACTTTGACTACATTGATCACACTTCATTTGTATATATAATAGGGCATGAGGGCGCTGTTATATATACCCTTACACCAATATTAGTGGAATGGGACGCTAATATATGTGTATTGATATCCATTTTGATATTTCATCATATTTGCTTCATGTAGACATACCTTATATTTATGACATGTTATTACCCGAGGCACTGGCACGAGTATTTGGCACTACCTACATGTTTAGATATTACATTGCCACCTTATCATGCTTCAGACTTACTCTTGAGGTTTATATCATATACTGATCGTTTTGACCTAGGATTATGTCATGCTTTCGGTTTCTGCTTGTTGATATTTTCTATTCACGAGTTGGCAACTCACCCCCGTTGTGCCACAGTTCTTGCAGGTTTTGCCGTACAGGTTCCATTGCAGCATTTCTGGCACACTTCTTCCTTTGCGGGTGAATTGCTTTTGGTAGGTGGGTTCTTTGCATCAGAACCACCCTTGTATATGTATTATTCATTGTATCTAGAATTCCATCAACCAAAACTTGTATATTGTTTCAGACTTAGAAACTAGTGATGTATTATTTCGACCTTAGAGTCGCGTGTAGCAGTATGACGGTTTTCATGTTATTGTGAGTTTTGATCCTCGCCATTCGGCGTTGTATATTATATTGCTTGTGTGGTTGTGACCGTCGATTGACGAAGATCTAGCTCCCGCTTGGGGATGCCTTTTATCATTGCATATATATTGTTCTTGTTGTACCCCGTTCGGGGCCAGTATTTACAAAAGAAACTCTGCCGAAATTTTTAGAAAAGACTTTACATTTTAAAAATGCATTTTCGGCTTAGTTATTTAAAATCTTTGATTTCAAAATATGTTTCTTTGCTTATTAAAAACCAGTTTTCTTTATTTACTCTTAAAATGGTTTTAGATTGCTGGGCTTTTGGCTTACTTGGATCAGATGGAGTCCTATAGACTTCATATGGTTCAAGGGCCAGTCACGTGCTCTTTCGGGTCGTGACAGCTATTATATATGCTTATATACATATATTAGTGGAATGGGACGCTAATATATGTGTATTGATTCATGCATTTATACTTATTCATTACTTGATGTTTTCTGGATTTGAGGACTGTGGTTGTTTCATGAAATTATGCAAGTATTCTTATTCTTACTTGATATTTGGATGCATCCAATCTGAGATTTGTTTTAATACCTATACGGGATCGAGAGTGTCGGTGTTTGGCACTTAAGATTCGAAGGACGTATAATACCGATACGGGATCGAGAGTGTCAGTGTTTGGCACTTAAGATTCGAAGGATGTATAATACCGATACGGGATCGAGAGTGTCAGTGTTTGGCACTTAAGATTTGAAGGACGTATTAATATGTTTTGGATCATAAGTTTCGGTGTTTGGCACTTAGGATTCGCTGTTTTAGATCATTCAAGATTCGCTGAGACTTACAGGATATATGAAATTTACTTGATATTGGACACTTAGGATATTCGATATTTACTTGATAATTGGATACAGGATATATATGAGATTGACTTGATAATTGGATACAGGATATATATGAGATTGACTTGATATTGTACATTCAGGTTATATGAGATTGACTTGATATTGTACATTCAGGATATATGAGATTTACTTGATATTGTACATTCATGATTTATGAGACTTACATGATATGAGAGCCAATTTGGGGGCTGATTTGAGGAAATTGGGATTTTGATTGTCTTGATGGACTGTGGTCCTACCACGATGTCAGGATTCCGTGGAAATGACATGTTTCATCCCATACTTCGCATTTATTTTATATGCATTGCTTCATGTATTAGTTGTACCTGCTAGAGTACCTTTCATGACTATTGCATATAGACATTGTCATATCATTGCTTCATGTATTAGTAGTACCTGATAGAGTACCTTACATGAATGTTTCTTACATATTGTCATATTATTGCTTCATGTATTAGTAGTACCTGCTAGAGTACTTTTTATGACTATTGCACATACATACTGCCATCTTATTGCTATCAGCTTGCATGTTTTAGATTCGCGCTGTATGTGCATACTTACGATTACCTGCATATGTTATTTACTATTCACGAGTTGGCAACTCACCCCCGTTGTGCCACAGTGTTTGCAGGTGTTTTCCCCAGGGCAGTCGCGGCAGGCTTTCCATATTTCGTATCATCTTTTGCTGCAGATACAGCTTCGGCTGACTGTGCACGGTTTTGCTATAGGCGGGTTTTTGCGGCTATCTATTGTTGTTATTGTTATCTTGTATGTTATACTCTCCATCTACCATTATCATGTATTGACTTAGAGACTTGATGTGAGGACGATATTGTATATTTTGGTGACTTGGATGTCTTTTATACAGCTTTAATTTATATCATCTTTTTCTTTGCTACGGCATCGTATATTTACTTGTGGTGGTTGTTTTCCACCGTTTGGCGTGGATTTGCTCCCGTTGGGGATACTTTACTTTTATCTTTGTATGTACCCATTTTTTGGGCTAGTTTTACAAAGGAGGTGCTGCCAAAATTTTTAAGAAAGTATATTGGACTTAAAGAATTTATACTTGAGATTATTTCCAAAGTTTAAACAACGTTTCTTATCTTTTACTGCTTTTTGATGGTTTAGATTTCTGGGTTTTTGGCCATCTTAAATTGCGTTACGCCTGTAGACGTTGCGTAGTTTAAGGGCCGTCACGTGCCAATTTCGGGTCGTGACAAAGTTGGTATCAGAGCGCTAGGTTTTACCTTTCGGAGTGTAGGATGACCTTGGTATGATGGAGTAGGTAGCTTAAGCAGAGTAACATAGCGTGTGTATGTTCGCGGCATACTTACGACACGGTACTCCGCCTAAAGTGACCTAAGTACTAATTGCTTGAAATTCCTTCCTTGATGATACATATCCTTGTGATTCGATTTTCGTGTTCCTATCGAATCCTATTTGCATTTATAGCCTTATGCCGCCGATGACTGTGGGGACTCAGAGATGTGCAGCGAGTGCCGAGGTCAGAGTTGACTCGTGTGGGACAAAGACTGACCAGGATGGCACGCCCGTTGCACAGGAGCAGTTTGATCCACTTTTGTTAGATCATATCGCTGGATTTGAGGCTGAGATGCAGGATATGCACCAGAGGATGAGGTCATTGGTGGAGACCAGTCGAGCGCAGCGACAGGAGGTTGCCACCTCTGTTACCCAGTTGTTCCTTGCGATCAGCACTCAGCATAGTGTTACGTATACCGCACCAGTGGATGCAGCCCCAGTTGACGAGGCACGTCTTCCAGAGACTTTGAGAGTTTCAGAACCATGGAGGACTCGTACCGGGGTGTTAGTTGTATGTATGCCCTAGAGGCCAGTATTGTACAGATGATGTATATTATATTGGATGCTTGGACATATATAGAGATGACTTTCTTGCTCGATATGATAGTATGCTATCTGGTTGCTCTTTATCTTAACATGTATACTTGTCTCTTTATACTGTCTTATAGTTACATGTTGGTAAAGCCCTTAGGATGTGTACTTGACTACCTGGACTATGATGCGGATCATACTACTGGGGACATGGTAGTCCATAAGTACATCCTTCAAGGTCCCTAGTCGTAGGTGTATCGAGACGGGGCATCGATATACCAGTGTAGACTAGCGTATACGCTTCTCGACCCATGAGATGGGTGATGGATGATCCCATATCCATTGGTGTTTGACATCAGAGATGGTATACGGGTGCTCAGTGGAGACTGGGTACACTGGACGGACTCGCCGAGAACTCCCAGATGGTTTTATACCTCACGTCAGATGGCAGTTCTCAGGTGACACTTGTGCAGGTTAGTCTGTAGACCCGAGATCGTCATAGAGTCTTATGTGATTCCCACTGTGCTTTGATTTCCACCTTACCACGTCCATGAGGGCGTGCAAAACGGTGGTTTTTGGGTACAGTCCCGAGTCACATGGAGGCAATGAGCGATAGGAGGGGTTTCGTCTCTCCCGGTATTGGGGGTTGATGTTGCGCTGTGCTCGATTGGCCGTAACAGGGAAGTCCCTGGCCAGGGCTGATTAGAGATTTACTGGTAAGTGTTACCAGTAGTTTCTCGACCCGTTATGAGCCTCACATCGGCACGACTTATCAGTTATTGGGGTCTGATGTTTACCACCCCTAGACTTGAAATGCGACATATCAGACGAGGAGACCAGACTGCACGGGTAGTGTTGCCGGTTGGCTCGACGGGAGTTGTAGCAGGTTCGCTTGTTTTCTTCTGATCGCTCAATACCCGGGTGGCCGTTACGTTTAGCAGACCGCTTGCGGCATGGGGGTGTTTGATATGATCATCACCCACTGCCGGCGTATTGACGAGTCTTAGAGTCCCACAAAGGAGTTACCTAGTCCAGGCGAAACGTTGTGGTGCGCGTATGCGATATGCGCATGGACCCGGTTAAAATGCGCGTATGAGATACCGTATATTGATCGGGCGGCTTTCTTTTGGTTGGGTCGTATGTGATATGGCCGGATTGATAAATCAAGTGTTGATTTATCATTTAACCATTAGATTCTCACTAGAAATCCTTTCTTGTATTTTTGGATGTATACATGCATGCATTCTTTCTTGATTCATGCACATATGGATGTGCATGCACACATACATACATACATCATCCTTCATGGTTGTATATGCATAGAAAATGGTGGCAATATAAGACTCACACCATGGTTTTATATATATGATTTATTATTCCATTTGTTTTAAAACAAAATGAAAAAGGAAAGGATAATTCATGGTTTGTTTGTACACTCTTCTTTGACCTAACCATGCTCACCCACCAATTAACCATGGATTAACTTTCCTTTTGTGTTTTAACTCAAATTCAATAATATCTTTATTGTTTAACCATGGTTTGAGATGAGAGGTGAAAATATATATACATATATTTTCTATTTTCTCATTGGAGTTTTTCTTTTCTCTTGTTCTATAAAAGGCCACCATCTTCTTCCTCCTTCATCTTTTGCTCTCTAGATTTCTCTAGTGAGCAAATTACTCATCAAGTTAGGATTTTGAAGTGAGAAAAGCCACCACAACATCATTCTGCACAAGTCTTGCCCACTTGTTTAGAGTGCTAGCTTCATTCTCTTCTCTTGATCAAGTGAAGTTGCAAGCTTGGACAAAGCGGACTCCGGGTAGATCATCGTAGACCTAGAGGAGTTCAAGCGGACTTTTTCCAAACCCCAAGTAGCCGAGGAGTCTAGCGTAGGGAGCTACAAAGGTTATACTCTCAAAACCCTAGCTTAATCTACTTGTGTTGAAGTGTTGTTTTTTGAAACCCTAATTTTTCTAGGAATGATTCTTTGTATGCTTACTTAGCACCCCAAAAATTTAATCTTTGGTACATGTGATGCTTCCAAACCCTTCATGAGGTGCTAGGTAAACCCAACATGGGGTACCAGCCCAGAGACGAAGGCGTAGTCATCGAGACAGATTTCGTGATCGTCGCGGGAGTAGCAGAGGCTTAGGACGAGGTGAGTCGTGTTAGCTAGATCAGCCGTTTGTTGTGTTAACTTCTGTCAGCGATTCTTTTGTTGTGCGACACGTATTTCGGTCGTGTGCCAATCGGATAGGAGATAGAGATTCGTCCGTCGTTTTGATCCTTCTAGAGATGTTGGATTTGACGTTCTCCTGGGCACGGACTGGTTAGCTACGTGCTAGGCGTCCGTGGACTGCCATGAGAAAACAGCCAGGTTTTGTTTTCCTGGCGAGTCAGTTCTCGTTGTGCAGGGAACAGTGGTGCCGCTTCTCACAGCTTGAATTCAGCATTTTTCGCTAGTCGGCTTTTGAGGAGAGGATGTCGAGGATTCTTGGCTTTCGTTATGGATGCTGCAGCCACAGTGGATTGTTGGACCGGGTTCCTATCGTGCGAGAGTTTTCCAACGTGTTCCAGATGAGCCGACAGAGTTTAGGGAGCTTGAGGATCAGCTGCAGAGTTGTTTGTTGAGGGACTTGTTCATCCAAGTGTTTCGCTTTGGGGAGCTCCTATTCTGTTCGTCAAGAGAAGGACGGCAGCTTGAGGCTGTGTATCGATTTGTCGTCAATTAAACCGAGTTACGGTATGGATAGGTATCCTTTACCTCGCCTTGACAATTTGTTCGATCAGTTCCAGGGTGCGAGACATGCTTTTCTAAGTTTTTTTTTGGGATCAGGTCATCATTTGTTGCGGGTTCGGAGTGAGGACATTCCGAAGACTGCTTTGTGTGCGCTATGGGCAATTTGAGTTTTTGGTGGTGTCGTTGGACTCACCAATGCTCTAGTAGCATTCATGGATGTGATGGACCAGGTTTCTTCTGGCCGTTCCTCGACCAGTCGATTGTTGTGTTTTGATGACATTTTGGTATATTCCAATGTGTCGTGAGGAACTTGAGCAGCACTTGAGGATTTGTTTTGCAGACGTTGGGAAAGCCCCAGCGGTTTGCTAAATTCTCGGAGTGTTCCTTCAGGCTTGATTGTGTCGACTTCCTAAGGTCATGTGGTTACGGAAGACGGTTTTCGTATGGTCCCGAGGAAGATCGAAGCCGTACAGCTTTGGTCCAGACTTATAGCAGGGACAGAGGTCCGCAGCTTTTTGGGATTAGCCGGTTTTTACCGCCGTTTCGTGCAGGTTTGCTTGTGTAGCGCTGCACCGTTGACCGGGTTGACCAGGAAGGGAGTTCCTTTTCTTAGACTGAGGCATGCGTGCGGAGTTTTCAGCAGTTGAAGACTCGGGTGACGACTGCACCAGATCTACATTTGCTTCTGGATCGGGCGACTTTGTTGTTTACTGTGATGTTTCGCGAGTGGGGCTAAATTGTGTACTGATGCGGCACTATAGAGTCATCGCTTATGCTTCCCGACAGTTGGAGGAAGTACGAGCAGGATATCCCACTCATGTGTAAGTCCACGTTGCCCACCCCGGTGCTTGCGGGGAGGCGGAAACGTTATGAAAAATCGAATTTTTACAACACTAAGCAACATGGACTAGCTAAAGGAGGGATCTTTGCTAAACAAAAACTAACTAACAAGCTAAAAGAGTTAGCTACTCGGTTAAGGGGTTATACCTAGGTTTTCAAGTCCTTCTCTTCTTGCTCCTTGGAGTGAAAGAACGGGTTCTCCTTGTCGCCTTCTCTTGCCGAAGAAAGATCCACCCGAGAGCCTCTACCTTTGGCTCCAACCTCAAACTAGAAGTAACTAAGGTGCTTGGTGTGCTAAACCTAGAACTTTAGAAAGAGTAGAGAGTATTTTTGAAGGTTTTATCTCAAGCTCAATGGTTCTCAACTCATGAGAGGGGAGAGCGTTGAGAGAGAGGAAGAGGAGGAGAGAGAATGAAAATGATAGAGTGAGAATAATAAACCAACCTTCTCACATATATGTGAATTATGATAAATAAATAATTAGCTAAAGATAATTGTGATGGTTAATCTTGACATGACCATTATCATTTCACATTAATTACTTTTGCAAGGATCAAAGAGCATCTTTCATATGAAATGATGATGGTCAACTTGTCAACCTAGGTCAACAAGTCAAGAAAAGTCAAATGGTCAACAATCATAACCATACACAATTATAATTAACTAATATTAATAAATCATATTTCACACATAAACATTAGGGTTAAGAAAATGACAACGGTCATTAACCCTAATGAAAATCCTCTGCCTCTGTCTCAGTCAACTGTGCATACACACCCGTATCCATGTTCCGAGGAACACGAATACAATGAGATAAAACCAAAACCATTCCCAAAACATATACTAGGATCTGGCTTAAACCAAAGCCCGCTAGTATAAGCTGTCCGGACACCAAACGTGCACAAGTGCGCGGATGTGAACGAACCCCGTCGCAAAACCATGCGACCACTACTCGTTTTGCCTAAAGGCAAATAACCCTCTGTGTGGGACTCTAAAGACTCGACACTACGCTGGCAGTGGGTTTAACAACAGACCGCAAGCGGCACTAGCTGTACGTAACGGTCCCCAGGTAGATGCCGATAAGAAGACTGATGAGGTAAACCCATCTGAACTCCTACAGAGCCTGAATGTGACAGTCTCCGTACAGTCCGGTCTGTTCGTCTAAGAGTATCGCATGGCGGGCCTAGGGGGGCGGTAAACGTCAGTCCCCTAATAGCGGTACAAGTCGTGTCGGAGTGTAGCCCAGAACACCCTGAGATAACACTGGAAACCTACCAGTCTATCTCGCTTGCTCTGGCCAGGGACTTTGTGTAATGGCTCTCCTAGACACAGCGCGATATCAACCCCCAATACCGGGAGAGACGAATCCTGTCTAACCGTCACTGCCTCCAAGTGCTTCGGGACTACACCCAAAAACTACCTGTTTGCACGACTCCATTGAGCTGTGGTAGGGTAGTAATCAAAGTACAGTGGGAACACACTCGAGGCGAAGTGACAGTGTCAAGTCAACGGACTAAGCTGTACTCATGTCACCTGGGAACTGATAAATGAAGATAGGTATAATACCAACCAACAGTTCCCGACGAGTCCTGTCCAGTGTACTCGTAACCTAACGAGCACCCGCATACTATCCCAAGTACGATGTACTGACGGCTGTGGGACAGACCGTCTCCCAAACTGGGATGAGAAGCACATACGCTAGTCTACTCCAGAGTATCGATGCCCTGTCTCGATAGTCCTATGACTAGGGACCTGCATAAGGATGTGCTTATGGATTACCCAGCCCCCACGAGTGTGACTGCCATCACAACGCTGCTAATCAAGCAAAGATCCTAAGGGCTCCACTAATGTGTAAAGGCGATATGCTAAAAGAAACACATGCACACATTAAAGTAGAAACAAACCAAGTAGCATACTACTATTTTGAGCAAGATTGTCAATACAAGGTGAATATCCCAAGCTTCCATCAAGTAATATACAAACTAGTATGATACAGTAATGGCCTCTGGGGCATATACACTAACAATCTCCCACTTGCACTAAGGCCATGTACTGGCGTATCGAAGTCCTATCATCTCGATCAGCCGCTCGAACTGAGTCTGGGGTAAGGCCTTCGTGAATGGATCAGCTGTGTTATCTTCCGTAGCAACTCTCCGAACCTCGATCTCCTGGCGACCCACGATCTCCCTGATCAGGTGATACCGCCTCAAGATGTGTCTGGACTTCTGATGGGACCTGGGTTCCTTCGCTAAAGCTATAGCCCCGTTGTTGTCGCAATACAGAGGTATTGGACCAACAATGGACGAAACCACCTGAAGTTCTGTCAAGAACTTCCTTATCCAGACGGCTTCTTTTGCGGCATCTGCAGCAGCGATATATTCCGCTTCCATCGTCGAGTCAGCAACGGTTTTCTGTTTGGAACTCTTCCAACACACCGCCGCTCCATAAAGTGTAAAGACATAACCCGATATGGACTTGGAATCATCCTTGTCACTCTGGAAGCTGGAGTCAGCAAAGGCCTCGATCTGGAGGTCTTTTCTGCCATACACCAAGAACATCTCCTTAGTCCTTCTCAGGTACTTGAGAATGTTCTTTACCGCTATCCAGTGTTTCTCCACAGGGTTGGACTGATACCGGCTTACCACACTTAGTGCATAAGCTACATCCGGTCTGGTACACAACATTGCATACATTATAGATCCTACCGCAGAAGCGTAGGGTATAATAGACATGCGATCCCTTTCCAAATCAGTCTTGGGAGACATCTCTTTGGAGAGGGTGATCCCGTGACAAGCCGGTAGATTACCGCGCTTGGAATCTTCCATACTGAATCTTTTCAGTATGGTGTCGATGTACCTGGACTGTGAAAGTCCTAATATTCTCTTGTATTTGTCACGATAGATCCGGATCCCCAGAATGTAAGCGGCATCACCCAGGTCTTTCATGGAGAACCTGTGTGACAAGAACCCTTTGACAGATTGTAGCATAGGAATGTCATTTCCTATCAAGAGAATGTCATCCACGTATAAAACGAGGAATACTACAGTTCTTGTTACAAATCTACTATAGATGCATGGTTCATCTGGATTTTTGATAAAGCTAAATTCTTTGACCATCTCATCAAAACAGATGTTCCAACTCCGCGATGCCTGCTTTAGTCCATAGATGGACATAAGCAACTTGCACACCTTTCCGCTGCTCCCACTCTGAATGAAACCCTCTGGCTGGTCCATATAGACACACTCTTCTAAATTTCCATTTAGAAAAGCGGTCTTTACGTCCATCTGCCAAATCTCATAATCGTGGAAGGCAGCAATGGAAAGAAGGATCCGAATGGATTTCAGCATAGCCACTGGAGAAAAGGTTTCGTCATAGTCCAAACCAGGTCTTTGATGAAAACCCTTTGCAACAAGTCTAGCTTTATAGGTCTCAACCTGTCCATCTACACCAATCTTCCTTTTGAAGATCCAATTGCATCCTACGGGTTTTACCCCATCTGGAGCAACGTCCAACGTCCATACTTTTTTGGTGTACATTGACTCCATTTCGGTGTGCATTGCATCCAGCCATTTTACCGAGTCAACGCTCTGAATGGCCTGCAGGAAGCTAGTCGGCTCATCACTATCAATGATACAATCCTCTCTATTCCCGTCTATGAGAAAACCGTAGTATCTCTCGGGCGGATGAGACTGCCTACTACTTCTGCGGAGCGGCGCAGGAATGTCCTGATCTTTCGAACCCTCTGGTTCTACTAAGCTTTCAGTAATAGCTCGTGGTTCTGGAATTTCTTCCAGTTCTATTGCACTCCCACTTATCTGATTTTCCAAAAACTCAGTTTCCAAGAAGTGGGCATGACGAGAAACAAAAACCTTTTGTTCCTCTTCGCAATAGAAGAAATATCGCTCGGAGTTCTTTGGATATCCTACAAACTTGCACTGTACTGAGCGTGCCTCGAGTTTGTCCGCATGCTGCTTTTTGACAAAAGCTGGACATCCCCATGTCTTAATGTGATTAAGATAGGGTCTCTTCCCACACCATATCTGATATGGTGTTGTTGGCACAGTCTTAGTTGGAACTCGGTTCAAAAGGTATGCAGCTGATTCTAGTGCATATCCCCAGAATGATCGAGGTAACTCAGCGTTACTCATCATGGGCCGTACCATATCCAATAGGGTTCGGTTTCGTCTCTCCGATACACCGTTATGTTGCGAAGTGTATGGAGGAGTAAGCTGAGAGAGAATTCCATTCACTTTTAAGTAGTCCAGGAACTCGGCACTCAAGTATTCACCACCTCGATCAGATCTCAGTGTCTTGATACTTTTGCCTTTTTGTTTTTCTACTTCATTCTTATATTCCTAGAATTTTCCAAAAGCTTCGGATTTATGTTTCATTAAGAAAACATATCCGTACCTTGAAAAGTCATCCGTAAAAGTAATGAAGTAAGAATAATCGCTTCGTGCATGCATAGACATTGGACCACACACGTCGCTGTGTATGAGTCCCAAGAGCTCGCTCGCTCTTACTCCGTGTCCAGTGAACGGAGTCTTTGTCATCTTTCTTTTGAGACAGGATTGACAAGTTGCATATGATTGATATTCGAACGGATCCAAATATCCTTCTGTATGTAACTTCGTCAACCTTCTCTCATTGATGTGACCCAGTCTACAATGCCATAAGAAAGCCTGATTTATTTTCGGAGACTTTCTTTTGTGTGTATTATGGACATTGAAAATCTGTGGTTGGTTTAATACGTATATACCATTGCTCAATGTACCTGACCCAATCAGAACTTGATTAAGGTGAATGTTTACAACATTACTTACAAACGCAAATTCATAACCATCTTTAGATACTAAAGATACAGAAATGATATTATAAGTTGCATTGGGTACAAAAAAGCAATTACGTAAAACCAAAACATGTCCATCTGACATTCCCAGGTGATAGTCCCCCACGGCCTCAGCATCCATGCTAGCTCCATTTGCAACTTTGAGGGTCATATCACCTGCCTTCAAAAACCTACGCTTTCTCAATGCCTGCAAAGAATTACAGATATGAGATCCTGATCCGGTATCCAATACCCAGGAAGTAGAATTTATTGATAGACAGTTTTCAATAACATACACACCTGAAGCTGAAGCCGCAACTTGCTTCAGATCCTGTGTTCTGGCCTTCCAAGCCCTGCAATCTTTCTTCCAGTGTCCACTCTTGTGACAGTAAAAGCACTCTTTCTTATCCACAAGCTTTCCCGCTACCTTTGTTGCTTTTGCCTTTCCCTTCGTATCCACTTTACTAACACCGCCCCTTGGTTTGGCGGGGGTTTTCTTCTTCTTTCCCTTGGCTTTCATCTTGGACCTACAAGAGGAAGATCCTCCTACAAACAAAGTGGATGTTTCCCTACCTTTCTGTAGGGTGCCCTCTGCACTCCTCAGCATGTTGAGGAGCTCTGAAAGTTCAACCTCCTTTTCTTGCAAGTTGAAGTTCAGGATAAACTGGGCGTAAGTGGAAGGAAGGGACTGGAGAATCAAGTCCGTATAGAGCTCATTCTCCAACGTGGTCCCAAGGTCCGCGAGCTCCTCTATGTAGCCAATCATCTTAAGCACGTGTTCCGCTACCGATGATCCGACGGCCAATCTCGCCGAAAACAAATTTTTCGACACTTCGTATCTGGCGATACCGGATTGCTCTCCATACAGTTCTTTTGTATGGAGAAATATGGATTTGAGGTCCATATTCTCGTGCCTCCTCTGATGTTCATTGTCCATAGAGGCAAGCACGAGGCACTTGGCCTTCGCGCAGTCGATTTCCCAGGTCTTACGGATTTCCCTATCCGCGACGCTGGTTTTGGGACATGGGACAGGGGAAGCTTTGGTGGTAAGAAGATACCCTAACTTGTCATAAGTGATTGCCATTTTGACATTCCTGAGCCAATCCTTGTAGTTTGGCCCAGTCAGTATGTTTTAATCTAGAAGTAACTTAAGTCTAGTCATGATAATTGGTCGCTGCAATTAGGAGAGAGAGAAGAAACACTTTAGCATGATGCTCTTGTAAGTTTAGAGTGGTTTTTAATTTGTCTAAATAGGATGGCTCCCACTGTCTCTCGAATCCCTCCTCAAACCATAAAAGAAGAATTAGTCGGGATCAATCTCACCGTACAATTCTTGCTTAACCGTTCAGCCAGGCCAGTGTCGGTACTTCGAGGGAGGTTTTCCAACGCTTTCGCGAAGTTCCTTAATTAAGTAACCTTTTTTCCCTGTGGGCGTAGCCCCGCTGACACCTTTCTAGACACCTACTTGGTTTATAGCATTGATCGTTAAGTGAGAAAGTTCCGGAGGAGTAGTATATACTCACAGTAGGATCAAGATCCAAATATCATCGCGTGACAAAACTGAAGGAATCCTACCAGAATTATCACACTCCAAATGGTATGCAGCGCTAGCAAGTTTCATTTTCTTTTGAAATCCCGATGTGGATTTTTGCCCCATGCTCTTATGACCTTGATTTTGGCCAACAAATCATAAGTCACATGTCAAGTTCTACCCGTCATTCTACAGGTTAATTTGAGCCCACCCGCACATACCCTTGACTTTGGCCAACAAGGTAGAACGACTGCCCTAAACCAACACATCTATCTATGCTGCACATGAATACCCAATAGCTACCAATCACTATGCCTTGACTTTGGCCAACAAACATTCATACTTATTGACCATTCATGTGAAACGACGGAGGGGTACGAATGGTTTTGGCGAAACCGTGAACGTAGTGAACTTGATATAATCGAAGGAACGAGATAGCTTTCAAAAGGAGTGGTTCAAGCTCCTCATTTAAAATTTGGTTTTGAAAAGAACCGAGTGGTTTTGAAAGTGTTCCAACGACTTTTACTTGGTTTATTTTTCTTGCATTAATTTTAATGCGTCCCATCAATTAATCCTACCATTGCAGAAAACAACGAAAATATGACGTACGCTTATGCCATCCGCATTCGCCACGGGGTCCCGTCATCACCCGTTAGGTTACTTAACTGACGACATAGCGGTGGCTGGACTAGCGCGGATGCAAAACATAAGCAACGCCTAAATAGATATCATATAGATATATATAAACATTCGTCACATGCAATGATAGTTATTCCAGATCACAGATGAACACATTGGATATACTAGGAATCCGCATTTCGTACGAGCCTGTAACGAAGAGTGGATTACACGGTCGTGATGAATAGCCAAACCCCACCCTAGACCCCTACGGGTGCGGCAAACTACCCGCCAAGTACCCGAAGCGAAGCAACCTCCCTCTACACCGTGAGTCGGCCATTCGGCACTTCGAGATACCCAGTAGTTTGTGCACCCCACCTTGGGATCCTAGGAGCAAAAATAGTAAAAAGAAATTATACAGTGACGGCTACAACCCAACCCGGTTGTGCGGCCATACAAATAATATTACATGAATTGAAAGAATAAGAAAACTCTCATCTCACAACCCCCGGCTATTCATCCGCGACAATCCAATGAGTTCATATACACAAACCATGAACATTACAGATCACAGATATGTATAACCCCCACTAATCGACATATAGCGATTAGCAGACGTTCAATACATATATCACATCACAGATATAACCTATTAGCCAAAGTGTAAAGAAGTTCGATAAAAAATACGGATTTGTGACCACCCCAAAAACTAACTTGTTCTCTGGAAAATCTGGGCAGAAACAAACCATCCTAAAAATCCCAAAACAACAACAGAAGAACACTGCAGGAAAAACGACCCACGGTCGAGTCAACTCGGCCGCGGATCCGCGGCAAGAGCATGCTCTTGCCGCGGTTCTGCGGTGAGTTGGTCGACTCGCTGGTTCGTTTTTCTTGGGTGTTCTGTAAAAACCCTGAGCCAATTTTTAGTGTATGATTTATTATTTTTAAAGCAGAAATAAAAATCGGCAGAAACTTAGGGTTTTTGAAAAGTGTTTTGCGATTTTTTCCGATCGAAGTTCTAGATACTTTGCTAACTAGTTAGTTTGTGTTTAGCTAGGCTCTGATACCACTGTAAGTCCACGTTGCACACCCCGGTGCTTGCGGGGAGGCGGAAACGTTATGAAAAATCGAATTTTTACAACACTAGGCAACATGGACTAGCTAAAGAAGGGATCTTTGCTAAACAAAAACTAACTAACAAGCTAAAAGAGCTAGCTACTCGGTTAAGGGGTTATACCTAGGTCTTCAAGTCCTTCTCTTCTTGCTCCTTGGAGTGAAAGAAGGGATTCTCCTTGTCTCCTTCTCTTGCCGAAGAAAGATCCACCCGAGGGCCTCTACCTTTGGCTCCAACCTCAAACTAGAAGTAACTAAGGTGCTTGGTGTGCTAAACCTAGAACCTTAGAAAGAGTAGAGAGTATTTTTGAAGGTTTTATCTCAAGCTCAATGGTTCTCAACTCATGAGAGGGGAGTGCTTTGAGAGAGAGGAAGAGGAGGAGAGAGAATGAAAATGATAGAGTGAGAATAATAAACCAACCTTCTCACATATATGTGAATTATGATAAATAAATAATTAGCTAAAGATAATTGTGATGGTTAATTTTGACATGACCATTATCATTTCACATTAATTACTTTTGCAAGGATCAAAAAGCATCTTTCATATGAAATGATGATGGTCAACTTGTCAACCTAGGTCAACAAGTCAAGCAAAGTCAAATAGTCGACAACCCTAACCATACACAATTATAATTAACTAATATTAATAAATCATATTTCACACATAAATATTAGGGTTAAGAAAATGTCAACGGTCATTAACCCTAATGAAAATCCTCTGCCTCTGTCTCAGTCAACTGTGCATACGCACCCGTATCCGTTTTCCGAGGAACACGAATACAATGAGATAAAACCAAAACCAATCCCAAAACATATACTAGGATCTGGCTTAAACCAAAGCCCGCTAGTATAAGCTGTCCGGACACCAAACGTGCACAAGTGCGCGGATGTGAACGAACCCCGTCGCAAAACCATGCGACCACTACTCGTTTTGCCTAAAGGAGAATAACCCTCTGTATAGGACTCTAAAGACTCGACACTACGCTGGCAGTGGGTTTAACCACAGACCGCAAGCGGCACTAGCTGTATGTAACGGTCCCCAGGTAGATGCCGATAAGAAGACTGATGAGGTAAACCCATCTGAACTCTTACTCAGCCTGAATGTGACAGTCTCCGTACAGTCCGGTCTGTTGGTCTAAGAGTATCGCATTGCGGGCCTAGGGGGCGGTAAACGTCAGTCCCCTAATAGCGGTACAAGTTGTGTCAGAGTGTAGCCCAGAACACCCTGAGATAACACTGGAAACCTACCAGTCTATCTCGCTTGCCCTGGCCAGGGACTTTGTGTAATGGCTCTCCTAGACACAGCGCGATATCAACCCCCAATACCGGGAGAGACGAATCCTGTCTAACCGTCACTGCCTCCAAGTGCTTTGGGACTGCAACCAAAAACTACCTGTTTGCACGACTCCTTTGAGCCGTGGTAGGGTAGTAATCAAAGTACAGTGGGAACACACTCGAGGCGAAGTGACAATGTCAAGTCAACGGACTAAGCTGTACTCATGTCACCTGGGAACTGATAAATGATGATAGGTATAACACAAACCAACAGTTCCCGACGAGTCCTGTCCAGTGTACTCGTAACCTAACGAGCACTCGCATACTATCCCAAGTACGACGTACTGACGGCTGTGGGACAGACCGTCTCCCAAACAGGGATGAGAAGCCTATACGCTAGTCTACTCCGGAGTATCGATGCCCTGTCTCGATAGTCCTATGACTAGGGACCTGCATAAGGATGTGCTTGTGGATTACCCAGCCCCCATGAGTGTGACTGCCATCACAACGCTGGTAATGAAGCAAAGATCCTAAGGGCTCCACTAATGTGTAAAGGCGATATGCTAAAAGAAACACATGCACACATTAAAGTAGAAACAAACCAAGTAGCATACTACTATTTTGAGCAAGATTGTCAATACAAGGTGAATATCCCAAGCTTCCATCAAGTAATATACAAACTAGTATGATACAGTAATGGCCTCTAGGGCATATACACTAACATCATGATCTGGAGATGACCGAGGTGGTTTTGCGTTGAAAATTGGGGACACTACTTGTGTAGAAATTGTAGTGTTCCCGTCGACGGCAGCGAGGTTTCGGAAGGCATCGTCCATACCATTTTTAAAAAATTGCCGTTAAGGGGAACTCTAATCTAGAATCGTTAGCTAGGATACAATACGGAAACATATAGTAAACCATTTACATCTAAGTGAAATCGAAATACAATCTTTGTAGATCGGTCCTTCACTTGATAAGCTCCTTGTAGTGGTCCCTTCGCTGCGAACATCAAGCTCCCGGACTCTTGGACGGCTCCATGAGAAGAGGGCAACGGTTTTGCTTGAAGTCTTCGAGGCCGAAGATGATCTACGTCGAGGGAATACGAACTCAAGCTACCTCTTCACTAAAGTGAAGGAAACACCCTAAACTAAAGTGCTAGTCTAGTAGAGGATGATGAAATAGGAAGTGGGTACACTTTAGAATTTCTTTTCTCACATTATTTCTCTCTCTTTATCAAACCCTAGCAAGCTTTTGAAGGAGGAAGAAGATGAGCTCAAGAAAAATGAGAATGAAAACTAATAAAGAGAGAGAGTGAACCATGGGTGAGTTTGTATCATATAGTAACTCATGTGGAGATACAACCTTGGCTAATTATAGTGGTTAGGTTAATAAATATCCTAAGTAAAAGAAAATGGGTGGACTTTGTCAAAGCACACACAAGCTTTCTACAAGCTTCATGCATACAACACTTATCCACTAATTTTAGATTTACTTTGAATATTAAAACCCCACCACTTTAATTAGTATGGTGTATGTCTCATACACCCATGTAAGTTGTATCAACAACCATGATACAAAATGAACACAAATAAATATATATCACATATATATTAAGTTGTGCACAAGTGAGAAAAACAAATGCTTAAGTGAACCAATGTTAGTTAATGTAAATTAGTATATCACATATACAATTATACTCTAAATTATTAAATCAACACTTGACTTAATAATCCGGTTATATCACATATAACCGACTAACATCCAATGTACCAACTTATCGAATCAACCCTTGATTCGATAACATGGTTATATCGCATATAACCGATCGATACAAATATCGCGAGAATAGAATACGGTATCACATACAAGCATTATTCTCGGCCCCGCACATATCACATATGCGCTCCTATTTCGTTTTGCCTGAGCCAGTAAAACCTCTATGTAGGACTCTAAAGACTCGTCAATACGCCGGCAGTAGGTGATGATCATATCAAACACCCACAAGCCGTCAGCGGTACTAGCTGGACGTAACGGCTACCCGGGTATTGAGCGATCAGAAGATCAGCAAGCAAGCCTGCTCCAACTCCTGCAAAAGCCTGACAGTGACACTACCGTATAGTCCGGTCTCCTCGTCTGATATGCCGCATATCAAGTCTAGGGGTGGTAAACGTCAGACCCCAATATCCGATATGAGGCTCATAACGGGTCGAGAAACTACTGGTAACACTTACCAGTAAATCTCTAAACCAGCCCTGGCCAGGGACTTCCCTGTTATGGACAATCGAGCATAGCGCAACATCAACCCTCAATACCGGGAGAGAAGAAACCCCTCCTATCGCTCATTGCCTCCATGTGACTCGGGACTGTACCCAAAAATCACTGTTTTGCATGCCCTCTTGGACGTGGTAAGGTGGAAATCAAAGCATAGTGGGAATCACAGAAGACTCTATGACGATCTCGGGTCTACAGACTAACCTGTACCAGTGTCACCAGAGAACTGCCATCTGACGTGAGGTATAATACCATCTGGGAGTTCTTGGCGAGTCCGTCCAGTGTACCCAGTCTCCACTGAGCACCCGTATATCATCTCTGATGTCAAACACCAATGGATATGGGATCATCCATCGCCCATCTATATGGGACGAGAAGGTATACACTAGTCTACTCTGGTATATTGATGCCTCGTTTCGATACACCCACGACTAGGGACCTTGAATGATGTACTTATGGACTACCATGTCCCCACTACTATGATCCACATCATAGTCCAGGTAGTCAAGTACACATCCTAAGGGCTTTACCAACATGTAACAGAGAGACAATCAGTGTACACGTTAAGGTAAAGAGTAACCAGATAGCATACTATCATGTCGTGCAAGAAAGTCCTCCCTATATATGTCCAAGCATCCACTACAATATACATCCCATGTATAGTAATGACCTCTAGGGCATACATATAACTAACAATCTCCCACTTGCACTAGGGCCATCTGGTAACAGTGGTTGTGTTAGTGTATATGCCCCAGAGGCCATTACTGTATCATACTAGTTTGTATATTACTTAATGGAAGCTTGGGATATTCACCTTGTATAGACAATCTTGCTCAAAATAGTAGTATGCTACTTGGTTTGTTTCTACTTTAATGTGTACATGTGTTTCTTTTAGTATATCACCTATACACATTAATGGAGCCCTTAGGATCTTTGCTTGATTACCAGCGTTGTGATGGCAGTCACACTCGTGGGGGTTGGGTAATCCACAAGCACATCCTTATGCAGGTCCCTAGTCGTAGGACTATCGAGACAGGGCATCGATACTCTGGAGTAGACTAGCGTATGCACTTCTTATCCCAGCATGGGAGACGGTCTGTCCCACAGCCGTCAGTACGTCGTACTTGAGATAGTATGCGGGTGCTCGTTAGGTTACGAGTACACTGGACAGGATTCATCGGAAACTGTTGGTTGTTACTATACCTATCGTCAGTTATCAATTCCCAGGTGACATGAGTACAGCTTAGTCCGCTGACTTGACACCATCACTTCGCTTCGAGTGTGTTCCCACTGTACTTTGATTACTACCCTACCACGGCTCAAAGGAGTCGTGCAAACAGGTAGTAGTTGGGTGCAGTTCCGAAGCACTTGGAGGCAGTGACGGTTAGACAGGATTCGTCTCTCCCGGTATTGGGGGTTGATATCGCGCTGTGTCTAGGAGAGCCATTACACAAAGTCCCTGGCCAGGGCAAGCGAGATATACTGGTAGGTTTCCAGTGTTATCTCAGGGTGTTCTGGGCTACACTCCGACACGACTTGTACCGCTATTAAGGGACTGACGTTTACCGCCTCCCTAGGCCCACCATGCGATATTCTCAGACGAACAGACTAGACTGTACGTAGATTGTCACATTCAGGCTCAGTAGGAGTTCAGATGGGTTTCACCTCGTCCGTCTTCTTATTGGCATCTACCTGGGGGCCGTTACTGTAAGGGCACGGCGGCGCCCCGGCCGTCAATCCGAGGCCAAAATGCGGAAACGATAATTTACTTTAACTTTTGAAACCTGCACCACCGCGCACTATAAACCCGGATCGGGCTATTAACATAATCCTAGCGAACAAGAGAAGGGGTAGAGAGATATACCGAGCGATCCGTGTCCTTCGGTCTTCTCGTCGTCGTCCCGATCTCCCCGCGGAAACTCCGGTCTTCAACTCCTCGTCGGAAGGGCACCACTTCGTCGGGTTCTTTTACGGGCTCCCGCCTCTGGACCGAGGCAACTCGGGCACGAAGTTGGCGAGCCGACGTGCCCAAGAATTGCTGTAGAATGTACGTAGAACTCTATGTCTCTTTGGGGTTGTGGAAGTTGCCATTTGGTGGAGGAAATGATATATCAACTTTTTAGATGGAGCTATGGGTTTTTTGTGAAGACAAAAGACCAAAAATCCCACCTCTAGAATTAGGGACAGCCACCATCTTCCTTGGCCGGCCATGGCTCATGAGCCCCCAAGGAGAGAATGGAGAGTTTTTATCAAAAATGAGAGAGTGCCCATAATCCAAGAGAGAGAAGGGGTGATGATAATAAGCAATGATCACAAACCAAAATCAACACTCCATCAACCATCACTCATCAAGCATGATGACTCCAAAAGTAAACCATGATGAATAAGAAAGTCAAGTAATGATTATCCAAGGAAAGTCAAATGAGGGTGCAACCATCATGAAGCAAATACTTGCAAAAACCACCCTCCAAAATGCTTATTTGCACAAATGCAAATAAGCCCTCCTCCACCAATCTTCAGCCAATGAAAGATACAAAGAAATATGGCCGAAACGGAAAGCAAACTGGCAACTCCAAAAAACTGATCCCATAATAAATTACAGGAAAACCCCGCTACTGTATATACATACCCGCATTTGTATTCCGACCGAATACAAATGCAATGAGACAAATCTACACTGTACAATACTAGGATCCGGCATAAACCAAAGCCCGCTAGTATTATCCGTCCGATCATGATCCGTGCAATACCGCATGTATCTGATCGAACCCTGCCATATCTCCATACGGCCTCTACAGCGTTTCGCCCGAAACTTGAGAAACTGGTCTGTGGGGGACTCTAAAGACTCGTCAATACTTTGGTTGTGGATTTAACCACTAGCACGTCAGAGGTATTAGCCTATACATAACGGGATACCAGGTATTGACCAAAAGGGACGTCGATGAGCGAACTCATCCTGACACCCTACTGAGCCTGTCAGTGACAATATCCATACAGTCCGGTCCGTTCGTCTATGAGCATCGCATGGCGGGCCTAGGGGGTTGGTAAAAGTCAGATCCCCAAAAGCGGTACAAGTCGTGTCGGAGTGTAGTCCTGAACACCCTGAGATACTACTGGAATACCTACCAGTAAATCTCCTGCCTCGGCCGAGGGCTTTGTGTAATGGCTCTCCTAGACACAACGCGACCTCACCCCCAATACCGGGAGAGACGAACCCCTGCAGATCCGCTCACTGCCTCCATGTGGCTCGGGACTGTACCCAACTAAAACCTGTTTGCACGTCTCCTTTGAGCGTGGTAGGGTAGTAATCAAAGCACAGTGGGAACTCACACGAGACAAATGACGATCTCAGGTCGATGAACTAACCTGTATACATGTCACCAGGGAGCTGCTATCTGACGTCAGGTATAAGACCAACTAGCATGTTCCAGGCGAGTCCTGTCCGGTGTACTCATAACCCAATGAGCACCTGTATACATCTTAGGTGAACCAACTGACACCAGTGGCTTGTGAGACCGGCCACCGCCCCTCGTCGGGGTCTCGACTGTATACACTAGTCTACTCTGGAGTATCGATGCCCTGTCTCGAAACTCCCATGACTAGGGACCTTTTAAGGATGTGCTTATAGACTACCAGCTCCCACGTATATGATCGCCCTCATACTGCTGGCAGTCAAGCAAGAATCCTAGGGGCTCTATCAACGTGTAATAGCGACCTGTAAGGTCACCTAAAGCAGTACACGATGATAAAGGTAAACCAGATAGCATACTATCATCTTGAGTAAGACTGTCCTACCGGGATAGGTCCTCCCTCAAGCATTGCAATCACGTGCCTGTGATCCAATAATTGACTTTGAGGGCACTATCTTTAACAGTTACGCACAGCTAGTGCCGCTTGCGGTCTGTGGCTAAACCCACTGCCAGCGTAGTGTCGAGTCTTTAGAGTCCCACACAGAGAGCGATTCGCTTTTAGGCAAAAGAGTAGAGGTCGCATGGTTTTGCGACAGGGTTCGGTCACATCCGCGCACTTGTTCACGTTTAGTGTCCGGGCAGTTATCACTAGCGGGCTTTGGTTTAAGCCAGATCCTAGTGTACGTTTTGGGATTGGTTTTATCTCGTTTGTATTCGTCTTCCTCGGAACGCGGATGCGGGTGTGTATGCACGGTTGACAGAGAGACAGAGGCAGAGGATTCTCATTAGGGTTGTTGACTGTTGACTTTTGCTAAACCCTAATGAGAATAAGAAATATGATTAATGATAATATTAATTAAGTATTATTATGCCATGGTTGGGTTGAAAGGTTGACTTTGTTGACTTAGTTGACTGGTTGACTAGGTTGGACTTGTTGACCATCATCATTACAATGACTATCATTTCATGGCAAAGACTTTTGCTTGATTGTTATACTTTACAAAATGAGTGCATGAAATGATATTGCCATTTGATATGATATGAACCATCACATAATACTCAATTATTATTATTTGTTATGATTATTTTGGATTACGAGAGAAAGGGTGAGAAAAGTCTTGCTCATTCTATCATTCTCATTCTCTCTCATCCTCAAGCTCTCCCTCTTCCTCTTGCTCTCTCTCTAGTTCATGGTTCTATTGTCTCATGTATTGAGAAGAAAGAACCATAGAGATAAAACCCAAAACACTTCTCTACTCATCCTAGTATACAAGGTCTAGCAAACCAAGTGTTCTAGTTTCCTCAAGATTGAGGTTGGAGCCAAAGGTAGAAGCTTTCAGGTGGATCCATCTTCGGCACAAGGAGACGACGAGGAGAGAACCATCCGACCACCACAAGGAGTCGAAGAGAAGGAGTTCAAGTTAAGGTATAACCCCCTAACCGAGTAGGTAAAACTCCTAGTTAGGTTGTTAGATAGTTGCTTAACAAAGATCCGTATTTTGAGTATTCAAGCTATGTTTGTTGGCCAAAATCAAGGCATAGTGATTGGTAGCTATTGGGTATTCATGTGCAGCATAGATAGATGTGTTGGTTTAGGAAAGTCGTACTGCCTTGTTGGCCAAAGTCAATAGGAGGTACGGGTGGGTTTAAATTAACCTGGAGAATGACGGGTAGACTGGAGAATGACGGGTAGAACTTGACACGAAACTTATGATTTGTTGGCCAATGTCAAGGTCATAAGAGCATGGGGAAAAAATCCACATCGGGAGTTTCAAAATAAACTGAAACTTGCTAGCGCTGCATACAATTTGGAGTGTGATGATTCTGGTAGGATTCCTTCAGTTTTGTCACGCGATGATATTTGGATCCCGATCCTACTGTGAGTATATGCTACTCTTAGGGAAATTTCTCACTTAACGATCAATGCTATAAACCAAGTAGGTGTCTAGAAAGGTGTTAGCGGGGCTACGCCCACAGGGAAAAGAGGTTATTTAATTAAGGAACTTCGCGAAAGCGTTGGAAAACCTCCCTCGAAGTACCAACACTGGCCTGGCTGAACGGTTAAGCAAGTATTGTATGGTGAGATTGATCCTGACTAATTCTTCCTTTTTGGTTTGAGGAGGGATTCGAGAGACAGTGGGAGACATCCTGTTTAGACAAATTAAAAACCACTCTAAACTTGCAAGAGCATCATGCTAAAGTGTTTCTTCTCTCTCTCCTAATTACAGCGACCAAACTTCATGACTGGACTTAAGTTACTACTAGATAAAAACAAACCGACAGGGCCAAACTACAAAGATTGGCTCAGGAATGTCAAAATGGCAATCACTTATGACAAGTTGGGGTATCTCCTTACCACCAAAGCTCCCCCTGTCCCAGGTCCCAAAACCAGCGTCGCGGATAAGGAAATCCGTAAGACCTGGGAAATCGACTGCGCGAAGGCCAAGTGCCTCGTGCTTGCCTCTATGGACAATGAACATCAGAGGAGGCACGAGAATATGGACCTTGAATCCATATTTCTCCATACAAAATAACTGTATGGAGAGCAATCCCGTATCGCCAGATACGAAGTCTCGAAAAAGCTTTTTTCGGCGAGATTGGCCGTCGGATCATCGGTAGCGGAATACGTGCTTAAGATGATTGGCTTCATTGAGGAGCTCGCGGACCTTGGGACCACGTTAGAGTACGAGCTCTACACGGACTTGATTCTCCAGTCCCTTCCTTCCACTTACACCCTGTTTATCCTGAACTTCAACTTGCAAGAAAAAGAAGTTGAACATTCAGAACTCCTCAACATGCTGAGGAGTGCGGAGGGCACCCTACAGAAAGGTAGGGAAACATTCACTTTGTTTGTAGGAGGATCTTCCTCTTCTAGGTCCAAGGCGAAAGCTAAGGGAAAGAAGAAGAAAGCCCCCGCCAAACCAAGGGGCGGTGTTAGTAAAGTGGATACGAAGGGAAAGACAAAGGAAACAAAGGTAGCGGGAAAGCTTGTGGGAAAGGAAGAATGCTTTTACTGTCACAAGAGTGGACACTGGAAAAGGGACAGCAGGACTTGGAAGGCCAGAAACCAGGATCTGAAGCAGGTTGCGGCTTCATCTTCAGGTGTGTATGTTATTGAAAACTTTCTATCAATAAACTCTACATCCTGGGTAATGGTACCTGATCAGGATCTCATATCTGTAATTCTTTATAGGCACTGAGAAGGCGTAGGGTTTTGAAGGCAGGTGATATGACCCTCAGAGTTGCAAACAGAGCTGGCATGGATGCTGAGTCCGTGGGGGACTATCACCTGGGAATGTCAGATGGACATGTTTTGGTTTTGCGTGATTGTTATTTTGTACCCAATGCAACCTGTAATATCATATCTGTATCTTTATTATCTAAAGAAGGTTATGAATTTGCATTTGTAAGTAATGTTGTGAACATTCCCCTTAATCAAGTTTTGATTGGGTCAGGTAAATTAAGAAATGGTTTATACGTATTAAACCAACCACAGATTTTCAATGTCCAGAATACACACAAAAGAAAGTCTCCGGAAACAAATCAGACTTTCTTATAGCATTATAGACTGGGTCACATCAATGAGAGAAGGTTGACGAAGTTACATACAGAAGGATATTTGGATCCGTTCGAATATCAATCATATGCAACTTGTCAATCCTGTCTCAAAGGAAAGATGAAAAAGACTCCGTTCACTGGACACGGAGTAAGAGCGAGCGAGCTCTTGGGACTCGTACACAGCGACGTGTGCGGTCCAATGTCTACACATGCGCGAAGCGGTTATTCTTACTTCATTACTTTTACAGATGACTTTTCAAGGTACGGATATGTCTTCTTAATGAAACATAAATCCGAAGCCTTTGGAAAATTCCAGGAATATAAGAATGAAGTAGAAAAACAAACCGGCAAAACTATCAAGACACTGAGATCTGATCGAGGTGGTGAATACTTGAGTGCCGAGTTCCTGGATTACCTAAAAGAGAATGGAATTCTCTCACAGCTTACTCCTCCGTACACTCCACAACATAACGGTGTATCGGAGAGACGGAACCAGACCCTATTGGATATGGTACGTTCCATGATGAGTAACGCTGAGTTACCGCGATCATTCTGGGGATATGTACTAGAATCAGCTGCATACCTTTTGAACCGAGTTCCAACTAAGACTGTGCCTACCACACCATATCAGATGTGGTGTCGGAAGAAACCCTATCTTTAGCACATTAAGACATGGGGATGTCCAGCTTTTGTCAAAAAGCAGCATGCGGACAAACTAGAGGCACGCTCAGTACAGTGCAAGTTTGTGGGATATCCAAAGAACTCCAAGGGATATTTCTTCTATTGCGAAGAGGAACAAAAGGTTTTTGTTTCTCGTCATGCCCACTTCTTGGAAACTGAGTTTTTGGAAAATCAGATAAGTGGGAGCGCAAAAGAACTGGAAGAAATTCCAGAACCACGAGCTATTACTGAAAGCTTAGTAGAACCAGAGGGTTCGAAAGATCAGGACATTCCTGCGCCGCTCCGCAGGAGTAGTAGGCAGTCTCAGCCGCCCGAGAGATACTACGATTTTCTCATAGACGGGGATAGAGAGGATTGCATCATTGATAGTGATGAGCCGACTAGCTTCGAGCAGGCCATTCAGAGCGTTGACTCGGTAAAATGGCTGGATGCAATGCGGACCAAAATGGAGTCCATGTACACCAACAAAGTATGGACGTTGGACGTTGCTCCAGATGGGGTAAAACCCGTAGGATGCAAGTGGATCTTCAATAGGAAGATTGGTGTAGATGGACAGGTTGAGACCTATAAGGCTAGACTTGTTGCAGAGGGTTTTCGTCAAAGACCTGGTTTGGACTATGACGAAACCTTTTCTCCAGTGGCTAAGCTGAAATCCATTCGGATCCTTCTTGCCATTTCTGCCTTCCACGATTATGAGATTTGGCAGATGGACGTAAAGACCGCTTTTCTAAATGGAAATTTAGAGGAGTGTGTCTATATGGACCAGCCAGAGGGTTTCATTCAGAGTGGGAGTAGAGGAAAGGTGTGCAAGTTGCTTAAGTCCATCTATGGACTAAAGCAGGCATCGCGGAGTTGGAACATCTGTTTTGATGAGACGGTCAAAGAATTTGGCTTTATCAAAAATCCAGATGAACCATGCATCTATAGTAGATTTGTAGCAAGAACTGTCGTATTCCTCGTTTTATACGTGGATGGCATTCTCTTAATAGGAAATGACATTCCAATGCTACAGTTTGTCAAAGGGTTCTTGTCACACAGGTTCTCCATGAAAGACCTGGGTGATGCCTCTTACATTCTGGGGATCCGGATCTATCGTGACAGATCCAAGAGGATATTAGGACTTTCACAGTCCAGGTACATCGACACCATACTGAAAAGATTCAGTATGGAAGATTCCAAGCGCGGAAATCTACCGGCTTGTCACGGGATCACCCTCTCCAAGGAGATGTCTCCCAAGACTGATTTGGAAAGGGATCACATGTCTATTATACCCTACGCTTCTGCGGTAGGCTCTATAATGTATGCGATGTTGTGTACCAGACCAGATGTAGCTTATGCACTGAGTGTGGTAAGCCGGTATCTGTCGAACCCTGGGGAGAAGCACTGGATAGCGGTAAAGAACATTCTCAAGTACCTAAAAAGGACTAAGGAGATGTTCTTGGTGTATGGCGGAAAAGACCTCCAGATCGAGGCCTTTGCTGACTCCAGCTTCCAGAGTGACAAGGATGATTCCAAGTCCATGTCGGGTTATGTCTTTACCCTCAATGGAGGGGCGGTGTGTTGGAAGAGTTCCAAACAGGAAACCGTTGTTGACTCGACGATGGAAGCGGAATATATCGCTGCTGCAGATGCCGCAAAAGAAGCCGTCTGGATAAGAAAGTTCTTGACAGAACTTCAGATGGTTCCGTCCATTGTTGATCCAATACCTCTGTATTGCGACAACAACGGGGCTATAGCTTTAGCGAAGGAACCCAGGTCCCATCAGAAGTCCAGACACATCTTGAGGCGGTATCACCTGATCAGAGAGATCGTAGGTCGCCAGGAGATCGAGGTTCGGAGAGTTACTACAGAATATAACACTGCTGATCTACTCAGGAAGGCCTTACCCCAGGCTCAATTCGAGCGGCTGATCGAGATGATAGGTCTTCGATACGCCAGTACATGGCCTTAGTGCAAGTGGGAGATTGTTAGTGTATATGCCTTAGAGGCCATTACTGTATCATACTAGTTTGTATATTACTTAATGGAAGCTTGGGATATTCACCTTGTATAGACAATCTTGCTCAAAATAGTAGTATGCTACTTGGTTTGTTTCTACTTTAATGCGTACATGTGTTTCTTTTAGTATATCACCAATACACATTAGTGGAGCCCTTAGGATCCTTGCTTGATTACCAGCGTTGTGATGGCAGTCACACTCGTGGGGGCTGGGTAATCCACAAGCACATCCTTATGCAGGTCCCTAGTCATAGGAATATCGAGACAGGGCATAGATACTCCGGAATAGACTAGTGTATGCGCTTCTCATCCTAGCATGGGAGACGGTCTGTCCCACAGCCGTCAGTACGTCGTACTTGAGATAGTATGCGGGTGCTCGTTAGGTTACGAGTATACTGGACAGGACTCGTCGGGAACTGTTGGTTGGTACTATACCTATCGTCAGTTATCAGTTCCCAGGTGACATGAGTACAGCTTAGTCCGCTGACTTGACACCGTCACTTCGCCTCGAGTGTGTTCCCACTGTAGTTTGATTACTATCCTACCACGGCTCAAAGGAGTCGTGCAAACAGGTAGTAGTTGGGTGCAGTCCCGAAGCACTTGGAGGCAGTGACGGTTAGACAGGATTCGTCTCTCCCGGTATTGGGGGTTGATATTGCGCTGTGTCTAGGAGAGCCATTACACAAAGTCCCTGGCCAGGGCAAGCGAGATATAGTGGTAGGTTTCCAGTGTTATCTCAGGGTGTTCTGGGCTACACTCCGACACGACTTGTACCGCAATTAGGGGACTGACGTTTACCGCCCCCCTAGGCCCGCCATGCGATATTCTCAGACGAACAGACCGGACTGTACGCAGATTGTCACATTCAGGTTCAGTAGGAGTTCAGATGGGTTTCACCTCGTCCGTCTTCTTATCGGCATCTACCTGGGGGCCGTTACGCACAGCTAGTGCCGCTTGCGGTCTGTGGCTAAACCCACTTCCAACGTAGTGTCGAGTCTTTAGAGTCCCACACAGAGAGCTATTTGCTTTTAGGCAAAAGAGTAGAGGTCGCATGGTTTTGCGACAGGGTTCGGTCACATCCGCGCACTTGTTCACGTTTAGTGTCCGGGCAGTTATCACTAGCGGGCTTTGGTTTAAGCCAGATCCTAGTGTACGTTTTGGGATTGGTTTTATCTCGTTTGTATTCGTCTTCCTCGGAACGCGGATGCGGGTGTGTATGCACGGTTGACAGAGAGACAGAGGCAGAGGATTCTCATTAGGGTTGTTGACTGTTGACTTTTGCTAAACCCTAATGAGAATAAGAAATATGATTAATGATAATATTAATTAAGTATTATTGTGCCATGGTTGGGTTGAAAGGTTGACTTTGTTGACTTAGTTGACTGGTTGACTAGGTTGGACTTGTTGACCATCATCATTACAATGGCTATCATTTCATGGCAAAGACTTTTGCTTGATTGTTATACTTTACAAAATGAGTGCATGAAATGATATTGCCATTTGATATGATATGAACCATCACATAATACTCAATTATTATTATTTGTTATGATTATTTTGGATTATGAGAGAAAGGGTGAGAAAAGTCGTGCTCATTCTATCATTCTCATTCTCTCTCATCCTCAAGCTCTCCCTCTTCCTCTTGCTCTCTCTCTAGTTCATGGTTCTATTGTCTCATGTGTTGAGAAGCAAGAACCATAGAGATAAAACCCAAAACACTTCTCTACTCATCCTAGTATACACGGTCTAGCAAACCAAGTGTTCTAGTTTCCTCAAGATTGAGGTTGGAGCCAAAGGTAGAAGCTTTCAGGTGGATCCATCTTCGGCACAAGAAGACGACGAGGAGAGAACCATCCGACCACCACAAGGAGTCGAAGAGAAGGAGTTCAAGTTCAGGTATAACCCCCTAACCGAGTAGGTAAAACTCCTAGTTAGGTTGTTAGATAGTTGTTTAACAAAAATCCGTATTTTGAGTCCATGTTACCCCAAAGAAAAATCGTTTTTCACCATTTCCGCAACCCCAAACAACCGGGGACAGGTAACGTGGACTTACAGTCGTATCAGAGCCTAGTTAAACACTATCTAACATGTTAGCAAAGTAACTAGAAGTTCGATCAGAGAAAAAGTCACGAAACATGCCCGGAACACAAACTTTCTGCCGATTTTGTTTTTTGTTCAAAAAATAATAAATCATGTACTAAAAATCGGCTCAGGGTTTTTAAAGAACAAGCAAGAAAAATGGTCCACTAACTCGGTCAAGGCGCCGTGGAACCGCGGCAGGAGCATGCTCTCGGCGCGGATCCGCGGCCGAGTTGACTCGGTCGTGACACAATTTTCCTGCAGTGTTTTTCTGGGGGTGTTTTGGGATTTTTATAATATGTTTTTTCTGCCCAGATTTTACAGAAAGCAAAATTTGTTTTTGGGGTTTAAAAATCCGTATTTTGATCGAACTTCTAAAGACTTAAGCTAACGGGTTATATCTGTGATGTGATATATGTATTGAACGTCTGCTAATCGCTATACGTCGATTAGTGGGGGTTATACATATCTGTGATCTGTAATGTTGATGGTATGTGTATATGAATTCATTGGATTGTCGCGGATGAATAGCCGGGGGGTTGTGAGATGAGAGTTTTCCTTTTCTTTCAATTCATGTAATTTGTAATTGATGTAATATTATTTATATGGCCGCACAACCGGGATGGGGTTGTAGCCGTCATTGTATAATTTCTTTTACTGTTTTTTCTCCTAGGATAGACCCTAGGTGGGGTGCACAAACTACCGGGTATCTCGAAGTGCCGAGTGGCCTACTCACGGTGTTGAGGGAGGTTGCTTCGCTTCGGGTACTTGGCGGGTAGTTTGTCGCACCCGTAGGGTTCTAGGGTGGGGTCTTGGATATTCATCGCGACCGTGTAATCCGTTCTTCGTTACAGGCTCGTATGAAATGCGGATTTCTTGTATATCCAATGTGTTCATCTGTGATCTGGAATGGCTATCATTGCATGTGAAGAATGTGTATATCTATATATGATATCTATTTAGGTGTTGCTTATGTTTTGCATCCGCGCTAGTCCAGCCCCCGCTCTATCGTTAGTTAAGTAACATAACGGGTAATGACGGGGCCCCGTGGCGAATGCGGATGGCATAAGCATACGTCATATTTTCGTTGTTTTCTGCAATGGTAGGATTAAATGATGGGACGCATTAAATTAATGCAAGAAAATAAACCGAAGTTGAGTCGTTGGAACACTTTCAAAACCACTCGGTTTCTTTTCAAAAACAACTTTTAAACGCGGAGCTTAAGCCACTCGTTTTAAAAGCTATCTCGTTCCAACGATTATATCAAGTTCACTACGTTTACGGTTTCGCCAAAACCATTCGTAGCCCTCTGTCGTTTCACATGGATAGTCAATAGTATTCAAGCTATGTTTGTTGGCCAAAGTCAAGGCATAGTGATTGGTAGCTATTGGGTATTCATGTGCAGCATAGATAAATGTGTTGGTTTGGGACAGTCGTACTGCCTTGTTGGCCAAAGTCAAGGGTAGGTACGGGTGGGTTCAAATTAACCTGGAGAATGACGGATAGAACTTGACATGTGACTTATGATTTGTTGGCCAAAGTCAAGGTCATAAGAGCATTGGGCAAAAATCCACATCGGGAGTTTTAAAAGAAACTGAAACTTGCTAGCGCTGCATACCATTTGGAGTGTGATGATTCTGGTAGGATTCCTTCAGTTTTTTCACGCGATGATATTTGGATCCCGATCCTACTGTGAGTATATGCTACTCCTCGGGAAATTTCTCACTTAACGTTCAATGCTATAAACCAAGTAGGTGTCTAGAAAGGTGTTAGCGAGGCTACGCCCACAGGGAAATGAGGTTATTTAATTAAGGAACTTCGCGAAAGCGTTGGAAAACCTCCCTCAAAGTACCAACACTGGCCTGGCTGAACGGTTAAGCAAGTATTGTACGGTGAGATTGATCCCGACTAATTCTTCCTTTTTTGTTTGATGAGGGATTCGAGAGACAGTGGGAGCCATCCTGTTTAGACAAATTAAAAAGCACTCTAAACTTGCAAGAGTATCATGCTAAAGTGTTTCTTCTCTCTCTCTTAATTGCAGCGACCAAACTTCATGACTGGACTTAAGTTACTACTAGATAAAAACAAACTAACAGGGCCAAACTACAAAGATTGGCTCAGGAATGTCAAAATGACAATCACTTATGACAAGTTGGGGTATCTCCTTACCACCAAAGCTCCCCCTGTCCCAGGTCCCAAAACCAGCGTCGCGGATAAGGAAATCCGTAAGACCTGGGAAATCGACTGCGCGAAGGCCAAGTGCCTCGTGCTTGCCTCTATGGACAATGAACATCAGAGGAGGCACGAGAATATGGACTTTGAATCCATATTTCTCCATACAAAATAACTGTATGGAGAGCAATCCCGTATCGCCAGATACGAAGTCTCGAAAAAGCTGTTTTCGGCGAGATTAGCCGTCGGATCATCGGTAGCGGAACACGTGCTTAAGATGATTGGCTTCATTGAGGAGCTCGCGGACCTTGGGACCACATTAGAGTACGTGCTCTACACGGACTTGATTCTCCAGCCCCTTCCATCCACTTACGCCCAGTTTATCCTGAACTTCAACTTGCAAGAAGAAGAAGTTGAACTTTCAGAACTCCTCAACATGCCGAGGAGTGCGGAGGGCACCCTACAGAAAGGTAGGGAAACATCCACGTTGTTTGTAGGAGGATCTTCCTCTTCTAGGTCCAAGGCGAAAGCCAAGGGAAAGAAGAAGAAAGCCCCCGCCAAACCAAGGGACGGTGTTAGTAAAGTGGATATGAAGGGAAAGACAAAGGAAACAAAGGTATAGGGAAAGCTTGTGGGAAAGCAAGAATGCTTTTACTGTCATAAGAGTGGACACTGGAAAAAGGATTGCGGGCTTGGAAGGCCAGAAACCAGGATCTGAAGCAGGTTGCGGCTTCAGCTTTAGGTGTATATGTTATTGAAAACTGTTTATCAATAAACTCTACATCCTAGGTATTGGATACCGGATCAGGATCTCATATCTGTAATTCTTTACAGGCACTGAGAAGGCGTAGGGTTTTGAAGGCAGGTGATATGACCCTCAGAGTTGCAAACGGAGCTGGCATGGATGCTGAGTCCGTGGGGGGCTATCATCTGGGAATGTCAGATGGACATGTTTTGGTTTTGCGTGATTGTTATTTTGTACCCAATGCAACCTGTAATATCATATCTGTATCTTTATTATCTAAAGAAGGTTATGAATTTGCATTTGTAAGTAATGTAGTGAACATTCACCTTAATCAAGTTTTGATTGGGTCAGGTACATTAAGCAATGGTATATACGTATTAAACCAACCATAGATTTTCAATGTCCAGAATACACACAAAAGAAAGTCTCCGGAAACAAATCAGGCTTTCTTATGGCATTGTAGACTGGGTCACATCAATGAGAGAAGGTTGACAAAGTTACATACAGAAGGATATTTGGATCTGTTCGAATATCAATCATATGCAACTTGTCAATCCCATCTCAAAAGAAAGATGACAAAGACTCCATTCACTGGACACGGAGTAAGAGCGAGCGAGCTCTTGGGACTCGTACACAGCGACGTGTGCGGTCCAATGTCTACACATGCGCGAAGCGGTTATTCTTACTTCATTACTTTTACGGATGACTTTTCAAGGTACGGATATGTCTTCTTAATGAAACATAAATCCGAAGCCTTTGGAAAATTCCAGGAATATAAGAATGAAGTAGGAAAACAAACCGGCAAAAGTATCAAGACACTGAGATCTGATCGAGATGGTGAATACTTGAGTGCCGAGTTCCTGGATTACCTAAAAGAGAATGGAATTCTCTCTCAGCTTACTTCTCCATACACTCCACAACAAAACGGTGTATCGGAGAGACGGACCCGTACCCTATTGGATATGGTACGTTCCATGATGAGTAACACTTTGTTACCGCTATCATTCTGGGGATATGCACTAGAATCAGCTGCATACCTTTTGAACCGAGTTCCAACTAAGACTATGCCTACCACACCATATCAGATGTGGTGTGGGAAGAAACCCTATCTTAAGCACATTAAGACATAGGGATGTCCAGCTTTTGTCAAAAAGCAGCATGCCGACAAACTCGAGGCACGCTCAGTACAGTGCAAGTTTGTGGGATATCCAAAGAACTCCAAGGGATATTTCTTCTATTGCGAAGAGGAACAAAAGGTTTTTGTTTCTCGTCATGCCCACTTCTTGGAAACTGAGTTTTTGGAAAATCAGATAAGTGGGAGCGCAATAGAACTGGAAGAAATTCCGGAACCACGAGCTATTACTGAAAGCTTAGTAGAACCAGAGGGTTCGAAAGATCAGGACATTCCTGCGCCGCTCCGCAGGAGTAGTAGGCAGTCTCATCCGCCCGAGAGATACTACGGTTTTCTCATAGACGGGGATAGAGAGGATTGCATCATTGATAGTGATGAGCCGACTAGCTTCCAGCAGGCCATTAAGAGCGTTGACTCGGTAAAATGGCCGGATGCAATGCGGACCGAAATGTAGTCCATGTACACCAACAAAGTATGGACGTTGGACGTTGCTCCAGATGGGGTAAAACCCGTAGGATGCAAGTGGATCTTCAAAAAGAAGATTGGTGTAGATGGACAGGTTGAGACCTATAAGGCTAGACTTGTTGCAAAGGGTTTTCGTCAAAGACCTGGTTTGGACTATGACGAAACCTTTTCTCCAGTGGCTATGCTGAAATCCATTCGGATCCTTCTTGCCATTGCTGCCTTCCACGATTATGAGATTTGGCAGATGGACGTAAAGACCGCTTTTCTAAATGGAAATTTAGAGGAGTGTGTCTATATGGACCAGCCATAGGGTTTCATTCAGAGTGGGAGCAGCGGAAAGGTGTGCAAGTTGCTTAAGTCCATCTATGGACTAAAGCAGGCATCGCGGAGTTGGAACATCTGTTTTGATGAGACGGTCAAAGAATTTGGCTTTATCAAAAATCCAGATGTACCATGCATCTATTGTAGATTTGTAGCAAGAACTGTCGTATTTCTCGTTTTATACGTGGATGACATTCTTTTAATAGGAAATAACATTCCTATGCTACAATCTGTCAAAGGGTTCTTGTCACACAGGTTCTCCATGAAAGACCTGGGTGATGCCTCTTAGATTCTGGGGATCCGGATCTATCGTGACAGATCCAAGAGGATATTAGGACTTTCACAGTCCAGGTGCATCGACACCATACTGAAAAGATTCAGTATGGAAGATTCCAAGCGCGGTAATCTACCGACTTATCACGGGATCACCCTCTCCAAGGAGATGTCTCCCAAGACTGATTTGGAAAGGGATCGCATGTCTATTATACCCTACGCTTCTGCGGTAGGCTCTATAATGTATGCGATGTTGTGTACCAGACCAGATGTAGCTTATGCACTGAGTGTGGTAAGCCGGTATCAGTCGAACCCTGGGGAGAAGCACTGGATAGCGGTAAAGAACATTTTCAAGTACCTGAGAAGGACTAAGGAGATGTTCTTGGTGTATGGCGGAAAAGACCTCCAGATCGAGGCCTTTACTGACTCCAGCTTCCAGAGTGACAAGGATGATTCCAAGTCCATGTAGGGTTATGTCTTTACCATCAATGGAGGGGCGGTGTGTTGGAAGAGTTCCAAACAGGAAACCGTTGTTGACTCGACGATGGAAGCGGAATATATCGCTGCTGCAGATGCCGCAAAAGAAGTCGTCTGGATAAGGAAGTTCTTGACAGAACTTCAGGTGGTTCCATCCATTGTTGAGCCAATACCTCTGTATTGCGACAACAACGGGGCTATAGCTTTAGCGAAGGAACCCAAGTCCCATCAGAAGTACAGACACATCTTGAAGCAATATCACCTGATCAGGGAGATCGTAGGTCACCAGGGGATCGAGGTTCGAAGAGTTACTACGGAAGATAACACTGCTGATCCACTCACGAAGGCCTTACCCCAGGCTCAGTTCGAGCGGCTGATCGAGACGATAGGTCTTCGATACGCCAGTACATGGCCATAGTGCAAGTGGGAGATTGTTAGTGTATATGCCCTAGAGGCCATTACTGTATCATACTAGTTTGTATATTACTTAATGGAAGCTTGGGATATTCACCTTGTATAGACAATCTTGCTCAAAATAGTAGTATGCTAATTGGTTTGTTTCTAATTTAATGTGTACATGTGTTTCTTTTAGTATATCACCTATACACATTAGTAGAGCCCTTAGGATCTTTGCTTGATTACCAGCGTTGTGATGGCAGTCACACTCGTGGGGGCTGGGTAATCCACAAGCACATCCTTATGCAGGTCCCTAGTCGTAGGACTATCGAGACAGGGCATCGATACTCCGGAGTAGACTAGCGTATGCGCTTCTCATCCCAGCATGGGAGACGGTCTGTCCCACAGCCGTCAGTACGTCGTACTTGAGATAGTATGCGGGTGCTCGTTAGGTTACGAGTACACTGGACAGGACTCGTTAGGAACTGTTGGTTAGTACTATACCTATCGTCAGTTATCAGTTCCCAGGTGAAAAGAGTACAGCTTAGTCTGCTGACTTGACACCGTCACTTCGCCTCGAGTGTGTTCCTACTGTACTTTGATTACTACCCTACCATGGCTCAAAGGAGTCGTGCAAATAGGTAGTAGTTGGGTGCAGTCCCGAAGCACTTGGAGGCAGTGACGGTTAGACAGGATTCATCTCTCCCGGTATTGGGGGTTGATATCGCGCTGTGTCTAGGAGAGCCATTACACAAAGTCCTTGGCCAGGGCAAGCAAGATATACTGGTAAGTTTCCAGTGTTATCTCAGGGTGTTCTGGGCTACACTCCGACACGACTTGTACCGCTATTAGGGGACTGACGTTTACCGCCCCCTAGCCCCGCCATGCGATATTCTCAGACGAACAGACCGGACTGTACGCAGATTGTCACATTCAGGCTCAGTAGGAGTTCAGATGGGTTTCACCTCGTCCGTCTTCTTATCGGCATCTACCTGGGGGCCGTTACGCACAGCTAGTGCCGCTTGCGGTCTGTGGCTAAACCCACTGCCAGCGTAGTGTCGAGTCTTTAGAGTCCCACACAGAGAGCTATTCGCTTTTAGGCAAAAGAGTAGTGGTCGCATGGTTTTGCGACAGGGTTCGGTCACATCCGTGCACTTGTGCATGTTTAGTGTCCGGGCAGTTATCACTAGCGGGCTTTGGTTTAAGCCAGATCCTAGTGTACGTTTTGGAATTGGTTTTATCTCGTTTGTATTCGTGTTCCTCGGACTCATCCTAGAGATAAAACCCAAAACACTTCTCTACTCATCCTAGTATACAAGGTCTAGCAAACCAAGTGTTTTAGTTTCCTAAAGATTGAGGTTGGAGCCAAAGGTAGAAGCTTTCAGGTGGATCCACCTTCGGCCCAAGGAGACGACGAGGAGAGAACCATCCGACCACCACAAGGAGTCGAAGAGAAGGAGTTCAAGTTAAGGTATAACCCCTTAACCGAGTAGGTAAAACTCCTAGTTAGGTTGTTAGATAGTTGTTTAACAAAGATCGGTATTTTGAGTCCATGTTACCCCAAAGAAAAATCGTTTTTCACCATTTCCGCAACCCCAAAGAACCGGGGACGGGTAACATGGACTTACAAGTTGTAGTATCTCATACTCAACCATCCCATAAAAGTCTCTCTATGGGAAAATGCCTTTGTGAGTGGATCCGCCGTGTTGTCCTCTGAGTCTACTCTCCTGACCTCGATCCCCTGGAGATCAACCATCTCCATGATCAGGTGATACTGCCTTAGAATGTCTGGATCACTGATGGGACGGGCGTTCCCAGGCATAAGCCACAACTCCATTGTCACACAATGGTAGGAATGAAGTTCATCTCATGAACTAATATACACCCAGACTGCCTCTTTAGTAGCATCTTTGGTAGCGATGTATCCAGCCTTTATCATCTAGAATGCCAAGGTATCTAGCTTGGAACTTTTCCAACATACCGTCCCTCCAGTAGGGGTAAAGACAATGCTTGTGACTGATATTCAGTCGAGCTTATCACCCTGGAATCTATCCAGTGATTCTTCCCAGGATCGATTGATACCATCTCACTACACCTAGTGAGAATCCTAACATCCAATTAGATCTATCTCATAGATCCAAAATCCAGGATTTATGAGGTATCACCTTGATCCTATATGGAGAATCCTTGTGATAAGAGGAGATTGACCGAGCTTAGTATAGGAAACTCCTTTCCTATCAAGAGTATGTCATCCACGTACAATACTAGGAAGACCGCCTTACTCTCTACTACCTTTTTGTATATACAAGGTTCATCCACCATTTTGATGAAGTCAAACTCTTTGACTACCACATCAAAACAGATGTTCCAACTCAGCGATGCCTGCTTTAACCTGTAAAGCAACTTGCACACTTTTCCGCTGCTCCCACTGTCTACGAAGCCCCTGGCTACTTATAGACGCTCCCTTCTAAATCACTATTTAGAACAGCAGTCATGACACCCAACCACCAGATATTGTAGTCATGGTATGTAGCAGTGGCAAGTAGGGTCTAGGCACTTAGAAAAGGTTTCATCATAAGCCACACCTGGTTGATGATGCAAACCTTTAACAAGTCTAGCTTTGAAAGTCTCAACTTTTCCATGTACACCAAGTAATCTTCTCAAGATATACTTGCTCCTAATGGGGATATAACCCTTTAGTTATAGCAACTAAAGTCCATACTTCGTTGGTGTACATAGATTCCATCTCAGATCGCTTAGCATCCAGCCATTCTTACAGAGTCCCTACTCTTGATGGCCTACTTGAAAATAGTTGGGTCATCATCACATGATGCAATCCTCGCTCCCACTGTCATAGAGAAAACCAAAGTATCTCTCAGGTGGGTGTGGAACCCTACTAGATCGGCGGAGAGGCTGAGCTTCGTTGGGAGCTACTGAATCCTCCGGTTCTACCAAATCATCAGCTGCAGCTTGTATAGCTGGAACTCCTTCCAGTTCTACCTCATGACCACAAATTTCTTTCCAAAATAAATTCCTTTTCTAAAAAGGTGGCATGCCGAGAAATGAAAACACCTTTTTGTTCCTCGGTGTGGTAGAAGATATTCCCTTGCGAATGCTTGGGATATCCAACAAACTTCCACAGAACAGACCTTGCCTCGAGCTTGTCCGGATTTTGCTTTTAGACATAGGCCGGACAACCCCAAATCATAACTTCCTTAAGAGATAGGCTCTTCCCATACCATATCTCATATGGAGTGGTAGACACCTGATTTGGTTGGAACCCTATTCAATAGGTATGCAGCTTCTCAAGTGCATAACCCCCAAAAGGAAATAGGCTACTCAGTAGTACTCATCATAGAGCGCACCTTATCTAATAGGGTGTGATTGCTACGCCCTGATACACCGTTGTGTTGTGGTGTATACGGAGGAGTAATGCTGAGAGAGAATCTCATTCTCCTTTAGAATAGTCCAGGAACTCCGTGCTCAAGTATTCTCCTCCCTGATCTCATCAAAGGACATAATACTTATACCCGTTTTGGTTCTCTACTTCTAACTTATATTCATTGAATATCTCAAAAGGTTTAGACTTGTGTTTCAACAGGAACATATGTCCGAATCTTGAGAGATCATCAGTGAATGTAATGAAGTATAAAGAACCAGACCTGGCATGTGTAGACTGGGGACCTACATACATCTTTATGTATCAATCCCAAGAGTTCACCAACTCTTTCTCTGTTTCCATTAAACAGAGCTATGGTCATCTTATCTTTGTGACATGACTGTCAAGTTTCACAAGATGTAAATTCAAACTGATTTAAAGATGCATCTTTATGTAACTTCAGCTAGTCGAGTCGCAGTGATATGACCCAGTCTAAAATGCCTCAAGAAGGATTCGTTCATTTCTGAACTCTTCCTCTTGTGTGTGTTTTGTACGTTAAGAACTGTGGTTTGATTTAGAACGTATATGCTTTTAGATAACGTGCCTGAACCGATCAACTCTTGATATAGGAAATGTTCAAAACATTATCCAACAATACAAAATAATATCCTTCTTTACTAAATAAAGAGACCGATATGATGTTGTATATCAGGTTCGGTATCTAATAACATTCGTTCAGAATCATTGTATTTGGTAATACAGGGTGATAACTGCCAACACCTTGGCTGCAACAATTGCATCGTTTCTAACTCTTTAAATTTTATCACCCGTTCTCAGTTCTCTACCTATCGGTAGCCCATGTAACGTATTACATATGTGGGATCCTGATCCGGTATCTCATACCCAGGACATAGAGGTTACTGAGAAACAGTTCTCGGTAATGAACACACCCGAAGAAGATGCATCAGTATGCACTTCCTTCGTTTGGGCGGCACGGGAATCCTGGTAATCCCCTATTTCCTTCTCGGTCTTATAACAATTATAAGTTGGAGCGGGACCAACGTTCCCCAGCACAGTATAACAAGTGGGTTCGGTCAATACATACATATTATTATCTTGATTAAGGCGTGACATGGTCGCTACATGGAGAGAGAGAGAACAAAACACTCCGCGTGCGCTCTTGTAAGATTAGATTGGTAATTATTTTATCTAATCAGGATGGCTCCCACTGTTTTTATCAAATCTTCCTTCAAACCCTAAAAGGAAAGACTAGCTGGGATTAATTACACCCTACAATTTCGCTAATCTTTCTGCCAGGCTAGTGTTGGTACTTTGAGGGAGGTTCCCCTTGTTTTCGCACGGACCTAATTAAAACAAACCTCGTTTTTCCAGGGGCGTCACCCCATTGACACCTTTCTAGACACCTACTTGATCGGCTAATTGTAAATTGCAAAACTCTCCCAGGAGTAACAATTACTCGCAGTGAGTATCGGGATCCAACTATCACATAGAAGGTATGCAATCTCATTGCAAATTTCAACACTTGAAATTCCCGATAATTTTTCCCCTAACCTCCTATGACCTTGACAAAGGCCAACAAACCATCGGATGCTAGTCAAGTTCAACCCGTCATTTCTTGATTGAATTAAACCCACCCGCACGACCCTTGACAAAGGCCAACAAGATCGCACGACTACCCTAACCCAATCTGCATCATATGCATAAGCAGATAAGCACTAGTCAGCTACCGCACACTACGTCTTGACAAAGGCCAACAAACGCAACACGAATACTAACTACTACTTATCTGAAATGACCGAGGGCTACGACAGGTTTTTCTGAAAACTTATTGCGTAATGAAATTGATATCGTTGTAGAATCAAATGATTTTAAATAGAGTGTTTTTGAGGCTTTTGCTAGTTTCGCTAAACAGGTCACTCCCGGTGAAGGGATCTCGGCTCTTTCCTCGTCGAATGAGGTGAAGGATATTCACAATACCACTATGCAAAGCAAGAACTAGAAAAACAATCAAAAGACAAAACCGAGGGTTGTAGCATCTGCCAGTTATTGCTAAAGGGGTCACTCCCGGTGAAGGGATCTCGGCCCTTTCCTTATCGAATAAGGTGCAGGATGTTCTACAAGGAACACCGCTATGCAAAGCAAGAACTGTAGCTACCTGTTTTTGAAAATTCGATTCCACAACATCTTTTAGGTTTCTTTTTCTTTCATTAATCATATTAATGATGTCCCATCATTTAAGTCACCTAAACATCACAGATAAATACAACGTACGCTTATGCCATCCGCATTCGCCTCGATGTCCCTTCGTGCACCGTTAGGTTAGGTAACTAACGGCAGAGCGGGGCAGTGCTAGCGCTGGTGTAAAACATAAGCAACGTCTATATAATATATCATATATACTATATACAATATCTATCTCAACATATCAAATGATCACATCACAGATATCGCAGCAGAAGAAACATATGAAATATTGGATATACTAGGAGGTCCGTATTTTATTTTGAGCCTCTATAAACACGGATTCCACGGTTGCGATGAATACCCAAACCCACACCCCTAGACCCCTATGAGAGTGGAAAGCAACCCTCCCAATTCTAGAGTTAGGAGACCCGGACTCGACTCTTCGAGTTGGTCTCCCACTGGACTCTAGAACCCGGTTACTTGTGCTCTCCTCCTTGGGTCTATCCTAGTGCGGAAAAGTAAATAATATACATATGGTGACATCAACCTCAACCCGGAAGTTCCCCAATAAAAGAATATTACATACATTTAAATTTACATGAATGAAAATAAAAACTCTCATCTCACATAAAACCCACGGCTATTCAAAACGCGACGATCCAATAAAACATATCCAGCAACACATAACATCACATGTCATCAATGCAAGTAAATATGTGCATCCCAATTTTCGTTGACATATAGCAATGAAACCGGCGATATCACATATTACACTTACGGTCGTAGAAAAGAAACTGTAAAACTACAACATTTGGAATCCACAAACACCTTAGACATCATAAATCCGAAATATCACATACTTCGCATTTCATGCCTAACAGTATGAATTCCACATATTGTATAACATTACAGAAAAAGCTAGACGATGTTAAACATTCCAATCGAATTATTAAACACCCAAAATTACCCAGAAAGTTCAACACTTGAGCGTAGTTTAAAGTAATTCAGCACACGCCACAACACCAATGAACCAGTCGTAGAAGGGCCAAACCAACGCCTCACATGTGGCACCGCTGGACCACCACAAACCCGAGGGTTTAGTGGCGGTTCTGACGGTCACATAATCGAGTTAAGTTTTTGTTCTTCTAGAGGGTCCATCGCATAACTTGCATGATCTTTGAAAGCTTTTTAACTATGGAAAAATCCAACACTTGGAAAATTTTTCGGCAAGGGAAAATGTGGGTATTTGACATCCGATTGAACTTTTTAATATCGTCTAAAGCAACCCGAAAACAGTTAAAATACGACTAAGAAACACTCCGATTTGTTATTATAGTAAATTAACATCACATGACAATTTAGCAAAAATAAACAACACCTGAAGCACCAAAACCCATGTAACAGAACACTGTAAAAATCTGGAGGGGGGGCTCAGAAATGGCCGGTATGAGGGGGGTCTCGCCGGCCCAAATTTGGCTAAATGCCTCCAAATATCACCAGTGTTCATATTATCATATATATATGACTCTGTACTTGTTTAAAAAATTTTTAGGGCTCGTTTTAAAATCGACAGAAACATGGATTTTAGGGTTTCAAGTTCGGAGTTTGTTTCGTGTTCGTAATCTAACATTATCCGTATAATTTCCTAGCTAGGCTCTGATACCACTGTAGGTCAGGCAGCCACCCCATCTAATGGGGTCACCGTGGCACCAACGGGTCCCTCAACAGCTACTTTTTACGCATGCCCCCTCGCGAGGACAACAACCCGCCAGAACACCTTCCGGTCTCGGGACACCCTGGGGGTAAGAGCCTATGCTTCGCCACACTGTCACACAGTGAGAACCCCCCATAGGTCGACATCCAATGCCTAGTAGCTCTGATACCACTGTAGGGTTTCCGTTGACGGCAGCGAGGTTTCGGGAGGCATCGTCCATACCATTTTTAAAAAATTGCCATTAAAGGGAACTCTAATCTTGAATCGTTAGCTAGGATACAATACAGAAACATATAGTAAACCATTTACATCTAAGTGAAATCAAAATACAACCTTTGTAGATCGGTCCTTCACTTCATAAGCTCCTTGTAGTAGTCCCTTCGCTGCGAACATCAAGCTCCCGGACTCTTGGACGGCTCCATGAGAAGAGGGCAACGGTTTTTCTTGAAGTCTTCGAGGCCGAAGATGATCTACGTCGAGAGAATACGAACTCAAGCTACCACTTCACCAAAGTGAAGCAAACACCCTAAACTAAAGTGCTAGTCTAGTAAAGGATGATGAAATAGGAAGTGGGTACACTTTAGAATTTCTTTTCTCACATTATTTCTCTCTCTTTATCAAACCCTAGCAAGCTTTTGAAGGAGGAAAAAGATGAGCTCAAGAAAAATGAGAATGAAAACTAATAAAGAGAGAGAGTGAACCACGGGTGAGTTTGTATCATATAGTAACTCATGTAGAGACACAACCATGGCTAATTATAGTGGTTAGGTTAATAAATATCCTAAGTAAAACAAAATGGGTGGACTTTGTCAAAGCACTCACAAGCTTTCGACAAGATTCATGCATACAACAATTATCCACTAATTTTAGATTTACTTTGAATATTAAAACCCCACCACTTTAATTAGTATGGTGTATGTCTCATACACCCATGTAAGTTGTATCAACAACCATGATATAAAATGAACACAAATAAATATATATCACATATATATTAAGTTGTGCACAAGTGAGAAAAACAAATGCTTAAGTGAACCAATGTTAGTTAATGTAAATTAGTATATCACATATACAATTATACGCTAAATTATTAAATCAACACTTGACTTAATAATCCGGTTATATCACATATAACCGACTAACATCTAATGTATCGACTTATCGAATCAACCCTTGATTCGATAACCTGGTTATATCGCATATAACCGATCGATACAATCATCGCGAGAATAGAATACGGTATCACATACACGCATTATTCTCGGTCCCGCACATATCACATATGTGCTCCTATTTCATTTTGCCGGAGCCAGTAAAACCTCTATGTAGGACTCTAAAGACTCGTCAATACGCCGGCAGTAGGTGATGATCATATCAAACACCCACAAGACGTCAGCGCTACTAGCTGGACGTAACGGCTACCCGGGTATTAAGCGATCAGAAGATCAGCAAGCAAGCCCGCTCCAACTCCTGTAAAAGCCTGACAGTGACACTACCGTACAGTCCGGTCTCCTCGTCTGATATGTCGCATATCAAGTCTAGGGGTGTTAAACGTCAGACCCCAATAACCGATAAGTCATGCCGATATGAGGCTCATAATGGGTCGAGAAACTACTGGTAACACTTACCAGTAAATCTCTAAACCAGCCCTGGCCAGGGAATTCCCTGTTATGGCCAATCGAGCATAGCGCAACATCAACCCCTAATACCGGGAGAGATGAAACCCCTCCTATCGCTCATTGCCTCCATGTGACTCGGGACTATACCCAAAAACCACCGTTTTGCACACCCTCTTGGACGTGGTAAGGTGGAAATCAAAGCACAGTGGGAATCAAACAAGACTCTATGACGATCTCGGGTCTATAGACTAACCTGTACCAGTGTCACCAGAGAAATGTCATCTGACGTGAGGTATAATACTATCTGGGAGTTCTCAGCGAGTCCGTCCAGTGTACCCAGTCTCCACTGAGCACCTGTATATCATCTCTGATGTCAAACACCAATGGATATGGGATCATCCATCGCCCATCTATATGGGTCGAGAAGGTATACGCTAGTCTACTCTGGTATATCGATGCCCCGTCTCGATACACCCACGACTAGGGACCTTGAAGGATGTACTTATGGACTAACATGTCCCCACTACTATGATCTGCATCATAGTCCAGGTAGTCAAGTACACATCCTAAGGGCTTTACCAACATGTAACAGAGAGACAATCAGTGTACACGTTAAGGTAAAGAGTAACCAGATACCATACTATCATGTCGAGCAAGAAAGTCCTCCCTATATATGTCCAAGCATCCACTACAATATACATCTCATGTATAGTAATGGCCCTGCCTATAGGGCATACATATAACCAACAGAATGTCGTGCCAGATTTTCACGGACCACCAGAGCTTTGTGTACATCTTCCTGCAGCGGGTTTTGATTGTTGAAACAGCGCCGTTGGATGTAGCTTGTGAAGGATTGTGCTTGTTAGATCCTTTGTTTACCGGGGAAAGGCGATTGTAGTAGCTGATGCTTTGAGTCGTAGGCCCCGGGGTAGCTTGTTCCAGTTGTGCGCAGTTCGGAGACAGTCTTCTGCAGATTTACAGTTTTTGTGCGATCGTGGAGTATAGCTTAAGTTCGCCTCTACTGAGGGGACAGCTTGCTCGTGTCCGCGCTCGTCCACTTTTCCTGAATTGTTCATGAGGCACAGCCCGCCGATGCTCGTTTGTCTGAGATTCTGAGCATGTTCGGCTGGGTAAAGATTCAGAGTTCTGATTTGTGACCAAGGTGTGCTACGTTCCGGACTCGTTGGTGTGTACCTGATACTGATAGGTAGAGACGCAAGGTCCCAGAGCAGGCACATCGGTCAGCTTTCTGTGTCCATCCAATTGCCGCCAAGATGTAACGTGACTTGAGAGTTAGTTATGGTGGGCAGGGATGAAGAGTGAAGTTTCAGATTTCGTTTCGAGGTGTCTGACTTGTTGTGTGCTTGGTTGAGCAGTTGAGACCGGCTGGAGAGTTGCAACCTTTAACCGTTCCAGAGAGGGAATGGGAGCATATCTCCATGAATTTCATTGTGGTGTCTACCCAGGTCTAGACTGGGTGTGACTCCATTTGGGTGTTTGTTGTCTGGTTATACTCAGTTTGCTCTGTTGTTCTTCTTTAAGTTGTACGTTTGCACAGAGTTCCTTCATGCGTTGTATCCATTAGGGGGCACCCCGTTCGCTAGCCATCTTTGGCAGAAGCTTCAGGAAGCCTTGGGTACTGGTCTAGCTCCGCTTTTCTCATCTGTAGGACGATGGTTAGACAGAGCGGACTATACAGACTCTGGAGGATATGCTTGTGCGTACGTACTAAGTGTTTGTTGGTTGTGGGATCGTCACTTGTCATTGATGGGGTTCTCCTTCGATAGCGGTTATCAAGAGACATTCCAATTGGCAACCTTTCTGGCCTTGTGTGGTAGGTTGTGTCGATCGCCAGTTTGTTTTACTAACTCTGCGAGTTTAGGATTTTTGGACCCCAGCTAGTCCAGAGATGTTAGAGAATATCCAGTTGGTTCAGGTCAGGATGAGAGTAGCCCAGTGTAGACAGAAGTCTTATGTCGACCGTGGTGGTCACAGACTTGAGTTCGCAGTGGGAGATCATGTATTCCTACGGATTTTTTTTCCGGTGAAATGGCGTCTTGAGTTTTGGGAAGCTTAGTCCCAAAATTTTAGGTCCTTTTGAGATCCTTGAAGCGAGTTAGTCCCGTTGCCTAAATTTGGCACTTCCGCCCAGATTTTTGAGTATTCACCCCGTATTCCTTGTGTCGATACTTCGCAATTACCTTCATGACCCTTTTCACATGATTCAGCATCAGACCATTTAGCTTGGACGCGATCTTTCATTCACCAGCAGCCGATGGTTATAGTGGATCGACAGGTGGAGAAACTTCGGTCAACTGTCTTGGCATCTGTGGAGGGTTTTCTTGGACATAGCCGTATAGTGAGGTGATCACTTGGGAGGCTGCGAGGGAGATTTGGGAGTTTTGTACTCGTCTCTTTGAAGGTACGCTTAGTGAGAATTTTAAATTCGGGGACCGAATTTCTTTAAGGGGGGAAGATTGTAACGTTTTAGAAATCGTTTTGCGAATTTTCCGTTTTTAGGGTAAAATTGTCGGTGTTTTCCCTTTTAACCCGATTGTGATCGAACTTCAATATAGACTTGCCGGCAGCTAGTTTAGGTAAAATAAAGCTAGTACGCGAGCTTTGGGGGTCTATGGGAAGTTTTGGTTCACATAGAATTTTTCCCTAGTAAAATATTATTTTAATACTTTATTTGTGCACTTTATTAGTGGTAATTACTTTTTGGTTTGGGTTAATTACTACTAATGTGGTTTTATGCTAAGTTAATCACAAGATTATGTTTTTAACCTTCTCACCAAAAATATCTAGATATTTGTGGTTTTATTGAATTTTTAAAGAAAAGAAAAGAAAAGAAAAGAAAATGCGGCATTTGCATTTATTAGCATTAATTAGTGTTTTTAGCTAGAAAATTCCACACACTTCACCAAAATTCCCCCCATTCTTCCCTTGGCTGGCCCTTCCCTTCCCCTTACCGCCCTTCATCATTTCCACCGCTTTTCAACTCATTTTGCTTCAAAAAAATCATGAAAAATTCAAATTAATTCTTACAAATTCAAATATAATCCAAAATCTTCATTCTTGTGAGGATTTTGGAGGCAAAAGTGTGGATTGTTCTTGTTTCAAGTTGTGTTCTTGGAAGGTATAAAACCTTAACCCTAATCTCTTTTGTTGCTTAATACCTTTAATTAGCTTAATTAGATGTTTAATTTAAGCTTTTCAATTAATATTTAGAAATTCAAGATATCATTTTGTTAATCAAATTAAGGTTTTGATTAGTGAAATGGTTAGTTAATATATTAAGCTTGAAGAAAGTTAAATCAAGTTGCTAATTTGTTAAATGATATTTTCCTAATCGGCTAATTAAGCTAATTAACAAACTAAACTTTTGCTAATCCTAATTAGTGAAATCTAAAATTTTAGTAAAGATATAAGTGGTTTAACTTGCTATTTGAAGATGTTTGTAAGTTCTAGTTTTGGTAAAACTTGTAGTTTTGTGCTAAAATGATATATACTGCTTACTAGATTTACGGATATTTTAGGCGTGAGTTTCTTTTGACGTTGCGACGTTATGTATATTGATTCCACACTATATCTTGTGTTGTGAATGTGCAATTGGTACGATCAGGGTCTAGACTTGGTAGTTATGTCGCTTTGCGTTCCTAACTAGGGTCGTGCCGATGTCGTTCGTGTCTTTATGTAGCTTTTGCTCTTGAGTTTGTTTCGTAGTGTCGCTACACGCGTTAGCCACTAAACGGACACTCGAGGGTATGTTTGGAGTTGGTGCGTCGATCAAACGTAGTTATACGTATTTTTGGTCGATTGCTTATATACACTTTCTTTATTGTTATATGTGTTCAGGATCGCAGGCGGGGACTTCGGACGCTGCGAAGAGGGGAAAGCGAGTAGTAGGTTTTACTTAGCCAGGAGCGTTGGTGAGTAGATTTAACATCTACAGGGGGATCGCCCGCATGGCATTATGCGTCTGGGCTAGATCAAATGATATGACCTTTAGTGTTTAGTATATGGACTCGTTTGTGTATGTGTATTTCGTTGCATATCTCATTTACCTATTGTATTTGGACATAGTATTAATGAGACACGCCACTTTTATTGACGGTTCATGTTGCACGAGCACTGATTATATGCCACTCACACCGTCAATAATTGCCATGACACGCACAACACCTATACATATGTGATATTGGATTGCTTAGGGACATTGAGACATGATCCTTATTTTCATTGTGCATATGACATATAGCATACCTGTATACCTACATGCATACACATATGCCCTAACATGCTTACATGCTTGTTACCCATATACTTATAGGGTAGTGTACCATTAGTGATAGATATATACACACATGAGACATAGCTACATGTACATCTGGCATACATACATACATATACCTGGAGGGTATTATGGATAGGTATAGAGACATACCTTGCTACATATACTTTTACATCATACATACTTACATATGAACACACATATCTTGCTATACCGACATGGTTACACATACCTTGTTATAGCTACATGTACATCTGGCATACATACATACATATACCTGGAGGGTATTATGGATAGGTATAGAGACATACCTTGCTACATATACTTTTACATCATACATACTTACATATGGACACACATATCTTGCTATACCGACATGGTTACGCATACCTTGTTATATCTACATGTACATCTGGCATACATACATACATATACCTGGAGGGTATTATGGATAGGTATAGAGACATACCTTGCTACAGATACTTTTACATCATACATACTTACATATGGACACACATATTTTGCTATACCGACATGGTTACGCATACTTTATTATAGCTACGTGTTCACCTGTATATGATGTTGCATCTGATTTCGGAGAAATCAGGAACCGCATGATATATTTAATAACTTGTTGCAGTTAAATAGCGGTTTTCCTTTATATGCTCATATTACTGTTTCATGCTGCATATGTTACATTCTTGGACTTCATATGATGTTCTCTGATATTTTTACTCTTAAGTATATATAACAGTGGAATGGGACGCTGTTATATATGCCTATATACATATATTAGTGGAATGAGACGCTAATATATGTGTATTGATTCATGCATTTATACTTATTCATTACTTGATGTTTTCTGGATTTGAGGACTGTGGTTGTTTCATGAAATTATGCAAGTATTCTTATTCTTACTTGATATTTGGATGCATCCACTCTGAGATTTGTTTTAATACCGATACGGGATCGAGAGTGTCGGTGTTTGGCACTTAAGATTCGAAGGACATATAATACCGATACGGGATCGAGAGTGTCGGTGTTTGGCACTTAAGATTCGAAGGACATATAATACCGATACGGGATCGAGAGTGTCGGTGTTTGGCACTTAAGATTCGAAGGACGTATAAATATGTTTTCGATCATAAGTGTCGGTGTTTGGCACTTAGGATTCGCTGTTTTGGATCATTCAGGATTCGCTGAGACTTTCAGGATATATGAAATTTACTTGATATTGGACACTTAGGATATACGAGATTTACTTGATAATTGGATACAGGATATATATGAGATTTACTTGATATTGTACATTCAGGATATGTGAGATTGACTTGGTATTGTACATTCAGGATATATGAGATTTACTTGATATTGTACATTCATGATTTATGAGACTTACATGATATGAGAGCCAATTTTGGGGCGGATTTGAGGAAATTAGGATTTAGATTGTCTTGATGGACTGTGGTCCTGCCACGATGTCAGGATTCCGTGGAAATGACATGTTTCATCCTATACTTCGCATTTATTTTATATGCAATGCTTCATGTATTAGTTGTACCTGCTAGAGTACCTTTCATGACTGTTGCATATATACATTGTCATATCATTGCTTCATATATTAGTAGTACCTGATAGAGTACCTTACATGACTGTTGCTTACATATTGTCATATTATTGCTTCATGTATTAGTAGTACCTGCTAGAGTAATTTTCATGACTATTGCACATACATACTGCCGTCTTATTGCTATCAGCTTGCATGTTTTAGATTCGCGCTGTACGTGCATACTTGCGATTATCTGCATATGTTATTTACTATTCACGAGTTGGCAACTCACCCCCGTTGTGCCACACTGTTTGCAGATGTTTTCCCCAGGGCAGTCGCGGCAGGCTTTCCATCTTTCGTGTCATCTTTTGCTGCAGATACCGCTTCGGCTGACTGTGCACGGTTTTGCTATGGGTGGGTTTTTGCAGCTATCTATTGTTGTTATTGTAATCTTGTACCTTGTACTCTCCATATACCATTATCATGTATTGACTTAGAGACTTGACGTGAGGACGATATTGTATATTTTGGTGACTTGGATGTCTTTTATGCAGCTTTAATTTATATCGTCTTTTTCTTCGCTACGGCATCGTATATTTGCTTGTGTTGGTTGTTTTCCGCCGTTTGGCGTGGATTTGCTCCCGTTGGGGATGCTTTACTTTTATCTTTGTATGTACCCAATTTTGGGGCTAGTTTTTACAAGGGAGGTGCTTCCAAAATTTTTAAGAAAGTAAATTGGACTTAAAGAATTTATACTTGAGATTTTTTCAAAAGTTTAAACAACGTTTCTTATCTTTTACTGCTTTTTGATGGTTTAGATTTCTGGGTTTTTGGCCTTCTTAAATTGCGTTACGCCTATAGACGTTGCGTATTTTAAAGGCCGTCACGTGCCAATTTCGGGTCGTGACAGTCTTGGCCAGTGAAACACCACTAGGGGTTAAGTAAACACCCACTACAGATTACAAGTCCACAAAATCACCTAAACCCTTTCTTGGGATTTCCAAGTTCACAAATCCACACTTAATCAAATTCTAAACTAAATTAGAATACACTAAACACAATAAGTTAGCTAGGGTCCAGAATTATACCTCATTTGGCAACTCAAGAATTTTCTTGAGTTGCTCAAAGTCTTCAAAATCCAATTTTGAAAGGTCCAAAGTGTTGAGAATGAGGTGGTGATCATTTTTAATGAAGTGAGTATAGGGTTTTGATGAAGGTTTTGAGATGATACTTGGAGGTGGAGGTGGAGGGAACATGAGGATGAGGAAGATGAAGGAAACAAATGGGGGAGGAAAATGATGGCTGCCCTATCTTTCTCTTTTTTATTCTCACCCTCTCACAACTCATGTTTCACTCTCTCTCATTCCAATAATTGTCTCCTTTTCTTTTCTCTTTTTCCTTTAAAACCAAATATCAATAAAACAACACAAATGAAATAACATGCAACAAAATGCAACATGATATGGTGCATTTGTAGGGTTCCTAGGAACTCTAGTGAGGTCTCACAAGGCATCAACCATGCCAATTTCTAATTCAACGGGTGCCGAGAAACCCTAATACGGATCGTTGGCTAGAAGTTTAGGCGAAAAAGAAACTAGTTAACAAGTTAACTAAATGGTAAACGGAAATACAACCTTTGTAGATCCGGTTCTCCACCTCCATGGCTCCGCGATGAAGTCTCCTCGCTGTACAAATCGGATCTTGGGCTCTAGCGTCGGCTTCATCGGAGAAAAAGCGGGCTAGGTCATCGACGACGATGCCGAAGATGATCTACGTCGAGGCATCGCTAGATCAAGCTCCAACTTCACCAAGTCATGAAAACTTGTGAAAGAAACACCCTATACTACTTGGCAAGAGGTAGAGGATGAAGAAATAGGAAGTGGGTTCACTTTAGAATTGGATTTCTCACTCATTTCATCAAGTCACCATTGATGAAGTCTAGGTTTTCTTCTTGAAGAAGAAGAAGAAGAAGATGATAATGTTATGATAAGCATAATAAAAAATAGAAAAAGAAAATGAATTCTTATCATAATTTTAACTATGGTAAAGTGTAGAGAATTAACTTGAGTTAGGTTGAATGGTTAGGGTTAGAGAAGAAGACAAGAATGGTTGCTTTGGTCAAAGTTGCATGAAGCTTGAAGAAGCTTCTAAGAAAGCAACCATTTGTTTTCTTTTCTCATTCTTTTCATCCAAAAATAAATAGATAAATGAATGAATAAATAAATAAAACCCTAACCATTTACTTAACCAAGGTTTAATTCTTTACACAAACCCTAGAAATCTTGCATCATCAAACATGATACAATCAAGTGCACAAAAATATATCACATATACGATGTGCACATGCGAGTGAGAAAATCCATCTTAAATGAACCGATACTAGTTAATGCAAAGTAATATATCAAATATATCATTATGCATTAAATCATTAAATCAACGCTTGATTTAATGATCCGGTCATATCGTATATAACCGACTAATATCAACAGTAACAACTTATCGAATCAACACTTGATCCGATAACCCGGCTATATTGCATATAACCGATCAATGTCACAGATCGCGAGAATTGAATACAGTATCACATACTGGTATCATTCTCGGTCCCGCACATATCTCATATGCGCTCCTATTTCGTTTCGCTTGAGCCAGGAAACCTCTGTGTAGGACTCTAAAGACTCGTCAATACGCCGGCAGCAGGTGATGATCATATCAAACACCCACAAGCCGCAAGCGGTCTGCTAAACGTAACGGCCACCCGGGTATTGAGAGATGAGAAGATCGACGAGCAAGCCCGCTCACACTCCTGTGAATCCAACCAGAAACACTTACCGTACAGTCCGGTCTGATCGTCTGATATGTCGCATATCTCGCCTAGGGGTGGTAAACGTCAGACCCCAATAGCTCGATAAGTCGTGTCGATATGAGGTCTATAACAGTTCGAGAAACTACTGGTAACACTTACCAGTAAATCTCAGCAACCCTGGCCAGGGATTTCCGGTTATAGCCAATCGAACACAGCGCAACATCAACTCCCTATACCGGGTGAGACGAATCCCCTCCTATCGCTCATTGCCTCCATGTGATTCGGGACTGTACCCAAAAACCACCGTTTTGCACGCCCTCTTGGACGTGGTAAGATGGAAATCAAAGCACAGTGGGAACCACACAAGACTCTATGACGATCTCGGGTCAACAGACTACTCTGTACCAGTGTCACCAGAGAACTGCCATCTGACGTAAGGTATAATACCATCTGGGAGTTCTTGGTGTAAGTCGATGTAGTACACCCCAGTACTTATGGGGAGGCGGAATTTTCAAAAACGATCAAGTTTAAAGAACGAACATCGACTAACCGCTTAAATCGAAGCTAAACAAATAATAACCGAACACATAGCTATACTAAACTATAGTGTTAAGGGATTATACCTAATGAAAACGGTCCTTCGTCTTTGTGTCCTCCTTTGTTCTCCTCGACCTTCTCTAGGTAGTAGACGATCCACCCGAGAGCAAGACACCAAGCTACACCTCTAACTTGAGGTAACTAATCAACTTTGAATGCTAATCAAAGATGAAAGGATGATATAGAGTGAAGGTAATGGATGCTTAAGTCTAACTAAACCTTTGATCTCAACACATGAGGATTAAGGATTAGTATCTTGAAGATGAGAGCTTGAGGAGAGAGAATATGAGATAAGATAATGAGAAGAGAGAGAGTGTATCATAATATATTATGAAGCATTTTCAATAATGAGAAAAGAATAAAGAGTGATGATAAATCATGCTTCATAAAATATCTAGTGGTGATTCATTAGCATGAGTCATTAAGCAATAAATGTGCATTAATGAAATGAATGAATCACCACCATGACTCACAATCTCATCCAAAGTAACCTCCTTAGTCACATCTTCTAGAAGCTTCTCGTACAATTACGAGAACGCCCCTCCAATCCGCAAAAATACGGAAAAACTTTAGACTGTAAAAATCCAATAACCGGATACCAGTAACTGGCTTAAACCAAAGCCGACTGGTAAAAACTGTCCGAAAGTCGTACGTGCGTAAACGCACGTATGCGTCCGAACACTTTGTCGCAAAACCATGCAACCTCTATATCGTTTCGCCTGGAGTAGGAAACTCTCTGTGTGGGACTCTAGAGACTCGACTACTACGCTGGCAGTGGGTTTAACCACAGACCGCAAGCGGCACTAGCTGTACGTAACGGTCCCCAGGTAGTTGTCGATAAGAAGGCCGATGAGAAAACCGATCCGAACTCCTACTGAGTCTGATGTGACAATCTCCATACAGTCCGGTCCATTCGTCCAAGACTATCGCATATCGGGCCTAGGGGGGCGGCAAGCGTCAGTCCCCTAATAGCGGTATAAGTCGTGTCAGAGGGAAGCCCATTACACCCTGAGAAACTACTGGAACCTACCAGCAAATCTCGCTTGCCCTGGCCAGGGACTTTGCGTAATGGCTCTCTGACACAGCACGATATCTACTCCCAATACCGGGAGGGACGAATCCTGTCTAACCGCCACTGCCTCCAAGTGCTCGGGACTGCACCCAACTGCTACCTGTTTGCACGACTCCTTTGAGCCGTGGTAGGGTAGCAATCTAAGAACAGTGGGACACACTCGAGGCGAAGTAGCAGTGTCAAGTCTGCGGACTACGCTGTACTCATGTCACCTGGGAACTGTTTACTGACGACTGGTATCAAACCAACCTACAGTTCCCTGTGAGTCCTGTCCGGTGTACCCGTAACCTAACGAGCACCTGTATACTATCTCCAGTACGACGTACTGACGGCTGTGGGACAGACCATCTCCCCAACCTAGATGAGAAGCGTACACACCAGTCTACTCCGGAGTATCGATGCTCTGTCTCGATAATCCAGCGACCAAGGACCTGAATAAGGATGTGCTTGTAGACTACCCAGCCCCCACTAGTGTGACTGCCATCACAACGCTGGTAGACAAGCAAGATCCTAAGAGCTCTATCAATACGTACACTCACATATTAAGATAGAAAAACCAAGTAGCATACTACCATGTTTAGCAAGACTGTTATATGCATGTGAATATCCCAAGCTTCCATTAAGTAATATACAAGCTAGTATGATACAGTAATGGCCTTCTAGGGCATAAACACTAACAATCTCCCACTTGCACTAGGGCCATGTACTGGCATATCGTAGACCAATGATCTCGAGTAGCCTCTCGAACTGAATCTGAGGAAGGGCCTTCGTGAATGGATCAGCAATGTTCTCTTCTGAAGCCACTCTCCGAACCTCGATCTCCTGACGATCAATGATCTCCCTGATCAGGTGATACCGCCTCAAGATGTGTCTGGACTTCTGATGGGACCTTGGTTCCTTCGCTAAAGCTATAGCTCCGTTGTTGTCGCAATACAGAGGTATTGGATCAACTATGGTAGGAACAACCTGAAGTTCTGTTAGGAACTTCTTCATCCAGACTGCTTCTTTTGCGGCATCGCAAGCAGCTATATACTCCGCTTCCATCGTCGAGTCAGCAACGGTGTCCTGCTTGGAGCTCCTCCAGCACACCGCCCCTCCATTGAGGGTAAAGACATAACCCGACATGGACTTGGAATCGTCCTTATCACTCTGGAAGCCGGAATCAGCAAAGGCCTCCAACCTGAGGTCTTTTCCGCCGTAAACCAAGAACATCTCCTTAGTCCTCCTCAGGTACTTGAGAATGTTCTTTACCGCTATCCAATGTTTCTCCCCTGGGTCTGACTGATACCGGCTTACCACGCTCAGTGCGTAAGCTACATCTGGTCTGGTACACAACATCGCATACATTATAGAGCCTACCGCAGAAGCGTAGGGTATAATAGACATGCGTTCCCTTTCCAAATCAGTCTTGGGAGACATCTCTTTGGAGAGGGTGATTCCGTGACAAGCCGGTAGATTACCGCGCTTAGAATCTTCCATACTGAATCTTTTCAGTACAGTGTCGATATACCTGGACTGCGAAAGTCCCAACATCCTCTTGGATCTATCACGATAGATCCAGATCCCCAGAATGTAAGAGGCATCACCCAGGTCTTTCATGGAGAACCTGTGTGACAAGAATCCTTTGACAGATTGTAGCATAGGAATGTCATTTCCTATCAATAGAATGTCATCCACGTACAAGACGAGGAATACGACACTTCTGGCCACAACTTTACTATATATGCACGGTTCATCTGGATTTTTGATAAAGTCATATTCTTTGACTGTCTCATCAAAACAGATGTTCCAACTCCGCGATGCCTGCTTTAGTCCATAAATGGACTTAAGCAGCTTGCATACTTTCCCGCTGCTCCCACTCTGATTGAAACCCTCTGGCTGATCCATATAGACGCTCTCTTCTAAATTTCCATTCAGAAAAGCCGTCTTTACGTCCATCTGCCAGATTTCATAATCATGGAAGGCAGCAATAGCAAGAAGGACCCGAATGGATTTGAGCATAGCCACTGGAGAAAAAGTTTCGTCATAGTCCAAACCAGGTCTTTGACGAAAACCCTTTGCAACAAGTCTAGCCTTATAGGTTTCCACCTGTCCATCTACACCAATCTTTTTCTTGAAGATCCATTTGCATCCTATGGGTTTTACCCCATCTGGAGCAAAGTCCAAAGTCCATACTTTGTTGGTGTACATGGACTCCATTTCGGTCCGCATTGCATCTAGCCATCGTACCGAGTCGCCGCTCTGGATGGCCTGCTGGAAGTCAGTAGGTTCATCATCATCTATGATGCAATCCTCTCTATCCCCTTCTATGAGAAAACCGTAGTATCTCTCAGGCGGATGAGACGGCCTACTACTCCTGCGGAGGGGTGCGGGAATGTTCTGTTCTTCTTGAACCTCTGGTTCTACCAAACTTTCAGTAGCAGCTTGTGGTTCTGGAATTTCTTCCAGTTCTATTTCGCTCCCACTCTTCTGATTTTCTAAAAATTCAGTTTCTAAGAAGGTGGCATGACGAGAAACAAATACCTTTTGTTCCTCTGCATAATAGAAATAATATCCCTTGGAGTTCTTTGGATATCCCACAAGCTTACACTGTACTGAACGTGCCTCGAGCTTGTCCACATGCTGCTTTTTTACAAAAGCTGGACACCCCCATGTCTTAAAATGTTTTAGACAGGGTTTCTTCCCACTCCACATCTGATATGGTATGGTAGGCACAGTCTTGGTTGGAACTTGGTTCAAAAGATATGCCGCTGATTCTAGCGCATAACCCCAGAAAGATCGCGGTAACTCAGCATTACTTATCATGGATCGTACCATATCCAATAGGGTTCGATTCCGTCTCTCCGATACACCGTTGTGCTGTGGAGTGTATGGAGGAGTAAGCTGAGAGAGAATTCCTTTCTCTTTTAGGTAACCTAGGAACTCGGCACTTAAGTACTCTCCACCTCGATCAGATCTTAGTGTCTTAATACTTTTGCCTGTTTGGTTTTCCGCTTCACTCTTGAATTCCAGGAATTTCTCAAAGGCCTCTGATTTATGCTTCATTAAGAAAACATATCCATACCTAGAGAAATCATCTGTAGAAGTAATGAAGTAGGAATAACCACCTCTCGCATGTGTAGACATTGGACCGCATACATCGCTGTGTATGAGTCCTAAGAGCTCGCTCGCTCTTACTCCTTGTCCAGTGAATGGAGTCTTTGTCATCTTTCCTTTGAGACAAGATTGACAAGTGTCATAAGATTGATATTCGAACGAGTCCAAATATCCTTCTCTATGCAACTTAGTCAACCTTCTCTCATTGATGTGACCCAGTCTACAATGCCATAAGAAAGCTTTATTTAAATCTGGAGACTTTCTTTTTAGTGTGTTCTGGACATTGAAAATTTGGAGTTGGTTTAAAACATATATGCCTTTATTTAATGTACCGGACCCAATCAAACCATGATTAAGGTGGATGTTGACAACATCTCTTACAAACGTGAAATCATAACCTTTATTTGATAACAAGGAAACTGATATGATATTACACGTTAAGCTGGGTACAAAATAACAGTTATGTAAAACCAAAATGTGTCCACTCGTCAATCCTAGGTGATAATCCCCGACGGACGCAGCTCCCACGCTAGCTCCGTTAGCAACCCTGAGGATCATATCACCTTCCTTCAGCACTCTACGGTTTCTCAGTGCCTGCAATGAATTGCAAATATGAGATCCTGATCCGGTATCCAATACCCAGGAAGTAGAGTTGATCAACAGACAATTCTCAATTACAAATACACCTGAAGTCGAAGCCACAGCTTGCTTCGGTTCCTGGTTCTTGGCGTTCCACGCCTTGCAATCCTTCTTCCAGTGCCCTTTCCTGTGACAATGGAAGCACTCATCCTGGCCAACTATCGGTACTGCTTTCTTTTTCTTTCCCTTCCCTCCCACCTTACTAACACCTCCTCTAGGTCTGGGTGCGGCCTTCTTCTTCCTTCCTTTGGCCCTAGCCTTGGACCCGGAAGAAGATGAACCGCCAACAAACATAGCGGGTGTTTCCCTTGCCTTCTGCAAGGTGCCCTCCGCACTCCTTAACATGTTCAGGAGTTCCGCAAGTTCAACTTCTTTTCCTTGAAGATTGAAGTTGAGGATAAACTGGGCGTAGGTGGGAGGAATGGACTGGAGAACAAGGTCTGTATAGAGCTCATTATCCAAAGTCGTCCCAAGGTCTGCGAGCTCTTCTATGTAGCCAATCATCTGTAGGACATGTTAACCTACCGATGACCCGACAGCCAACCTCGCTCGAAACAATTTCTTAGAGGTCTCGTATCTTGCTATACGAGATTGCTCTCCATAAAGTTCCTTTGTATGGAGAAATATGCCATCTAAGGACATATCCTTGTGCCTCCTCTGATGTTCATTGTTCATCGAGGCAAGCACGATGCACTTGGCTCTCGCGCAATCTAATTCCCAGGTTTTGCGGATTTCCTTATCCGCATTGCTGGATTTCGGACCAGGGACAGCAGGTGCCGTAGCGGTGAGGACGTACCCCAGTTTGTTATAGGTCAAAGCCATTTTGACATTCCGCAGCCAATCTTTATAGTTTGGCCCCGTCAGTATATTTTTCTCTAAAAGTAACTTAAGTCCAGTCATTTTCAGGGTCGCTGCAATTAGGAGAGAGAGAAGAAAACTCTTTAGCATGATGCTCTTGCAAGTTTAGAGTGGTTTTTAGTTTATCTAAACTGGATGGCTCCCACTGTTTTTCGAATCCTTCCTCAAACCATAAAAGAAGAATTAGCCAAGACTATTCTCACCGTACAATACTTGCTTAACCGTTCAGCCACGCCGGTGTCGATACTTCGAGGGTGGTTTTCCAACGCTTTCGCGAAGTTCCTTAATTAAATAACCTCTTTTCTCTGGGGGTGTAACCCCGCTGACACTTTTCTGGACACCTACTAGGTTTATAGCATTGATCGTTAAGTGACGAATATCCTGATAAGTAGCATATACTCACAGTAGGATCGGGATCCAAATATCATCGTCTGATAATGCTGTAGGAATGCTACCAACATTCATCAAACTCTAAATGGTATGCATCTCTTTGCAAATTTCAGTTTCTTTAGAATTCCCGATATGGATTTTTGCCCCATGCTCTTATGATCTTGACTAAGGGCCAACAAATCATAAGTCACATGTCAAGTTCTGCCCATCATTATCCTGTTGATTTGAACCCATCCGTATACTCTTGACTAAGGGCCAACAAAGTAATACGACTGTCCCAAACCAACTCATCTATCTATGCAACAAATGAATACCCCAGCAGCTACCAATCACTATGTCTTGACTAAGGGCCAAACAAACATAGCTTGAATACTACTGACCATTCATAAGAAATGACAGAGGGCTACGACTGGTTTTGGCGAAACCGTGAACGTAGTGAACTTGATATAACCGAAGGATCCTGATAGCTTTTTAAAAGGAGTGGTTAAATCTCCGCATTTAAAAAATATCTGTTTTAAAAATAACCGAGTGGTTTCTTTTAAATTGGTCCAACGATTGAAACTTTGGTTTATTTTTCTTTGCATTATAGATAATGCGTCCCATCATTAACCTATCATTGCAGAAAACAACGAAAATACAACGTCCTCTTATGCCATCCGCATTCGCCACGGGGTCCCGTCATCACCCGTTAGGTTACTTAACTAACGACAGAGCGGGGGCTGGGCTAGCGCGGGTGTAAAACATAAGTGGCGTCTAAATAGCTATCATAAATATAGATATTTTACATTCGTCTGACGCAATGATATTCATTCCAGAACACAGATAAACAATATTGGATTTGCAAGCAATCTGTATTTCTTTTGAGCCTGCAAGAAAAGACAGATTACACAGTTGTGATGAATAGCCGTTACCCCACCCTCGACCCCTACGGGTACGGCAAACTACCCGCCCGGCAGTTTGTGTACCCCACCTTGGGTCAGTCCTAGGAGCAAAAACAGTAAAATGAAATAATACAACGGTGGCTACGACCGCAACCTGGAAGTGCCCCGCAAAAATAATATTACAACAAATTACATTTACAACAAATGAATTAAACAATAACCCATTGCAAACCCCGGCTATACACCACAACAGTCCAATACAGTTTATATGCACAAACAGATATAACCATTTCAGAAATGTGCAACCCCCTGCCAACCGACATACTAGCAGTTGGGGAAGGTTTACGAACACATTAAACAATCACAGATATAATCCAATATGCAAATACTGTAAAATTTCGATCGACTAAACAACATCAATATTGCTCTAAAATCTGCTCTGTTAAACAGTAACCTGAGCAAATATTAAATATTCCAGAAAACCCCAAATATCACAGGGGACCCATACAAGAAAGATGAGTCCATGACTCGGCTAAAGGGCCGCGGAAGGGCGGCGGATCCCACCGATCCGCCGCGCTTCCGCGGCCGAGTTGCCGATTCATGGGCTCGAATTTCTTGGGTGTTCTCCTGGACTCCTTTCTAGCTTTCTGAACACACCTGAAAAATTTTTGGACTTCATTTTAAGTTCGACAGAAACTGAACAGATTTAGGGTTTTCCGGCTTCGTTTTTCCGTTCGAAATTCGTACAAATTTGCAATTAAGTTATTTATTGTTTAGCGAGGCTCTGATACCACTGTAAGTCGATGTAGTACACCCCAGTACTTATGGGGAGGCGGAATTTTCAAAAACGATCAAGTTTAAAGAACGAACATCGACTAACCGCTTGAATCGAAGCTAAACAAATAATAACCGAACACATAGCTATACTAAACTATAGTGTTAAGGGATTATACCTAATGAAAACGGTCCTTCCTCTTTGTGTCCTCCTTTGTTCTCCTCGACCTTCTCTAGGTAGTAGACGATCCACCCGAGAGCAAGACACCAAGCTACACCTCTAACTTGAGGTAACTAATCAACTTTGAATGCTAATCAAAGATGAAAGGATGATATAGAGTGAAGGTAATGGATGCTTAAGTCTAACTAAACCTTTGATCTCAACACATGAGGATTAAGGATTAGTATCTTGAAGATGAGAGCTTGAGGAGAGAGAATATGAGATAAGATAATGAGAAGAGAGAGAGTGTATCATAATATATTATGAAGCATTTTCAATAATGAGAAAAGAATAAAGAGTGATAATAAATCATGCTTCATAAAATATCTAGTGGTGATTCATTAGCATGAGTCATTAAGCAATAAATGTGCATTAATGAAATGAATGAATCACCACCATGACTCACAATCTCATCCAAAGTAACCTCCTTAGTCACATCTTCTAGAAGCTTCTCGTACAATTACGAGAACGCCCCTCCAATCCGTAAAAATACGGAAAAACTTTAGACTGTAAAAATCCAATAACCGGATACCAGTAACTGGCTTAAACCAAAGCCGACTGGTAAAAACTGTCCGAAAGTCGTACGTGCGTAAACGCACGTATGCGTCCGAACACTTTGTCGCAAAACCATGCAACCTCTATATCGTTTCGCCTGGAGTAGGAAACTCTCTGTGTGGGACTCTAGAGACTCGACTACTACGCTGGCAGTGGGTTTAACCACAGACCGCAAGCGGCACTAGCTGTACGTAACGGTCCCCAGGTAGTTGTCGATAAGAAGGCCGGTGAGAAAACCCATCCGAACTCCTACTGAGTCTGATGTGACAATCTCCATACAGTCCGGTCCGTTCGTCCAAGACTATCGCATATCGGGCCTAGGGGGGCGGCAAGCGTCAGTCCCCTAATAGCGGTATAAGTCGTGTCAGAGGGAAGCCCATTACACCCTGAGAAACTACTGGAACCTACCAGCAAATCTCGCTTGCCCTGGCCAGGGACTTTGCGTAATGTCTCTCTGACACAGCACGATATCTACTCCCAATACCGGGAGGGACGAATCCTGTCTAACCGTCACTGCCTCCAAGTGCTCGGGACTGCACCCAACTGCTACCTGTTTGCACGACTCCTTTGAGCCGTGGTAGGGTAGCAATCTAAGAACAGTGGGACACACTCGAGGCGAAGTAGCAGTGTCAAGTCTGCGGACTACGCTGTACTCATGTCACCTGGGAACTGTTTACTGACGACTGGTATCAAACCAACCTACAGTTCCCTGTGAGTCCTGTCCGGTGTACCCGTAACCTAACGAGCACCTGTATACTATCTCCAGTACGACGTACTGACGGCTGTGGGACAGACCATCTCCCCAACTGGGATGAGAAGCGTACACACCAGTCTACTCCGGAGTATCGATGCTCTGTCTCGATAATCCAGCGACCAGGGACCTGAATAAGGATGTGCTTGTAGACTACCCAGCCCCCACTAGTGTGACTGCCATCACAACGCTGGTAGACAAGCAAGATCCTAAGAGCTCTATCAATACGTACACTCACATATTAAGATAGAAAAACCAAGTAGCATACTACCATGTTTAGCAAGACTGTTATATGCATGTGAATATCCCAAGCTTCCATTAAGTAATATACAAGCTAGTATGATACAGTAATGGCCTTCTAGGGCATAAACACTAACACTTGGCGAGTCCGTCCAGTGTACCCAGTCTCTACTGAGCACCCGTATATCATCTCCGATGTCAAACACCAATGGATATGGGATCATCCATCGCCCATCTGTATGGGTCGAGAAGGTACACGCTAGTCTACTCTGGTATATCGATGCCCCGTCTCGATACACCCACGACTAGGGACCTTGAAGGATGTACTTATGGACTACCATGTCCCCACTAGTATGATCCGCATCATAGTCCAGATATTCAAGTACACATCCTAAGGGCTTTACCAACATGTAACAGAGAGACTATCAGTATACACGTTAAGGTAAAGATCAACCAGATAGCATACTATCATGTCGAGCAAGAAAGTCCTCCCTATATATGTCCGAGCATCCACTACAATATACATCCAATGTACAGTAATGGCCTCTAGGGCATACATATAACTAACAATTTCCCACTTGCACTAGGGTCATCTGATAGCAGTGGTTGTAGTATCTCATACTCAACCATCCCATAAAAGTCTCTCTCTGGGAATAGGCCTTCGTGAGTGGATCCGCCGTGTTGTCCTCTGAGTCTACTCTCCTAACCTCGATCATCCTGGAGATCAAACATCTCCATGATCAGGTGATACTGCCATAGATTATGTCTGGATCACTGATGGGACGGACGTTCCTTGGCATAAGCCACAACTCCATTGTCACACAATGGGAGGAACATAGTTCATCTCATGAACCAATATACACCCAAACAGCCTCTTTGGTAGCATCTTAAGTAGCGATGTATCCTGCCTTTATCGTCTAGTATGTCACGGTATCTAGCTTGGAACTCTTCCAACATACCGTCCCTCTACTGAGGATTAAGACAATGCCTGTGACTGACATTCAGTCGTCTTTATCACCCTGGAACCCTTCCAGTGATTCTCCCCAGGATCAACTGATACCATCTCACTACAACTAGTGAGTAGCCTAACATCCATTTTGATCTATCTCATAGATCCAAAATCCAGGATTTAGTAGGTATCACTTCGATCCTATGTGGAGAATCATTGTGATAAGCGGAGATTGATCGAGCGTAGCATAAGAAACTCCTTGACTATCAAGAGTATGTCATCCACGTACTCTACGAGGATCGCCACCATACTCCCTACTACCTTTTTGTATATACAAGGTTCATCTACCATTTTGATGATGTCAACTTCTTTGACTAATCCATCAAAACAGATGTTCCAACTCCGCGATGCCTGCTTTATCCTATAAAGCATCTTGCACACGTTTCCGTTGCTCCCACTGTTTATGAGGCCCTCTGGCTGTGTACTTATAGACGCACTTTTCTAAAATATCATTTAGAAAAGCAGTCATGACACCCAACCACCAGATATCGTAGTCATAGTATGTAGCCGTGGCAAGTAGGATCCGGATGGACTTAAGCATAGGCACTGGAAAAGGTTTCATCATTATCCACGCCTGGTCTATGACGAAAACCTTTAACAAGTCTAGCTTTGAAAGTCTCAACTTTTCCATCTACACCAAGTAATATTCTCAAGATATACTTGCTCCTGATGGGGATTTAACCCTTCAGATATAGCAACCAAAGTCCATACTTTGTTGGTGTACATGGATTCCATCTCAGATCACTAAGCATCCAGCCATTCTTACAGAGTCTTACTCCTGATGGCCAGCTCGAAGCTAGTTGGGTCATCATCTCATGATGCAATCCTCACTCCCACTGTCATAGAGAAACAGAAGTATCTCTTAGGTGGGTGAGGAACCCTACTAGATCGGCGGAGAGGCTGAGGTTCGTTGGTATCTACTGAATCCTTTGGTTCTACCAAATTATCTGCTGTAGTTTTTATAGCTGGAACTTTTCCAGTTCTACATAACAGACCTTGTCTCGAGCTTGTCCGGATTTTTCTTTTAGACATAGGCCGGACAACCCCAAATCTTAACTAGCTTAAGACATGGGCTCTTCCCTTTCCATATCACATATGAAGCGGTAGGCAACTGATTTGATTGGAACCCTATTCAATAGGTATGCATCTTCTCAAGTGCATAACATCCTAAAGGAAATAGGTAACTCAGTAGTACTCATCATAGAGCGCACCTTATCATATAGGGTGTGATTGCTCCGCCCCGATATACCATCGTGCTATGGTGTATACGGAGGAGTAATGCTGAGAGAGAATCTCATTCTTCTTTAGAATAGTCCAGGATTTCCGTGCTCAAGTATTCTCCCCCTTGATCACATCAAAGGACATAATACTTATACCCGTATTTTGGTTCTCTACTTCTAACTTATATTCTGTGAATATCTCAAATGGTTCAGACTTGTGTTTCAACAGGAACATATGTCTGAATCTTGAGAGATTATCAGAGAATGTAATGAAGTACAAAGAACCGGTCTTGGCATGTGTAGACAGGGGACCTTACATACATCATCATGTATCATCCCAAGAGTTCACTAACTCTTTCTCTGTTTCCAATAAACAGGGCTATGGTCATCTTATCTCTGTGACATGACTGGCAAGTTTCACAAGATGTAAATTCAAACTGATTTAAATATACATCTAAATGTAACTTCAGCCAGTCGGGTCGCATTGATATGACCTAGTCTATAATGCCTCAATAAGGATTCGTTCATTTCTGAACTCTTCCTCTTGTGTGTGTTCTGTATACTAAGAACTGTAGTTTGATTTAGAACATTAATGCTTTTAGATAACGTGCCTGAACCGATCAACTTTTGATATAGGAAATGTCCAAAACATTATCCAACAATACAAAATTTTATCGTTTCTTTACTAATAAAGAGACAGATTTGATTTTGTATATCAGGTTCGGTATCTAATAAAATTCGTTCAGAATCAATGTATTACAATACAGGGTGACAGTGACCAACAGACTTGGCTGCAACACTTGCCCCGTTTTCTGCCTCATGAAACTTATCACCCGATCTCAGTTTTTCTACCCTTTTGTAGCCCTATGTAACAGATTACATATCTGGGATCCTGATCCGGTATCATATACCCAGGATTCAGAGGATACTGAGAAACAGTTCTGTGTAACGAACAGACCCGAAGATGATGCATCATCATGCACTCTCTTCGTTTGGGCGGCACGGGAAATCTGGTATTCCCCTATATCCTGCTCCGTCTTATAACAATTATAAGTTGGAGCGGGACCAACGTTCCCCTGCTCAGTATAACAAGCGGGTTCGGTCAATATATCCGTATTATTATCTTGATTAAGGCGTGATATGGTCGCTACCAGGAGAGAGAGAGAAGAAAACACTCAGCGTGCGCTCTTACAAGAATAGATTGGTTATTATTTTATCTAATCAGGATGGCTCCCACTGCTTTTTATCAAATCTTCCTTCAAACCCTAAAAGGAAAGACTAGCCGGGATTAATTACACACTACAAGTTCAGCAATCTTTCAGCCAGGCCAGTGTCGGTACTTTGAGGGAGGTCCCCCGTGCTTTCGCACGAACCTAATTAATGTAAACCTCGTTTTCCCAGAGGCGTAACCTCGTTAACACCTTTCTAGACACCTACTTGATCGGCTAATTGTAATGTGTAAAACTCTCCCAGGAGTAACAATTACTCGCAGCGGGTATCGGGATCCAACTATCTCATAGAAGGTATGCAATCTCATTGCAAATTCCAACACTTGAAATTCCCGATAATATTTTGCCCCCAGCACCCTATGACCTTGACGGAGGTCAACAAACCATAGGTTACTAGTCAAGTTCAACCCGTCATTTCTTGATCGAATTAAACCCACCCGCACGACCCTTGACGGAGGTCAACAAGGCCGCACGACTACCCTAATCCAATCTGCATCATATGCATAAGAAGATAAATACTAGTTAGCTACCGCACACTACGTCTTGACGGAGGTCAACAAACGTAGCACGAATACTAAGTAGGACTTATCTGAAATGACGGAGGGCTACGACAGGTTTTTCTGAAAACCTATTGCGTAAAGAACTTGATATTGTTGTAGGATCGAATGAATTTTGAAATGGAGTGTCTTTGAGGTTTTTCTAGTTTTGCTAAAGGAGTCACTCCCGGTGAAGGGATCGTCGGTCCTTTCCTCGTCGAATGAGGTGCGGGATATATCATATATATCACTGTGCAAAGAAAAAACTCTTAAAAGCAATCAAAAGACAAACCGAGGGTTGTAGCATCTGCCAGTTATAGCTAAAGGAGTCACTCCCGGTGAAGGGATCTCGGTCCTTTCCTTATCGAATAAGGTGCAGGATATATCATATATACCGCTGTGCAAAGCAAGAACTGTAGCTACTTGTTTTATTTTTGAAATTCGATTCTACAACATCTTAGGTTTCTTTTATTTCATTAATCATATTAATGAAGTCCCATCATTTAAGTACCTAAACATCACAGATAAATACGACGTACGCTTATGCCATCCGCATTCGCCTCGATGTCCCCTCGTGCACCGTTAGGTTAGGTAACTAACGGCAGAGCAGGGCAGGGCTAGCACGGGTGTAAAACATAAGTAACGTCTATATAATATATCATATATACTATATACTGTATCTATCACAGAACATCACATGATCACATCACAGATATCGCAGCAGAAGAATCATATGAAATATTGGATATACTAGGACGTCCGTGTTTTCAATACGAGCCAGTACAAAACACGGATTCCACGGTCGTGATGAATAGCCAAACCCACACCCCTAGACCCCTACGAGAGCGGAAAGCAACCCTACCAATTCTAGAGTTAGGAGACCCGGACTCGACTCCTCGAGTTGGTCTCCCACTGGACTCCAGAACCCGGTTACTTGTGCCCTCCTCCTTGGGTCTATCCTAGTGCGGAAAAGTAAATAATATACAAACGGTGACATCTTCTGCAACCTGGAAGTGCCCCAATAAAAGAATATTACATACAAGTTTTTACATGAATGAAAAAGAAAAACTCTCATCTCACATAAAAACCCCCCGGCTATTCAAACACGACGATCCAATATAACATATCCAGCAACACATAACATCACATGTCATCAACGTAAGTAAATATGTCCATCCTAATTGTCGTTGACATATAGCAACGAAACCGGCGATATCACATATTACACTTACGGTCACAGAAAAGAAAGTGTAAAACTACAACAGTTGGAATCCGCAATCTCTTTAGACATCGCATGCCTAATCAATGAATTCCTTAGACATCGCATGCCTAACAATTATAAACCCCGCATTTTAGTCTCATTATCGAAAACACTTTTCAATATCAAGTCGGGCAATTCAACAAGATTCCCGACATCCTGATCGAATGCTCGTCGCAAACTTCAGTAGACGGCCGCACCCCCGATGCCGTCGACAAAGTGCACCAAGGCGGAACACCGCTACCGGGAGCACCAGAACGGATGCTTTCGGCGACGGGGTTCTCCTACAATCACTTGGTCGGGGCTAAGGGGTGTAGCTGTCTATTAAGTTTACCGGCGAAAACCCCAAATTCGCAAATCGGGTAGTTTTCGCGAAATATATTATTTTAATATTAAATTCCAAAAATAATATTTTATATTTTCTGAAATGTTACAATAATCCTGGCATTCAAGCAAGAATCCTATGGGCTCTATCAACATGTAATAGTGTTATGTAATACCACATAAAGCATGTACATGATGATAAAGACAAACCAGATAGCATACTATCATTTTGAGTAAGACTGTTCTATCCGTATAGGTCCTCTCTTAATCATCGCAATCGCGTTCCTGCGATTCAATAATTGACTTGAGGGCACTATAGACAACAATCTCTCATTTGTTAGTGTATATGCCCTAGAGGCCATTACTGTATCATACTAGTTTGTATATTACTTAATGTAAGCTTGGGATATTCACCTTGTATAGACAATCTTGCTCAAAATAGTAGTATGCTACTTGGTTTGTTTCTACTTTAATGTGTACATGTGTTTATTTTAGTATATCACCTATACACTTTAGTGGAGCCCTTAGGATCTTTGCTTGATTACCAGCGTTGTGATGGCAGTCAAACTCGTGGGGGTTGGGTAATCCACAAGCACATCCTTATGCAGGTCCCTAGTCGTAGGACTATTGAGACAGGGCATCGATACTCCGGAGTAGACTAGCGTATGCGCTTCTCATCCCAACAGGGGAGACGGTCTGTCCCACAGCCGTCAGTACGTCGTACTTGAGATAGTATGCGGGGGCTCGTTAGGTTACGAGTACACTGGACAGGACTCGTCGGGAACTGTTGGTTGGTACTATACCTATCGTCAGTTATCAGTTCCTTGGTGACATGTGTACAGCTTAGTCTGCTGACTTGACACTGTCACTTCTCCTCGATTGTGTTCCCACTGTACTTAGATTACTACCCTAACACGTCTCAAAGGAGTCGTGCAAACAGGTAGTAGTTGGGTGCAGTCCCGAAGCACTTGGAGGTAGTGACGGTTAGACAGGATTCGTCTCTCCCGGTATTGGGGGTTGATATCGCGCTGTGTCTAGGAGAGCCATTACACAAAGTCCCTGGCCAGGGCAAGCGAGATATACTGGTAGGTTTCCATTGTTATCTCAGGGTGTTCTGGGCTACACTCCGACACGACTTGTACTGCTATTAGGGGACTGACATTTACCGCCCCTAGGCCAGCCATGTGATATTCTCAGATGAACAGACCGGACTGTACGCAGATTGTCACATTCAGGCTCAGTAGGAGTTCAGATGGGTTTCACCTCGTCCGTCTTCTTATCGGCATCTACCTGGGGGCCGTTACGCACAGCTAGTGCTGCTTGCAGTCTGTGGTAAACCCACTTCCAGCGTAGTGTCGAGTCTTTAGAGTCCCACACAGAGAGCTATTCGCCTTTAGGCAAAAGAGTAGAGGTCGCATGGTTTTGCGACAGGGTTCGGTCACATCCGTGCACTTGTGCACGTTTAGTGTCCGGGCAGTTATCACTAGCGGGCTTTGGTTTAAGCCAGATCCTAGTGTACGTTTTGGGATTAGTTTTATCTCGTTTGTATTCGTGTTCCTCGGAACGCGGATGCGGGTGTGTATGCACGGTTGACAGAGAGACAGATGCAGAGGATTCTCATTAGGGTTGTTGACTGTTGACTTTTGCTAAACCCTAATGAGAATAAGAAATATGATTAATGATAATATTAATTAAGTATTATTGTGCCATGGTTGGGTTGAAGGGTTGAATTTGTTGACTTGTTGACTTAGTTGACCGGTTGACTAGGTTGGACTTGTTGACCATCATCATGACAATGGCTATCATTTCTTGGCATTGACCTTGGCTTGCTTGTTTGTTCACAAATTGCATTTAATTCATGAAATGATATAGCCATTTGATATGATAACAACCATCACATAATACTCAATTATTATTATGAGTTATGATTATTTTGGATTATGAGAGCAAGGGTGAGAAAAGTCTTTCTCATTCTATCATTCTCATTCTCTCCCATCCTCAAGCTCTCCCTCTTCCTCTTGCTCTCTCTCTAGTTCATGGTTCTATTATCTCTTGTGTTGAGAAGCAAGAACCATAGAGATAAAGCCCAACACACTCCTCTACTCATCCTAGTATGCAAGGTTTAGCAAACCAAGTGTTCTAGTTTCCTCAAGATTGAGGTTGAAGCCAAAGGTAGAAGCTTTCAGGTGGATCCATCTTCGGCACAAAGAGACGACGAGGAGAGAACCATCCGACCACCACAAGGAGTCCAAGAGAAGGAGTTCAAGTTAAGGTATAACCCCTAACCGAGTAGGTAAAACTCCTAGTTCGGTTGTTAGATAGTTGTTTAACAAAGATCCGTATTTTGAGTCCGTGTTACCACCAAAAGAAAAATCGTTTTTCATCATTTCCGCAAGCCCGAAAGAACCGGGAGAGGTAACGTGGACTTACAGTAGTATCAGAGCCTAGTTAAACACTATCTAACATGTTAGCAAAGTAACTAGAAGTTCGATCGGAGAAAAAGTCACGAAACACGCCCGAAATGTATACTTTCTGCCGATTTTTTTTCCTGCTCAAAAATTAATAAATCTTGTTCTAAAAATCGGCTCAGGGTTTTTAAAGAACGTGCAAGAAAAATGGTCCACTAACTCGGTCAAGGCGCTGTGGAACCGTGGCAGGAGCATGCTCCCGCCGCTGATCCGCAGCCGAGTTTACTCGGTCGTGGCACAATTTTCCTGCAGTGTTTTTCTTGGGGTGTTTTTGGATTTTTGAAATATGATTTTTCTGCCCAGATTTTCCATAAAGCAAAATTTTTTTTTGGTGTTTAAAAATCCGTATTTTGATCGAACTTCTAAAGACTTGAGCTAACGGGTTATATCTGTGATGTGATATATGTATTGAACGTCTGCTAATCGATATACGTCGATTAGTGGGGGTTATACATATCTGTGATCTGTAATGTTGATGGTATGTGTATATGAATTCATTGGATTGTCGCGGATGAATAGTCGGGGGGTTGTGAGATGAAAATTTTCTTTATCTTTTCAATTCACGTAATTTGTAATTGATGTAATATTATTTATATGGCCGCACAACCGGGATGGGGTTGTAGCCGTCATTGTATAATTTCTTTTACTGTTTTTGCTCCTAGGATAGGCCCAAGGTGGGGTGCACAAACTACCGGGTTTCTCGAAGTGCCGAGTGGCCTACTCACGGTGTTGAGGGAGGTTGCTTCGCTTCGGGTACTTGGCGGGTAGTTTGCCGCACCCGTAGGGGTCTAGGGTGGGGACTTGGCTATTCATCGCGATCGTGTAATCCGCTCTTCGTTACAGGCTCGTACGGAATGCGGATTCCTAGTATATCCAATGTGTTCATCTGTGATCTGGAATGGCTATCATTGCATGCGAAAAATGTGTATATCTATATATGATATCTATTTAGGCGTTGCTTATGTTTTGCATCCGCGCTAGTCCAGCCCCCGCTCTGTCGTTAGTTAAGTAACCTAACGGGTAATGACGGGGCCCCGTGGCGAATGCGGATGGCATAAGCGTACGTTATATTTTCGTTTTTTTCTGCAATGGTAGGATTAAATGATGGGACACATTAAATTAATGCAAGAAAATAAACCAAAGTTGAGTCGTTGGAACACTTTCAAAACCACTCGATTTCTTTTCAAAAACAACTTTTAAACGCGGAGCTTAAGCCACTCCTTTTAAAAGCTATCTCGTTCCATCGATTATATCAAGTTCACTACGTTCACGGTTTCGCCAAAACCATTCATAGCCCTCTGTCGTTTCACATGGATAGTCAATAGTATTCAAGCTATGTTTGTAGGCCAAAGTCAAGGCATAGTGATTGGTAGCTATTGGGTATTCATGTGCAGCATAGATAGATGTGTTGGTTTGGGACAGTCGTGCTGCCTTGTTGGCCAAAGTCAAGGGTAGGTACGGGTGGGTTCAAATTAACCTGGAGAATGACGGGTAGAACTTGACATGTGACTTATGATTTGTTGGCCAAAGTCAAGGTCATAAGAGCATGGGGCAAAAATCCACATCGGGAGTTTCAAAAGAAACTGAAACTTGCTAGCGCTGCAAACCATTTGGAGTGTGATGATTCTGGTAGGATTCCTTCAGTTTTGTCACGCAATGATATTTGGATCCCGATCCTACTGTGAGTATATGCTACTCCTCGGGAAATTTCTCACTTAACGATCAATTCTATAAACCAAGTAGGTGTCTAGAAAGGTGTTAGCGGGGCTACGCCCACAGGGAAAAGAGGTTATTTAATTAAGGAACTTCGCGAAACCGTTGGAAAACCTCCCTCGAAGTACCGACACTAGCCTGGCTGAACGGTTAAGCAAGTATTGTACGGTGAGATTGATCCTGACTAATTCTTCCTTTTTGGTTTGAGGAGGGATTCGAGAGATAGTGGGAGCCATTCTGTTTAGACAAATTAAAAACCACTCTAAACTTGCAAGAGCATCATGCTAAAGTGTTTCTTCTCTCTCTCCTAATTGCAGCGACCAAACATCATGACTGGACTTATGTTACTACTATATAAAAACATACTGACAGGGCGAAACTACAAAGATTGGCTCAGGAATGTCAAAATGGCAATCACTTATGACAAGTTAGGGTATCTCCTTACTACCAAAGCCCCCTGTCCCAGGTCCCAAAACCAGCGTCGCGGATAAGGAAATCCGTAAGACCTGGGAAATCGATTGCGCGAAGGCCAAGTGCCTCGTGCTTGCCTCTATGGACAATGAACATCAGAGGAGGCACGAGAATATGGACCTTGAATCCATATTTCTCCATACAAAAGAACTGTATGGAGAGCAATCCCGTATCGCCAGATACGAAGTCTCGAAAAAGCTGTTTTCGGCGAGATTGGCCGTCGGATCATCGGTAGCGGAACACGTGCTTAAGATGATTGTCTTCATTGAGGAGCTCGCGGACCTTGGGACCACGTTAGAGAACGAGCTCCACACGGACTTGATTCTCCAGTCCCTTCCTTCCACTTACGCCCAGTTTATCCTGAACTTCAACTTGCAAGAAAAAGAAGTTGAACTTTCAGAACTCCTCAACATGCTGAGGAGTGCAGAGGGCACCCTACAGAAAGGTAGGGAAACATCCACTTTGTTTGTAGGATGATCTTCCTCTTCTAGGTCCAAGGCGAGAGCCAAGGGAAAGAAGAAGAAAGCCCCCGCCAAACCAAGGGGCGGTGCTAGTAAAGTGGAAACGAAGGGAAAGACAAAGGAAACAAAGGTAGCGAGAAAGCTTGTGGGAAAGGAAGAATGCTTTTACTGTCACAAGAGTGGACACTGGAAAAAGGATTCCAGGGCTTGGAAGGCCAGAAACCAGGATCTGAAGCAAGTTGCGGCTTCAGCTTCAGGTGTGTATGTTATTAAAAACTGTCTATCAATAAACTCTACATCCTGGGTATTGGATACCGGATCAGGATCTCATGTCTGTAATTCTTTACAGGCACTGAGAAGGTGTAGGGTTTTGAAGGCAGGTGATATGACCCTCAGAGTTGCAAATGGAGCTGGCATGGATGCTGAGTTCGTGGGGGACTATCACCTGGGGTTGTCAGATGGACACGTTTTGGTTTTGCGTGATTGTTATTTTGTACCCAATGCAACCTGTAATATCATATCTGTATCTTTATTATCTAAAGAAGGTTATGAATTTGCATTTGTAAGTAATGTTGTGAAAATTCACCTTAATCAAGTTTTGATTGGGTCAGGTACATTAAGCAATGGTATATACGTATTAAACCAACCACAGATTTTCAATGTCCAGAATACACACAAAAGAAAGTCTCCGGAAACAAATCAGGCTTTCTTATGGCATTGTAGACTGGGTCACATCAATGAGAGAAGGTTGACAAAGTTACAAACAGAAGGATATTTGGATCTGTTCGAATATCAATCATATGCAACTTGTCAATCCCGTCTCAAAGGAAAGATGACAAAGACTCCGTTCACTGGACACGGAGTAAGAGCGAGCGAGCTCTTGGTACTCGTACACAACGACGTGTGCTGTCCAATGTCTATGCATGCGCGAAGCTGTTATTCTTACTTCATTACTTTTACGGATGACTTTTCAAGGTACGAATATGTCTTCTTAATGAAACATAAATCCGAAGCCTTTGGAAAATTCCAGGAATATAAGAATGAAGTAGAAAAACAAACAGGCAAAAGTATCAAGACACTGAGATCTGATCGAGGTGGTGAATACTTAAGTGTCGAGTTCCTGGATTACTTAGAAGAGAATGGAATTCTCTCTCAGCTTACTCCTCCGTACACTCCGCAACATAACGGTGTATCGGAGAGACGGAACCGCACCCTATTGGATATGGTACGTTCCATGATGAGTAACGCTGAGTTACCGCGATCATTCTGGGGATATGCACTAGAATCAGCTGCATACCTTTTGAACCGAGTTCCAACTAAGACCGTGCCTACCACACCATATCAGATGTGGTGTGGGAAGAAACCCTATCTTAAGCACATTAAGACATGGGGATGTCCAGCTTTTGTCAAAAAGCAGCATGCGGACAAACTCGAGGCACGCTCAGTACAGTGCAAGTTTGTGGGATATCCAAAGAACTCCAAGGGATATTTCTTCTATTGCGAAGAGGAACAAAAGGTTTTTGTTTCTCGTCATGCCCACTTCTTAGAAACTGAGTTTTTGGAAAATCAGATAAGTGGGAGCGCAATAGAACTGGAAGAAATTTCAGAACCACGAGCTATTACTAAAAGCTTAGTAGAACGAGAGGGTTCGAAAGATCAGGACATTCCTGCGCCGCTCCGCTGGAGTAGTTGGCAGTCTCATCCGCCCGAGAGAAACTACGGTTTTCTCATAGACGGGGATAGAGAGGATTGCATCAGTGATAGTGATGAGCCGACTAGCTTCCAGCAGGCCATTCAGAGCATCGACTCGGTAAAATGGCTGGATGCGATGCGGACCGAAATGGAGTCCATGTACACCAACAAAGTATGGACGTTGGACGTTGCTCCAGATGGGGTAAAACCCGTAGGATGCAAGTGGATCTTCAAAAGGAAGATTGGTGTAGATGGACAGGTTGAGACCTATAAGGCTAGACTTGTTGCAAAGGGTTTTCGTCAAAGACCTGGTTTGGACTATGACGAAACCTTTTCTCCAGTGGCTATGCTGAAATCCATTCGGATCCTTCTTGCCATTGCTGCTTTCCACGATTATGAGATTTGGCAGATGGACGTAAAGACCGATTTTCTAAATGGAAATTTAGAGGAGTGTGTCTATATGGACCAACCAGAGGGTTTCATTCAGAGTGGGAGCAGCGGAAAGGTATGCAAGTTTCTTAAGTCCATCTATGGACTAAAGCAGGCATCGCGGAGTTGGAACATCTGTTTTGATGAGACGGTCAAAGAATTTGGTTTTATCAAAAATCCAGATGAACCATGCATCTATAGTAGATTTGTAGCATAAACTGTCGTATTCCTCATTTTATACGTGGATGACATTATTTTGATAGGAAATGACATTCCTATGCTACAATCTGTCAAAGGGTTCTTGTTACACAGGTTCTCCATGAAAGACCAGGGTGATGCCTCTTACATTCTGAGAATCCGGGTCTATCGTGACAGATCCAAGACGATATTAGGACTTTCACAGTCCAGGTACATCGACACCATACTGAGAAGATTCAGTATGGAAGATTCCAAGCGCGGTAATCTACCGGCTTGTCACGGGATCACCCTCTCCAGGGAGATGTCTCCCAAGACTTATTTGGAAAGGGATCGCATGTCTATTATACCCTACGCTTCTGCGGTAGGCTCTATAATGTATGCGATGTTGTGTACCAGACCAGATGTAGCTTATGCACTAAGTGTGGTAAGCCGGTATCAGTCAAACCCTGGGGAGAAGCACTGGATAGCGGTAAAGAACATTCTCAAGTACCTGAGAAGGACTAAGGAGATGTTCTTGGTGTATGGCGGAAAAGACCTCCAGATCGAGGCCTTTGCTGACTCCAGCTTCCAGAGTGACAAGGATGATTCCAAGTCTATGTCGGGTTATGTCTTTACCCTCAATGGAGGGGTGGTGTGTTGGAAGAGTTCCAAACAGGAAATCGTTGCTGACTCGACGATGGAAGCGGAATATGTCGCTGCTGCAGATGCCGCAAAAGAAGCCGTCTGGATAAGGAAGTTCTTGACAGAACTTCAGGTGGTTCCATCCATTGTTGATCCAATACCTCTGTATTGCGACAACAACGGGGCTATAGCTTTAGCGAAGGAACCCAGGTCCCATCAGAAGTCCAGACATATCTTGAGGCGGTATCAGCTGATCAGGGAGATCGTGGGTCGCCAGGAGATCGAGGTTCAGAGAGTTACTACGGAAGATAACACCGCTGATCCACTCACGAAGGCCTTACCCCAGACTCAGTTCGAGCGGCTGATCGAGATGATAGGTCTTCGATACGCCAGTACATGGCCTTAGTGCAAGTGGGAGATTGTTAGTGTATATGCCCTAGAGGCCATTACTGTATCATACTAGTTTGTATATTACATAATGGAAGCTTGGGATATTCACCTTTTATAGACAATCTTACTCAAAATAGTAGTATGCTACTTGGTTTGTTTCTACTTTAATATGTACATTTGTTTATTTTAGTATATCACCTATACACATTAGTGGAGCCCTTAAGATCTTTGCTTGATTACCAGCGTTGTGATGGTAGTCACACTCATGGGGGCTGGGTAATCTACAAGCACATCCTTATGCAAGTCCCTAGTCGTAGGACAATCGAGACAGGGCATCGATACTCCGGAGTAGACTAGCGTATGCTCTTCTCATCCTAGCAGGGTAGACGGTCTGTCCCACAGCCGTCAGTACGTCGTACTTGAGATAGTATGCGGGTACTCGTTAGGTTACGAGTACACTGGACAGGACTCATCGGGAACTGTTGGTTGGTACTATACCTATCATCAGTTATCAGTTCCCAGGTGACATGAGTATAGCTTAGTCTGTTGACTTGACACTGTCACTCCGCCTCGAGTGTGTTCCCACTGTACTTATATTACTACCCTACCACGGCTCAAAGGAGTCGTGCAAACAGGTAGTAGTTGGGTGCAGTCCCGAAGCACTTGGAGGCAGTGACGGTTAGACATGATTCATCTCTCCCGGTATTGGGGGTTGATATCGCGCTGTGTCTAGGAGAGCCATTACAAAATGTCCCTGGCCAGGGCAAGCGAGATATACTGGTAGGTTTCCATTGTTATCTCAGGGTGTTCTGGGCTACACTCCGACACGACTTGTACCGCTATTAGGGGACTGACGTTTACCGCCCCCCTAGGCCCGCCATGCGATATTCTCAGACGAACAGACCGGACTGTACGCAGATTGTCACATTCAGGCTCAGTAGGAGTTCAGATGGGTTTCACCTCGTCCGTCTTCTTATCGGCATCTACCTGGGGGCCGTTACGCACAGCTAGTGCTGCTTGCAGTCTGTGGTAAACCCACTTCCAGCGTAGTGTCGAGTCTTTAGAGTCCCACACAGAGAGCTATTCGCCTTTAGGCAAAAGAGTAGAGGTCGCATGGTTTTGCGACAGGGTTCGGTCACATCCGTGCACTTGTGCACGTTTAGTGTCCGGGCAATTATCACTAGCGGGCTTTGGTTTAAGCCAGATCCTAGTGTACGTTTTGGGATTAGTTTTATCTCGTTTGTATTCGTGTTCCTCGGAACGCGGATGCGGGTGTGTATGCACGGTTGACAGAGAGACAGAGGCAGAGGATTCTCATTAGGGTTGTTGACTGTTGACTTTTGCTAAACCCTAATGAGAATAAGAAATATGATTAATGATAATATTAATTAAGTATTATTGTCCCATGGTTGGGTTGAAGGGTTGACTTTGTTGACTTAGTTGACCGGTTGACTAAGTTGGACTTATTGACCATCATCATGACAATGGCTATCATTTCTTGGCATTGACCTTGGCTTGCTTGTTTGTTCACAAATTGCATTTAATGCATGAAATGATATGGACATTTGATATGATAACAACCATCACATAATACTCAATTATTATTATGAGTTATGATTATTTTGGATTATGAGAGCAAGGGTGAGAAAAGTCTTGCTCATTCTATCATTCTCATTCTCTCTCATCCTCTAGCTCTCCCTCTTCCTCTTGCTCTCTCTCTAGTTCATGGTTCTATTGTCTCAAGTGTTGAGAAGCAAGAACCATAGAGATAAAGCCTAACACACTCCTCTACTCATCCTAGTATACAAGGTTTAGCAAACCAAGTGTTCTAGTTTCCTCAAGATTGTGGTTGAAGCCAAAGGTAGAAGCTTTCAGGTGGATCCATCTTCGGCACAAAGAGACGACGAGGAGAGAACCATCCGACCACCACAAGGAGTCCAAGAGAAGGAGTTCAAGTTAAGGTATAACCCCTAACCGAGTAGGTAAATCTCCTAGTTAGGTTGTCAGATAGTTGTTTAACAAAGATCCGTATTTTGAGTCCATATTACGACCAAAAGAAAAATCGTTTTTCATCATTTCTGCAAGCCCGAAAGAACCGGGAGAGGTAATGTGGACTTACATCACTTGCACTTAAGGCTAATTATTCTGGTGTCGCATACTCACAACCCGTGTGATACCGAACACCCAAGTTCTATACTAATCAGTCTCACAAAGCTCGTTTGTGAAACTATTGTGTTCAAGAAATAGCCTCAGTGAGTGGATCCGCTCCAATGTTTCTTTCTATATCTTTCTTTATCTCAACTTCACGGAGAAAGACTATCTCCCGAAATGAGCAATACCTGTCTTAGAATTTGTCTGGATATCTGATGGGACACAGTTCACTAATAAACTCCAAATCCAATAAACTTCTTAGACTGTATCATCTACTGAATTTAATCAGTATCCTACGCCATGCCTTCCACAGTATCCGCTTGGACCACCTGTCCAACATACCGTCCCTCAAAAGAGAGAAAACTATAACTCTAACAGCCGCTCTGTCATCCAGGTCACCTTGGAAGCCTGAAATGATAATCGTTTCCCGAAAGAGGCTGCCGTTACCATATACCAAGAACATCCACTTATGTTTATAACTGCTTCCCAACTGTTTCTCCAGGATTGGATTAATATATACGCTTATTGCAGCCAGTCCCAAAGAAATATCTGGTGTTCTACTTGACATCTCATGATTGACTCAATTGCTTAAGAAAGTGATATGCCAATCATGCAAATCTCTCTCCTCATCAGTCTAAAAGACATCTCTTTAGAGAGGGTGACTCTATCACCTGCAGGTACACCACCACGCTAGGAGTCGTCCATTCTAAAACACTTTAGAATTATGTCAAAGTACCCGAATTGGGACACTTCCCAAATCTATATCTAAAACCATAGATCTAGTCACCAAAATCCCTGATATTTTATCCATATCCTATGTGGAGAAACACTTTGTGATAACCACAGTATATAACCGATCATAGTATAGGAAGATCTCTTCCTATTTAGTGCATGTCATCCAAATATCTGGACATCACTCTTTACTACCTTCTTACCAGATCCATCTCTTGTTCTGATGAAGTCAAACTCTATGACTGTCATATCAAAAATAGATGATCTATTTCCGCTATACCTGCTTTAGTCTATAAATAGACATAAGCTACTTGCCCACTATACTTCCGCTGCTCCCACTGACTATAACAACCTTCTGGCAGAGTCATATACACGTGCACTTTCTAAAACTAATTTAGAACGACGTTATACTCATCCTCCTGCCAGGTCTCATAGTCTAGAACAGCAGCAATGGCAAGTCTGGGTAGAACCTCCCTGTCACCGTCTCTGAGATGACCGAAGTACCTCTCGGGTGGTTGAGGTTACTCACCAAATATGTGGAGTAGCTAATGGATCGTCGAAACCAATTGAATGTTTAGGTTCTACTAAATTTTCAGTAATCGTTTGTGGTTCTGGAATCACTTCCAGTTCTACCATACTCCCACTAACGTTTTCTGAAAAGAATCCATTTTACTAAAACTGGTGGCGAGATAAGAACAATATAACTATTGATCTTCCTGATGGTAGAATGTCAACCCTCGTCAAAGCCCAGGATAACCCACAAAACTGCCATTACTGAAACGTGCTTCGAATTTATCCGGATTTTGGTTTTAAGTATCAGCCGGACAACTCCATATACCTCAACATCGTTAAGATATGAATTGATTCTATATATCCAATATAGAAACAAAAGAACTATTTTAATTGGAACCAGATTCAAAATCATGCAGCTGTCTCCAGTGCATATCAACCAAATGGAAGGAGGCCAAGCAGTATTACTCATCTAGAAGTGCATCCACATATGAGTAACCTGAAAGAGAAGCAAGTTCTCAAAACCATTACTTACAATGGAATACCTAGCACAAGTATCTACATTTTCGACTACCTCTAAGAATCCTGATACTTCCAACAAATGGTTCTCTATTTTATTCTTATACCTATAATTTCTCAAAACTTAGACCCTGTATTTCAACGAAATACTTGTCTAAAACTAGAGAAGTCAAAAGTAAAGAGAATATAGTACGAGTACCTACCCTTTGTCTTGCAACATATGGTTCTCTACTTCATTCTTATACCTATAACTTCTCAAAATCCAGACTTTGTATTTCAATGAAATACTTGTCTAGAACTGGAGAAGTCATGAGTAAACAGAATATAGTACGAGTACCGACCCCTTTGTCCTAATGGACATCAGATAACATATAATACTTTGTATAAGTCACCCGAGTTCAATAACTCAAATCCTGTGCGTCATAGGTTGAAAACTGTGCTATGGTTAAGAAGAATTACACCACTGTTGAATGCACCTTACCTAACCACCAACTGATATAGGTAAATGTCATTGACATAATATCAACAAGTTATATATCACTTTATAAAATAAACGTACAGATATATCAGTTTGAAATTGGTGCATAACAACGGATATTCAAAACAAAATATTTGTCGTCAGGAAGAACCCAGGCGATTTTCTCAAATATCACTAATTACAAAGAATTCCGATATAATGAGAATATAATTACCTAATTCCCATTATTCTACTCCCACTCATCATCTGTAACGCCATATAGATGTGAGAATCAAATTTGGTAAATACATACCCTGGAGTTAGAATCTAATTGGGAAAACAGTTTTCACTTAACATCGCACAGTAAATCTGAAACATGAAAATGTTTTGAAGGGGTAAGCGGGTATTCCTATTAATGCCTCTTCCACTATCCTGATTCATCACAGTAACTGTATACTTCTTTTCCCTCACTCCAATCCCTTTATATGTCTTTACTTATTACCTTCTATACACCACACTTAGGCTAATTGATTTTCTTCCTTCCCTACCCTTCGGCACAGCCAAATGTTTGGAAGAAGACTGTCCAATAAGCCCAATAGGTGTACTCTCCTAATACTAGGAGCCCTCGCAACCTGAGAGAAGGTGAAGAGAAAAGACAACTGAATAATCCTATTTATTTCTCCTGAACCAGAATCCATCCTCGAACTGGAAAAAGTTCCTTTGAGTTTGTATGTAACTATACGATGTCATATCCAAGCATTATGGATCTTCGTAGTGATACGAAGTGTTCTGGAGAAATGCAAAGGTGAAGTAGGAGTGGCAGGGGTATACGCGGTTTTGCCGTGAATGATAGTAGTCGTAATTTCCTTTGCCCTTATTCTAATCCCTTTCTATGTCATTACTTATTACCTTCTGCACACCACACATATGCTAATTGGTTTTCTCCCTTTCCCACCTTTATGCACCGACTTATGGTTTGGAAGAAGACTATCCAATAAGCGCAATAGGTGTACTCTATTAATCCTAGGAGCTCTCGCAACCTGAAATGAGGTAAAGGGAAAAGAAAACTGAATAATCCTATTCTATTTCTCCAGAACCATAATCCATCCTTGAACTGGAACAAGTTCCTTCGAGTTTGTATGTAACTATATGATGGAATATCCAAGCTATATGGATTTTCGTAGTGATACGAAGTGTTCTGGAGAAATGCAAAGGTGATTTAGGATGTGCAATGATATATGCGACTCTGTGACAATCCAAAAGCCAAAGTGCTTTAAGAAGGTTCGGTTAACTTGGTTCATGAGTTTTAGTTTAGGGTCGGGTCTGTTGTCTATAGTGCCCTCAAGTCAATTATTGGATCACAGGCATGTGAAGGCAATGATTGAGGGATGACCTATACCGGTAGAACAGTCTTACTCGAGATGATAGTATGCTATCTGGTTTGTCTTTATCATCATGTACATGCTTCAGGTGACATTACAGTTCATTATTACATGTTGATAGAGCCCATAGGATTCTTGCTTGACTACCAGCAGTATGATGGCGATCATATACATAAGAGTTAGGTAGTCTATAAGCACATCCTTAAAGTGTCCCTAGTCGTGGGAGTTTCACGACTGGGCATCGATACTCCATAAGTAGACTAGTGTATACGGATCGAGACCACGACGAGGGGCGGTGGCTGGTATCATAAGCCATTGGTATCAGTTGGTTCACCTAAGATAGTATACATGTGCTCATTGGGTTATGAGTACACCGGACGGACTCTCAGGGGCACTGCTGATTGGTACTATACCTATCGTCAGGAGCAGTTCCTAGGTGACATGAGTACAGCTTAGTTCGTTGACTTGACACTGCTACATTGCCTCAAGTGTGTTTCCATTGTTCATTGATTGCTACCCAACCACGGCTTAAAGGAGTCGTGAAAACAGGTAGTAGTTGGGTGCAGTCCCGAAGCACTTGGAGTCAGTGGCGGTTAGACAGGATTCATCTCTCCTGGTATTAGGGGTTGATATCGCGCTGTGTCTGGAGAGCCATTACACAAAGCAAATGAGATTTAGTGGTAGGTATTCCAGTAGTTTCTCAAGGTGTTCTGGGCTACACTCCGACACGACTTATACCGCTATTGGGTGATGTTTACCATCCCCCTAGGACCGATATGCGATACTTATAGACGAACAGACCGGACTGTACGAAGATTGTCACAGATAGGCTCAGTAGGGTTTCAGGATGAGTTCGCTCGTCAGCTTCCCTTTCGCTCAAAACAAGGGCGGTCGTTACGTACAGCTAGTGCCACTGACGTGCTTGTGGTTAAACCCACTGCCAGCGTATTGACGAGTCTTTAGAGTCCCCCACAGAAAGTTTCCTAAGTTTGGGCGAAACGTTGTAGAGGCCGTATGGTTTTATGGCAGGGTTCGATCATATACGTGCACTTGTGCACGGATCATGATCGGACGGATCATACTAGCGGGCTTTGGTTTAAGCCGGATCCTAGTATTAGATTTGTTGGATTACTTTAGTCTCATTGTATTCGCATTCAGTCGGAATGCGGATGCAGGTATGTATATACAGGTGAGGGGTATCCTTGTGATCCGTCACGAGTTTACTTTAGATGTTGCCATTCTCTTTTTGGATTAAACATTTTCGTTTAAATGTTTAGTGGTGGAAATTTTGAGTGGAAATCATGATGAAGGGCATTAAGTGAGGCATGTGCATGGGTGATGACTCATGGTCTTATTTTTGGTGCAATGTCAACTTTTTTGAATTATTATTGTGTTGAAATGATATGAGGAGAGAGAGAGGGAAGCCATTATGCTTGGGGTTGGTCTTGAGATTTCATTCTAGCACTCCCACAATTCATACAACACAATAAGCAAGCAACCTCTTCATCTTCTTCTCTAGCTCTCATTTTCCACCATGGCTTCATCTTCAACCTCCATCCATACAATCTCATGTGTTGAGAATCAATGGATGTTTAGAGACAAAGTTATCACACACATTCTCTACTTCACCTTGGATATGTCGGGTAGCAAACTTCATGTCCGAGTTGCTTCGGTTTGATGCGGGAGCCTGTAAAAAGACTTCTTGATGTGGTGCCCTTTTCGACGAGGAGACCGAAGATCGAACGAGATCGGAGATGCCGCGAGGAGCTAGGGATGGTGGCTAAAGAACGAAGGACACGGATCGATCGGTATAGCCATTCTACCATTTTAGCAGTTTGCTGGTTTAGTGTTAATGGTTCGATCCGGGTATTTGGTTGTGGTAGAGCCAAGTTTGAAAAGTTTTTGTTCCGCTTTTGGCCTCGGATTGACGGCCGGGGCGCTGCCGTAGCCCAACATGGTATCAGAGCCTACCCATTAACCCTTAGATAGCTTGTTTAGACAATGTTAATCTATCGAAATCGAAACAAACCCGATTCACACCAAACTGCATTCCAGTTTCTGTCATTTTAAAAAGTGTTTTCAAATTTTTTTTAACAATTGCAGAAGACTACTGACATGACCACAAGACCGCAGACCAAATACGAACAAATTCCCTCACTAAAAAACCGAGCACATTGCTCCCTGGTCCGGCGAGCTCGGCCAGACTGGTGAATTTGGACTTCGTATTTGGGTGCTGGTCTTGTCTCTGGAATCTTGGTTTGGTGGTATTTTTTGTTTAGCCCAGTTTTGATATGGAGTTATCTACTTGTTTGGGGACTATTCGGGGTTATTTCGAGATCAATATATGATAACATTGTTTAATGTTTACAGTACATTACATTTTTATCTGCGACCGTGAATGTCATTCGAGCGGTAAATCTTGTCTATTTGCTATAGTCCTTTTAGACGGGTTTGCAAACGTGGCATTCACGTTGATGTTCTGTGTTGTGTTGTGTTGTTGCGGATTTGTCGTGGTGGATAGCTTGTGTGAAATGTTAGTACAATTTAGTTTTATTTGTAGATTTGATTTCGCAGGATGAGTGTCCGACATGTGGACTGACGTCACTGCCTGTTTGTATATTATCCTTTTGGGGTACGACCGGGTTGAGGTCGATGTCACCGTTGTACATATTTTATTTTCTGTACTAGGATTACCCTACGGTGGAGTGCACGGATGGCCGGGTTCTAGAGGTCAATGGGCCTGCATCTCATGGCTTTGAGACGGAGGGGGCTTCACTCAAGAATTGGCGGGCTATTCGCCGCACTCCTAGAGGGTACAGGTTGACCTAAGGAGGGGTGCTGAAGTTACCGGATTCCGTGTAGTGCTGAGTGGTCCATTCACTTTGCTGAAAGGGGCTGCCTCGCTTCTGGTTTTGGCGGGTAACTTGCCTCACTCGTAGGGGTCTCGGTTTTCATTGCACAGGCTATCCACACGACCAGGGGAACGTCGGGTTTTCATTTGCGGCTCTAAGGAAACCCGGGGCTCCTAGATTATCTTTACTTTTCTATGATGTTGCATTTATCACGCCTAGAGCGATTATTATATATTGATATTTATATTAGTAGATGTTGTATATGTTTTACGTCCGCGCTAGTCCAGTCCCCGCTCTGTCGTTAGTTAAGTAACCTAACCGGTGATGACGGGACCCAGCAGCGAATGCTGATGGCATATACGTACATTATATTTTCGTTCTTCTGTGGTGTGATTAATTGATGGGATTGCGTTGATTTAGATCAATGCAAGGAAAACAGACCTATTCGATGTTGTTGGAACAATTTTAAAAAGCTGTTATTACTAGGGCATTTTCTTTTGTTTTGCATAGTGGTATTCGGTTATGAATATCCAGCACCTCATTCGACAAGGCAAGGGCCGAGATCCCTTAATCGGGAGTGACCCCTTGGACAGAGGTTTGTGTCAGGGCAATAACTTCACTATAGTCAATTACTTTTTGCTTTGTATCGTGGTATTCAGTTTAGAATATCCTGCACCTCATTCTACGGGGAAAGAGCCGAGATCCCTTCACCGGGAGTGACCTCTTTAGCAAAGGTTTTCGCTACTATATATTTATAAAAAGCTATGCAGTTCCTTCAACGATATCAAGTTCATTATGTTAAAGGTTTTTCGCCAAAAACCAGCCATAGCCCTCCGTCATTTCAGATTAGTATTACTTAATATTCGTGCCGCGTTTGTTGACTCCGTCAAGGCGTAGTATACGGTAGCTGAGTGGTGTTTGTTTGTAGCATGGATATGCGATTGGTTAGGACAGTCGTACGACCTTATTGACTCCGTCAAGGGTTCGTGCGGGTGGGTTTAATGCAATCAAGATAATGACGGGTTGAACTTGACTAGGACTTTTTGATTTGTTGACTCCGTCAAGGTCACTTGGGTCCTAGGGGTAAAAATCTACATCGGGAGTTTCAAACATACAGGAAACTTGCCAGGCATGCACAAACCTTCTGGAGTGTGATAACGTGAGTGGATTCCATCAGGTTATCATGCGATGATAGTTGGATCCCGATTCCCACTGATGAGTTGGTTTACTCCTTAGGTGATCCCGGTTAATTCTTCTTTCAGGTTTGGAGGAGAATTTGAGGATACAGTGGGAGACATCCTGATTAGATAAAGTGATTAACCATTCTGATCTAAGTTAGAGTGCACGCTGAGTGTTTCTCTCTCTCTCTCTCTCTCTTGACAGCGACCATGGCCCGACCCTGGACTATAACTCGGTGACCAAGTTAACCGAACTTTCTTAAAACACTAGCTTTTGGATTTTCTGAGTTGCATACAATATTGCCACTCCTTCTTTTACCCTTTGCTTTCCTCCAGAACACCCCGTATCACTACGAACATCCACTTCCATTGGATAAATCCATCGTATGGTTATATACGAACTCGAAGGAACTTGTTCCAGATTCAAGGATGGATTCTGGTTCAGGAGAAATTGAATAGGACTATTCAGTTATCTTTTCCTTTTACCTTCTCTCAGGTTGTGAGGGCTCCTAGGATTAGGAGAGGGTACACCTATTACGCTTATCGGATAGTCTTCTTCCAAACCATAGGAAGGTGCCGAAATGTAGCGAAGGGAGAAAACCAATTAGCCTAAGTTGGGTGTACAGAAGGTAATAAGTAAAGACAAAATAAAAGGGATTAGAAAGAGGGCAAATTAAATTGCAACTGCTATCATTCACGACCAAACCACGTATTTCGTCGCCACTCCTACTTCACCTTTGCTTTTCTCCGGTTCAGGAGAAATAGAATAAGGTTTATTCAGTTGTCTTTTATCATCACCTTCTCTCAGGTTGCGAGTACTCCTAGGATTAGGAGAGTACACCTATTATGCTTATTGGATAGTCTTCTTCCAAACCATAGGCTGGTGCCGAACGGTAGGGAAGGAAGAAAACCACTTAGCCTAATGGGGTGTACAGAAGGTAATGAATAAAGACATATAAAAGGATTTGGAGATATGGCTAGGAAATATACGGTTACAGTCATGAATCTGGGCAATGGAAGAAGTATTACTAGGAATACCCGGATACCCTACGAAACATTTTAATGTTTCAGTTTCACTGTGTGTTGTTAATAGAAAACTGATTTCCCAATTAGATTTTTACTCTAGGGTATGTACTTTACCTGGTATGATTCTCACATCTGTATGGTTTTACAGATGATGAGTGGGAGAAAGTTATTGGGAATTAGGTGATCATCCTCATTATATCGGGATTCGTTGTAATTGGTGATATTTGAGGAAATCGCCTGTGTTTTTGCCGGACGGCAAATATTTGGTTTTGAATATCCGTTGTATGCACCATTTTCAAACTGATATATCTGCACGTTTATTTTAATAAAGTGAGATATAACTTTTTGAAATTATGTCCATGACATTTACCTATATTGATGGTTAGGTAAGGAGCATTCAACAGCGGTGTAATTCTTCATAACCATAGTACAATTTTCAATCTACGACGTACAGGGTTTGAGTTATTCAACTCAGGGGACTTATAAAAAGTATTGTATGTTGTCCAGTGTCCATTAGGACAGAGGGGTTGTACTCGTACTATATTCTATTTACTTGTGACTTCTCCAGTTTTAGACATGTCTTTCGTAGAAATACAAAGTCTAAGTTTTGAGAAGTTATAGGTACAAGAATAAAGTAGAGAACCATGTGTTGCAAGTATTAGGATTCTTCAAGGTGATCAAAGAAGTAAATACTTGTGTTTGGTATTCAGTTGATAGTAATGGTTTTGAGAACTTGTTTCTCTTTCAGGTTACTCATAATTGGATGCACTCCTAAGTTGAGTAATGCTGATCGGCCTCTCTCCATTTAGTTGACATGCACTGGAGACAGCTGCATGATTTGAATCTGGTTCCAATTAAATCAGTGCCTCTGTTTCTATATTGAATATAGAATGGTTAATATCTTAATGATGTTAAGGTATATGGAGTTGTCCGGCTTTTGCTTAAAACCAGACTCTGGATAACTCAAGGCACGTTTCAGTAATAGCAGTTTGTGGGTTGACCCAGGTTTTGAAGAGGGTTAACTTTCTACCATCTGGAAGATCAATAGTGATATTGTTCTTGACTCGCCACAGTTTTAGTAAAATGGACTTTTTCAGAAAACAGTAGTGGGAGTATGGTAGAACTGGAAGTGATTCCAGAACCGCAAACGATTACTGAAAATTTAATAGGACCTAAAAATTCAATCAGGTTTGACATTCTATTAGCCACTCCGAAGATATGGTGGGTAACCTCAGGCGCCCGAGAGGTACTTCGGTATCCTCAATGACGGTGACAGGGAGGTTCTTGTTTACCCAGACTTGCCATTACTGCTGTTCTAGACTATGAGACCCGGTAGGAGAATGAGTATAGTGTCGTTCTAAACTAGCTTTAGAAGTGCACGTGTATATGATTCTGCCAGAGGGTTGTCGTAGTCAGTGGGAGTAGCGGAAGTATAGTGGATAAGTAGCTTATGCCTATTTATAGACTAAAACAGATAGAGCAGAGATAGATCATCTAATTTTGATGTGACAGTCATGATCTTTGACTTCATCAGAATAGGAGATGGATCTGTTAAGAAGGTAGTAGGGTGTGATGTCCTGGTCTTTGGATGACATGCACGTTGTAGGAAGTAAAATTTCTATACTACGATCGGTTATACTTTGGTTGTCATACAATGTTTTCTCCACATAGGATATGGATATAATATCAGACATTCTGGTTACTAGATCTATGGTTTTAGATCTAGATTTGGGTAGTGTCCCAATCTGGGTACTTAGGCAGTATTCTAAAGGTATTTTAGAATGGATGACTCCTGGCATGGTGGTATACCTGCATGTGATGGAGTCACCCTTTCTAAAGGTGTCTTACAGACTGAAGGGAAAAGGGATGTGCATGATTAGCATATCACTTGTTTAGGCAATTGAGTCAATCATGAGATGTCAATTACCACACCAGATGTTGTTTTTGCACTAGATGCAATAAGTTGAGATATTAATCCAATCCTGGAGAAACGTTCAGAATCTGTTTTAGAACATAAGTGAATGTTTTAGGGATATGATAACGATAGCCTCCTTCGGGAGACAGTTATCATTCCAGGCTTCCAATGTGACCTGGATGATAGAGTGACTGTCAGAGTAATAGTTTTCCCTCTGATGAGGGGCAGTAGTTTGGACAGGTGGTCCAAACTGATACCGAGTGAGGCATGGCGCAGGATACTGATTAAATTCAGTTGATGATACAATCTAAGAAGTTTGCTGGTTTTGGAGTTCATTGATGAACTGGGTCCCATCATATATCCAGACATATTCTAAGACATGCATTGCTCATTTCGGGAGATGGCTTTCTCCGCGATCTTGAGATATAGAGAGACATAGAAAGAAACATCAGAGCGGATCCACTCACTGATGCTATTTCTCGAAAGCAATAGTTTCACAAACAAGCTTTGTGAAACTGATTAGTAGAGGAGTTGGGTGTTCGGTATCACACGGGCTCTGAGTATACGACATCGCAATAATTAGCCATAAGAGCAAGTGGGAGATTGTTGGCTATAGTGCCCTCAAGTCAATTATTGGATCACAGGCACGTGATTGCAATGATTGAGGGAGGACCTATACCAGTAGAACTGTCTTACTCGAGATGATAGTATGCTATCTGGTTTGTCTTTATCATCGTGTACATGCTTCAGGTGACATTACAGTTCACTATTACATGTTGATAGAGCCCATAGGATTCTTGCTTGACTACCAGCGGTATGATGGCGATCATATACGTGAGAGTTGGGTAGTCTATAAGCATATCCTTAATGTGTCCCTAGTCGTGGGAGTTTCGAGACTGGGCATCGATACTCCATGAGTAGACTAGTGTATATGGATCGAGACCCTGACGAGGGGCGGTGGCTGGTCTCACAAGCCATTGGTATCAGTTGGTTCACCTAAGATAGTATACAGGTGCTCATTGGGTTATGAGTACACCGGACGGACTCGCAGGGGCACTGCTGATTGGTACTATACCTATCGTCAGGAGCAGTTCCCAGGTGACATGAGTACAGCTTAGTCCATTGACTTGACACTGCTACATTGCCTCAAGTGTTTTCCCACTGTTCTTTGATTGCTACCCTACCACGGCTCAAAGGAGTCGTGCAAACAGATAGTAGTTGGGTGCAGTCCCGAAGCACTTGGAGGCAGTGGCGGTTAGACAGGATTCGTCTCTCCCGGTATTGGGGGTTGATATCACGCCGTGTCTGGAGAGCCATTACACAAAGTCCTTGGCCAAGGCAAGTTAGATTTACTGGTTGGTATTCTAGTAGTTTCTCAAGGTGTTCTGGGCTACACTCTGACACGACTTATACCGCTATTGGGGGTTTGACGTTTACCATCCCCTTAGGCCCGATATGCGATACTCATAGACGAACAGACCGGACTGTACGGAGATTGTCACAGATAGTCTTAGTAGGGTTTCAGGATGAGTTTGCTCGTCAGCTTCCTTTTCACTCAATACAAGGGAAGCCATTACGTACAGCTAGTGCCACTGACGTGCTTGTGGTTAAACCCACTTCTAGCGTATTGACGAGTCTTTAGAGTCCCCCACAGAAAGTTTCCCAAGTTCGAGCGAAACGTTGTAGAGGCTATATGGTTTTATGGCAGGGTTCGATCATATACGTGCACTTGTACATGGATCATGATCGGACGGATCATACTAGTGGGCTTTGGTTTAAGTCGGATCCTCGTATTAGATTTATTGGATTACTTTAGTCTCCTTGTATTCACATCCAGTCGGAATGCTGATACAGGTATGTATATACAGGTGAGGGGTATCCTTGTGATCCGTCACGAGTTTACTTTAGATGTTGCCATTCTCTTTTTGGATTAAACATTTTGGTTTAAATATTTAGTGGTGGAAATTGTGAGTGGAAATCATGATGAAGGGCATTAAATGAGGCATGTGCATGGGTGATGACTCATGGTCTTATTTTTGGTGCAATGTCAACTTTTTTGATTGATTATTGTGTTGAAATGATATGAGGAGAGAGAGATGGCAGCCATTATTCTTGGGTTTGGTCTTGAGATTTCATTCTAGCACTCTCACAATTCATACAACACAATAAGCAAGCAACCTCTTCATCTTCATCTTCTTTTCCAGCTCTCATTTTCCACCATGGCTTCATCTTCAACCTCCATCCATACAATCTCATGTGTTAAGAATCAATGGATGTTTAGAGACAAAGTTATCATACACATTCTCTACTTCACCTTGGACATGTCGGCTAGCAAATTTCATGTCCGAGTTGCTTCGGTTTGAAGCGGGAGCCCATAAAAATACTTCTTGATGTGGTGCCCTTTTCGACGAGGAGACAGAAAATCGAGTGAGATCGGAGATGCCACGAGGAGCTAGGGATGGTGGCTAAAGACCGAAGGACACGGATCAATCGGTATAGCCATTCTATCATTTTAGCAGTTTGCTAGTTTAGTGTTAATGGTTCGATTCAGGTATTTGGTTGTGGTAGCGCCAAGTTTGAAAAGTTTTTGTTCCACTTTTGGCCTCGGATTGACGGCCGGGGTGCTGCCGTAGCCCAATAGGGTCATGGTCTCTGCGAAAGAGAGAGAGAAAAGAAACACTCGGCATGCACTCTAATCTAGATCAGAATGGTTAATCACTATCTAATCAGGATGGCTCCCACTGTTTCCTCGAATTCTCCTCTAAACCCAAAAGGAGAATTAGTCGGGATCATCTAAAATCACCCGAAGTGTAAACCTACTCATCAGTGGGAATCGGGATCCAACTATCATTGCATGATAACTTGATGAAAGTCACTCAAGTCACCACACTCTAGAAGGTATGCACATGCCTGGAAAGTTTCCTGTATGTTTGAAACTCCCAATGTACCTTCTGACAACCACAGTATAACCGATCGTAGTATAGGAAGATCACTTCCTATTAAGAACATGTCATCCAAATATCTGGACATCACTCTCTACTACCTTCTTACCTAGTCCATCTGTAATTCTGATGAAGTCAAACTCTATGACTGTCACATCAAAAACAGACGATCTATCTCCGCTATACTTGCTTTAGTCTATAAATAGACATAAGCTACTTTCCCACCATGCTTCTGCTGCTCCCACTGACTACAACAACCCTCTGGCAGAGTCATATACACGTGCACTTCTAAAGCTAATTTAGAACGACGTTATAGTCATCCACCTGCCAGATCTCATAGTTTAGGACAGCAGTAGTGGCAAGCTTGGGTCATCAAAACCTCCTTGTCACCGTCTTTGAGGAGACCGAAGTACCACTCGGGTGATTGAGGTTACCTACCAAATCTGCGGAGTGGCTAATGGATTATCGAATCCAATTGAATTTTTAGGTTCTACTAAAGTTTTAGTAACCGTTTGTGATTCTGAAATCACTTCCAGTTCTACCATGTTGGCTATAGTGCCCTCAAGTTAATTATTGTAATCGCAAGCACACGATTGTGATGATCGAGGGAGGACCTATACGGGTAGAACAGTCTTACTCAAAATAATAGTATGCTATCTGGTTTGCCTTTATCATCATGTACATGTATTATGTGGTATTACAGATCACTATCACATGTTGATAGAGCCCATAAGATTCTTGATTGACTACCAGCATTATGATGGCGATCATATACGTGGGAGCTGGGTGGTCGATAAGCACATCCTTAAATGTCCCTAGTCGAGGGAGTATCGAGACTAGGCATTGATACTTCGGAGTAGACTAGTGTATACTTATCGAGACCCCGACGAGGGGCGGTGGCTGGTCTCACAAGCCATTGGTGTCAGTCAGTCACCTAATATAGTATACATGTGCTCATTGGGTTATGAGTACACAGGACGGACTCGCCGGGAACATGCTAGTTGGTATTATACCTATTTTCAGATAGCAATTCCCAGGTGACATGGGTACAGGTTAGTCTGTTGACCTGAGATCGTCATTTGTCTCGTGTGAGTTCCTACTATGCATTGATTACTACCCTACCACGGCTCAAAGGAGTCGTACAAACAGGTTTTAGTTGGGTACAGTCCCGACCCACATGGAGGCAGTGAGCGGATCGTCGAGGATTCATCAATCCCGATATTGGGGGTTGATGTCGCGCGGTACACGGATGGCCATCATCAGAAATCCTTGGCCAAGGTAGACAAGAATTACAGATTTGGATCAGTAGTTTCTCAGTGGGTGATGGGCTTCATACCGACACGAAATATCACGTTATTAGGGGTCTGATTTTATCCACCCTCTAGACTCGATATGCGATACTCTTAGACGAACAGACCGGACTGTACGGAGATTGTCACGGATAGGCTCAGTAGGGGATCGGATGAGTTTGCTCGTCGGCCTACTTTTTGCTCAATACCTGGGTAGCCATTACGTACAGCTAGTGCCGCTGACGTGCTTTTGGTTAAACCTACTGCCAGCGTATTGACGAGTCTTTAGAGTCCCATACAGAGGGTTTCCCTGGTTTTAGCAAAACGATATAGTACCCGTATTGCATATGTGCAGGGTTCTGATCGATTGATTGTACTATGTACCAGGACTTTCGATCAGACAATTGATAATACTTGCCAGCTCGGGTTTGAGCCGGATTATTAAATCAGGTATTGATTTAATAATTTACGTATATGTATATTCTAGTATTATGTTCTTTGTGTTATTCTATCTCTTCGGGTATTCGTATTTCGGTATGAATACATGTATGTATATACAGTAGAGTGTAATCCGTATTTATACAGATAACATTCTAGAAGGTGGACACCTAATTTAGATTTTAACCATTTATTATAAATGGGAAATGAGGTGGATAAATGAGAGGGGAGTATGGTGAGAACCATGCTTGCATATTGTCGCACAAATGAATTTTAAATTCATTTGTGCCAACTATTCAAGCATGGGCTTGATTTTATTTTGAAAGAAAATGTTTTACAAAACCATGCTATGAGATTTTCTCTCACATAGGGATGGCTCATTATTTTTGATAGATGAGTTATTCTTCTCACCATCATGCTTCACTCCCTCTCTAATTTTCATGAGTTCCTCTACCTTCATTCTAAAACCTCCTCTCTACAATCTCATGAGTTGAGAATCAAGAGAGGAGGTGAGATAGATAAACACTTAGATCCACTCACTATATCCTAGGCACTCTAGATTAGCAACCTAGAGTCCATAGTTGATTCACTTGATCATTGGTGTGGAGCTAGAGCCAAGAGCTACATCTCTCGGGTGGATCATCTTCGACGGAGGAAGACCGGCGGCCAAGCTCAATCGTGGACACCTTAAGGAGCTAAGGATGATGGTGGAGGACTAAAGGACATGAATCATTCAGTATAATGCTTCTATCATAGTAGTTTAGCTCTTTGTAGTATGCTAGTATAGGTTTATGGTTCGATCTAGAACGTTTTCGTTAGCGCCAAGTTTTTAAACGTCATTTTTGTTCCGCATCGGCCACGGTAGATGGCCAGGGCGCTATCGTAACCCAACATGGTATCAGAGCCAGCCCATAATCCCCTAACTAACAGTTTAAACGATATTTAAAGTAACGAAACCGAAACAATATTCAAGTTTCTGTCGTTTTTTTTAAGCTTCTAATTTTTTTTACACAATTGAGGCTACTCATCTTGTAACTAGAACACCATTAAAAGATGAGCCCCAAAATCCAAAACTTAGTCGGCGAGAATGACCAAATTCTCGGCCTGGCCGGTCCTGTAGAGGTTTTGGGACTTGAAATTTTTGTGGTGTTCTAGGCTCTTGAATATTGGTTTTTAGGTATTGTTTGATTTTACCCAGATTACATATTCTGTTATCTTTGGTTTGGGGCAATACGGAGTGTTTTGAAGTTGCCATTTTAAACATCGTTCATAAGTTTCAGTACATACATTACTATCTGCGACCGTGAATATCATTTGAGCGGTATAACCCGTCTAACTACTATATGTTCTTTTAGACGGGTTTGCAAACATGACATCATGTTGATGTTCTGTGATTGTGCTGATATTGTGGTTGGATTATCGTGGTGGATAGCCAGTGGTGCAATGGTAGTAGTACAGTTCAGATTCATTTGTATATTCGTTATTGCGGGGCGAGCGTCCAATATGTGGACAGCCGTCTCTGCCAGATTGTATATTCTTTTATTGAGGCACGACCGGGTTGAGGTCGATGTCGCCATTGTATATATACTTTTCTTTTCTGTACTAGGATTACCCCGCGGTGGAGTGCTCAAATAGCCGGGTTCTAGAAGGCAACGGGCTCGCATCTCATGACGTTGAGATGGAGGGGGCCTTACTCTAGAATTGACAGGTTATTCGCCGTACTCGTAGGGGGTATAGGATGACCCACGGTGGAGTGCTCAAGTTACCGGATTCCGTGAAGTGCTGGGTAGCCTATTCACTTTGCTGATTGGGTTTGCCTCACTTCTGGGATTGGCGGGTAACTTGCCGTGGTCGTAGGGGTCCAGGTTTTCATTGCACGGGCTATCTACACGACCGGGAACGTCGGGTCTCATTTGCGGCTCAAATGAAACCTGAGGCTCCAAGATTATCCACCATTCTGTGTTGCTTGTTGATGTTCTGTGATGTTTCTTATATCATGCCTGGGACGAATGTTATATATATATTTATATATACTAGTAGATGTTGTATATGTTTTTCATCCGTGCTAGTCCAGTTCCCGCTCTGCCGTTAGTTAAGTAACCTAACAGTGCATGACGGGGCACCGTAGCGAATGTGGATGCCATATACGTACATTGTATTTTCGTTCCTTTTTCTGGTGTGATATGGATTAATTGATGGGACTGCATTAATTCCGATTAATGCAAGGAAAACAAACCTAGATGATGTTGTTGGAACCAAATTTTGAAAACTGTTATTACAGATGTTTCTTTTTACTTTGCACAGCGGTATTCGGTTCTGAATATCCAGCACCTCATTCGACGAGGTAAGACCCGAGATCCCTTCATAGGGAGTGACCTCTTGGGCAAAAGTTTATTGCAATGTAATAACTTCACTATAGTCGATTCATTTTCTTTGCATCGCGGTATTTGTTAGTTATATGTATGCCCTAGAGGCCATTATTATACATGTGATGTATATTATAGTGGATGCTTGGACATATATATGGAGGACTTTCTTGCTCGACATGATAGTATGCTATCTGGTTGCTCTTTATCTTAACATGTACACTTATTGTCTCTCTATTACATGTTGATAAAGCCCTTAGGATGAGTACTTCACTACCAGGATTATGATGCATATCATACTAGTGGGGGCAAGGGTAGTCGGTAAGTACATCCTTCAATTATTCCTAGTCGTGGGAGTATCGAGACGGGTCATCGATATTCCAGAGTAGAATAGCGTATACGCTTCTTGACCAATATGATGGGTGATGGATGATCCCACATCCATTGGTGTTTGACATCGGAGAAGGTATACGGGCGCTCAGTGGAGACTGGGTATACTGAACGGACTCGCCGAGAACTTCTAGATGGTATTATACCTTACGTCAAATAGCAGTTCTCTGGTGACACCGGTACAGGTTAGTCTGTAGACGCGAGATCGTCATAGAATCTTATGTGATTCTCATTGTGCTTTGATTTCCACCTTACCACGTTCAAGAGAACGTGCAAAACGGTGGTTTTTGGGAACAGTCTTGAGTCATATGGAGGAAATGAGCGATAGGAGGGGATTTCGTCTCTCCCGGTATTGGGGGTTGATGTTGCGCTATGCTCGATTGGCCATTATAGGAAATCCTTGGTCAGGGTTGCTGAGATTTACTAGTAAGTGTTATCAGTAGTTTCTCGAACCGTTATAGGCCTTACATCGGCATGATTTATCAGGCTATTGGGGGCTGACGTTTACCACCCCCAGGCTGGATATGCGACATATCTGACGAAGAGACCGGACTGTACGGTAGTGTTACTTATTGGATTTGCAGGAGTATGAGCAGGCTTGCTTGTTGATCTTCTGATCGCTCAATACCCGGGTGGCCGTTACGTCTAGTAGTACCACTGACGGCTTGTGGGTGTTTGATATGATCATCACCTACTCCCGGCGTATTGACGAGTCTTTAGAGTCCTACACAGAGGTTTCCTGGCTCAAGTGAAACGAAGTAGGAGCACATATGTGATATGTGCAGGACCGAGATTAATACGCGTATGTGATACCGTATTCTATTCTCGCGATATGTGATATCGGTCGGTTATATGTGATATATCCGGGTTATCAAATCAAGTGTTGATTCGATAAGTTGATACATATGATATTAGTCGGTTATATGTGATATAGCCGGATTATTAAATCAAGTGTTGATTTTATAATTTAATACATAATTATATATTTGATATATTAATTTACATTAATTAATATTAGCTCACTTAAGCATTTCTTTTTCTCACTTGTGCACACTTAATATATATGTGATACATATTATTGTGTCATGCTTGTTGCTACATACAACATGGGTGTATGAGACCCATACCATACAAATAATAATATGGATTTTTTATTTATTAAGAGTAAAATAAAATTAGTTGGAAAATAGTCAAGGTTAGAAGCTTGGAGAAGCTTAGTACTAACCTTTGACTTAGTCCACTAATTTTGTCTCTTTTGATATTTATTAACCTAACCATTATTGTTAGCCATGGTTTAGTCTCTATATGAGTTAGTATATGATATTAACTCACCCATGGTTGCCATTTGTACACTTGCTTCTCTCCATGGTTGCTTTTCTTCATCTCCTTCCACAAGCTCTCTAGCTTTTTGGTAGGTGAAGAAAATTAGTGAGAAAAATATTTCTAAAGTGAGCAAAATTCCTACTTCATCAACCTACACTAGACTAGCCATTTAGTTTAGGTTGTTTCCTTCACTAATTCCTAATTAGTGAGGAGGTAGCTTGAGTTGGTGTCTCCTCGACGTAGATCATCTTCGACCTCGAAGACTTCAAGCAAGTTTGTTCCTTTCATCTTGTGGAGTCTTTCTAGAGTCCGGGAGTTCACTACTTGGAGCGAAGGGATTACTACACGGAGCTTTTGAAGTAAAGGACCGGTCTACAAAGGTTGTATTCCTTGTTCGCTTAGATGCAAAGATATTTACATTCTAGTTTCGTCTAATTCTTTAGTCAAGATTCTAGGTTAGGGTTCTTTAGCGCACCAATTTTTTTTAAAACGGCATGGTCGTTGCCTCCTGAAATCCAGTGGCGGTGCTATGGAACCCAGCAGTGGTATCAGAGCCAAGCTATAGAATTAGACAATATTTGTAGAATTACGAAACCGAAACAACTCCAAAACATCGAAGCAAAAAACCTTGTTTCTGTCGAAATTTTTAAGTCATCGAATTTTTTTAAGCAATTGCAGAATGTTACATGAGATGTAACATAAACACTAGAGAAAAATGATACACTTTCACCGGGTTTGACCTGGCGAGACTTGCACAAAAAATCGGCCCCACCGGTTTTCTCATGGAGTTTTTGGCTCGTTTCGTTTTGGTGTTCCAGTCTCTGGGTTTTGGTGTTTCAGGTTTTGCGTGTTTTTACTGAGATTGCATATGATGTTATCTTTATGTAAAGGAAATTCAGAGTGCTTCGTAGTCGTAATTCTAACATCGTTTCGGGTATTTTAAACGACGTTAAAAAGCTCGAACGAATATCAATAACCCATTTTCTTCCATGCCGGAAATTTTCCAAAAGTTGGATTTTTCCAAGTTTAAAATCTTAAGAAAATCATGCAGGTGATTCTATGGACCTTCTAGAAGAATGAAACCCTAACTCGATTCTATGACCGCCGGAACCGCCGCCAAACCCTAAGGTTTGCAGTAGTTCCACGGCGCCATAGGTGAGGCAAAGGTTGGCCATTCTACGGTTGGTCCATAGGTGTTGTGGCATGTTCTGGGTATTTTTAAACTCCGCTTAAGTGTTGAGCTCTCTGGGAGATGTGGGTGTTTGTTGATTCGATCGAAAAGTTTAACATCGTCTAACTATCTGTGATTGTGATGCAATACTTGGAATCCACAATATTTAGTTTTGTGAAAACTAATTTGAATTTTGTAAACCTAACAGTTTAGTCTCATTTGATCGGTTGCCATGGGGTTTTGATATGGATCAAAACTCCATCGCAATTACGTAGTGTACGCGGATTCTCGCCGGGTAACCTTACTAGATAGCCCCACCCCATAGCCCCGACCAAGTGACTGTAGGAGAACCCTGTTGCCAAAAGCATCCCCCCGGGTGCTCGCGGCTGAGGTGTTCCACCTAAGTGCACTTTGTCGACGGCATCGCGGGTGCAGCCGTCTACTAAAGTTTCCGACGAGCATTCGATCAGGTTGTCGGGAATCTTGTTGAATTACCTTACTGGTTATTGAAAAGTGTTTTAAATATCGAGACTAAAATGCAGGGTTTATAATTGTTAGGCATGCGATGTCTAAGGAATTCATTTAGTTAGGCATGGAATCCAAAGTATGTGATACATTGGGTTTATGATGTCCAAGGTAGTTGCGGGTTCCAATTGTTGTAGTTTTTCACTTTCTTTTCTGCGAACGTAAGTGTAATATGTGGTGTATTGCCGGTTTTAGTTGCTATATGTCAACGACAATTAGGATACACATATTTACTTACGTTGATGACATGTGATGTTATGTGTTGCTGTGATATGTTATATTGGATCGTCGTGTTTGAATAGACGGTTTTTTTTTATGTGAGATGAGAGTTTTTCATTTTCATTCATGTAAAAACTTGTATGTAATATTCTTTTATTGGGGCACTTCTGGGTTGATGATGATTTCACCATTGATGTATATTATTTACTTTTCCGTATTAGGATATATCCAAGGTGTGGAGCGTAAGTAACCGGGTTCTAAGGTCGAATGGGAGACCATCTCGAGGAGTCGAGACCGGGTCTCCTAACTTTAGAATTGGTAGGGTTGCTTGCCGCTCTCATAGGGGTCTGGGGATGTAGGTTTAGCTATTCATCACGACCGTGGAATCCGTGGTTTTTACTGGCTTAATTTAAAACACAGAATTCCTAGTATATCAAATATTTCATATGTGGACTTCTGCTGCTGATATTCTATGATGTGATCATTTTATATGATGAGACGAATGTTGTTATTATATATATGATATATAATAAACGTTGCTTATGTTTTACACCCGCGCTAACCCGCCCCACTATGCCGCTAGTCCCGCCCCGCTATGTCGTTAGTTAAGTAACCTAACAGTGCATAACAGGACACTGTGGCGAATGCGGATGTCATAAGCGTACTATCTAATTTCGTTTCTTTATCTGTGATGCTTATGAAGCATAAATGATGGGACTTCATTAATGAGATTAATTAAAGAAAAGAAACCTAAAGATGTTGTAGAATCCTATTTTCAAAAAAAGGGCAGCTCTAGTTTTTGCTTTGCATAACGGTATTCCTTGTAGAATATCCAGCACCTCATTCGATGAGGAAAAAGCCGAGATCCCTTCACCGGGAGTGACCTCTTTAGAGAAACTAGTAGATGCTACAACCCACTCAGTTTTGTTTTTGATTACTTCTCTAGTTCTTGCTTTGCATAATGGTATTCCTGAATATCCAGCACCTCATTCGATGAGGAAAGAGCCGAGATCCCTTCACCGGGAGTGACCTCTTTAGCGAAACTAGTAAAAACCTAAAAAACACTCCTTTTCAAAATCACTAGATTCTACAATGATATCAAGTTCATTACGAAAAAGGTTTTCTTAAAAACCTGTCGTAGCCCTCCGTCATTTCAGATAAGTACTACCTAGTATTCTTGCTACGTTTGTTAGCCCGCGTCAAGGCGTAGTGTGCGGTAGCTATTTAGTGCTTATCTGCTGCATATGATGCGATTGTATTATGGTAGTCGTGCGACTTTGTTGGCCTGCGTCAAGGGTCATGCGGGTGGGTTTAATTCAATCATGAAATGTGCGGGTTGAACTTGACTAGTGGACTATGGTTTGTTGGACTGCGTCAAGGTCATAGGACGCTAGGGGTAAAATATTATCGGGAATTTCAAGTGTTGAAATTTGCAATGAGATTGCATACCTTCTATGAGATAGTTGGATCCTGATACCTACTACGAGTAAGAGTTACTCCTGGGAGAGTTTTGCACATTACAATTAGCCGATCTAAGTAGGTGTCTAGAAAGGTGTTAACGGGGCTTTGCCCATGGGAAAACGAGATTTATTTTAATTAGGTCCGTGAGAAAGCATAGGAACCTCCCTCAAAGTACCGACACTGGCCTGGTCAAAAGATTGGCGAACTTATAGGGTGTAATTAATCCCGGCTAGTCTTACCTTTTAGGGTTTGAAAGAAGATTTGATAAAAAAAGTGTGAGCCATCCTGATTAGATAAAATAATAACCAATCTGATATTGCAAGAGCATACGCAGAGTGTTTTTTTCTCTCTCTCTCTCCTGGTAGCGACAATGTCACGCCTTAATCAAGATAATAATATGGATGTATTGACCGAACCTGCTTATTATACTGTGCTGGGGAACATTGGTTCCGCTCTACCTTATAATTGTTATAAGACTGAGCAGGAAATAGGGGAATATCCGGATTCCTACGCGACCCAATCGAGAAATGAGCATGTTGATGCATATTCTTTGGGTGTTTGTTACCGAGAACTGTTTCTCAGTATCCTCTACGTCCTAGGTATGAGATACCGGATTAGGATCCCATATATGAATCTGTTACATAGGCTACAGAAAGGTAGAGAACTAGGATTGGGTGATATGTCTCTAAGTATAGAGAATGGTGCAATTGTTGCAGCAAAACTAGTTGGCAAATATCACCTTGTATTAATACATTGATTCTGAACAAATGTTATTACATGCCGAACCTGATATACAACATTACATCAGTTTCTTTATTAAGTTAAAGAAGGATATAATTTTGTATTGCAGGATAATGTTGTGAACATTTTCCTTAATCAAGAGTTGATTGGATCAGGCATGTTATGTAATGGCATATACGTTCTAAATCAAACCACAGTTCAAAGTATATACAACACACACAAGAGGAGTAATTCAGAAATGAACGAATCCTTCTTATGGCATTGTAGACTAGGTCATATCAATATACCACATCATATTATCTTATATACCTATATCATATTCTCAAGCCAATATATATTTATTAGTGTCAACTTTTATCATATCATCTCTTCCTAAATCTCACTAAATCCTATAATAAGATTATCTTAAGCTCGTAGCATATCCTTTATCAAAATATAATTTATAAAATGATCTTCCATATCAATGGTTGCGGGGGTGCTATACGCCATCCACCCGACTTCCCCCGTAGATATAAATCTACTCACCTGCTAAACTCCTTGCTTAGCCAAAGTCGATGTGCTTCGTCGTCTCGGAAGTCCACGCGAAGGTACCTACAATCAATACACAATCGCAATACTATCAAATCCAATATCCGAAAACCGATATGGCACAAGAATTGCTTATAGGTTAGAACATATAGCTTACGCATGAAAGATCAACCAAACAACCTTCGTCCGTTGACGTACAAACGTCTAACGACAGAATCAAATCTCAAATACCAAAAGCACAAATTCAAATATCTTAAAAGCATAGCCAAAACACTCTTAAGTAGTCCCAGATTTTGGCTCAGGTCAATTGGGAGTAAACAACCAAGTACAGAGGATAGGTTATAGGGTAAGTTGGCTACAGGCAAAAACTCAACACCAGAACCTAACAGAAGTCCGGCGAGAACATCATATTTCCCGGCCTCGTCGGTCATAGTAGGGGCAAAAGGGCTCGTACTTCAGAGGTGGTCTTCTAGTGGTCTATCTAGGTTAATAGACTTGTTTGATTTTCTTAGAAATAACCCAAGTTGCTCCAGATACCCTGTAGGCTAACAACCTCCACAAAACCGACACGGAACAAATTCTAAGTTCGTGTATCGGGTTCTAAACTCTGTTCTGGTCCAGCAGAGCAATCTCTAAGGTCTTGAAAACACTCACTACACCTCTAGTTACCACTTAACAACAACTTGGAATTTTCTATGATCACATAACTTAATTATCTCAAATTCTAACTAAACTAGGATATATAACACCAATACTAATCTACAAGTGAAGAGATTACCTCATTTGGAAACTTAGGAAAAATTCTTGAATTGCCCAAAGTCTTCAAAATCCAAACTTGGATGGTTCAAAGGGTTTAGAATAGGTTTGTGCATGTTTTTAATGAAGGTGGGATGAGGTTTTGAAAAGTATTTGGAGATGAGGCATGAAGGTAGTGGAGGTTGAAGAAGTATTGAGGAGATGAAGAAAAACAATGGGGAATGAAGGAATGGGCAGCCAAGTCACACCCTCTCTCTCTTATGCTCACTCTCTCACTCACAATTATCCCATACACTCACCCTCTCAACAAATATCTCTTTTGTTTCTTCTCTCTTTTGTTTCTCACTCATAACTCTTTCTCTCTTTTCTTTTCTTTTATTTTCACAAACTCACAAGTCACAACAAAAACACAATATGCACATGACATGGTGCACTAGCCATGGAAAAATCTAAAAATACGGATCTGGCCAAATCACGATTAGTAGTGCACTAATCGATTTTAATCTAAATTTGCATATAATTATTTATAAAAATGCCAAAAATCCGATAAATATCATTAGAATAAATAAATCATTTTAATCTCCACTTATATTCCAAATATTTGTAAATACTTATACCATTTTACGAAAAACCCTTATTCGCAAATCGAATAGTTTTCGCGAAATATATTATTTTAATATTAAATTTCAAAAAATAATATTTTATATTTTTGAAATGTTACAGTCTTCCCCTATTAAATAAATTCGGTCCCCGAATTTAAATTTAAAATCCCCAAATACTAAAACATTTCAATAATCAGCTTAAATCAACGGGGCTCCGAAATCACGGAAGATACAGAAATACCACAGCGCATCGTGTGCGCCTGAAAACGAGTACGAAACTCAAAATCAAACTACGTCAACCATCACGCAATCATGGGAGTTATAAAGGAAATACGAATATCGAATTCCACTACTGGAATCCAAATGCACTATAGCCAAATCATAATACGTATATAGCACGTATCTTTATAAAACCATTTTAAAAGCTGAATAAAACACATGCAAAATCTTTTCCAAATCGCCGTGCTATGCGTAGCACACGGCATAAATGACGGACGATAATTTGTAAAGTAGTTAATATATACTTATATATGTTTTGCTCAAATTATACGTCCCTCCTTTTTGAAATATCCCAGAAGGTTTTCCTTGTAAAATTTCGTGTCACTCACGGACACGTAGGAAATAACGAGACTATAGCTCCTTTCTGAAAACCTCTTGGTAACTTTTTCATGCATGCAAAAGTACTCAGGAACTATCTCTCACCAGCCCTGCTCGGCTACTATACAATATAGTTTCCATCATCAAAACGCGATACTCATAAATAAAATCATCTTCAAAAGGCATATCTAACATCACATGTGTCTGGTGCGCACGGAAATCAAATCCAATACAAGTGCCACGAATATACACAAAAGCAAAACTAAGTGCAACTAGAGTGCACGAAAGCATCTGTCCATTGCAACGGATGTGCACGACAACAATATCAAGTGCATCTATAGTGTATGAAAATCTCAACCCAGTGCAACTAACATGCACGAATGAAAATTCCAATCAAGTGCATCTAATCATGCACGAATAATAATCCCAATCGAGTGCATCCAACATGCACGAATAAAAATCTCTATCAAGTGCACCCGGTGTGCATAAAATCTCATATCATGCGCCCAACATGCGCGAAAATCCAAATCAAATGTAGACGCACACGAAAACATAAATCTGGTGCAACAAATACACGAAATACATCTGGTGCAACAATGCACGAAATACAATCTGGTGCAACAATGCACGAAATACATCTGGTGCAATAATGCACGAAATACAATCTGGTGCAATAATGCACGAAAACTTATCAATATCTCAAATGCTCACAAAAACAACACCGAGTATACCAAGGTGTATAGAATCATAAACATGTGCAACTGCGTTCACAAAATCCATCCCAATGCACTGCAAGCACATATAAGGTATACCGAGTGCAAAAATCAAGTCAAGTGCGTATGACATGCACGAAATCGAATCGACAGTATCGAATCCACGAAACCATAAATACGTGCAACGAAGGAAAAAATTGATACCAAGTGAAATAGATATGCACAAATCATAAACCAATGTAGCGGTGTATAAAACATAAATCAAGTGCAATAACTGTGCACTAAATATAAATCTCCAGTAGGTGCAGCCATGATGCACAAAAACATAAATCACGAAACCCAATCATTGAAACTCAAGTCCAAGCGATAAAAGTGTGATACTCGGATCACAAAACGCAATCACAATAAATGACATTGAGGTACACTTCCTACAATGTCGAAAAATGCCATTACGCCCAGGCTGGCAGAGCAAGATCATCTACTTTCCTCCTGCTCATAGTATGGCATCTTCGGTCTCTGGGTCCTCATTTTCTTTGTGGATAACCAAATCTCACGATCCGTCGGCTCGTAGGCCCGGTCATGTGTACTAACGGAACAGTCCCGCTTCGGAACTCTTCTGATCACCGTTTGGACAATCAACATGACCACTCGCAAACTGCACATTACTGACGGCGGCATCTGGCCTTCTGAATACGCACGATATAACTGATCCTGGGTGTAAATCTTTATCTCTGCGGTGTCCTGGAAAGAACCTGCTCATGGTTTCTTCCGATCTCATCTATGCCGAACTATACGAAGGTTGGCACTCTTGCTTAATTCTTTTCTCATTACCGGATAGCTGTGTCTTCAGCACGGCTTCCATCTGGAATTTGGCTGTATCTTATGCCTCTGCGCATATATCAATCCTCTGGCATCAATGGAGCGTAACAACCGCTCGTTAACATCTCGCACGAACCTCTTGTTCCACTCATCTTTATTATCGTCTACTTCGACTTCATCTCTTATTGTCTACATATTGCAATTCGTTCTCGACCATTGTCAATCTGGAGTCTCTCACACAGACTCGAAATTACGAACTCGGTATCTTCACCACTCTATAGAATATATGTAGCCGAACACATCCTCGGGAACTCGTCCAAATCATTGGAGGAATACACTTTATTCGTCCGTTCTCGATCAACTCACAATGCATCTGGGTGAGGTCCTTCTATCTGAAACTGGTTAATTTACCGATCTCACATCGGAACATCCGACGAACAACGTCATCTCTTGATCGATCTACTCTAGATCCAAGTAAGATCCTTCAATTGGAATTCTTCAACTCAACTGAGCCTGCATCGGCACATCAAATCTGATGAATCATATCAGTCGCTCAACTCGAGATAGACTAGCTATCTCCTGTCACATCTCTGTCTAAAATCTCCAGCGGTCTCAGCTCATAACTCTGGAATCGACATCCTATCAATCTCAGCAACATCTGGGTCATCTGTTTGCACGGTAGACAACATCACGATCTCTGAGGTCGGCTGTACATCAACAGTCCTCTCAATCAGGCAACCTCTATCAATGGCCCGATCATCCGGTGCAAAACCGAACACTCGCCTCAACGAGAGATCACAACACAACACTGTACCTATACGTCCCCATGTCACCAGAAACAACATGGTCGGTTCTCATCCATGACGAGCTCGCTCTGACCGCAACACCAGCAGCAACTCAATCTGCGCTCAAACCATGGTGACATGAACCTCAAGCAGGTATCGATGAAGAGATCAAATGTGTCACGACCCGAAGTTCGACTCGTGACCGGCACTTAACCACGTAACATCTACAGGCGTGAAATGACTAAGTAAGACGAAACCCAGAAATCAAAACCATTAAAAGTAGTGACTGTTGAAAACATTTGGAAAACCTTAAGTTATTATCTTAAAAATTTTGGCAGCAATTCCTTTGTAAAAACTAACCCCGAAATCGGGTACAAGACAAGATATGGGTAAAAATGATATACAACATAATAAGGCATCCCAAGGGGGAGCAATCACGCCCAACGGAGGAAACAAACACCACAAGAGTAATATACGACGCCGAAGCGATGAAATGAGCAATAAGTGAAAAACATCACAGAATGATAACTGCATAAGTAAAGTCGGTTCACACGAGCTCGACACCAGAATACAAATAATATACATCATCGTCCTCACACTGTCTCTAAGTCAAATACATATAAAGGTAGATGGAGAATACTAGATACAAAATGTATACAATGGAAATAACTGGATACCACAACCTACCTAACAAAACAGCTCACAATCCAACTGCAGTGGTATCCGTAACCAAAAGAGATAAGAAGGCAGCCTGCCGCGACTACTCTGAGGGGCAACCTGCAAATACTGTGGCACAATGGGGGGGTGTTGCCAACTCGTGAATAGAGGTAACATATAAAGGTAATCGCGAGCATGCACGTACTGCACTACTCTATCATATGCCAGCAGATGATATCTATATGCGATCAGCAGTATGTGTAATAATCATGCAAGTGCTCTATCAGGTAATATGACTACAGGATGAGATGCAAAATAATGAATGCTGAGCATGGGAAATATAACATCTACACGGAATGTCAACGTGGAAAATATAATCGGTGCCCATCAATGCACCCAGATCCCAATAAACTCAGGCACCGGCACTCTCATCGGCCCTCAAATCCTGTAAAGCTCAGAGAATCACGAGTGCCCAACATTGGCACTCAAAATATCATGAAATAATCGTGTCCAGCATCGACACGTAAATTCTCATATATCGGGCTCCGTCAGTCCGGATCGGCCCATGGGCTCCGTCTGCGGTATCGGCCCTCGGCCCCAGCAGTACGGGTCATCCCATATCCATCTATCGACTCTGGTCAGTATCCTCCGGATAAACATCAGGTCCAACCAATCACCGGTAGGTACTCACCACCCTGCTAGGCTCATCGTCTAATCTACGAAAAACATTTCTCGCCCCGGGGAACCATACCGGGTCCACCACGAACCCGCAAACGGATCATCCAACTCCTCGAATCGGGTTTCAAGCATACGTCTCAGAACCGAGAAAACGCGTGGTGGACGCACCAAAATATCATATCAAGAGGAACCGGGTTTTCAAATAGTGCATATTTTCTTAAATAACTCCACGGTCCTCAAAACCAGAAATCACATGAAATCCAAAACCAATGTGTAAGTCAATGCGATGTGATATGTGCATCAAGTCATACTATAAGTAAAAGGGAGAAACCGCTCTTTTTAAAATAGTTTCAGTTTTTCAAAAGGTATCGTGCGGCTCCCAGTTTCTACCAAAATCGGCTTATCTAGGTAGGTACAGTTTGAATACGCATAAGTATGTAATGAGTACGTGCACAAGTATGAATATGTAAATGAGTACGTGCACAATTATGAACATGTGAATGAGTACGTGCATACGTATGAATATGTAAATGAGTACGTGCACAAGTATGAATATCATATCGAATCATATGTGAGATTAACTACAGTATAATGATCATGGCAATTTTACAGTGTGAGTGTCATGGCAGTTACTAACGGTGTGTGTAACATGCAGATTAGTGCTCGTGCAACATGAACCGTTAGTAACAGTGCGGTGTTCTTACCAATTCTAAGTTCATATACATATAGCAGGGGATGCGGTATGCAACAAACAGTATCCATAAACAGTCAATGTAGGTAAATGCAATATGCTGCTACAAGGTCCTATCAGCCCTGACGCATAACGCCATACGGGCGATTTCCCCGTAGATGTTAAATCTACTCACCGTAGTCTCGCGCTAAGTGTAGCCGACGACTTATTTCCCCTTCTTCGCGGTGTCCGTCGTACTCGCCTGCGAACCTAGAATTTCACAAAATATCACACATAAGCACAAATCTACGAAAACGCGACATTAAATCCAAACTAGTAACTTGCGTCGCGAACCAAACGCGTGTGTGCGCGATACGCTAAAACGTGTGATTACGTGCCTGAAGCTACCCCGACACGTCGCGATACGCAGAAAACCCCAAACCCACACACGTATCACACGTGTCGCGAAGGTTTAAAAATACGAGAAATAGGGTAATTGATCCCAGGTTTTTCTACAGAAAGAATTAAATAAAATTGCATATACCACAAAACTTCAAAATGCAGCAGACACCTACAGAAAAGACCCCAGCACCCAGGTCCCCCATCTGGCCGCAAATTGCGGCCAGAATGAATATTCCGGCGGCCAGGGTAGGGAGTTGGGCTCCCGGGCTTCGTGTGTGTACTCTATACCTATTGTGCATGCTCCAGTAATTACAATTTTATTCTGAAACCAACGGGGTACAAGCAGATTCAACAAAGCCCAAATTCTAGTTAAAATGGCCATTTTGACACTAAAACGATACATTCTGGTATTTTTGTGAAACCTGAAGCAAACCCTTAGTTAAAACCATACAAATAACACATCAAAAAGCTAAGCAAGCCATAAAAATGATCACTTAACATAAACTCCACTAAACCTGTCACGACCCGAAAGTACGGAACATGACCGGCACTTAAACTACGAAACGTCTCGAGGCGTACGTAATCTAAGTAAACCGAAAACCCAGAAATCCAAACCAAGAAAAGTAGTAGGGTGAAGGAAAAACCAATTTAAATCAAGTAGTTTTATTAGCATAAGCCGAATTATGCGTTTTTAAAAATATCAAATATTTCTTGAAAATTTCGGCAGAGTCTCCTTTGAAAATACTGGCCCCCAAATGGGATACAACATGAATAGTATACGAAATCAATAAAAGGCATCCCCAAGCGGGAGCTAGCTCTTCGTCTATCGACGGTCACAACCACACAAGTAATATAATATACAACGCCAAGGGCGAGGATCAAAAACTCAAAAGGAAACTCAAAACCACAAGAAATCCACAGAAATATAACGCGCGACTCTAAGGTCGAAAGAATACATCACTGGTCTCTATCTCAAAATAAATACATGTTTGGTTGATGGAACTTCTAGATACAACTGAATAATAATATACAATGTATAATGATGGGTACGATACAAATAAACCCACCTATTAGCAAGTCACCCGAAAGAAGCAGTGCCAGCAAAGCCGTAATGAAACCTGCACGGCAAAACCTGCAAGAAAATGGGGCACAACGGGGGTGAGTTGCCAACTCGTGAATAGAATACATCTACGAACAAAAATCGCATGTATGACGCAATCCTAGGTCATACGATCATAATATATAATCCTCAAATATATAACCAGCAACCCATAACCATGGCTAGGGCAAATATCTAACCCAAGTGTAATCCCATATGCCCGTGTCAGTGCCTCAGGTAGCAATGTATCATATGGATGATGTATGAATGCATGAAACAGAATGCATGTACTGAAGAAAACTGCATTCATAAATCAGTGAGATTTCTGTATTTTAAAAATGAGGTACCATAATTGAAATCAGCATAAAATAGTTCCCAGCATCGACACAAAACAAGTGTCCAAATATCTCGATATCTCTGTATCACAATCTCTGTACCTCAATATCTCAAAATCTCAATGTCTCAATCACAATATCTAGGGCGCCGTCAGTCCAGACCGGCTCCTACCATCCATCTCAAGACCACGACGGTATTCTCCGGATATCCGACGCGTCGGGTAAAATCACCGGTCGGTACTGCTCCCCTGCCAGGCTCAACGTCAATAACACGACCTTCTCGCCCCGGGGTACCGCACCGGGCCCACCATGTACCCGAAACGGTTCCTCCACTCCTCGAGTCGGGTCTCGAAATCCATCAGCAAACTCATGGTGGACGACTCATACATCATGGGAAAAACCGCACTTTTTATTTAAAAAGAGAGAAAGCAGTTTATATAAGTTTTGCGGTTTTCCCCTCAAATCCAGAAAATCTCATGGAAATCCGAATCCAAATCATCAATAGCATGTAAAACCATGAATATAGGCATAACAATGAATAACAGTATGCATGAAGTGACAAGTAATAACTACAATGTTAAGCTGGCATATAAGGCAGGTACACTAATATCATGTCAAATTACTAACTAACAAGCTAAGTCAAGCAATAATATTTTCTAAGGTGTACGTGACATGGCAATTACCGATGAAGATGTGTGTGAGCCGGCAAGTAAGTGTACGTGGTACATACGCATCATCGGTAATGGTGCTGGTGTCCTAACAGTATGATATCAACAATGCAATAAGAAATTATAATATAAGTATGCGATGCGGAGCGAACAACAATAATGAGCGGGAGCTGAATACTAGACACAATGATAACTAAACTGCATTACCCTAATATAAGTCCTACAATAGTTCCTTTTGAAATAACACGAATCGCGGTGTTTTGAAAATAAGGGTTACGGTGTTTTTAAGAAAAAGATACCTTTTGAAATATCCGTAGAATCCCTTGACCTGTCTTTTAAAATACCCACGATCCGTTAGTTTCGAAATAGGTAGGAATCTACCCTAGTCTAACAACTACACTAAACTATATGGCTGAACTAACAAGTTAACTGAAGGTAAGGAAACCGCCTAACATCTGAGTCGATACGTATACATACCTGTATATATATTAGTCGGTGATCCTGCCTCAATAATATCATATCCGATACCATATCTATAATCAGACATCCCAAGTCAAGAGTGCGGATCAATCATCAATATATAGCTCGTACATAAATCCGTCGTACAGCATCCCCAAATCTGGGTACGGGTCATTATCATACTCATCACACTGTTCATCTGGTATCCTCTTTATCAAGATCATCATCTGGGGTACTGACCTACGACTAGTACACTACTAATATCACTATTCACATGGCATTGTCATTCAAAGATCCGCTATAACATCAGGACGTATCTCAAGTACGAATCCTGCCATATCACCGATCTCACGGCCTCAACTCAAATCTCATCGACTCATCTCAATCCTAAGTATCATCCGCAAATCCAGTATGTGAACACCTAGTCCCATACCCAGGTGAACACATAAACACTTCTCCCCATATACGCACAGGTAATAACATAGATGTATGCATGTGTGTGTGTGCGTGTGTGGGTGTAAGGACTACTCTAGGGTTTCGCAACTAACACTAAACTAATCCATGAACATCTAGAATCTACCTTTATCATCAAGTCTCATATCAACATAAAATATATAATCAAAATATATGTGTGTATACGTATTCGTATACATCACCACGAACTGCGGGGGTGCTATACGCCATCCACCCGACTTCTTCCCGTAGATATAATCTACTCACCTAGTCCTCGCTCGCCGGTGCCGACGTCGCCACGCGCTTGCTTGTCGTCTCGAAGTCCACATGGGGTACCTACATATCATAACGCACCGTATCGCATTAAAACCAAATTCGAAATCGAAACGGTATACGAAAATCAAATCGGCACGCGTATCACGCATAGGTCAAAACCTATCGCCTACGCATGCAAGAATAGCCAAACCAACCCTCGATGTCGATGTACAAACGTCAAACCATCGAGAAAACCCAAACACACTCATTTGCGCATTCACGAACACTAATTATAATATAAAATAGGTTAAAATTCACAAAAACCCTAAATTCACCTTAAAAGCCATTTTTCCGAAAATCTAGCAAGCAAAAATTACCCGTTTTAGTACAGAACTCGACATTTAAACAAATCTAGCGGCCATAATACTTATTAAATATCTTAAATAAGTCATAAAAACAATTTCCATAATTTAATCCCAATAAATTTTATTAACCCCAAAATTCTAGTTTACAATATACCCAATTTTAACGATTTTATAGCAAAATGCACAAACAACAATTTAGGTTGGATTTCCATGAACTAAAGTGTTAAACTACACTTTATAATGTCAATGAAATCATGAAAAACCTAATTACATTTTAATCGCAATTATTTAATTAATTTCCAAAAACCTAGTTTGCTTAAAAATCTTAATTTGGACAACTTAAAAGAAACAATTTACATATTAGCAACTAGATTAGGTTTTCTATGGCTTAGCATGATAACTACGCCATTAAACCATGATCAATTGACATAAACCCTAATTTAGTTCAAACCCTTCTCTTGAATTTTCAAATTAGCACTTAGAACCACAATTAAGCACCGAAATTTGTTAAATTGAAGTGATTAAACATCAAGCAAACATTGGGTTAAGATTATATCTAAAAACCATTTGGAATGAGATCCATACTTGCAAAAAAACTTAGCCTCCAAAATGCTAACTTTGCCCCAAGATCCATGCTTGAATGTCCGAGGAATAATGGGTAAGAAATGGATTTGGGATTTATGATGTTTTGTGTTGATTTGTGAGGCAATTTTGATGAGTTTTTTGGAGAGAAATGTGATGAGAAAAGAGGGGGAGGGATGTTGTTGTGCAGGAATTGGAGGGTCGGCCACTTATTGGGTGATTGGAGAGAGAGTGAGGTGAGGAAAGTCATGCCAAGTCAAGAAAGTCCAAGGTCAACACAACACAAACCTCTTTTCTTATACTTTTCTTTATGTTCTCTTTTCTTTTATCAAAAGAAATGGGGGGAAAATTTGGAGAGGGGCTGCTGAAAATGGGGAGGAAAATGGGGGTGTGAGAGTGTGGGTGTGGGTGTGGGGTGATGGAAAATGATAAATACTATACCCCAAACATCCATTTACACTAAATTCACTATTTAAGCCTTTTTCTTCGATATTTTCTAAACCGTTTTGGCAAACGATTTCGTTTCAGAAACAATATTTTACATGTCAGTTAAGTGTGTCATGAATTACAAATTTGTATCAACCCATTCCAATTTGTAAGTTTCCCTAATTAAATGTATTAGGGACGGCTTAAAATAATATTAAAATAATTAATTTCGGAAAAAATTTCAGAAAATTTGAAATTTCACCAGTTGCTCAATAAACACCAAATACTAGCAATTAAATAGCTAGAATATGTATATTTAATTTTAAAATAAAAATATTTGTATTTTGACTTTTTACAGAAAACCCCCTTATTTTACCGATTTTCCGAAATTTCACCGAAACGATTTTCAAAACGTTACAATCTTCCCCCCTTAAAGAAATTCGGTCCCCGAATTTAAATTATAACTCCCCCCAAATACTAAAATATCTAAGCAAAACCATCAAGTCGTCGGGGTTCCGAAATCGTAAATACATAAAACAAATCGTAGCGCAGCGCATGTGCATGAAAAATGAGCATATAACTCAAAATCAAAACTCCGTCAAGCATCTCGCAATCATTGGAGTCATGGTAAAGACACAAATGTCAAATTCAATACAAAACCAATATGATATAACTCGAAACTATAAACGTAAATATCAAATCTATATATGTAAATATCTGAAGGGAATGCATGCCAAATCTCTTAAAGTCGCTGTGCAATGCGCATAACACTGCACAGTGGCGGACGTCTATCATACGAAAATAATCATATACATATATACCTTTTGTTTGAACTGTACGTTCCGCCATTTTGGGAAACAATTTGGAAGGGTTTTCTTGTTTTAAACGTTTCGTGTCATATTGGACATGTAGGTAAATACTGAGACTATAGCTCGATTTTTGGAATTCCCTTCGATAGCTATCAATGCATGAAAAATGTTGGATATATATGCCCTAGAGGCCTACATTGTATAGGATGCTTGGGATATGTATGTACATGACAGTCTTGCTTGATATGATAGTACGCTATTTGGTTTGACTTTGTCTTAACGTATGATATATTTTACTTGGTATTTATATATATATGTTGATAAAGCCCATAGGGTGTTTGTCTGACTACCGTCGTTGTGATGGCAGTCATACTAGTGGGAGCTGGATAGTCAATAGGCACACCCTTAGATGTCCCTGGTCGCAAGAGTATCGAGATTGGGCATTGATACTCCGGAGTAGACTAGTGTATACATATCTAGACCCTGACGAGGAGCGATGGATTGGTCCCGCAGCCATTGGGGGTGTTCACCTAAGATTGTATACAGATGCTCACTGGGTGTGAGTACACCGGACAGGACTCGCCGAGAACTGACTGTATGGTATTATACCTAACGTCAGATAGCAGTTCTCAGGTGACATGTGTGCAGATAGTCCGTTGACTTAAGGTCATCATTTGTCTCGTGTGAGTTCCCACTGTGCTTTGATTATTACCCTACCACGATTCAAAGGAGTCGTGCAAACAGGTTTTAGTTGGGCACAGTCCCGAGCCACGTGGAGGCAGTGAGTGACTGTTAGGGATTCGTCTCTCCCGGTATAGAGAGTTGATATCGCACGGTGATCGGTTGGTCATTACTATAAGTCCTTGGCCAGGGCTGATTGAGAATTACTGATAGATTGATCAGTAGATTCTCGGATGGTGATAGTGCCATACCGACACGACTTGTACGGTTATTAGGGGTCTGACGTCCACCACCTCCCTAGACCATACATGCGATACTCTTAGACGAACAGACCGGACTGCGCGGATATTGTCACGGACAGGCTCAGTAGGATTTCAGATGGGTTACCTCATCGACTTTCTTATCGACAACTACCTGGGGACCGTTACGTACAGCTAGTGCCGCTTGCGGTCTGTGGTTAAACCCACTGCCAGCGTAGTAGTTGAGTCTTTAGAGTCCCACACAGAGATTTCCCAAACCCAGGCGAAAAGATATAGAGGTCGTATGGTTTTACGACAAAGGTTCGGACGCATACGTGTTTGAACGCACGTACGACATTCGGACAGTTTTTACTAGCCGGCTTTGGTTAAAGCCAGATTCTAGTATCAGGTTATTGGATTTATACAGTCTAAAGTTTTTCCATGTTTTCACGGATGAGAGGGGCGTTCTCGTAATTTTCCGAGAAGCTTCTAGAAGGATGTGACTTGGAGGGAGAGGTGGCATTTTCATTTAATGATTTAGTGACTCATTGTGAGTGATTCATCATGTCATTAATGCATTATTAAATGCTTAATGACTCAGATAATGAATCACCCACTTGCATTAATGAAACATGATGAATAATATCATATTATTCATTTCTTTTTAATTCATTATGTTTCATATATCAAGTGAGAAGCTATTTCATTATTATTATTATTATCATTATCATCTTCTCACTCTCTCTCTTCAAGTTCTCTCTCCTTCACCAAACCCTAATCCTACCCTCATGAGTTGAGAACAAGGATTAAGAAAGACTAATTACTCCATAACCTATCTCTACATCACCTTAGCTACTCTATTTAGCAACTAGAGAAACTAAGTAACCTCAAGTTTAGAGGTTATAGCTTGGATTAGGGTTCTCGGGTGGATCATCTATCACGGGAGAAAGCCGAAGAGGACGTAGAGATCCAAAGAGGCCGTAGATAACATTAAGATGAAGGACTAGAACCGTTTGGTATAATCTCTTAACATAGTAGTTTAGAACTCTATAGGTTTTGTTAAAACTTGTTTAGCAAACGATTCATGCGGTTAGTCGATGTTTAACCATAGAACAAGATCGTTTTTCATATTTCCGCCTCCCCACAAGTACTGGGGTGTTGAACATCGACTTACAGTGGTATAAGAGCCTAGCTAAACAATATTTAACACACTTGAAAATTTGTATGAATTTCGAACGGAAAAACAAACCGGAAAAACCCCGATATCATGTACTTTCTGTCGAATTTTAAATGAGGTCCAAAATTTTTTTAGGGAACTTCAGAATGACCTAAATGAATGTATTAGAACACCCAAGAAAATTGGGCTCATGAATCGACCATAGCGCCGCGGAACCGCGGCCGATCCCACAGATCTGCCGCGATTCCGCCGTGCTTTGGACGACTCATCATCCCAAGTTTCTTGTGTTGATTCTCTGTGATATTTGGTGTTTTCTGGTAATTTTTATTTTTGCTTAGGTTTCAGATATACAGAGAAGTATTGGAGCAAAATTAAATGTGTTTAATCGTTCGAAATTATATGGTATTTGCTTGTTTGAATATATCTGTGAAATGTATTATGTGTTCGTAAACCACCCCTAACTGCTAGTATGTCGGTTGGCGGGGGTTGCACATATCTGTGATGTTATATATAACTGTTTGTGTATATAAACTGTATTGGACTGTTGTGGTGATTATCCGGGTTTTGTGATGGGTTATTGTATTAATTCATTTGATGTAAATTTAATAAGTTGTAATATTATTTTGCGGGGCACATCCAGGTTGCGGTTGTAGCCACCATTGTATTATTTCTTTTTACTGTTTTTTGCTCCTAGGATAGACCCAAGGTGGGGTGCACAAACTACCGGGTATTTTGAAGTGTTGGGGCAGACCGCTTCACTTCTGGTACTTGGCGGGTAGTTTGCCGTACCCGTAGGGGTCTGGGGTGGGAAAATGGCTATTCATCACAACTGTGTAATCCGTCTTTCATTGCAGGCTCAAATGAAATGCGGATTGCTTGCAAATCCAATATTGTTTATCTGTAATCTGGAATGCCTATTATTGCGTCTGACGAATGTACAATATCTATATATGATAGCTATTTAGACGTCGCTTATGTTTTACACCCGCGCTAGCCCAGCCCCCGCTCTGTCGTTAGTTAAGTAACCTAACGGGTGATGACGGGACCCCGTGGCGAATGCGGATGGCATAAGAGGACGTTGTATTTTCGTTGTTATCTGTAATGATAGGTTAATGATGGGACGCATTATTATTAATGCAAAGAAAATAAAACCTAAACTGAATCGTTGGAACAATTTCTAAAAACCACTCGGTTTTCTTGAAAAAGCAAATTTTAAATGCGGAGCTTAAACCACTCCTTTTAATAAAAGCTATCTTAGTTCCTTCGATCAAATCAAGTTCACTACGTTAACGGTTTTTTGCCAAAAACCAGCCGTAACCCTCCGTCGTTTCAGATAGACAGCACATCGTATTCATGCTATGCTTGTTGGCCTGCGTCAAGGCATAGTGAATGGTAGCAGTGTGTGTGCCTATTTGTTGCATAGACAGATGCATTAGTTTAATACAGACGTACACCTTGTTGGCCTACGTCAAGGGCTTGTACGATGTACTTAAATTGATCAGGACAACGACGGGTAGAACTTGGCTTGCGTCTTATGACTTGTTGGCCTACGTCAAGGTCTATAAGAGCTTGGGGTAAAAATCACATCGGGAGTTTTAAACATAAAGGAAACTTGCAGATTTAGCTTACCTTCTGGAGTGTGGTGACTAGAGTGGCTTCCATCTAGGGCATCATGCAATGATAGTTGGATCCCGATCCCACTGATGAGTAGGATTACACTCGGGAATTTCTCTCACTTAACAATCAATGCTATAAACCAAGTAGGTGCCTAGAAAGGTGTTAGAGGGGCTACGCCTCCAGGGAAAAGAGGTTCTTTAATTAAGGAACTCCGCGAAAGCGATGGAAAACCTCCCTCGAAGTACCAACACCAGCCTGGCTGAAAGGTTAAGCAAAAATTGTAACGTGTGATTAAATCTTGACTAGTTCTTCTTTTAGGTTTTGAAGAAGGATTTGAGGAAGTAGTGGTAGCCATCCTGTTTAGATAAATTAATAAACCAATCTAAACTTGCAAGAGCATATGCTGAGTGTTTTCTTTTCTCTCTCTCTGGCAGCTACCATGACTGGACTTAAACTATTACTTGAAATGAATATACTGACCGGGCAGAACTATAAAGATTGGCTAAGGAACGTCAATATTGCGCTGACTTATGACAAAGTTGCATATGTTACCACCGCTGTTCCTCCCCTTATCCCAGGACCAGATTCCTCAGTTGTGGACAGGGAAGTCCGCAAAACCTGGGATCTAGATTGTGAGCGAGCTAAGTGTATCGTGCTGGCGTCCATGAACAATGAACTCCAGAAACAGCACGAGAGTATGGATATTGTATCCATCTTTCTCCATGTCAAAGAGTTGTATGGAAAGCACTCACGTATCGCAAGGTACGAAACCTCAAGGAAACTCTTCCAGATGAGGTTAGCTCCAGGATCACCTGTAGGAGAGCACGTCCTCAAAATGATCATCCTCATTGAGGAACTCGCAAACCTGGGATGCGTGCTAGAGAACGATTTGTATATCGACTTGATTTTGCAGTCCCTTCCCCACACCTTCTCTCAGTTCGTGCTGAACTTCAACATGCACGAAATGGAAGCGGATCTTCCAAAGCTCCTCAATATGTTGAGGGTAGCAAAGACCTCCTTGAAAAAGGAGAAGACCCCCGTTCTGTATGTTGGCCAATCATCTTCTTCTAAATCTAAAGCGAAAGCTAAAGGGAAGAAGAAGATGAAAGCCACCAAACCGAAAGGTGGGGTCAAGAAGGTGCAGGGAACGAACAAGGCAGGAAGGGTGAAGACAGAAAAGAACGAGTGCTTCTATTGTCACAAGCAAGGGCACTGGAAGAAGGATTGTCAGGCCTTCAAAGCCAAGGACATGAAGCAAGCAGTTGCTTCTACTTCAGGTGTGTTCGTAATCGAAAATTGTCTTTCAGTAAACTCTACCTCATGGGTACTTGATACCGGTTCTGGTTCTCACATCTGTAATTCTTTACAGGATCTGAGAAATAGTAGAGTACTGGGGGCAGGTGATATGACTCTCCGGATGGGCAATGGAATGCATGTAGATGCAGTTGCAATAGGGGAATATCACCTAGGGTTGAATAATGGACACATTTTGGTATTGTATAGCTGTTTTTGTATTCCCAGTATGTTGTGTAATATTATATCAGTATCTTTGTTGTCTAATAAAGGATATAATTTTGTGCTTGAAAGAAATGTCATGAACATTCTCCTAAATTAAGAACTGATTGGGTTTGGCATACTGGAAAACGGCATATACATACTTAATCAACCTCAAATTTTCAATATTCAAAACATGCGTAAAAGAAAGGCTCCAGATTCGAATCACGCCTTCCTATGGCATTGTAGACTTGGTCATATAAATGAAACAAGGTTGACTAAGTTACATAAAGATGGATATCTAGATTCGTTTGAATATTCATCATATGCAACTTGTCAATCATGTATCAAAGGAAAAATGACCAAATCTCCGTTCACCGGACACGGAGAAAGAGCCACTGAACTCTTGGGACTTATACACAGTGATGTATGTGGTCCGATGTCTACGCATGCACGAAGCGGTCACTCCTACTTCATAACTTTTACTGATGACTTCTCTAGGTATGGACATATATTCTTAATGAAACATAAATCCGAGGCCTTTGAGAAGTTTAAGGAGTATAAAAATGAAGTAGAGAAACAGACTGGTAAAAGCATCAAGACACTTCGATCCGATCGAGGTGGAGAATACTTAAGTACCAGTTTCCTTGAATACTTAAAAGAGAATGGAATTCTCTCTCAGCTTACTCCACCTTATACACCTCAGCATAATGGTGTATCAGAAAGGAGGAATCGCACGCTATTAGATATGGTGCGTTCAATGATGAGTAGTGCTGAGTTGCCACTTTCCTTCTGGGGATATGCTCTAGAATCAGCCGCATACCTATTGAATAGAGTTCCAACTAAGTCTGTACCTACCACTCCATATGAAATGTGGTGTGGGAAGAGACCATATCTCAAGTATATCAAGATATGGGGATGTCCGGTATATGTTAAGAAGCATAATCCGGACAAGCTCGAGGCACGATCGGTTTTGTGCAAGTTTGTAGGATACCCCAAGCATTCAAGGGGGTATATGGTCTACCACACTGAAGAACAAAAGGTGTTTGTCACTCGCCACATTGTCTTCTTAGAAAGCGAATTTCTTGCAAAAGAAATTAGTGGGAGCGCGGTAGAACTGGAAGAAATTCCAGAACCTCAAACTGCTACCGAGGACTTAGAAGAATCTCAGATTTCAATAGAACATGACGAACCAACACCACTCCGCAGATTTAGTAGGCTTTCTCATCCTCCTGAAAGATACTATGGTTTTATTCTTGATGGGGATCGAGAGGATTGCATCATCGATGATGATGAGCCTACTAGTTTTCAACAGGCTATCACGAGTATCGCCTCAGTGAAGTGGCTGGATGCTATGAGATCCGAAATGGAATCCATGTACACCAATAAAGTATGGACTTTAGAAGTTGCTCCTCCTGGGGTAAAACCAGTTGGGTGCAAATGGATCTTCAAAAAGAAAATTGGTACATTTGGACAAGTGGAAACCTACAAAGGTAGACTAGTAGCAAAAGGTTTTCGTCAAAGACCAGGATTGGACTATGATGAAACTTTTTCACCAGTAGCTATGCTTAAATCCATTCGGATCATGCTTGCCATTGCTGCCTTCCATGACTATGAAATCTGGCAAATGGATGTAAAACCAGCTTTTCTAAATGGACATCTAGAAGAGAGTGTTTACATGGATCAACCAGAAGGTTTCTTAGACAGTGGGAGCAGCGGAAGAGTGTGCAAATTGCTTAAATCCATTTATGGGTTAAAGCAAGCATCGCGGAGTTGGAACATCTGCTTTGATGAAACAGTCAAGGAATTTGACTTTATCAAAAATGTAGATGAACCATGTATTTATAGGAAGATTGTAGAAGGAGCAGTAGTCTTCCTGGTTTTGTACGTCGACGACATACTACTGATAGGGAATGATATCCCTATACTACAATCAGTAAAGATCTTCTTGTCACAGAAATTCTCCATGAAAGACTTGGGAGATGCATCATACATTCTGGGCATTAAGATCTATCGTGATAGATCTAATAGAACATTGGGACTTTCACAGTCCAGGTATATAGACACTATACTAAAAAGATTTAGTATGGAAGATTCCAAGCGCGGCAATATGCCCGCTTGTCACGGAATCACCCTCTCCAAAGAGATGTCTCCAAAGACTGATGAAGAGAGGGCTCGCATGGGCATTATACCCTACGCTTCGGCGGTAGGATCAATAATGTATGCGATGTTATGTACCAGACCGGATGTAGCTTACGCACTTAGTGTGGTAAGCAGGTATCAGTCGGACCCAGGTGAGAAACATTGGATAGCGGTGAAGAACATTCTCAAGTACATGAGAAGGACTAAGGAGATGTTCTTGATTTACGGTAATGGGAACCTCCAGGTAGAGGCTTTTACCGACTCCGGCTTCCAAAGTGACAAGGATGATTCTAAATCCATTTCGGGTTTTGTGTTTACCCTCAATGGAGGGGCGGTATGTTGGAAGAGTTCCAAACAAGATACCGTCGCAGACTCAACTATGGAGGCTGAGTATATAGCTTCTAGTGAAGCCGCAAAAGAGGCTGTCTGGAAAAGGAAGTTCATTTCTGAACTTCAGGTGGTTCCGTCCATTGCCAATCCAATACCTTTGTATTGCGATAACAATGGCGCTGTAGCTTTAGCGAAAGAACCAAGGTCCCATCAGAAATCCAAGCATATCTTAAGGCGGTTTTACCTGATCAGGGAGATCGTGGATCGTCGGGAGATCGAGATACGGAGAGTGGACACAAAAGACAACACGGCAGATCCATTCACCAAGGCCATTCCTCAAGTACAGTTCGAGAGGCTATTTGAGATGTTGGGCATGCAGTACGCCAGCAACTGGATCTAGTAGAGACAGTGGGTACTCATTGCACCAATTATAGGCCTTAGTGCAAGTGGGAGATTGTTGGATATATATGCCCTAGAGGCCTACATTGTATAGGATGCTTGGGATATGTATGTACATGACAGTCTTGCTTGATATGATAGTACGTTATTTGGTTTGACTTTGTCTTAACGTATGATATATTTTACTTGGTATTTATATATATATATATGTTGATAAAGCCCATAGGGTGTTTGTCTGACTACCGGCGTTATGATGGCAGTCATACTAGTGGGAGCTGGATAGTCAATAGGCACACCCTTAGATGTCCCTGGTCGCAGGAGTATCGAGATTGGGCATTGATACTCCGGAGTAGACTAGTGTATACATATCTAGACCCTGACGAGGGGCGATGGATTGGTCCCGCAGCCATTGGTGGTGTTCACCTAAGATTGTATACAGATGCTCACTGGGTGTGAGTACACCGGACAGGACTTGCTGAGAACTGACTGGATGGTATTATACCTAACGTCAGATAGCAGTTCTCAGGTGACATGTGTGCAGATAGTCCGTTGACTTAAGGTCATCATTTGTCTCGTGTGAGTTCCCACTGTGCTTTGATTATTACCCTACCACGATTCAAAGGAGTCGTGCAAACAGGTTTTAGTTGGGCACAGTCCCGAGCCACGTGGAGGCAGTGAATGACTGTTAGGGATTCGTCTCTCCCGGTATAGGTAGTTGATATCTCACGGTGATCGGTTGGTCATTACCATAAGTCCCTGGCCAGGGCTGATTGAGAATTACTGATAGATTGATCAGTAGATTCTCGGATGGTGATAGAGCCATACCGACACGACTTGTACGGTTATTACGGGTCTGACGTCCACCACCTCCCTAGACCATACATGCGATACTCTTAGATGAACAGACCGGACTGCGCGGATATTGTCACGGATAGGCTTAGTAGGATTTCAGATGGGTTACCTCATCGGCTTTCTTATCGACAACTACCTGGGGACCGTTACGTACAGCTAGTGCCGCTTGCGGTCTGTGGTTAAACCCACTGCCAGCGTAGTAGTTGAGTCTTTAGAGTCCCATACAGAGATTTCCCAAACCCAGGCGAAAAGATATAGAGGTCGTAGGTTTTACGACAAAGGTTCGGACGCATACGTGTTTAAACGCACGTACGGCATTCGGACAGTTTTTACTAGCCGGCTTTGGTTAAAGCCAGATTCTAGTATCAGGTTATTGGATTTATACAGTCTAAAGTTTTTCCGTGTTTTCACGGATGAGAGGGGCGTTCTCGTAATTTTTTGAGAAGCTTCTAGAAGGATGTGACTTGGAGGGAGAGGTGGCATTTTCATTTAATGATTTACTGACTCATTGTGAGTGATTCATCATGTCATTAATGCATTATTAAATGCTTAATGACTCACATAATGAATCACCCACTTGCATTAATGAAACATGATGAATAATCTCATATTATTCATTTCTTTTTAATTCATTATGTTTCATATATCAAGTGAGAAGCTATTTTATTATTATTATTATCATTATCATCTTCTCACTCTCTCTTTTCAAGTTCTCTCTCCTTCTCCAAACCCTAATCCTACCCTTATGAGTTGAGAACAAGGATTAGGAAAGACTAATTACTCCATAACCTATCTCTACATCACCTTAGCTACTCTATTTAGCAACTAGAGAAACTAAGTAACCTCAAGTTTAGAGGTTATAGCTTGGATTAGGGTTCTCGGGTGGATCATCTATCACGGGAGAAAGCCGAAGAGGACGTGGAGATCCAAAGAGGCCGTAGATAACATTAAGACGAAGGACTACAACCGTTTGGTATAATCTCTTAACATAGAGTTTAGAACTCTATAGGTTTTGTTAAAACTTGTTTAGCAAACGATTCATGCGGTTAGTCGATGTTTAACCATAGAACAAGATCGTTTTTCATATTTCCGCCTCCCCACAAGTACTGGGGTGTTGTATATCGACTTACACAAAATACATTCAGGTACTGTCCTCTGACTAGTCCTGCTCAGTACGAAAACACATAGCAAATATCATAAAAATGTACTGCTCTATAAGAAATCAATCCCAAAATATGCATATGAATACTACGTGCGTCTGGTGCGCACGAAAATCAAAATCCCTAAATGTACCATACATGTGCACAGAAACAACATCTAAGTGTATCGGGTGTGCACACAACATTTGTCATAGGCAACGTGTGTGCCTGACAGCAAAGACAGGTGCATCTGACACGCACGAAGAATCTCGATTTTTTTCAAGGTTTTGAGTGAAGGAATGAGAGGTTTTGGGTAGGGTTTTGTGTAAGAACCAAAAGAGAAACAAGAGGAGAAGAGAATGAGGAAAATGTTGCTGCTGGAGCTGCTGTTTTTCTGCTGAAAATTTCAGCAAGAGAGGGAGAGAAAAGAGAGAGAGAGAGAATGGTCAAAAAGTCCACCAATCTCGCCTAACCACCATACCTCCCCTTTCTCATTTAAATTTGAATTTTAAAGGGGTTTTAAATTGATTTAGGGGGAAAAATAAGCCATGCAAGAAAGAAAAGGGGTTACATGCTAACCCTTTTTAACCTAAGTCACAAAAGTGTGATATGTGTGCATGTGTACACTAACACAAAAATTTCCAATTAGGGTAAACACGACTAAAATATAATTAATAAACCCTATATATATATATATATAAACACCTCTCATCACAATTTACACTTGTTTACAAAAGAAATAAGTTTTATGGTTTTTTTTTATGAAAAACGCGCATCATTACTAATTAACGCGAAATTATCCTAAACGAATTTCCAAAGCATTACAATATATCCCCCTTAAAGAAATTTGGTCCCCGAATTTAAAAAATCTAACTACGCGTACCTTCAAAGAGATGGGGATATCTCTTCCTCATCTCGCCCTCGGTCTCCCAAGTGACTTCCTCGCTACTCGGACCATGCCAAAATTCCTTGACGGACGGTATATCTTTCGATCTCAACTTCTTCACTTGTCGGTCCAAGATGACCACCGCCTGCTCTGCATAGGAAAGGTCGCGCTCAAGCTGGATCGTCGGGTGCTGAATCGCATGCGAAGGATCATGAAGATACTTGCGGAGCAAAGAAACGTGAAATACAGGGTGCACATCTGGAAAACTGGACGGAAGGGCTAACCGATATGCAACTGCACCAACACGCTCGAGGATCTCGAAGGGGCCCACGTATCTGGGACTAAGCTTCCCCTTCTTCCCAAATCTCTTCACACCTTTCATTGGGGAGACCCTCAAGAAAACATGATCACCTATAGAAAACTCAAGTCTGTGCCGACGACGGTCCGCATAAGATCTCTGCCTACTCTGGGCTGCTCTCATCCTATCGCGAATCAACTGGATTTTCGCGGTCGTCTCCTCAACAATCTGTGGCCCTAAGATACTGCTCTCACTGAGCTCTGTCCAAATGGTGCCATCTGAATGGTCTCCTGGTAGCTGTTGTTGTCGGAGAACTCTACTAAGGGTAAATGATGATCCCAGCTACCTCCGAAGTCTATTACGCATGCTCTGAGCATGTCCTCGAGAGTCTGAATAGTCCGCTCTGACTGGCCTTCGGTCTGCAGATGAAACGCTGTGCTGAAACTCAAGCTGGTGCCCAAACCCTCCTAAGCCTCTGCCATAGTCGGCTGGTAAACTGGGTGCCTCTGTCGGACATGATACACGTTGGGACTCCATGCAGTCGTACAATCTCGTCAATGTATATCTGGGCATACTGAGCAAAACCGAAAGTCATATTCACCGGCAGGAAGTGAGCCGCTTTCGTCAAACGATCCACGATCACCCAGATGGAGTCATACCCTCGACTAGTCCTGGGTAGACCCATAATGAAGTCCATAGAAATCTGCTCCCATTTCCACTCCGGAATGGGTAACGGCTGTAGCTCTCCCGCGGGCCTCTGGTGATCGGCCTTGACTTGCTGACAAGTCAGGAACCTCGACACGAAGTCTGCGATATCCCTCTTCATTCCGTCCCACCAGTAAACATCTCTCATGTCATGGTACATCTTGGTGGAACCTGGATGAACACTATACACCGATCGATGTGCCACCTTAAGAATCTCGCGCTGCAGTCCCTCAGCATCTGGTACGCACAGTCTAGCCCAAAATCGCAGTATCCCCTGATCATCGATCACGAACTCGGAAAATCTGCCCTATCCAATCTGTGCCATGATCTCTGAACATCGGTCATCACTGTACTGTGCCTCATGTATACGGTCAAGCAACCGTGGGCGTGCACGAACATGCGCAATCTGTCCTCCGATCGGTGTAAACTCGAACTGCACCCGGCTGTTGCATAAAATCTGCCAATGTGCCGATGTCTTCCTCTGTACTGCGCTCAAACAAGATAGACTACCCCCGGGACTCCTGCTCAAAGCATCAGCCACTACATTAGCCCTGCCCGGGTGGTACAAGATCTCGCAATCGTAGTCCTTCACTAAATCCATCCAACGGCGATGTCTAAGATTTATGTCTCGCTGCTGAAATATATACTTTAAGCTCTTGTGATCAGTGAATATCTAGCATGACTCGCCGTATAGGTAATGTCGCCAGATCTTAAGTGCAAAGACTACTGCAGCCATCTCCAAATCATGAGTGGGGTAATTCTGTTCATGTTTCTTCAATTGCCGTGAAGCATACGCGATCACTCTGTCATGCTGCATCAATACGCACCCTAGCCCCACTCAAGAAGCATCACAAAAGACCACAAATCCGCCCGATCCTGAAGGCAATGATAACACTGGCGCTGTAGTCAGTCGAGTCCGTAGCTGCTGAAAACCATGGTCGCACTCCTCCGTCCAATCGAAAGGAACTCCCTTCCGGGTCAACCCGGTCAAAGATGTAGCAATACGAGAGAAGTCCTGCACGAATCGCCTGTAGTAGCCGGCCGGCCCTAGAAAGCTGTGAATTTCCATAACTAATGTGGGTCTGGGCCAACGCTGAACGACCTCGATCTTCCTCGGGTCCACACATATACCATCTCGTGTAATCACGTGGCCCAAGAAGTCTACGTTGTCCAGCCATAAAGCACACTTGGAGAATTTGGCGAAAAGCTGGTGCTCCCTCAAGGTCTGCAGTGTAATCCGCAGGTGCTGCTCGTGCTCCTCTCTACTCCGGGAATATACCAGAATGCCGTCAATGAATACGGTGATGAAAAAGTCAAGATACGGCCAGAAAATACGGTTCATCAACTCCATGAATGCTGCTGGTGCATTGGTGAGTCCGAACGACATCACCAAAAACTTATAATGGTCGTAGCGCGTGCGGAAAGCTATCCTCGGAATGTCCTCCTGTCGAACCCACAGCTGATGGTAGCCTGATCACAAATCGATCCTCTAAAAGTATCCTGCCCCCTGAAGCTGGTTGAACAAGTCGTCGATGCGTGGCAAAGGATACCTGTTCCGCACTGTAACCCTGCTCAGCTGGCGGTAGTCAATACACAGACGCAAACTGCCATCCTTCTTCTTAACAAATAGGATCGGAGCACCCCAAGGAGAAACATTGGGTCGAATAAGTCCTTTATCCAGCAAATCTTGCAACTGACCCTTCAATTCTCTAAGTTCCGTCGGGGCCATCCGATAAGGCGGTATGGAAATAGGCCCCGTACCGGGAATCAAATCAATACAGAAAGAAATGTCGCACTCGGGCGGTAGCCCAGGAAGCTCGTCAGGGAACACATCAGGGAACTCGCTAACAACCGGAACCTGATCCAACGGAACCTCTGTAGCTCTAGTATCGTAAACATAGACGAGAAATCCCTGACATCCCTTCCTCAGAAACTGTCCAGCGCGAAAAGAAGAAATCAAACTGTGAGGGGCGGCACCACGGTCCCCCAACATAACAAAAACCGACTCGCCGGGAAAACAAAAATCTAACTGTTTTCTCGCGGCAGTCCACAGACGCATAGCACGTGGCTAACCAATCCATACCCAAAAGAACGTCGAAGTCCAATATCTCAAAAAGGATCAATTCGATAGGCAGCTCTCTCTCTTCAATACGGACGGTACAGGATCGGAACACGTGCCTAGCAACAAACGACTCTCCCACAGGAGTGGTCACAACAAGCGGCTGATCAAGCAAACTGGACTCTCTACCCAAACTCGGCACAAAGTGTGTGGATACGTACGGGTGCGTGGATCCGGGATCGAACAACGTGTGTGCATCAACAGAACATACTGGAAGGATACCTGAGACCACCGCATTGGACGCCTGCGCGTCCTGATGCGTCAAAGCAAAAACTCATGCCTGTCCTCCACTTGCGACTGACTGTCCCCTGCCGGCAGCTGGCTGTCCTCTGCCTCGGTCACCTCGTCCTCTATGAGCAAATCCTCCACGACCACGACCTCTCTGTGCATGAGTCTGACGCGGAGTAACAGTAGGTACTATAGGCATCGCCCTCTGGGGTGGTGAAGGTGGTAAGGTGACATGCGGTACCGCTGTCTCCCTCCGGTGTATCTCAGGACAATCTCTAACGAGGTGAAGTAGACTGCCGCACCTAAAGCACCCCTGCGAGGGCTGCTGACTCTCCCGTGGATACGAACTAAACATCTAGCCTCGTCCCGAATCTCTGCTACTCCTCGTCCCTGAACGAAACCTGTCGCGGCGTCTAAATGTCTGTCTACATGCTGATATACCAGTATGAACTCTCTTTGGCTCTGGAACTACCGAAGTCTCAGCAAGGCGCTCCTCGACTAATAAGGCTGCATCTACAGCTGCTGCATAAGTCTCGCAATGCTGCGCGCTGATCGCGAGGAACAGTGGGGTAAGTAAGCCTCAAACAAACCTCTTGACTCGTATCTCCTCAGTAGCCACTAGGTATGGGGCGTAAGCTGATAGCTCTATGAATAGCACATCGTACTCTGCCACTGTCATCTCCGGAGTTTGACGTAAGGACTCGAACCTACGTGCTCTAGCATCTCTGACACTTAGTGGAAGGAAGCGGGCAAGGAATAGCGTCACGAACTCTGTCCAGGTCATAGGAGGAAGACCTGCTGCTCTGCCCTTCTCGACCGATTCACACCTTTTCCGCGCAAAACCTTCCAGGCGAAAGCTCGCAAACTCTACCCATCTCGCATCTGCGCATCTAAGTGAACGACATATCCGAGCCATCTTATCAATGAAAGACTGTGGGTCCTCGGCAGCATCGGTGCCTGTGAAGACCGGAGGCTTCAACCTCATAAACTCTGACAGCGATACTGAGATGACCTCTGTAGCTGCAGGGGCAACTGCCTGTACTGTAGGTACCATCACGGTCCCTGCAACGGGTAGAACTACTTGTGGTCGCTGCGCTCGAAGTGTCTCAACTAGCGATCCCATCATCTGGCGCATCTCCTGCATACTGGATCCCACCGTCTGGCGCATCTCCTGCATACCAGCCCTAGCATGGCGATCTGATCTGTCGTAGGACGAAAAGCCTGCTCAGGTACAACCGGTGTACCAACCGGATCAGTCCTCGACTCGTATGAGTCAACTCGAATCTCGGCTCTCGCGGCCGCTCTCTGCGCCCTCGTAGTCTTTGGCGGCATAATGGTTGAAAAGGAAATAGGATTCGATAAGGATACGGAAATTGAATCGCAAGAATGTATATACTCAAGAAGGAATTTAAATCAATAAGTCCTAAGGTCGCTTAGGCAGAGTACCGTGTCGTGAGTATGCCGCGGAACATACGCACGCTACGCCACTCTGCTTCAGCTACCTACTTCATCATACCAGGGTCATCCTATACTCCGGAAGGTAAAACCTACACTCTGATGCCAACTTTGTCACGACCCGAAGTTCGACTCGTGACCGGCACTTAACCACGTAACGTTTACAGGCGTGACGCGACTAAGTAAGCCGAAACCCAGAAATCAAAACCATTAAAAGTAGTGAGTGTTGAAAACATTTGTTTAAAACATTTGGAAAACCTTAAGTTATTATCTTAAAAATTTTGGCAGCATTTCCTTTGTAAAAACTAACCCCGAAATCGGGTACAAGACAAGATATGAGTAAAAATGATATACAACATAATAAGGCATCCCAATGGGGAGCAATCACGCCCAACGGCGGAAACAAACACCACAAGAGTAATATACGACGCCGAAGTGAAGAAATGAGCAATTAGTGAAAAACATCACAGAATGATAACTGCATAAGTAAAGTCGGCTCACATGAGCTCGACACCAGAATACAAATAATATACATCATCGTCCTCACACTGTCTCTAAGTCAAATACATATAAAGGTAGATGGAGAATACTAGATACAAAATGTGTACAATGGAAATAACTTGATACCATAACCCACCTAACAAAATAGCTCACACTCCAACTGCAGTGGTATCCGTAGCCAAAAGAGGCAAGAAGGCAGCCTGTCGCGACTACTCTGAGGGGAAACCTGCAAATACTGTGGTACAACGGGGGTGAGTTGCCAACTCATGAATAGAGGTAACATATAAAGGTAATCACGAGCATGCACGTACTGCGCTACTCTGTTATATGCCAGCAGATGATATCTATATGCGATCAGCAGTATGTGCAATAATCATGCAAGTGCTCTATCAGGTAATCTGACTACAGGATGAGATGCAAAATAATGAATGCTGAGCATGGGAAATATAACATCTACACGGAATGTCAACGTGGAAAATATAATCGGTGCCCATCAATGCACCCAGATCCCAATAAAATCAAGCGCCGACACTCTCATCGGCCCTCAAATCCTGTAAAGCTCAGAGAATCACGAGTGCCCAACATCGGCACTCAAAATATCATGAAATAATCGTGTCCAGTATTGACTCGTAAATCCTCATATATCGGGCTCCGTCAGTCCGTATCGGCCCATGGGCTCCGTCTGCGGTATCGACCCTCGGCCCCGGCAGTACGGGTCATCCCATATCCATCTATCGACTCTGGTCAGTATCCTCCGGATAACCGCCAGGTCCAACCAATCACCGGTAGGTACTCGCCACCCTGCCAGGCTCATCGTCTACTCCACGAAAAACATTTCTCGCTCCGGGGAACCATAACGGGTCCACAACGAACCCGCAAACGGATCATCCAACTCCTCGAATCGGGTTTCAAGCACACGTCTCAGAACCGAGAAAATGCATGGTGGACGCACCAAAATATCATATCAAGAGGAACCGGGTTTTCAAATAGTACATATTTTCTTAAATAACTCCACGGTCCTCAAAACCAGAAATCACATGAAATCCAAAACCAATGTGTAAGTCAATGCGATGTGATATGTGCATCAAGTCATACTATAAGTAAAAGGGAGAAACCGCTCTTTTTAAAATAGTTTCAGTTTTTCAAAAGGTATCGTGCGGCTCCCAGTTTCTACCAAAATCAGCTTATCTGGGTAGGTACAGTTTGAATACGCATAAGTATGTAATGAGTACGTGCACAAGTATGAATATATAAATGAGTACGTGCATAAGTATGATCATGTGAATGAGTACGTGCACAAGTATGAATATGTAAATGAGTACGTGCACAAGTATGAATATCATATCGAATCATATGTGAGATGAACTACAATATAATGATCATGGCAATTTTACAGTGTGAGTGTCATGGCAGTTACTAACGGTGTGTGTGTAACATGCAGATTAGTGCTCGTGCAATATGAACCGTTAGTAACAGTGCGGTGTTCTTACCAATTCTAAGTTCATATACATATAGCAGGGGATAAGGTATGCAACAAACAGTATCCATAAACAGTCAATGTAGGTAAATGCAATATGCTGCTACAAGGTCCTATCAGCCCTGACGCATAACGCTATGCGGGCGATTTCCCCGTAGATGTTAAATCTACTCACCGTAGTCTCGCGCTAAGTGTAGCCGACGACTTGTTTCCCCTTCTTCGCGGCGTCCGTTGTACTCGCCTGCGAACCTAGAATTTCACAAAATATCACACATAAGCACAAATCTACAAAAACGCGACATTAAATCCAAACTAGTAACCCGCGTCGCGAACCAAACGCGTGTGAAACGTGTGATTACGCGCCTGAAGCTACCCCGACACGTCGCGATACGCAGAAAACCCCAAACCCACACACGTATCACACGTGTCGCGATGGTTTAAAAATACGAGAAATAGGGTAATTGATCCCAGATTTTTCTACAGAAAAAATTAAACAAAATTGCATATACCACAAAACTTCAAAATGCAGCTGACACCAACAGTAAAGACCCCAGCACCCAGGTCCGCCATCTGGCCGCAAATTGCGGCCATAATGAATATTCCGGCGGCCAGGGTTGGGAGTTGGGCTCCCGGGCTTCGTGTGTGTACTCTATATCTATTGTGCATTCTCCAGTAATTACAATTTTATTCTGAAGCCAACGGGTTACAAGCAGATTCAACAGAGCCCAAATTCTAGTTAAAATGGCCATTTTGACACTAAAACGATACATTCAGGTATTTTTGTGAAACCTGAAGCAAACCCTTGGTTAAAACCACACTAATAACACATCAATAAGCTAAGCAAGCCATAAAAATGGTCACTTAACATAAACTCCACTAAACCCCTTCATTAGCACTTCAAAATGCACAAACTATGATATTTTGCTAAAAATACTACAAGTTATGAAATAGGGTAACATGGTTGAGTTTGATACCTTCAAAAGATCCTAAGGGAACTCAAAATCCAGCCCTTGCCCTTACTTGCAATGATTTGCCTTCAAAATCACCAAAAGACCCATTTTTTTCAAGGTTTTGAGTGAAGGAATGAGAGGTTTTGGGTAGGGTTTTGTGTAAGAACCAAAAGAGAAACAAGAGGAGAAGAGAATGAGGAAAATGTTGCTGCTGGAGCTGCTGTTTTTCTGCTGAAAATTTCAGCAAGAGAGGGAGAGAAAAGAGAATGAGAGAGAATGGTCAAAAAGTCCACCAATCTCACCTAACCATCATACCTCCCCTTTATCATTTAAATTTTAATTTTAAAGGGGTTTTAAATTGATTTAGGGGGAAAATAAGCCATGCAAGAAAGAAAAGGGGTTACATGCTAACCCTTTTTAACCTAAGTCACAAAAGTGTGATAAGTGTGCATGTGTACACTAACACAAAAATTTCCAATTATGGTAAACACGACTAAAATATAATTAATAAAACCTATATATATATATATAAACACCTCTCATCACAATTTGCACTAGTTTACAAAAGAAATAAGTTTTACGGTTTTTTTTTATGAAAAACGCGCATCATTACTGATTAACGCGAAATTATCCTAAACGAATTTCCAAAGCGTTACAAAATGAATGAAAGAAATCAACAGATCCCAAATGGATATATGATCATAGGAATTAATAGTATTATAGATCTCAAGATATGTACATCCTAAGGTTTCTTAAGTGGTGTATCGTATCATAAGTATGTCGCGGAACATACGTACGGAACGTCACTCTACTCAAGCTACCTACTCCATCAATCAAGATCAACCTATGAAACGAAAGTTCGGGTCCAATACCCTCCCGTCAAGTGTAAGTTTCATAAGATCAAGCCTAGGTTCCGAAATATAAACGCCCTAGACTCCGCATAGTCAAACCCAGACTCAAACCAAGTGATCAGTCGAAAATACTGCATTTTTAACACGGCAATTTCCCTAACATTTGCACTCATCTAGAAGTGTTCGGTATTCATATTGCACATATTAGCAAAACATCTCTGAAATACCAGATTGCATGTGTTAGACTCTAGAACCGGCATTTTTAGGGAAATTGTGTGTTTATCATGGCATCGCATCATAGCGCAACTCTTGTCTTGGAGTCTATGCAGGAAATTCCGGAAGCAAAGCCCAAAATTGAGAAAACAGTGCAGATAAAATACGCCAACTCAAAGGCTAAAGATCTGGAAGTGATTAAAGGCTAATTACAAGATTCAACATATCATAAAATGGCCCAAATATCAGCCCAAGATCACACCAGAAATCTCAAGCCCCAAGGCCCTCAAAGGACCGCGGATCCGCGGTCCAAACCCTCATGGCGCCGCGGATCCGCGGTGGTATGACGTCATCCGAAGCTCCAATTTTCCCACGTGCTTACCTCTAACGGCCCAAGCTTCCAGAAGACCCCAGAAGCTCCACGTGGCGCATCTAGAAGACTCAGCTTAACAAACTATTTCTAGAAGGCTCTCTTAACAAACTTTTGGAGGGAAAATTTAAATTTCAAATCCTAGATCTAGGGTTTTGAGTTCTATAAAAGAGAGCCTAGATTTAGGGTTGAGGTTGTTCAAGAATCACCCATCATCTTCTACCCACAAGTTGAGTGACACGACTTGTGCCTCAAAACCCTAACTCCAATTTAAAAATCAAGATCAAGATCCCGAGTACCATTCAAGCAAGAGAGCCTTCAACCTTTAGAAAGCGACGCCTTATTTCAACGGAGCAAGAGATTCAAGGAGATCCGCGACTCAAGGAGTCGAGCGAAGCCGAAATCGACGATCTAGTTCCTTCCTTTTGTAAATTCGAAAGAGTTGTAACGAAATTTGTCGATAAATAAAGGTGAAATTTCTATATCTTGCTTATATTTTAATTCAAGTATTATGATTAGATCTCAATTTGTGATTGTGTTTGTGATTATGATGTTTGAGTAATCTCCGCTCGTATAGGAGTTGTGACGATCAATAGATGATGATGATTTAGACACTTTTACAATTCTTAAATCCTATAATGTTTGTAAATTCTAGTGAATCAAATGATTAATGACCTATTTTTGAGATGATGCTTTCTTGATTGTGTTCACTCGAAACTAGGGAACAACTATTGATCATTTGATTAACTAGAAGCTAGAATTTGAATGAGATTCATCGAAAGGACAAATGATGAGTTGCGGAATCCTTAAATTCTCTGCAAGATCCTTAACCCTCGGTAAATTCTCATCGATCTAGTATCAATTCGTTAATGGATAAGAATGAGTAATCATTAGATCTCATCACATCTATAGATCCGATCTACTCCTACGAGCCATACTTCTAATCTTGATTGTTGGTTGGAAATTATTACACTTCTCACTTCTTGATTTTAATGCTTTCTTTTAGATCTAGATTTTTCTAATTTTTGAAATTCAATTACAAATCATGAATTGTTTTCTTTTCTTTTCTCTAAATTTTTGACTCATCTAATTCGAAAAGTGAACGAATCTCACTTTCCCTGTGGACGATCCGCACTTACTAATGCGCTACATCCGACACCGTTATTGATTGCGGTCAAAATATTTTTGGTTGTGATTTCTATATATACAATTTTCTAAACTACACGAACCGGAAGATATCATTCAATCAAATGACGCCGTTACCGGGGATCGTGTGCTAATTTGTTCATTTTTTGAAATTTGAGTTGAAAAGTTTATTCCATCTAAAATTTTGAGATCAAAACTCGCGCAAAACACTAAACGAGTTGTTGTGGTTAATTGCAAGGAAATCTGGAGCTTGCTGTGCAATTGGAAAATTATTTGAAGAATTCCAGAGGACTAAGGAAGAGATCTGGAGCGTTCTGTGAATTTTTTGTTCAAGGATCACACTAGAGCACCGCGATTCCGCAGCATAAGGAGCTCATTGCGGCGGTTCCGTGGCCTCTTCAAGGCTTCACTGCACAAAAAATCTCTCAGGTACTTTCTTACTTTCTTATCTTCTTCCTCATCTGCTCCAATTAACAATTTGTTGCAGGCTTCTTTGCAAAAATCGCAGCCCCGCAAAGAGCAAAATAAATTGTGCTTGTTTTTGATTTTGTGGTTGTTTGCATAATTAATACGGACATTAAGGGGCACAGCCAAATCCAGATTAGGTAGGGAGCTCATTACCCTTCCTAAGCCCCAAAAATCACAAACCTGCATCCGCATTACCCTCATTAACTAAAAAATATCTAGAGATGACTCTAAAAACCGTTGCGCTCACTTAGGACAGAAGAAGGCCGTGGGTAATTCATTTCTTATCCGCGTTTCTTTTGTGGTGTCTAAGGCAAGTGTGTCAAAGGCTAGTGGTTACTTAATTAGGCCCACTACTTTCGTAGTGGAGAACTTCCCACTTACCTGGCAGTTACCTGGCCACAGGAGAGACAAAGAGGCAGTGGAGGATTGATCCTGCGACTTGTCTTTTGGAAGTTAGGAGCAGTCTAGAGCTTTGACCTAGGTGACCATAGATTTTAGGGTTGCTTATTGCATTTGTTGTGATCGCATCATATTTTCAAAATCCGTATCATTTTTCAAAACAAACACCGCATTCACTTCATTTCCCCTAATTATAAATCCACGCTGCCACTTGTACTAACCCTTTTTAGTGCAAGATAGGCTGGACACGGGATTCTAGTGCCCGACTTGTCCGCGTCCCATCGATCGACTCCGAAGTCGGTATTTCTCCATTTACCTCTCTTTTGCCCACCACCACACCCACACCGATGGATCAGTCTCCATCGAACCTCTTTACCGCTGCTCTGCCGCCGTCCGTTGGTGCGCAGAATCCTCCCCGCATCTCTCTCCAAGAGAGGTGCTACCCTTTGCGAGGTCCTCTCTCGGCCTGCTTATCCATTCCACCAGCCAACGGGGATAACTTTGAGATTAAACCCCAATACATCAACCTTCTACCTAAATTCCACGGTCTCGAGACTGAAGACGCTTACGTTTTCATTACCAAATTTGAAAACGTATGCGTGATGATGGGTACATCATAACTTTCTGTGGATGCCATGCGTCTACGACTTCTTCCATTTACCTTGTGCAATATAGCCGAGAAGTAGCTGTATAACACCATCGCACATTCCATTACGAATTGGGAAGAATTCGTTGCGGCATTCCTTAAGAAATTCTACCCTATGAAAAAGACAGCTCGAATCCGTAGCGAACTATATCAATTCACCCAGCTTCCGGCTGAACCATTCTCAAAATGCTTTGAACGATTCAAGGATCTTTTGGTTCAATGCCCACATCACGGCATCCCGAGATGGGATCTTTGCTGAATCATATATGAGGGTATTAACCCTACCACTAAACAGAACCTTGAAAACATGTGTCAAGGCACCTTTATGACCAAGGATGATGGGGAAGCTTGGAGATATTTATAAGAGTTCGCTGAAAAGTCCTTACAGTGGGAGAGTGGAACTCGGCCATCGACTAGGGGTGGCGTACACCAAATAGATGTGTCCATAGGTGTTCGAGCTGAGATGGCAGCAATGCAAAAGAAGCTCGAAGCTATGGAACACAAATTCTTAGCAGCCTCCCCAAACCAGATGTCGCTCCCCAAAACTGTATGTGGGTGCTGTTCTGATCCTTCTCACTAAACGGAAGAATGTCCATTAAACTCTCAGATTCAAGGTCACGAGCATACCAATGCCGCATTTCAAAGACCTAGAAACGATCCATATTCTTCCACGTACAATCAGGGTTGGAGGAATCACCCGAATTTTGCTTGGAACCAATCCCAAAACACGGTTCCAAACCCGAATCAATTCCAACGGGTCCCTCCACCACAACAGCAACCACTTCAACTCACTCAGCACCCCTACCAGTCACAAAATTTCCAAAACCAGGTCAACCCTCCTGCACCGTCTAATCCTATGCAATCGACCTGTTCTGACAAGTTCTCTCAATTCACTCAAACCATGAAATCACTCCTTTCAAATTTCATGGACGTGTCGGCTGAGGTTAGGTCTTCCGTCAGTGATATAAAGAAAAACTCAGCGTCCCAAGCTGAGAGTATCAGAACGATGGAAGCTGAAATTGCACGACTTAAAGCCGAAATGAGTGCGAGAGAAAAAGGAAAACTTCCGTCTCAACCCCTACCGAATCCTGGGCATTACAATGTAAATGCCGTCACAACGTTGAGATCAGGAAGAGTGCTGCATAACCATGTTGGGGAAGAAGTTGATGATATTGAAAATCCTACCAACACCCCGGCTGAGACCTTTCCTCATACACACACTTCTGCTTCTGATTCTTGTTCTTCTACCCCACCGCCTTCTCACGAGCCTATTCTCCATTTCCCTCTAGGCTCGATACCTCAGCCCACCTCTTCTAGTTCTTCACAGACGGTCCCCACTCCTCTTTTGGGATCACGTCTACCCTCACTTCCTTCTCCTATGATGGACCCAGCACTCATTGCTAAAGCTCCTTACCCGAATCGGTTAAGGGCTAACAAATCAAGTCCACATATAGAGAAAATTATGGAAATGTTCAAACAGGCTAACATCAACATCCCTCTCCTAGATGCGATTCAACAAGTCCCCGCTTATGCGAAAATTCTTAAGGACTTGTGGACTAGGAAGAGGAAGACTCAAGTGCCAAAGAAGGTCTTCATGTCTAATAACATTAACACTGCTTTTATCCCGCAGCTACCAAAGAAACGTAAGGACCGAGGATGTCCTACGATATCAATTTCTATTGGGGGTAAAAAAATCAACCGTGCTCTTTTAGACCTTGGCGTAAGTGTTAACCTACTTCCATATTCTGTATATGAGCAGCTAGGGATTGGAGAGTTGAAACCTGCTCACTGCACTCTCCAAATGGCAGACCGTTCGATCACCAAACCTAGGGGTGAACTAGAGGATGTGTTGATAAAGGTCGGGGAATTTTTATTCCCTGTAGACTTCATTGTTCTCGATACACAGCCTGTAGCAAACCCCCGGAGCCAAATTCCGGTGATTTTGGGTCGACCATTCCTTGCCACTTCCAATGCTGTCATTAACTGTAGAAATGGTTCAATGAACTTATCATTTGGAAATATGACCATTGAACTAAACATCTACAAAATTGGAAGTCAGCCATCAGAACCCTCTGCTCATATCCTTGATGTGTGCTCTGTCCACGAGATTGCTCCCGAAAGTTGCGGAGTTGAGGAACTTTGTTTTACAAATCTCGACGACACTACCACATCACTGTTTGACCTTGCACATGATCTTAGTGAGGACACCATTTCCACGCTTGAGTCTGCCACTCCTGACTCATCACCATCCGAGTCTGTATCTTTTACAGGCTATGAGCTTCTGTATGACTCCGAAAATCATTCGATGATCCCACCTTCTATTATTTCTCCGCCAGCATTAGATCTCAAAATTTTACCTTCTCATCTTAAATATGCATATTTAGGTGAGAATGAGTCCTTACCGGTTATCATATCCGCTTATCTAGCATCAGAGCAAGAGAATGCACTTTTATCGGTATTGAGATCTAATAGGGAGGCGTTTGGTTGGACCATGGCGGACATCAAAGGGATTAGTCTCTTGTTTGTCGAACATCATATACACTTGATGGATGATGCCAGACCAACCCGAGAACCACAGAGATGGTTGAACCCCATCATGAAGGAAGCGGTGATGAAAGAGATCGTCAAATGCTTAGATCGTGGTATTATATACCCAATCTCCGATAGCCAATGGGTGAGTCCTATACATGCCGTCCCTAAGAAATCCGGCATCACTGTTATTACCAATGAGGCAAATGAGTTGATTCAGGCACGCACCCAAACTGGGTGGCGTGTATGTATTGATTATAGAAAACTCAATGCTGCTACGATGAAAGACCACTTTCCTCTACCATTCATTGATCAGATACTGGAACGCTTAGCTGGATGTGCGTATTATTGCTTTATGGACAGATACTCTGGCTATAATCAGGTCCCCATCGCCAAAAAGGATCAAGATAAAACCACTTTCACTTGTCCTTTTGGTACCTTTGCTTACAGACGCATGCCCTTTGGGTTGTGCAATGCTCCCGCTACCTTTCAGCGGTGTATGATGGGGATATTCTCTGACATGGTAGAGAATTTTCTGGAGATCTTTATGGACGATTTCTCGATTTTCGGAGACTCTTTTTCCGACTGCCTAACGAATCTTGACGCAGTTCTTACTCGTTGCAAAGAGAAGAACTTAACCTTGTATTGGGAAAAATGCCATTTCATGGTCCAAGAGGGAATTGTGCTTGGACATGTTATTTCACAGAAAGGCATTGAGGTTGAAAGAGCTAAAATAGATGTCATTCAAAACCTCACTCATCCCAAAAGCGTCAAAGATATTCGATCTTTCCTTGGCCATGCGGGCTTTTATAGGAGATTCATTAAGGATTTTAGCAAAATTGCTAGACCTTTAACTCTTCTCCTGGCCAAGGATACGACCTTCCACTTTGACTCGGATTGTGAGGCAGCTTTCAACTCACTTAAACACTCCCTCACTTCAGCCCCCGTTCTATCGTCTCCAAATTGGGACTACCCCTTTGAGATGATGTGTGATGCATCCGATTTTGCAGTAGGTGCAGTCTTAGGACAACACATTGAAAAGATGCCACACGTGATCTACTATGCGAGTAAGACCCTGAATGATACTCAAATCAATTATACAACCACCGAAAAGGAACTTTTAGCGGTTGTATTTGCATTAGAAAAATTCAGGCCTTACTTAATTGGCTCTCCTATAGTTGTGTACACTGACCATTCCGCCTTAAAACATCTTCTGGCGAAGAAAGATGCAAAAGGTCGGCTAATACGTTGGATCCTTCTGTTACAAGAATTTGATCTTGTTATCAAAGATAAGAAAGGATGTAAAAATGTAGTAGCCGACCATCTTTCACGCATCTCTTCTTCCTCTGTGACCCTGCCGATCAATGATTCGTTTCCTGACGAACAACTCTTGAACGTATCCAATGAACCATGGTTCAGGGATATTGTGAACTATCTTGTCACGGGACTTATACCCAGCGAGTGGTCAAAACAGGACAAATACCGCTTTCTATCCCAAGTAAAACACTTTTACTGGGATGATCCGTATTTGTTTAAATATTGTCCTGATCAGATCATTCGCCGGTATGTCCCGAAAGAAGAGTTCAAGAGTGTTCTTTCATTTTGTCATGATCAGGCCTGTGGGGGTCACTTCGGTCCTAGAAAGACGGCGGAAAAGGTTTTACAATGTGGTTTTTATTGGCCGACCTTATTCAAGGGCGCATTTGACTATTGCAAAACCTGTACACAATGTCAGTACACGGATAGAATCTCCCGGAGAAATGAAATGCCTCAGCAACCCATCTTGGTTGTTGAAATTTTCGATGTTTGGGGCATTGATTTTATGGGTCCCTTTCCCAACTCCTTTGGGAATCTGTACATACTGCTGGCGGTTGATTATGTCTCAAAGTGGGTGGAAGCCGTTCCATGTCGCACTAATGACAGGAAAGTTGTCATTAAGTTCTTGAAAGAGAATATCTTTTCGCGATTTGGACACCCACGCGCTATTATTAGCGATAATGGGACACATTTCTGCAACAGGTCTTTCGAGACTTTGATGCGGAAATACTCAATCAACCACCGACTTTCTACACCCTATCATCCCCAAACAAGCGGGCAGGCTGAGATTTCAAATAGACATATCAAACTAATCCTGGAGAAGACTGTTGCTAAGAATAGAAAAGACTGGTCGACCAAACTGACGGATGCTCTTTGGGCATTCCGAACTGCATTTAAAACCGACCTAGGGATGTCTCCATATAGGATAGTGTTTGGGAAGGCATGTCACTTACCCGTCGAGATTGAGCATAAAGCATTGTGGGCTATTAAGGAAATTAACTTTGACCTAAACCAAGCCTGCAACTTTCAGAAGCTGCAATTAAATGAGCTAAGCGAACTGCGCGATGAAGCTTATGATAACGCTGTAATCGTAAAGAATAGGACTAAGGTTTTTCACGATAAAAACATTTTGAGGAAAACATTTTCACCTGGTCAGCAAGTCCTTCTTTATGATTCACGACTACACTTTCACGCGGGTAAGCTTTGATCTCGGTGGAAGGGACCTTTTGTTGTGCGGTCTGTATACCCGCATGGGGCAGTCGAAGTAGAAAATGTTAAAAACGGCACATTTTTTAAAGTGAATGGACATAGACTAAAGCCGTATTATTCCACTAACCCCACGGAGGAGCTCCTGTTCTTACAGGAACCATTTTACCTTGATTAAAATTCCTCCGTCTCACCTCCATGTCCAGCATATCACTGCATCATCTTTTTGAATAGAGGTGAGTAAAAAAAAATAAGTTTGGGGGAGGTTCTTCACTTATATATTTTGCCCCCACTAATAAATTCCTCCCAGACTTACAGGTTTTGTAGATATAGCGGTTGGCAACAGTGAGGACACTGTTGAAAACAAGTTTGGGGGAGGTTTGTGCTTAGTTTTGCATCATGTGCAAATCATTTGCATAAGCACAAAACATTTAAAAAAAAACCTATAAAAATAGAAAAATTTTCAAAACCCATAAAAATTTTGTGTAAAAATTTTTTGGCTCATTATTTTGTATAAAAATTTTCAAAACCATAAAAACCTATAAAAATTTAAAATTTTTCAAAACCCATAAAAATTTTAAAATTTTCAAAATATAAAAATATTTAACATTGTTGTACATAAATAAGATAATAAAAGATTAGATAGTGAAAAATTACATCCATGAGATTAGAAAAATTTAAGAAGACTAAGAAAATTAGAAGTTTTCTTATACGAACTAGTAATAAGTAGTTATGAGCCGTTGTCCCAAGGGTTAGTAAGATGAAGGAAGTCACTAATCTGAGGATAAAAATAAGTCTGAAAAATAGTTTCTATTCTGGAAAGCCAAACATTTTGAACGTTGATACCCTGCTATTCGCACTTACACACGTCTTGAAGCCCGGGATAGTAGAGGATACCTTGAAATACTCTTGTCTTAAAGCCGATGTATGAAGAAAAAAAATTGATGAAGAAAATATAAAATGGTGAGAAAACTGGACACTGGTTTTGTTATCACCAAGGGCAATAAAAAAAATATATATAGCGAGGGTGCCTCTTCACCTAGTGCCCTAAGGCCAACTGGTCTGGGAGTCACTGCTATACCTGAGGTGGTGCAAGACGAGAAAAATACACCAAATAAGCAAGCACATGAGTAATCGGTCGGTTAGTATTAACACACACGCAGGGTGACATGAGTAATCGGTCGGTTAGTACCTCAAGAAGTATTAACGGTCGCATGAAAGTGTGTGAGCACATCTAAATATTCATTAATACTGAGGCTGAGGGGCAAGAGTATGATAGCTTGAATTGAATTCTCCGGGTGTAGGGATGTCCTTAACACACACGCAGGGTGATATGATCAATGTTTGGAAGAAAGATAGGAATGAAGAATAAGACGATGTTTTATTGAGGGAGGACGTGATTTCTTACATCTTTTCATGACAATTAAGATAGGGCTCATGACAACCGAAAAGCTAGCTTAGTTGGAAACCCTAATTTTCAAGGCTTTTCTTTTACAATTCTTTTCTTTAAATGTAATATTCATGATCTTCCTTTTATTATTGGATTTTGTGGGTGCAATCCGCTGAAAACCCTTAAGTGACAGCACTCCTCCTACTAGGGACACCTAGAGGTTTAAAGGCTTGTTGCACGTGCTCAGTGCAATCGTGTTGCCTACGAAAGTGTGCTAGATAGTTTTTCTCTTTCTTTATTTTCTCCTTCTCTTTTTAATAAAACAGTTCGATCGAGACGATCGAAAATAAGTTTGGGGGAATTTGATCAGTCGAAAATACTGCATTTTTAACACGGCAATTTCCCCAGGATTTGCACTCATCTAGAAGTGTTCGGTATTCATATTGCACATATTAGCAAAACATCTCTTAAATACTATTTCCTTTCCTATACACCAGAGACGAGTGCGGCTTTCCAATATGATGAGATGGAAGCCATTACAATGCCATTCAAAAATGGATCCCGATCTGCGTCCATCTGAAAAGGTTACTACTATTGAAATATTGGCCAGTCCGACGGCTTCACTTCCGTCGCCCGACTGAGGCAGCAGATTTCTGTGTATGCAATTAAGAAGCGGAAAGGTTATCCATATGTCAGCTCGCCACCCACTATGGGAAATTTGGTGATCGATGAAAGGAAATGTTCTTTTCATAACCATTAGCCAAGGCAGACGGAAAGTCTGTGGTATTAGACTCTAAAACCGGCATTTTTAGGGAAATTGTGTGTTTATCATGGCATCGCATCATAGCGCAACTCTTTTCTTGGAGTCTATGCAGGAAATTCCGGAAGCAAAGCCCAAAATTGAGAAAACAGTGCAGATAAAATACGCCAACTCAAAGGCTAAAGATCTGGAAGTGATTAAAGGCTAATTACAAGATTCAACATATCATAAAATGGCCCAAATATCAGCCCAAGATCACACCAGAAATCTCAAGCCCCAAGGCCCTCAAAGGACCGCGGATCCGTGGCCCAAACCCTCTTGGCGCCGCGGATCCGCGGTGGTATGACGTCATCCGAAGCTCCAATTTTCCCACGTGCTTACCTCTAACGGCCCAAGCTTCCAGAAGACCCCAGAAGCTCCACGTGGCGCATCTAGAAGACTCGGCTTAACAAACTATTTCTAGAAGGCTCTCTTAACAAACTTTTGGAGGGAAAATTTAAATTTCAAATCCTAGATCTAGGGTTTTGAGGTCTATAAAAGAGAGCCTAGATGTAGGGTTGAGGTTGTTCAAGAATCACCCATCATCTTCTACCCACAAGTTGAGTGACACGACTTGTGCCTCAAAACCCTAACTCCAATTCAAAAATCAAGATCAAGATCCCGAGTACCATTCAAGCAAGAGTGCCTTCAACCTTTAGAAAGCGATGCCGGATTTCAACGGAGCAAGAGATTCAAGGAGATCCGCGACTCAAGAAGTCGAGCGAAGCCGAAATCGACGATCTAGTTCCTTCCTTTTGTAAATTCAAAAGAGTTGTAACGAAATTTATTGATAAATAAAGGTGAAATTTCTATATCTTGCTTATCTTTTAATTCAAGTATTATGATTAGATCTCAATTTGTGATTGTGTTTGTGATCATGATGTTTGAGTAATCTCCGCTCGTATAGGAGTTGTGACGATCAATAGATGATGATGATTTAGACACTTTTACAATTCTTAAATCCTATAATGTTTGTAAATTCTAGTGAATCAAATGATTAATGACCTAGTTTTGAGATGATGCTTTCTTGATTGTGTTCACTCGAAACTAGGGAACAACTATTGATCATTTGATTAACTAGAAGCTAGAATTTGAATGAGATTCATCGAAAGGACAAAGGATGAGTTGCGGAATCCTTAAATTCTCCCCAAGATCCTTAACCCTCGGTAAATTTTCATCGATCTAGTATCAATTCGTTAATGGATAAGAATGAGTAATCATTAGATCTCATCACATGTATAGATCCGATCTACTCCTACGAGCCATACTTCTAATCTTGATTGTTGGTTGGAAATTATCACACATCTCACTTCTTGATTTTAATGCTTTCTTTTAGATCTAGATTTTTCTAATTTTTGAAATTCAATTACAAATCATGAATTGTTTTCTTTTCTTTTCTCTAAATTTTCGACTCATCTAATTCGAAAAGTGAACGAATCTCACTTTCCCTGTGGACGATCCGCACTTACTAACGCGCTACATCCGACACCGTTATTGATTGCGGTCAAAATATTTTTGGTTGTGATTTCTACATATACAATTTTCTAAACTACACGAACCGGAAGATATCATTCAATCACCAAGGTTAAACCTAACGCTCTGATACCAATTTTGTCTCGACCCGTAATTTAGCACATGACCGACACTTAAATTACGCAACATATAAAGGCGTAACATAAATCAAGTAAGCCGAAACCCTGAAAATCTAAACCTTTTTGCGGAAAATAGTGAGGATGCAGTTTGAAATAAAGGTATAATGAATCTTGTTTTTCTTTGAATGCACAGCTAATGAAATATGAAAATGCAAGTGGATTATACTACAGTTAAAACATGTTTCGTCTTTAAAATTTTGGGCAGCACCTCCCTTGTATATTTTGATCCAAAACCACATACACAACAATATATAGGCATCGCCAAGCGGGAGCTTGCTCTTCGCCAACTGGCGGAATCACAACCACGCAATAACATATATACGACGCCCAACGACGAAGAATCAACCCAGAAAGAACAAATAAAGAAGCAAGACACCAAAACTCAAGAAAGCGATCATAAGCCCATCGCTCTAAGTCTCGCACAAAACCCAAGTTTGACTAGGTCTACCAATATACAATTTCTAGTTTCTGATTTGATTTGATCTGATGGAGTTTATCTAGATACAACGGAATATAAAGTACAAGAGTGGGCATGATCCAACATGTGTCCCACCTACCAAAGCAAAGCAGCCTGGAAGAAGCTGTGTACCAGCAATACCGCAACTGATCACAAGCGGTCAAACCTGCAAGAATTGTGGCAAAACGGGGGTGAGTTGCCAACTCGTGAGTAAAAAACATCTGCAAGTAGAAATCGAATAAAACAATGATTTCCTAGATCACTATATCTTGAAGGTAATACTATGATATCTAGGGTGACCAAGTACGCATATATGTCAACAATCGAGTCAATGCAATGACATATATAAATAAACATCCGACATCATATGGATGTATGCATATGGATATCATCCACATGTCCATCAACGACACAAACAATATCATAGAACCCGAGTGTCCCACACCGACACTCGAACATCATGAAAACATATGCCTGTGTGTGTGTGTGTGTGTGTATATATATATATGAGGATATCAACCACGTGTGTCCATCAACAACACATCAAAATCATAGAACGTGAGTGTCCAACACTTATACTCGAAACATCATGAAACCCGTGTCCAGCATCGACATGTAAATCCTCATATCTCGGGCTCCGTCATTCCGGATCGACCTATATCACGACTACGGTCGGTATCCTCAAGATATCCAACGCGCCAAACTATCTCGGGCTCCGTCAGTCCGGATCGGCCCATATCATCTCACGACTCCAGTCGGTATCCACCAGATATCCTCCGAGCCCAAAACTATCACCGGTAGGTAGTGCTCCTCCTACCAGGCTCATCGTCTACATCTAGAGCTTCTTTCCCCGGGGTACCTCAGCGGGTCCACCATGTACCCGCAGACGGGTGCCTCCCGCTCCTCTAATCGGGTATACTCAATGCTCAGAACCGAGAAAACTCATGGTGGACACCTCTAAATATCATATCAAGAGAAACCGCGTTTTAATACATAATTCCCTTTGAAATATAACTGAGGTTCCCAAATTCAGAGATCTCATAAAAACAGCATCTCAATGCATATAACCATAAAGTACGATGTATGAACATAGAGTTGTAATATGAGCATATCGAGTATATCATGCAAGCATGTCAAGTGATAATACTGAACAATGAATGTACTTTTACGGTTAAGAATAATACCATGATAGGGTAGTTCTTCTGTGTAAGTAGCATGGCAATTACCGATGATGAATGTGTGTGAGCCGTCAAATCTGTATAAGTGTAACATGCGCATCAACGGTAATTGTGCAGGTGTACTAGCAAGTATATCATATAACATTAAATACTGGAAACATGATAGGTATCACACAAGGAATAATCTAACAAATATGAACTATAATAAGGTAGCCTCTTTATGTCAATGATCCCGCCTCATAGTATCAAGTGTCGCAATATCCTCGATCATCATTCTCAATTCAGGAGCACGGATCAAACATTCGGTAAACGCATCGCGTACAGTAATCCATTGTACGGTGTCACAAACAGAGTAGTGAATCTATCATCCTATTCACCAGCAAAGGTACGGATCTATAATCTCGTACGACATACCTTATCAATCACATAACACATCTATATCAATCTTATATCATGTCATCTTGCATATACGTCATATCTTGTTGATCAAAATTCATATCGATCTCGATCTCATATCCTACCATTATCAACTCATTACTTATTCTCTTTCAATTCATACTTATCATGATTCACTTTCTCATTTCATATTCTCATATATCAATCCGAGTCATCTATATCTTGTAGGGTTTCGTAGCGCGGCAGCTTTCGGGAGGCTTCGTCCATGCCGTTTTAAAAAATTTGACGTTCTAAAGAATCCTAACCCTAGAATCTTAACCAGAGAATTAAACAATACAACATGCAAACAACTTTGCATACAAGTGAATGAGGAATACAACCTTTGTAGACCGGTCCTTCACTTCTAAAGCTCCGTGTAGTAGTCCCTTCGCTCCATGTAGTGAACACCCGAACTCTAGTAAGGGTTCACAAGAAATGAACAAGCTTGCTCGAAATCTTCGAGGTCGAAGATGATCTACGTCGAGGAGACTCAAGCTCATGCTAACTCTTCACTAATGGTAGATTAGTGAAGCAAACACCCTAAACTAAATGGCTAATATAGTAGAGAATGATGAAGTAGGAAATGGGCTTACTTTAGATTTAATTTTCTCACAATATTTTCTCACTTTTAGAAAAGCTAGCAATCTTTTTCTCAATGTAGAAGAAGATAAAGTGATGAAGAGAAATGAAACTCAGGAGGTGAGAATAGAAACCATGGGTGAGTTAGTGTCATACACTAACCCATGTAGAGAATGAACCATGGCTAAGGTTAATAGTTTGGTTAATAAATATTTACAAGTGAAACAAAATTGGTGGACTTGGTCAATGGATCCATAAGCTTCTACAAGCTTGTAGCCATGACAAATATCCATCAAATTTTGAATTACTTAGATAAATATAAACTTTACATTATATCAAGCATGGTGTAAGTCTCATACACCCATGAAGCATACGGCATCAAGCATGACACAAATAAAATGTAAATTAATATACATCAACTCCCAATACCGGGAGAGACGAATCCCCTCCTATCGCTCATTGCCACCATGTGACTCGGGACTGTACCCAAAAACCACCTTTTTGCACGATCTCTTGAACGTGGTATGGTGGAAATCAAAGCACAATTGGAATCACACAAGACTCTATGACAATCTCGGGTCGACAGACTAACCTGTACCAGTGTCACCAGAGAACTGCTATCTGACGATAGGTATAATACCATCTAGGAGTTCTCGGCGAGTCCGTCCAGTGTACCCAGTCTCCACTGAGCACCCGTATACCTTCTCTGATGTCAAACACCAATGGATGTGGGATCATCCATCGCCCATCATATGGGTCAAGAAGCTCATACGCTAGTCTACTCTAGAGTATCGATGCTCTGTCTCGATACTCCCATGACTAGAAACATTTGAAGGATGTACTTACCGACTACCCTGTCCCTACTAGTATGATCTGCATCATAATCCTGGTAGTCAAGTACTCATCCTAAGGGCTTTATCAACATGTAATAAAGAGACAATAAGTGTACATGTTAAGATAAAGTGAAACCAGATAGCATATTATCATATCGAGCAAGAAAGTCCTCCCTATATATGTCCAAGCATCCACTACAATATACATCATATGTACAATAATGGCCTCTAGGGTATACATATAACTAACAATATCCCACTTGCACTAAGGCTATTTGTTGTAGTATCTCATACTCAACGTCCTATAGAAGTCTCTCTAGGGAAATGCCTTTGTGAGTGGATCCGCTATGTTATCCTTCGTGTCTACTCTCCTAACCTCGATCCCTTAGAGATCAACCATCTCCCTGATCAGGTGATACTTGCCTTAGATAATGTCTGGATCGCTGATGGGACTTGTGTTCCTAGGCCAAAACCACAACTCCATTGTTATCACAATAACGTTATTGGATGCTCAATGGTAGGAACCATGTTCATATCATGAACAAGAAATGCACAGATAACCACTTTGGCAGTATCGTTGGTAGCAATGTATTCAGCCTTTATCGTCTAGTATGCCACGGTATCTAGCTTGGAACTCTTCCAACATACCGTCCCTCGACTAAGGGTAAAGACAATGCCTGTGACTGACATTCAGTCGACCTTATCACTCTGGAAGCTCGAACCAAGAACATTCATTTAGTGCATCTCAAGTACTTAAGAATGTCCTCCACAGCTGTCCAGTGATTCTCCCAAGATCCGATTGATTCCTGATCACTACACCTAGTGAGTTAGCTACATCTGGTCTGGTACATAACATCACACACATGATATAACCTACTGCCGAAGCATAGGGTATCTCTTGCACGCGAGCTCTCTCCAAATCAGTCTCGAAAGAAATCTTTTTGGAGAGAGTGATTCATGAGTAAGTGGGCGAACCACTACGCTTAGAATCTTCCATACTGAACCCCTTTAGTATGGTGTTATTGTACCTGCATTTGGTACACTCCCAATATCCACTTAGATCTATCACCATAGATCATAATCCACAAGATGTAGTAGGTATCATCCAGATCTTCCATGGAGAATCCTCGTGATAAGAGGAGCTTGACCGAGTGTAGCATAGGAAACCATTTCCTATCCAGAGTATGTCATCTGCATACAATACGTGTAGGATAACCTTACTCTCTACAACCTTCTTGTATATACAAGGTTCATTTATCTTTTTGATGAAGTCAAACTTTTTGACTGCCACATTAAAACAGATGTTCCAACTCCGCGATGCGCGCATTGATCCTAATGGACTTTAGTATAGCTTTGAAAGTCTCAACTTTTCCATTTACACCAAGAATCTTCTCAAGATCCATTTGCTCCCAATGGGTTTTACCCCTTCAGGTGCAATATTCAAAGTCATACTTTGTTGGTGTACATGGATTCTATCTTTGATCGCATAGCATCCAGCCATTTTCACAAAGTCTCCACTTGTGATAGCCTGTCTGAACCTAGTTGGGTCATCATCTACCATGACGTAATCCTTGCTCCCACTGTCACCGAGAAGACCGTAGTATCTCTCAAGTGGATGAGGAACCCTACCAGATTCGCGGAGAGGCTTAGGTTCGTTGGAGACTATTGAATCCTTTGTTTTCACCAAATCATCAGTTGTTAGTTTGTCTAGCTGGAACATCTTCCAGTTCTACCTCATGACCATAAATTTCTTCAAAAGAAATTCCTTTTCTAAAAAGGTGGCATGCTGAGAAACAAAACACCTTTTTCTCCTCAGTTAGGTAGAAGATATTCCTTCGCAAATGTTTGGGATATCCTAACAAACTTACAGAACTGACCTTGCCTCGAGCTTGTCTGGATTCTGTCTTTCAACATAGGCCGGACAACCCCATATTTTAACTCGTTTAAGACATGGTCTCTTCCCATTCTTTATCTCATATGTAGTGGTAGGCCCTGATTTGGATGGAACCCTATTCAATAGGTATGCAGCTTCACAAGTGCATAACTCCAAAAGAAAACAGGTAACTCAAAAATACTCATCATAGAGCGCACCATATCTCCTAGGGTGCGATACCTCCAGCCCGATACACCGTTGTGCTGTGGTTTATACGAAGGAGTAAGCTGAGAGAAAATCCCATTCTCCTTTTAGAAACTCCAAGAACTCCTTGCGCAATTATTATCCTCCTCGATCACATCGTAGGACTTTAATACTTCTACCCGTATGGTTCACAACTTCAAGTTTATATTCCTTGAATTTCTTAAAAGTTTCAGACTTGTGTTTCAGTAGGAACATATGTTTGAATCTTGAGAGATGATCAGTGAATATAATGAAGTACAAAGAACCAGCCTTGGCAATTGTAGACATAGGACCATATACATCATCATGTATATGTCCCAAGAGTTCAGTAACTCTTTCCCTATTTACAGTAAACAGAGTATTGGTCACTTTACCTTTGAGACAAGACTGGCAATTAGCATAAGATGAAAATTCGAACAGATTCTTATATTCATCCTTATGTAACTTAGCTGGTCGTGTCGTATTGATATGACCTACTCTACAATGCCACAAGAAGGATTCATTCATTTCTGAACTACTCCTCTTGTGTGTGTTCTACATACTTTGAACTTTGGTTTGATTTAGAACGTATATGCTATTATATAACGTGCCTGATCCAATCAACTCTTGATTAAGGAAAATGTTCAGAACATTATCCTCCAATACAGAATTATATCCTTCTTTAACTCATTAAAGAAACCGATGTAATGCTGTATATCAGGTTCGGTATGTAATAACATTCGTTCAGAATCAATGTATTAATACAATGTGATATCTGCCAACTGATTTGGCTGCAACACTTGCACCATTCTCTACACTTAGAGATATATCACCCATTCTCAGTTCTCTACCTTTCAATAGCCCATGTAACTCTTACATATGTGGGATCTTGATGCGGTATCTCATACCTAGGAAGTAGAGGATACTGAGAAACAGTTCTCGGTAACGAACACTCCCGAAGAATATGCATCAACATACTTAATCCTTGATTAGGTGGCATGGGAATCCTGGTATTCCCCTATTTCCTGCTCGGACTTATAACAGTTATAAGATAGAGCGGAACCAACGTTCCCCAGCTCAGTATAATAAGCAGGTTCGGTCAATGCATCCATATTATTATCTTGATTAAGGCGTGGTATGGTCGCTACCAGGAGAGAGAGAGAGAAGAAAACACTCTACGTGCGCTCTTTCAAGATTAGATTGGTTATTATTTTTTCTAATCAGGATGGCTCCCACTGTTTTTATCAAATATTCCTTCAAACCCTAAAATTTAAAACTAGCCGGGATTAATTACACCCTACAAGTTCGCCAATCTTTCGGCCAGACCAGTGTCGGTACTTTGAGGGATGTTTCCCGTGCTTTCGCACTGACCTAATTAAAATAAACCTCATTTTCCCAGGGCCGTAACCGCGTTAACACCTTTCTAGACACCTACTTGATTGGCTAATTATAATGTGCAAAACTCTCCCGGAAGTAACTCTTACTCACAGTGGGTATCGGGATCCAACTATCTCATAGAAGGTATGCAATCTCATTACAAATTTCAATACTTGGAATTCCCGATAATAGTTTTTACCCTTAGCGTCCTATGACTTTGACGGAGGCCAAACTACCCATATGGTGCTAATCAAGTTCAACCTGTTCATTTCTTGATTGAATTAGACCCACCCGCACGACCCTTGACGGAGGCCAAACTACGCCGTACGAATACCCTAATCCAATCGCGTCTCATGCTGTAGATAAGCTCTAGTTAGCTACCGCACACTACGCCTTGAAGGAGGCCAAACTACCGTAGCACAAATACTAAGTAGTACTTATCTGAAATGACGGAGGGCTATGACAGGTTTTTAAGAAAACCCTTTGCGTAATGAACTTGATATCATTGTAGAATCGAGTGATTTTGAAAAGGAGTGCTTTTGAGGCTTTTACTAGTTTTTCTAAAGAGGTCACTCCCGGTGAAGGGATCTCGGCTCTTTCCTTATCGAATAAGGTGCAGGATATTTCACAAATACTGCTATGCAAAGCAAAAACTATAGAAGCAATCAAAAGACAAACCGAGTGGGTCACTCCCGGTGAAGGGATCTCGGCTCTTTCCTTATCAATAAGGTGCTGGATATTCTACAAGGAATATTGCAATGCAAAGCAAGAACTAGAGCTACTAGTTTTTAAAACAAGATTCTGCAACATCTTTAGGTTTCTTTTATTTCATTAATCTCATTAATGAAGTCCCATCAATTATGCTTTCAATGCATCACAGAAGAAACGAAAGCAGCAATATTTATTATATATCATATATATAAAATATAAGCATTTGTCTCAACATATAAAGTGATCACATCACAGAATATCAGCAACAGAAAACATATATGAAATATTGGATATACTAGGAATTCCGTGTTTTAATTAAGCCAATAAAAAACGCGGATTCCACGGTCGCGATGAATAGTCAAACCCACATCCCTAGACCCCTACGAGAGCGGCAAGCAACTCTACCAATTCTAGAGTTAGGAGACCCGGTCTCGACTCCTCGAGATGGTCTCCTACTGGACCCTAGAACCTGCTTACTTGTGCTCTCCTCCTTGGGTCTATTCTAATGCGGAAAAGAAAATAATATACATCAATGGTGATATGATCCTCAACCCGGAAGTGCCACAATAAAAGAATATTATATACAAGCTTTTACATGAATGAAAATGAAAAATTCCCATCTCACATAAAAAAAACCCGGCTATTCAAAACACGACGATCCAATATAACATATCACAGCAACACATAACATCACATGTCATCCACGTAAGTAAATATGCGTATCCCAATTGTCGTTGACATATAGCAACAAAACCGGCGATACACTATATATTACACTTACGGTCGCAGAAAAGAAAGTGAAAAACTACAACAATTGGAATCCGCAACCATCTTAGATATCATAAACCCAATGTATCACATACTTTGGATTTCATGCCCAACCTAATGAATTCCTTAGACATCACATGCCTAAAAATTATAAACCCTGCATTTTAGTCTCGATATTGAAAACACTTTCCAATAACATGTCAGGTAATTCAACAAGATTCCTGATAACCTGATCGAATGCTCATCGGAAACTTTAGTAGACGGACGCACCCGTGATGCCGTCGACGAAGTGCACTTAGGTGGAACACCGCGGCTATGAGCACCCGAACGGATGCTTTTGGCGACGGGGTTCTCCTACATGGGCGTGGCTATCTAGTAAGGTTACCCGGCGAGTATCCGCGTACACTACGTAATTGCGACGGACTTTTGATCCACATCAAAATTCCGTGGCAACCGATCAAATGAGACTAAAGTGATAGATTTATAAAATTCAAACTAGTTATCACATAACTAATTTTGTGGATTCAAAATATTGTATCACAATCGCAGATAGCTAGACGATGTTAAACTTTTCGATCGAAAAAACAAACACCCAAAATTTCCCAAAGAGCTCAACACTTGAGCGGAGTTCAAAAAGTACCCAGAACATGCCACAGCTCCTATGAACCATCCGTAGAAGGGCCGACCCATGCCTCACTCATGTCGCCACGGAACTGCTACAAACCCTAGTGTATGACCGCGGTTCCGCGATCCAAAAAGTCGAGTTTGGGTATTGTTCTTCTAGAGGGTCCGCAGAATCACTTGCATGATTTTCTGAAGATTTTAAACTTGGAAAAAATCCAACTCTTGGAAAATTTCCAGCGAGGGAAAATATTGTAGGGTTCCTAGGCACTCTCAAGAGGTCTCACAAGGCATCAACCATGCCAATTTCAAAAAATCTAGGTGCCGAGAAACCCGACTACGGATCGTTGGCTAGAAACCTAGGCGAAACATTAAACTAGTTAACACTTAACTATATGAATACGGAAATACAACCTTTGTAGATCCGGTTCTCCACCTCCATAGCTCCGCAACGAAGTATCCTCGCTGTCCAAATCGAAATCCGGGCTCTTGCGTCGGCTTCATCGGAGAAGAAGCGGGCTAGGTCATTGACGACGTGCCGAAGATGATCTACGTCGAAGCATCACTAGATCAAGCTCCACCTTCACCAAGCCATGAAAACTTGTGAAGGAAACACACTCTACTACTTGGCAAGAGGTAGAGGATGAAGAAATAGGAAGTGGGTAGACTTTAGAATTGGATTTCTCACTTGTTTCATCAATCCACCATTGATGAAGTCAAGCTTCTTCATGGAAGAAGAAGATGAAGATGAAGAAAGAATTATTATGATAAGTTAATTAAAAAGAAAAGAAAAAGGATACTTATCATAATAATAACCATGATTAGGTGTAGAGAATAGACCATGGTTAATTGCAAGGGTTAGGATTAAGCATGAGACAAAATGGTCACAAAGTCAAAGCTTCATGAAGCTTCAAAGAAAGAGACAAAACTTGCAACCATTTCATTTCTAATCTTTTCCAAATAAATAAATAAATAAATGATTAATAAAAAGAAAACCCTAATTATCAATTTAACCATGGTTTAATCTTTACACTTAACCAAGTTAACATGTATCATCAAACATGATACAAACATTTGCAAAAAAAGTATATCACATATACAACTTGTACATTCAAGTGAGAAAATCCATATAAAGTGAACCAATACAAGTTAATGCAAAGTAATATATCAAATATATAATTATACATTAAATCATTAAATCAACACTTGATTTAACGATCCGGTCATATCGCATATAACCGACTAGTATCCAATGTATCGGCTTATCGAATCAATCCTTGATTCGATAACTAGGTTATATCGCATACAACCATTCGATACATTCATCGCGAGAATAGAATACGGTATCACATACACGCATTATTCTTGGTCCCGCACATATCTCATATGCGCTCCTATTTCGTTTCGCTTGAGCCCGGAAACCTCTGTGTAGGACTCTAAAGACTCGTCAATACGCCGGCAACAGGTGATGATCATATCAAACACCCACAAGCCGCAAGCGGTCTGCTAAACGTAACGGCCACCCGGATATTGAGCGATCAGAAGATCGACGAGCAAGCCCGCTCAAACTCCAGTGAATCCAACCAGTAACACTACCGTACAGTCCGGTCTGTCCGTCTGATATGTCGCATATCTTGCCTAGGGGTGGTAAACGTCAGACCCCAATAGCTCGATAAGTCGTGTCGATATGAGGTCTATAACAATTCGAGAAACTACTGGTAACACTTACCAGTAAATTTCAGCAACCCTGGCCAGGGATTTCCTGTTATAGCCAATCGAACACAGCGCAACATCAACTCCCTATACCGGGAGAGACGAATCCCCTCCTATCGCTCATTGCCTCCATGTGATTCGGGACTGTACCCAAAAACCACCGTTTTGCACGCCCTCTTGGACGTGGTAAGATGGAAATCAAAGCACAGTGGGAACCACACAAGACTCTATGACGATCTCGGGTCAACAGACTACTCTGTACCAGTGTCACCAGAGAACTGCCATCTGACGTGAGGTATAATACCATCTGGGAGTTCTCGGCGAGTCCGTCCAGTGTACCCAGTCTCCACTGAGCACCCGTATATCATCTCCGATGTCAAACACCAATGGATATGGGATCATCCATCGCCCATCTGTATGGGTCGAGAAGGTATACGCTAGTCTACTCTGGTATATCGATGCCCCGTCTCGATACACCCACGACTAGGGACTTTGAAGGATGTACTTATGGACTACCATGTCCCCACTAGTATGATCCGTATCATAGTCCAGGTAGTCAAGCACACATCCTAAGGGCTTTACCAACATGTAACAGAGAGACAATCAGTGTACATGTTAAGGTAAAGATCAACCAGATAGCATACTATCATGTCGAGCAAGAAAGTCCTCCCTATATATGTCCCAGTATCCACTACAATATACATCCTATGTACAGTAATGGCCTCTAGGGCATACATATAACTAACAATCTCCCACTTACACTAGGGCCATCTGTAGCAGTGGTTGTAGTATCTCATACTCAACCATCCCATAAAAATCTCTCTCTGGGAATAGGCCTTCGTGAGTGGATCCGCCGTGTTGTCCTCTGAGTCTACTCTCCTAACCTCGATCACCCTGGAGATCAACCATCTCCATGATCAGGTGATACTGCCTTAGAATAAGTCTGGATCACTGATGGGACCGGCGTTCCTCGGCATAAGCCACAACTCCATTGTCTCACAATGGTAGGAACGTAGTTCATCTCATGAACCATTATACACCCAAACAGCCTCCTTGGTAGCATCTTAAGTAGCGATGTATCCAGCCTTTATCGTCTAGTATGTCACGGTATCTAGCTTGGAACTCTTCCAACATACCGTCCCTTTACTGAGGGTAAAGACAATGCCTGCGACTGACATTCAGTCGTCTTTATCACTCTGGAACACTTCCAGTGATTCTCCCCAGGATCGATTGATACCATCTCACTACTACTAGTGAGTATCCTAACATCCAATTAGATCTATCTCATAGATCCAAAATCCAGGATTTAGTAGGTATCATTTTGATCCTATACGGAGAATCTTTGTGATAAACGGAGATTGATCGAGCGTAGCATAAGAAACTCCTTTCTTATCAAGAGTATGTCATCCACGTACTCTACGAGGATCACCACCATACTCCCTACTACCTTTTTGTTTATACAAGGTTCATCTACCATTTTGATGATGTCAACTTCTTTGACTAATCCATCAAAACTGATGTTCCAACTCCGCGATGCCTGCTTTATCCTATAAAGCATCTTGCACACGTTTCCGCTGCTCCCACTGTCTACGAGGCCCTCTGGCTGTGTACTTATAGACACACTCTTCTAAAACATCATTTTAGAAAAGCTGTCATGACACCCAACCACCAGATATCGTATTCATGGTATGTAGCCGTGGCAAGTAGGATCTGGATGGACTTAAGCATAGGTACTGGAAAAGGTTTCATCATTATCCACGCCTGGTCAATGACGAAAACCTTTAACAAGTCTAGCTTTGAAAGTCTCAACTTTTCCATGTACACCAAGTAATCTTCTCAAGATATACTTTCTCCTGATGAGGATTTAACCCTTCAGATATAGCAACCAAAGTCCATACTTTGTTGGTGTATAAGGATTCCATCTCAGATCGCTAAGCATCCAGCCATTCTGACAGAGTCTTACTCCTGATGGCCAGCTCGAAACTAGTTGGGTCATCATCTCATGATGCAATCCTCGCTCCCACTGTCATAGAGAAACCGATGTATCTCTCAGGTGGGTGAGGAACCCTACTAGATCGGCGGAGAGGCTGAGGTTCGTTGGTATCTACTGAATCCTTTGGTTCTATCAAATCATCAGCTGCAGTTTGTATAGCTGGAACCTTTCCAGTTCTACATTACAGACCTTGCCTCGAGCTTGTCCGGATTTTGCTTTTAGACATAGGCCGGACAACCCCAAATCTTAACTAACTTAAGATATGGGCTCTTCCCTTTCCATATCACATATGAAATGGTAGGCTTTGATTTGATTCGAAACCTAATTTAATAGGTATGCAGCTTCATAAGTGCATAACTCCCAAAAGGAAATAGGTAACTCAGTAATACTCATCATAGAGCACACCATATCGAATAGGGTGCAATTGCTCCGCCCCGACATACCATCGTGCAATGGTGTATACGGAGGAGTAATGCTGAGAGAGAATCTCATTCTCCTTTAGAATAGTCCAGAAATTCTATGCACAAGTATTCTCCTCCCTAATCTCATCATAGGACATAATACTTATACCCGTATTTTTGTTCTCTACTTCTAATTTATATTCTGTGAATATCTCAAAAGATTCGGACTTGTGTTTCAACAGGAACATAGGTCTTAATCTCGAAAGATCATCAGAGAATGTAATGAAGTATAAAGAACCAGTCCTGGCATGTGTAGACAGGGGACCTTACATACATCAACATGTATCAATCCCAAGAGTTCATTAACTCTTTCTCTGTTTCCAATAAACAGAGCTATGGTCATCTTATCTTTGTGACATGACTGGCGAGTTTCACAAGATGTAAATTCAAACTGATTTAAATATGCATCTATATGTAACTCTAGCTAGTCGGGTCACATTGATCTGACCTAGTCTACAATACCTCAAGAAGAATTCGTTCATTTCTGAACTCTTCCTCTTGTGTGTGTTCCGTATACTAGGAACTATAGTTTGATTTAGAACATCAATGCTTTTAGATAACGTGCTTGAACCGATCAACTTTTGATATAGGAAATGTTCAAAACATTATCCAACAATACAAAATATTATCGTTTCTTTACTAATAAAGAGACAGATATGATTTGGTATATCAGGTTCGGTATCTAATAATATACGTTCAGAATCAATGTATTACAATACAGGGTGACAGTGACCAACAGACTTGGCTGCAACACTTGCCCCGTTTTCTGCCTCATGAAACTTATCACCCGTTCTCAGTTTTTCTACCCTTTTGTAGCCCTATGTAACATATTGCATATCTGGGATCCTGATCCGGTATCATATACTCAGGATGCGGAGGATACTGAGAAATAGTTCTGTATAATGAACACACCCGAAGATGATGCATCAGCATGCACTCTCTTCGCTAGGGCGGCACGGGAAATCTGGTATTCCCCAATTTCCTGCTCTGTCTTATAACTATTATAAGTTGGAGCGGGACCAACGTTCCCCAGCTCAGTATAACAAGCGGGTTCGGTCAAATATCCGTATTATTATCTTGATTAAGGCGTGATATGGTCGCTACCAGGAGAGAGAGAGAAGAAAACACTCGGCGTGCGCTCTTGCAAGAATAGATTGGTTATTATTTTATCTAATCAGGATGGCTCCCACTGCTTTTTATCAAATCTTCCTTCAAACCCTAAAAGGAAAGACTAGCCGGGATTAATTACACACTACAAGTTCGCCAATCTTTCAGCCAGGCCAGTGTCGGTACTTTGAGGGAGGTCCCCCGTGCTTTCGCACGAACCTAATTAATGTAAACCTCGTTTTCCCATAGGCGTAACCCCGTTGACACCTTTCTAGACACCTACTTGATCGGCTAATTGTAATGTATAAAACTCTCCCAGGAGTAACTCTTACTCGCAGCGGGTATCGGGATCCAACTATCTCATAGAAGGTATGCAATCTCATTGCAAATTTCAACACTTGAAATTCCCGATAACATTTTGCCCCTAGCACCCTATGACCTTGACGGAGGCCAACAAACCATAGGCTACTAGTCAAGTTCAACCCGTCATTTCTTGATCGAATCAAACCCACCCGCACGACCCTTGATGGAGGCCAACAAGGTCGCACGACTACCCTAACTCAATCTGCATCATATGCATAAGCAGATAAATACTGGTTAGCTACCGCACACTGCGCCTTGACGGAGGCCAACAAACGCAGCACGAATACTAAACAGCACTTATCTGAAATGACGGAGGGCTACGACAGGTTTTTATGAAAACCTATTGCGTAATGAACTTGATATCATTGTAGGATCGAATGAATTTTGAAATGGAGTGTTTTTGAGGCTTTTCTAGTTTTGCTAAAGGAGTCACTCCCGGTGAAGGGATCGTCGGTCCTTTCCTCGTCGAATGAGGTACGGGATATATCATATATATCACTGTGCAAAGCAAAAACAGTTAAAAGCAATCAAAAGTCAAACCGAGGGTGTAGCATCTGCCAGTTATTGCTAAAGGAGTCACTCCCGGTGAAGGGATCTCGGTCCTTTCCTTATCGAATAAGGTGCAGGATATATCACATATACCGCTGTGCAAAGCAAGAACTGTAGCTACCTGTTTTATTTTGAAATTCGATTCTACAACATCTTAGGTTTCTTTTATTTCATTAATCATATTAATGAAGTCCCATCATTTAAGTACCTAAACATCACAGATAAATATGACGTACACTTATGCCATCCGCATTCGCCTCGATGTCCCCTCGTGCACCGTTAGGTTAGGTAACTAACGACAGAGCAGGGCAGGGCTAGCGCGGGTGTAAAACATAAGTAACGTCTATATAATATATCATATATACTATATACTGTATCTATCACAGAACATCACATGATCACATCACAGATATCGCAGCAGAAGAAACATATGAAATATTGGATATACTAGGACGTCCGTGTTTTCAATACGAGCCAGTATAAAACACGGATTCCCCGGTCGTGATGAATAGCCAAACCCACACCCCTAGACCCCTACGAGAGCGGCAAGCAACCCTACGAATTCTAGAGTTAGGAGACCCGGACTCAACTCCTCGAGTTGGTCTCCCACTGTACTCCAGAACCCGGTTACATGTGCTCCCCTCCTTGGGTCTATCCTAGTGCGGAAAAGTAAATAATATACAACGGGTGACAACTTCCGCAACCTGGAAGTGCCCCAATAAAAGAATATTACATACAAGTTTTTACATGAATGAAAATGAAAAACACTCATCTCACATAAAAACCCCCGGCTATTCAAACACGACAATCCAATATAACATATCCAGCAACACATAACATCACATGTCATCAACGTAAGTAAATATGTCCATCCCAATTGTCGTTGACATATAGCAACGAAACCGGCGATATCACATATTACACTTACGGTCACAGAAAAGAAAGTGTAAAACTACAACAGTTGGAATCCGCAACCTGCATAGACATCGCATGCCTAATCAAATGAATTACTTAGACATCGCATGCCTAACAATTATAAACCCCGCATTTTAGTCACATTATCGAAAACTCTTTTCAATATCAAGTCGGGCAATTCAACAAGATTCCCGACAACCTGATCGAATGCTCGTCGCAAACTTTAGTAGGCGGCCGCACCCCCGATGCCGTCGACGAAGTGCACCAAGACGGAACACCGCTGCCGCGAGCACCCGAACGGATGCTTTCGGTGACGGGGTTCTCCTACAGTCACTTGGTCGGGGCAATAGAGTGAGGCTGTCTATTAAGTTTACCCGACGAGTATCCGCGTACGCTACGTGATCGCGACGGACTTTTGATCACATTAAAATTCCGTGGTAACCGATCAAGTGAGACTAAACTGCTACGTTTATAACATTCATTCAGTTATCTCATAACTTCTTGTGAATTCCAATTATTGTATCCCATTCCGGATAAACAGAAAATGCCAAACTTTCCGATCGAACAATCGAACATCCAAGTTTTCCCGATACAGATCAACACATGAAACAAGTCTAAAAACATTTAGTTCGTGCCTCAGTACCAACGGTCCAGCCGTAGAAGGGTCAAGCCAACGCCTCACATGTGGCACGCCGTACTGCCCCAAACCCGAAGGTTCAAAGGGTAGTTCAAGACGGTCACATAATCGAGTTAAGGTTTGTTGTCTTCTAGAGGGACCATCGTGTTACTTGCACTACTTAGAACGTGATTAAACTACAAAAATATCCAACACTTGGAAATTTCCCGACAGGGGAAAAATTGGGTATTTATATCCGGTCGAACTTTTTAACATATTCAAAAAAAATTATCCGGAACGACACATAGACAAAGTTTGACAATCCGATCGAATGTATGAACTCCCAATACAACCCAAAATACTCAACTCTGGATTTCAGATTAAAAATTCCCAGGAAAACCAGCACTGAAAAATAGGAGTTACTGTGCAAAATTTAATGGCAGATAAGACAAAGGGGCCGCGGAAGGGCAGCATTAGCACGCTAATGCCGCGGTTCGGCCGCACTTTAGAAAGATCATTAGGTAATTTTTGCATCGTAATTCTTAGATTTACCTGCTGATTTTTCTGCATATTTTTAATTTGGAAAAAACCCAATTTTTGGAAAAAGTCCAGAGAGCAAATTAGGGTTTGGGTTTCGGTTCGATCGGAGTTCCAATTCCGTCTACGCATCGCCTAAGGCTCTAGTTAGGCTCTGATACCACTGTAGGGTTCCTAGGCACTCTCAAGAGGTCTCACAAGGCATCAACCATGCCAATTTCAAAAAATCTAGGTGCCGAGAAACCCGACTACGGATCGTTGGCTAGAAATCTAGGCGAAACATTAAACTAGTTAACACTTAACTATAAGAATACGGAATACAACCTTTGTAGATCCGGTTCTCCACCTCCATAGCTCCGCAACGAAGTATTCTCGCTGTCCAAATCGAAATCCGGGCTCTTGCGTCGGCTTCATCGGAGAAGAAGCGGGCTAGGTCATCGACGACGTGCCGAAGATGATCTACGTCGAAGCATCACTAGATCAAGCTCCACCTTCACCAAGCCATGAAAACTTGTGAAGGAAACACACTCTACTACTTGGCAAGAGGTAGAGGATGAAGAAATAGGAAGTGGGTAGACTTTAGAATTGGATTTCTCACTTGTTTCATCAATCCACCATTGATGAAGTCAAGCTTCTTCATGGAAGAAGAAGATGAAGATGAAGAAAGAATTATTATGATAAGTTAATTAAAAAGAAAAGAAAAAGGATACTTATCATAATAATAACCATGATTAGGTGTAGAGAATAGACCATGGTTAATTGCAAGGGTTAGGGTTAAGCATGAGACAAAATGGTCACAAAGTCAAAGCTTCATGAAGCTTCAAAGAAAGAGACAAAACTTGCAACCATTTCATTTCTAATCTTTTCCAAATAAATAAATAAATAAATGATTAATAAAAAGAAAACCCTAATCATCAATTTAACCATGGTTTAATCTTTACACTTAACCAAGTTAACATGTATCATCAAACATGATACAAACATTTGCACAAAAAGTATATCACATATACAACTTGTACATTCAAGTGAGAAAATCCATATAAAGTGAACCAATACTAGTTAATGCAAAGTAATATATCAAATATATAATTATACATTAAATCATTAAATCAACACTTGATTTAACGATCCGGTCATATCGCATATAACCGACTAGTATCCAATGTATCGGCTTATCGAATCAATCCTTGATTCGATAACTAAGTTATATCACATACAACCATTCGATACATTCATCGCGAGAATAGAATACGGTATCACATACACGCATTATTCTCGGTCCGCACATATCTCATATGCGCTCCTATTTCGTTTCGCTTGAGCCAGGAAACCTCTGTGTAGGACTCTAAAGACTCGTCAATACGCCGGCAGCAGGTGATGATCATATCAAACACCCACTAGCCGCAAGCGGTCTGCTAAACGTAACGGCCACCCGGGTATTGAGCGATCAGATGATCGACGAGCAAGCCCGCTCAAACTCCAGTGAATCCAACCAGTAACACTACCGTACAGTCCGGTCTGTCCGTCTGATATGTCGCATATCTTGCCTAGGGGTGGTAAACGTCAGACCCCAATAGCTCGATAAGTCGTGTCGATATGAGGTCTATAACAATTCGAGAAACTACTGGTAACACTTACCAGTAAATCTCAGCAACCCTGGCCAGGGATTTCCTGTTATAGCCAATCGAACACAGCGCAACATCAACTCCCTATACCGGGAGAGATGAATCCCCTCCTATCGCTCATTGCCTCCATGTGATTCGGGACTGTACACAAAAACCACCGTTTTGCACGCCCTCTTGGACGTGGTAAGATGGAAATCAAAGCACAGTGGGAACCACACAAGACTCTATGACGATCTCGGGTCAACAGACTACTCTGTACCAGTGTCACCAGAGAACTGCCATCTGACGTGAGGTATAATACCATCTGGGAGTTCTCGGCGAGTCCGTCCAGTGTACCCAGTCTCCACTGAGCACCCGTATATCATCTCCGATGTCAAACACCAATGGATATGGGATCATCCATCGCCCATCTGTATGGGTCGAGAAGGTATACGCTAGTCTACTCTGGTATATCGATGCCCCGTCTCGATACACCCACGACTAGGGACTTTGAAGGATGTGCTTATGGACTACCATGTCCCCACTAGTATGATCCGTATCATAGTCCAGGTAGTCAAGCACACATCTTAAGGGCTTTACCAACATGTAACAGAGAGACAATCAGTGTACACGTTAAGGTAAAGATCAACCAGATAGCATACTATCATGTCGAGCAAGAAAGTCCACCCTATATATGTCCCAGCATCCACTACAACATACATCCTATGTACAGTAATGGCCTCTAGGGCATACATATAACTAACAAATATGAGTTATTGATATCCGTTCAAACTTTTTAATGTCGTCCAAATAATCCGAATAGATGTTAGAATTACGATTACGAAACACACCGAATTGCCTTTGCAGAAAGTTAACATCACATGCCAATTTAGCAAAAAACAAGCTACACCTGAAACACCAAAACCCAGAGACTGGAACACCCTAAAAATTTGAAGCCAGAAAACCACCATTGAACTGGTGAGCTCGGAATTTACACATATGTGGCCGGCCAAGTTTCAACCAAATTGCTTCAAATTTCTATGGTGTTCATGTTATATCACATACAACATTCTGCAGCTGGTAAAAAAATTTTTAGAAGCCATTTAAAATTCGACAGTAACTAGGATTGTATATCGGGTGTTTCGGAGTTATTTTGGTTTCGTAATCTAACAAATATCGTTTAAATCACTAGCTTGTCTCTGATACCACTGTAGGATTTCGTAGCACGGCAGCAAGGTTTCGGGAGGCATCGTCCATTCTGTTTTCAAAAATTTGTCGTTCTAAAGAACCCTAACCCTAGAATCTTAAATAGAGAATTAAACAATACAACATGCAAACAACTTTGCATACAAGTGAATGAGGAATACAACCTTTGTAGACCGATCCTTCACTTCTAAAGCTCCGTGTAGTAGTTCCTTCGCTTTAAGTAGTGAACACCCGAACTCTAGTAAGGGTTCACATGAAGAAATGAACAAGCTTGCTTGAAGTCTTCGAGGCCGAAGATGATCTACGTAGAGGAGACTCAAGCTCATGCTACCTCTTTACTAATGGTAGATTAGTGAAGCAAACACCCTAAACTAAAAGGCTAATATAGTAGAGGATGATGAAGTAGGAAATGGGCTTACTTTAGATTTAATTTTCTCACAATATTTTCTTACTTTTAGAAAAGCTAGCAATATTTTTCTCAATGAAGAAGAAGATAAAGTGATGAAGAGAAATGAAATTCATGAGGTGAGAATAGCAACCATGGGTGAGTTAGTGTCATACACTAACCCATGTAGAGAATGAACCATGGCGAAGGTTAATGGTTAGGTTAATAAATATCTACAAGTGAAACAAAATTGATGGACTTGTTCAATGGTTCCACAAGCTTCTACAAGCTTGTAGCCATGATAAATATCTATCCAATTTTGAATTACTTAGATAAATATAAACCCTACATTATATCAAGAATGGTGTAAGTCTCATACACCCATGAAGCATGTGGCATCAAGCATGACACAAATAAAATGTACATTAATATATATCACATATATACTATATGCACATAAGTGAGAAAAAGAATACTTAGTGAGCAAATATTAGTTAATGTAAGTTAATATATCAAATATATAATTATATATTAAATTATCAAACCAACACTTGATTTAATAATTCGTCTATATTACATACTGTTCCCCTCCGAAAGACGGCGCGACGCAGGGGCGTCTTGCCAGAAATTCGGGACAGATGCTAATCGGTGCTATCCGTCTACCTCTCCGAAGATGCCAAGTTGATTTATGACACCTTGTATCGATGGTTTAAAAGGATGCGTCCGATGTACCAGACTTCGTCAGATTCCCCCTCGTTTGAGGGGTTTTTGATTATGGGGACGCTCTTCCCTGCAGGCGCAAGCCCCTGCAGTTAATTACGCTACCGCATTGCGGTAACTTTCTCCTTCTCCAGATGGTCACTTCGTGTCGTGTGTGTTTGATTTGTGTTCGGTTGCCCGTGGATTGTATACGGAGACTGAGTTATGTCGTCGCCTGTAGGGCGTGGACTAGTCCAAATCCGTATTATCTTAGATTTCGGTTTGGGGGTTGTGTTTAAGGATACGTTAGCCTCATACAAGACTAAGATCGACTTAAACGTTTGTTAAGGATACATTAGTCTGGTTTTTAGACTAAGATCAGCTTAACGGGATCGTTTAGATCCAACAAGAGAGCAATTAAGGGAGCCATGTTGTTTAGTTTAGGTAGTTTAAGGACATTGCGGTCCAATGTTAGTTTTAAGACATTGCGGTCAAGGTTAAGGACCTCATAGTCCGTGGATTTCAGGACTCCGCAGTCCGGCGTTTGTTTTAAGACATCACGGTCAAGGTTAAGGATATCATAGTCCATGGGTTTAGGGACTCCACAGTCCAACGTTAGTTTTAAGACATCCCGGTCAAGGTTAAGGACCTCATAGTTCGAGGGTTTAAGGACTCCATAGTCCGGCGTTAGTTTTAAGACATCCCGGTCAATGTTAAGGACCTCATAGTCCGAGGGTTTAAGGACTCCACAGTCCGGCGTTAGTTTTAAGACATCCCGGTCAAGGTTAAGGACCTCATAGTCCGAGGGTTTAAGGACTCCGCAGTCCGGCATTAGTTTTAAGACATCACGGTCAAGGTTAAGGACCTCATAGTCCATGAGTTTAAGGACCCTACAGTCCGTATCAATGTGTGGTTGTCGGGACCCGTCACCTCTTTGAAGACGTTGAGGAATTACAACGCCAAGTATCAAAGGAGTGAAGAGATGTACCCTCAAACCAAGGTAGATTGGATGATCTTTGGCCCAATTTGGAGCCAAGACCAATTAATTATATTATGAGCCCATCAGCCCAGTTAAGCTTGAATTGAGGACTTTTGGCCTTCTTGGGCTAAGTCCAATCATGTTTCATATTGACCCTCTGTTGGTTCATTGAAGGAGAGGCTTTGCCTCTAGAAACTTAGCCAATTGGGCTAAAGCTAGTGTTAAACACTAGAGACCAACAGTGCTGAACACTAGGAAATAAGATTATCAGATTAGTGTTAAACACTAAAAATTGTGATTCTCGAATCAGTGTTAAACACTAATAAATAACAGTGTTAAACACTGGCAACCAAGTTATCTGTTTGGTGTTAAACATTAGCAGAGAGGAGATCACGTGGGAGCACGTGATGGCATCCAAAAGGTGGGGCCAGATCCCCCTCATTTTGTTATACAGATAAGTGTTTAACACATTTTATTCTGACAGCCATCACATGTGGGCACGTGATGGGGGCTCACGCTTTGATCTGTTAGAATGTTCATTAGGGGTCACGTGGTGACACGTGAGGGCACCCTACTTCCCTTTATTTTGTTCTGCCAAAAGCATTGAATACTTTGGAGCATCACGTACTGTCACGTGATGGGGAATTTGGGTATTTGTCTGTCAGAGCCTCAGCCGAGGGGTCACGTGGTAGCACGTGAGAGCGCCCTAGAGCTCTTTTCTGTTTCCTTTGCCTTTTTCTCTGTGTGCCCCAGAGGTCACGTGGGGCACATGAGGCGTTGCCTCAAAGCTCTTTTCTGTGGATCTTTACAGAGGTCAGGTGGTAGCACGTGATTCTGATTCTTTGTATATTTTAAAGATCTGTTCATCTTTTAAAAATTAAATTCTTCATAGGGTGAAACCCTAGCAATAAACTTTAGAGGAATTAAATTCCTATTTTCTTCTGAAGAATTATATTCTTAGATAGGGTTAAACCCTAATTTCTTTTCTGTAGGAATTAAATTCTGGTATAGGGTGAAACCCTAATTCCTTTTTTTAAGGGAATTAAATTCCTGTGTGAGACTTAAGTTCTCAATTAGGGTTAAACCCTGGTTCTGTCCATTTTTAAGGAATTAAATTCCTATGATATAGGGTTAAACCCTAACTTTACTTCAAAGGATTTAAATTCCTATAATTCTGTGAGAATTGAATTCTCAAAACTCAGTTCTTCCACTATGTTTTAGATCTGCATGGCAGGATCTCAACCCAATGAGAATTAAATTCTCAATTCCTGGGGAGATGTGCACTTTGCAGATCCTCAACCAGAGAAAGAACTAAATTCTTTTCTTTATATAAGAGTTAAACTCTTTTGAGAATTAAATTCTCTTTTGAAGCCTCTCTTTTCTTACCTAGGGTTTTCTTTTGCAGAGAATCAAATTCCTCTTTTCGAATTTTCAATATTCCAAAGCTCTATATCTCTCCCTCTGTATATCCCAAAAAGGTCCCCTTAAACTCTCTCCTTTGGCTCTATTTATAGGAGAAGGAAAAGAATCAATCAGTTTCAGTGAATCTTTCATTGAAAGATTTGATTTGTTTATTGAGAGATTTGATTTATGTTTATCATTAATCTGGGTCTTTAGATTATTAGGTGAATTTTATTCACCATTGGATTTTAAATCCAAAGATATCTCTTTGTTATTTCGGTGAGATTTAAGGGGAAATCTTTCCAAGTCCGAGATTTTTCCATAAATTGGTGATATTTAATCACTTTTAGATTTTTAATCCAACGGTTTCAGATAATCCTTTTTCATTTTGGAAAGATTTGAAAGATCTTCCCTTAGAATTTAATTTTGTCAAAGAATAAGGCTTTTAAAGCCGGTCACGTGTGGCCACGTGACCCCTGGTCACGTGTAGACACGTGACCCCTGGAATGGGCTTTTCTTATTCTGCGCTCTTTTTCCTTGCTGCTGCTTAACCATCACGTGTCGACACGTGACCACTGGTCACGTGTGAGCACGTGATGCCTCTTCTGAAGCTTCCTCTTGACTTTTAATTAGAGAAAAAATATGCTCTGTGCCGCTGCTTAGCCATCACGTGCCAACACGTGACCACTGGTTACGTGTAAGCACGTGATGCCTCTTCTTAATCTTTTCCTGATTTTTAATCAGGGAACAAATGCCCCCACAACGTTGTTCTCACGTGTCTGCACGTGAGTGCAACGCTGTCACTTTTGTGACCGTCGGATCTGTCTTGGGAGTAGGGTAGATGAAACGTTTTCCATCCCATCCTATAAATGCTCATGTCCTTTCAGAAGAGCCTCCACTTTTGCTCATCTTCTTCCCTTGAGAATTTAATTCTCGTTCCTCAGAGCTTAGTTCTCTGCTTCAAACTTTTCAGATTTTAGCTCTGTTTGAGAGACCCTTTGTTCAGGTAATGATCTTCGAACGATTGAGGAACCCTTATGTATACTTTTTCCAAGAATTCTCTGGATTTTAAATTCACACCAAGGGTTTCACCCCTCTTAACATGAACCCATTTTTTAAGTTTATCAACGAAAATAGAAAACCATTTAATCGTCGAACAGTAGATCTCTTAGGGTTCATCTGATCCTTTAGGGAGATGGTGATGTTGGTTGCTTTTTTATGGAATTTAATTCCATCCCCAAGAAGCTTCGGCTCTAGAACAGAACTTTTATGGGAATTTAATTCCTTTTTTTTAAAAAAAAAAGAATTTAATTCCTACGAAGAACTAAGTTCTTCCTAAAGAACTTCATGATTTTTCCTTGCCCTGAGTTCTCTTTCTCAACCGGGAGGAAGAAGTTTGTAATGAATTTCCTTGATCGTTATTTCAGGTATCATGGATGCCCATTTGTATGATCTTGATGAGATCATTTCTTACGGGAATATCCGTGCACTGGGCCGCAGCCAGAACCGGGAGCTCACCAACGCTCAATGTGCTGAGATCATGAGCCGCTTTGACGAGTACAATGGTCGGCTACTCCCTCGCCGCTCTTCTCTTCTGAGACTCATCATGCTGACGATCTGGGAGGCGCTCCCTCTCTTTTGCACCAGCGTGCCGCTCAGGGCATTGGACGCCGCCGAGGATAAGGTACATTCGATGTACATGATGAGCCTAATCTCGAAGAGGAGGAGAGACAACCTCATTGATCTCTTGCACCAGGCTTTTCAGCAGTCGGCCATACTTCCTGCCATCGGAGGGTAGAAGACATTCGTGAGGACCCCGACGCTTGTGACCGCGAAAGGAAACATACTCGGATGGTTCAAAATGCTTCGAGGATCTTGGACAAAGCCACGTTTGAGTTCCTGAATCCATGCCCCGCGTCTGAGGTCTTGCCGTTGTAATCGTGTTTTTTTTATTCTGTATGAACTTCTTACAGCATGAACGATAAGTTTTATCGTGCCCTTCTGTGTTTGCATGCCTTTTTCGCAGAATTTTGTCATTTTTGCTATTGTTGCTGCTGATATGTTTAGTGTGTAAAGCATTATTTCACTTTTCAGTGTACGTCAAGTTTGGTGCTCACGTGCTCCGCACGCGGGGTCCCTTTGATGGGGCTGTTTAATCTTTCTTGCCATATTCTCTGTGTACAACATTTAATGCTAAAAAGGAGCCTTGAAAATAGTCCCATCTCCTTGATTTCCAATGCTTTCTCTTTTTAGGCCTCGGAAATAGTCCTACCATGCAATATTCCCCATGCGCAGCACTTAATGCCCCTCTTTATAACCTGAGGCCATGGCCTTCTTTTTCTCTTCACAGAGAAATTTATTCTCAATTTAGTGTGATTTATTTTGAAGAAACAACTGAGTGCCATGACCTGCAACCATCCCCATGCTCGTCGACAGCCGTGGGAAGTGCCTATCGAGGAGATGATTCCTCGCTATGCTGCACGATTGGTGGATCCCCTCCTTACCGACAACGAATGCGACTCGGCGACATATGAACTCTCGATCCGTAGGGGGTCCCTTCTCCCAATGGGCTCCCTTTGGATCCGGATGATTCTTGTTGCCGTGCTTGCCGACATCCTCCTCACCCGGCGGAGATGACCCTGGCGATGCTTGACGCGGCTGAAGAAAAGCTCGAGGGTTTTCACGAAGCGTGCCTGATTACTCAGGCTTTGAAGGATTGCTCGATTCACCTGTTGAGCCAAATAAGAGCCCGGCGGGCTATCATGTCTGCTTTTGCGGACGAACATGGCGCCAATCGGTGGGGAGCGACTCCCCGCGAGAACCGTCGCTTCGATGTGTTGGAGAAAGCAGAGAGAGAGAGATGGAGAATTTTGTTCTTTGTTTTGTTAACCCTTATGCCACTGATCCCGTGTTCGGTGACCTTTTCCCGCTAGCGTAGTATATTCACATTAGTTTTCTCATGCTTTATGTTGAATTTTTATGTGTGCTGGGTACTCGTATGTATGTCTCGCTTGCATAAATGAGCTTTGTATTTCTCCATGGAAATTTTCTTTAATTGCGAGCACTATCGTTATGTTGCATGCACATCAGAGCTTTGGGTATCATTTCCTTTCGAATATTCATATAGTTGTAAATGCATGCCCGGTGGGTTATGCATCGGAGATTTTCCTTGTTGCCTCCCATATCAGGTGATCTGTGCGTGTTCTAGATCGAGTATCGCCGTCGAATGGAGGCTTCTTTATACAGTGCTCGAGTGTACCCGTCTTTCCTCGGAGGCTGTGGCTGTGAAAGTGGGCTTGCGAGGTTTGATTGAGCGGTGAGCGGTAAACATGGTGTCGTGCGAGAAGAGGATTGACCGCCAATTCTCGGAAAGGGAGCTGGCCCCTAAAGCACTGAGCGAGCTTCAAACCAGCCTTACCACCAAGGCCAACAAAGCGTATGAACTCTGGCGAGTGCTTAAAGTGGCTATCAAGGAAGTGGTGGCCATCGACAAAGCCGCCGAGTTTACTTGCGAAAGAGTTGAGGCCCACAAAGCTACCGAGAAGGAGCTCGAAGGTCGGCTTGCCTCATATTAGGCCCAGCAGGCTCAGACGGAGGCCAGTCTTCTGGCGATCCTGAATCATGAAGCTATGGCCCAGCAAAAGCAGGATGAGCTAGAAAAATTGCTAAATCGCCCGCCGGCTTGAAAACTTGTATCTTTTCCTTTCTTTTTGTACATGCTCCTGAATGAGAGTATCTTCTTTTTGTTCTTTCATGAATTGTACTTTGTATTCATTTTGGTTTATGAATAAAGACATATTTTTCTTCTCAATGGTGTGTCTCCTTTTTATTGAATGTGCTTTGCGGACAATTTATCTTGGTCTCTTTGCATGGCAGCGATGGCTTAGGATTCAGGATTAAGATCTGCCTCCTAAGACTTTTGAGCTTTATGAGCCGTGAGGGTCTCATAAAGAGTTTTTTTCCCTACAGGTCGAGAGGATCCCGTAGGTGTAAGTTCTTCTTAAGAATCGTGAGGATTCTTAAGCGGATTTTCCCTTGAGAGTCGTAAGGATCTCATAAGAAAGTTTTCTTCCTTACCGGTCGTGAGGACCCGCAAGTGCTGGGTGCGGTCGCCCTTATCCGTATTTCACGGGGTCAGGGGTTGCTTTGGGATGTTTTTCAAGGTACCGTAGTTTAAAGACATCGCGGTCAAGGTTAAGGACCTCATAGTCCGTGGGTTTAAGGATTCCACAGTCCAAGGTTAGTTTTAAGACATCACGGTCAAGGTTAAGGACATCATAGTCCGTGGATTTAAGGACTCCACGGTCCAAGGTTAGTTTTAAGACATCACGGTCAAGGTTAAGGACATCATAGTCCGTGGATTTAAGGACTCCACAATCCGATGTTAGTTTTAAGACATCACGGTCAAGGTTAAGGACGTCATAGTCCGTAGATTTAAGGACTCCACAGTCCAATGTTAGTTTTAAGACATCACGGTCAAGGTTAAGGACGTCATAGTCCGTGGATTTAAGGACTCCACGGTCCACGAAACGTGTGGTTACTGGGTCCCGTCACCTCTTTGAAGACGTTGAGGAATTACAACGCCAAATATCAAAGGAGTGAAGAGATGTACCCTTTAACCAAGGTAAAATCAGTCTAGAATCATCATGGTTGATCGTTAGTTTTAAGACATTACGGTCGAGGTTAAGGACATCATAGTCCGTGGATTTTAAGGACTCCACAGTCCGATGTTTTCTCTGGATGCTTCACACGGGTTCACTGTCGTGCTCTGCGAGGACTAGGCTCCGCTCTAGACGTTTTTCGTGGGGTCAAAGAGTGACGTTATCCGCGTTCCACGTGACCAGGAATTTTGCGCTAGATGCTTCACACGGGTTCACTGTCGTGCTCGGCGAGGACAAGGCTCCGCTCTGGATGCTTCACACGGGTTCACTGCCGTGATCTGCGAGGACCAGGATCCGCTCTGGACCATTTCCTTGGGTTCAAAGAGTGACGTTATCCACGTTCCACGTGACCAGGAATTTTGCTCTGGATGCTTTCCACGGGTTCACTGCCATATTCTGCGGGACCAGGCTCCGCTCTGGACGTTTTCCATGGGGTCAAAGAGTGACGTTATCCGCGATCCACGTGACCAGGAATTTTGCTCTGGATGGGGTTCACTGCCGTGTTCTGCGAGGACCAGGCTCCGCTCTGGACGTTTTCCACGGGGTCAAAGAGTGACGTTATCCGCGTTCCACGTGACCAGGAATTTTGCTCTGGATGCTTCCCACGGGTTCACTGCCGTGTTCGGCGAGGACCAGGCTCCGCTCTGGATGCTTCACACGGGTTCACTGCCGTGCTCTGCGAGGACCAGGATCCGCTCTGGACGTTTTCCACGGGGTCAAAGTGTTAGTTATATGTATGCCCTAGAGGCCATTACTATACATAGGATGTATATTGTAGTGGATGCTTGGACATATATAGGGAGGACTTTCTTGCTCGACATGATAGTATGCTATCTGGTTGCACTTTATCTTAACATGTACTCTGATTGTCTCTATATTACATGTTGATAAAGCCCTTAGGATATGTACTCGACTACTGGGACTATGATGAGATCATACTATTGGGGCCACGGTAGTCGACGAGTACATCCTATAACTGTTCCTAGTCGAGGGTGTTTCGAGACAGGGAATCGATACACCAGAGTAGACTAGCGTATACGCATCTTGACCCATATGATGGGCGATGGATGATCCATATCCATCGGTGTTTGACATCAAGGATGGTGTACGGGTGCTCAATGGAGACTGGGTACACTGGACGGACTCGCGGAGAACTCCCATATGGTATTATACATTACGTCAGATGGCAGTTCTCTGGAGACACTAGTGCAGGTTAGTCTGTAGACCCGAGATCGTCATAGAGTCTTGTATGATTCCCACTGTGCTTTGATTTCCATCATACCACGTCCAAGAGGGCGTGCAAAAAGGTGGCTTTTGGGTACAGACCCAAATCACATGGAGGCAATGAGCGATAGGAGGGGTTTCGTCTCTCCCGGTATAGGGAGTTGATGTTGCGCAGTGCTCGATTGGCTATAACAGGAAGTCCTTGGCCAAGGCTGCTTTAGGGATTTACTGGTAAGTGTTACCAGTAGTTTCTCGACCCGTTATGAGCCTCATATCGACACGACTTATCGAGTTATTGGGGTCTGACGTTTACCACCCCTAGACAAGATATGCGACATATCAGACGAACAGACCGGACTGTATGGTAGTGTTACTGGTTGGATTCACAGGATTGTGAGCGGGCTTGCTCATTGGTCTTCTTATCGCTCAATACCCGGGTGGCCGTTACGTTTAGCAGACCGCTTGAGGCTTGCGGGTGTTTGATATGATCATCACCTACTGCCGGCGTATTGACGAGTCTTTAGAGTCCTACACAGGGGTTTCCTGGCTCAAGCGAAACGAAATAGGAGCGCATATGAGATATGTGCGGGACCGAGAATAATACCAGTATGTGATACTGTATTCTATTCTCGCGATTTGTATCATTGGACGGTTATATGAGATATAGCCGGGTTACCGAATCAAGTGTTGATTCGACACATTGATACACTTGATATTAGTCGGTTATATGCAGTATGACCGGATCATTAAATCAAGTGTTGATTTAGTGATTTAATGTATAATTATATATTTGATATATTACTTTACATTAACTAGTATTGGTTCACTTAAGATTATTTTCTCACTAGATTGTGCACATTGTATATATGATATATTTTTGTGCACTTGTTTGTATGATGATTGATGATACATGCAAACTTGGGTGTGTGTATGCTTTAAACTATGATTAGGTTAATGGTTAGGGTTTGATTTACTCATTTATTTATTCATTTATTTTTTTGGGCAAAAACAAATATGGTGGCTTTCTTTGTTTTATTCTTGGAGTTTCATGAAGCTTCACCATTTTGTTTTTATTCTTAAACCTAACCATTATCTAAACCCTAGTTTTTTCTCTACATGAGTTATACTAACCCATGGTTGCTATATGATAAGAATCACTTGAATTTTCTTTTAATATAATACTTTTCCTTCTTCTTCATCTTTTTTATGAAGAAAGAAAAAGCTTGCTAGAAAATTCTAAGTGATGATTCCAAGTGAGAAATCCAAATTCAAAGTGAACCCACTTCCTATTTCTTCATCCTCTATCACTTGCCATGTAGTAGAGGGTGTTTTCTTCACAAGTTTCTTGACCTAGTGAAGATGGAGCTTCAGTTTGAGTCGCCTCGACGTAGATCATCTTCGGCATCGAAGTCAACGACCTAGCCCGATTATTTCTCCGACGAAACCATCGCTAGAGTCCGGGATTCCGATGATCGCAGCGGATGGACGTCAACACGGAGCTAAAGAAATGGTGGTGCGGATCTACAAAGGTTGTAGTCCCTTTCACTTAGCAATAAAGTTGTTTACTTGCTTGCTTTTCGCCTAATCTCTAGTTAACGATCTAGTTTAGGCTTTCTCGGCACCGGAAAATTTTTAATTTGGCATGGTTGATACCTTGTGGAACCTCTTGAGTGTGCCTAGTAACCTTACAGTGGTATCAGAGCCTAGCTAGAGCTTTAGGTGAAGTGTAGACGATGTTAGAAATCCGATCGAACCCCGAAACCCTAACTCAAACCCTTCTCTGTACATTTTTTGAAAATGTTGATTTTTCCTAATTAAAAATATCCAAAAAATACAGCAGGGTATTATAAGAGTTACTGTGAAGCACGTGAGCCCAAGTCAACCAAAGCGCCGCGGAACCGCGGCCCCACCCTAGCATGTGCGGCGGTTCCGCGGCCATAATGGTGATTCTTGGCACGTGCTTTACACAGTAATGTCCTATACTGATTCCTGTGTTTTCTGGGTAATTTTAACTTATACTCAAGTGTTGAGTTTTTTGGGTTGTATTGGGAGTTCGACGATTCGATCGGAATCTTTAACTTTGTCTGTGTTAATCCGGATAAATTTTGAATATGTTAAAAAGTTCGACCGGATATAAATACCCAATTTTTCCCCTGCCGGGAAATTTCCAAGTGTTGGATTTTTCCGTAGTTTAAGAACGTCTAAGTAGTGCAAGTAACGCGATGGACCCTCTAGAAGACAACAAACCTTAACTCGATTATGTGACCGTCTTGAACTGCCCTTTGAACCTTAGGGTTTGGGGCAGTACGGCGTGCCACATGTGAGGCGTTGGCTTGACCCTTCTACGGCTGGACCGTTGGTACTGTGGCATGAAGTGGATGTTTTTAAACTTATTTCATGTGTTGAGCTTTTCGGGAAAACTTGGGTGTTTGATTATTCGATCGGAAAGTTTAACATTTTCTATTTATCTGGAATGTGATACAATATTTAGAATCCACAAGTAGTTATGAGATAACTAATTTGAATGTTATAAACATAGCACTTTAGTCTCACTTGATCGGTTGCCACGGAATTTTGATGTGATCAAAAGTCCGTCGCAATCACGTAGCGTACGCGGATACTCACCGGGTAAACTTAAGAGACAGCCACACCCCATAGCCCCGACCAAGTGACTGTCGGAGAACCCCGTCGCTGAAAGCATCCATTCGGGTGCTTGCGGCAGCGGTGTTCCGCCTTAGTGCACTTCGTCGACGGCATCGGGGGTGCGGCTGCCTACTAAAGTTTGCGACGAGCATTCGATCAGTTTATCGGGAATCTTGTTGAATTGCCCGACTAGATATTGAAAAGTGTTTTCGATATAGAGACTAAAATGCGGGGTTTATAATTGTTAGGCATGTGATGTCTAAGGAATTCAGATGGTTAGGCATGCGATGTCTAAGAAGGTTGCGGATTCCAACTGTTGTAGTTTTACACTTTCTTTTCTGTGACCGTAAGTGTAATATGTGATATCGCCGGTTTCGTTGCTATATGTCAACGAAAATTGGGATGCGCACATTTACTTACGTTGATGACATGTGATGTTATGTGTTGCTGGATATGTTATATTGGATCGTCGCGTTTTGAATAGCCGGGGGTTTTATGTGAGATGAGAGTTTTTCATTTTCATTCATGTAAAATTTATTGTATGTAATATTCTTTTATTGGGGCACTTCCAGGTTGCGGAAGATGTCACCCATTGTATATTATTTACTTTTCCGCACTAGGATAGACCCAAGGAGGAGAGCATAAGTAACCGGGTTCTGGAGTCCAGTGGAAGACCAACTCGAGGAGTCGAGTCCGGGTCTCCCAACTCTAGAATTGGTAGGGTTGCTTGCCGCCCTCGTAGGGGTTTAGGGGTGTGGGTTTGGCTATTCATCGCGACCGTGGAATCCGTGTTTTATACAGGCTCGTATTGAAAACACGGACGTCCTAGTATATCCAATGTTTCATATGTTTCTTCTGCTTCGATATCTGTGATGTGATCATTTGATATGTTGTGATAGATACAGTATATAGTATATATGATATATTATATAGATGTTACTTATGTTTTACACCCGCGCTAGCCCTGCCCCGCTCTGCCGTTAGTTACCTAACCTAACGGTGCACGAGGGGACATCGAGGCGAATGCGGATGGCATAAGTGTACGACGTATTTATCTGTGATGTTTAGGTAACTTAAATGATGGGACTTCATTAATATGATTAATGAAATAAAAGAAACCTAATGATGTTGTGGAATCGAATTTTCAAAAACAGGTAGCTACAGTTCTTGCTTTGCATCGCGGTGTTCCTTGTAGAACATCCTGCACCTTATTCGATAAGGAAAGGACCGAGATCCTTTCACCGGGAGTGACTCCTTTAGCAATAACTGGAAGATGCTACAACCCTCGGTTTGTCTTTTGATTGCTTCTATAGTTTTTGCTTTGCACAGCGGTATATATAATATATCCTGCACCTTATTCGATGAGGAAAGGGCCGACGATCCCTTCACCGGGAGTGACCCCTTTAGCAAAACTAGAAAAGCCTCAAAAACACTCCATTTTAAAATCATTTGATTCTACAACGATATCAAGTTCATTACGCAATAGGTTTTCAGAAAAACCTGTCGTAGCCCTCCGTCATTTCAGATAAGTACTAGTTAGTATTCGTGCTGCGGTAGTTTGGCCTCCGTCAAGGCGTAGTGTACGGTAGCTAACTAATGCTTATCTGCTAGCATACGATGCGATTGGATTAGGGTATTCGTACGGCGTTGTTTGGCCTCCATCAAGGGTCGTGCGGGTGGGTTTAATTCAATCAGGAAATGACGAGTTGAACTTGACTAGCGGACTATGGGTAGTTTGGCCTCCGTCAAGGTCATAGGACGCTAGGGGCAAAATTATCGGGAATTTCAAGTGTTGAAATTTGCAATGAGATTGCATACCTTCTATGAGATAGTTGGATCCCGATACCCACTGCGAGTAATTGTTACTCCTGGGAGAGTTTTACACATTACAATTAGCCGATCAAGTAGGTGTCTAGAAAGGTGTCAACGGGGTTACACCTCTGGGAAAACGAGGTTTACTATAATTAGGTCCGTGCGAGAGCACGGGGAACCTCCCTCAAAGTACCGACACTGGCCTGGCTGAAAGATTGACGAACTTGTAGCGTGTAATTAATCCCGGCTAGTCTTTCCTTTTAGGGTTTGAAGGAAGATTTGATAAAAACAGTGGGAGCCATCCTGATTAGATAAAATAATAACCAATCTGATCTTGCAAGAGCGCACGCAGAGTGTTTTCTTTTCTCTCTCTCCAGGTAGCGACCATGTCACGCCTTAATCAAGATAATAATACGGATGTATTGACCGAACCCGCTTGTTATACTGAGTTGGGGAACGTTGGTCCCGCTCCAACTTATAATTGTTATAAGACAGAGCAGGAAATAGACGAATACCAGAATTCCTATGCCGCCCAAACGAGGAAAGTGCATATGATGCATCTCCTTCGGGTGTGTTCATTACAAAGAACCGTTTCTCTGTATCCTTTACATCCTGGGTATGAGATACCAGATCAGGATCCCGCATATGTAATATGTTACATGGGCTACAGAAAGGTAGAGAACTGAGAACGGATGATAAGTTTCATGAGGCAGAAAACGGTGCAAGTGTTGCAGCCAAGTCTGTTGGTCACTGTCACCCTGTATTACTAGAATACATTGATTCTGAACAAATGTTATTAGATACCGAACCTGATATACAAAATCATATCAGTCTCTTTATTAATAAAGAAGGATATAATTTTGTATTGTTGGATAATGTTTTGAACATTTCCTAAATCAAGAGTTGATCGGTTCGGGCACGTTATCTAAAAGCATTAACGTTCTAAATCAAACTATAGTTCTTAGTATATAGAACACATATAAGAGGAAGAGTTCAGAAATGAACGAATCCTTATTGAGGTATTGTAGACTAGGTCATATCAATGCGACCCGACTAGCTTAAGTTACATATAGATGCATATTTAAATTAGTTTGAATTTACATCTTGTGAAACTTGCCAGTCATGTCACAGAGATAAGATGACCATAGCTCTGTTTATTGGAAATAGAGAAAGAGTTAGTAAACTCTTGGGATTGATACATGCTGATGTATGAAGGTCCCCTGTCTACACATGCCAAGACCGGTTCTTTATACTTCATTACCTTCTGTGATGATCTCTCAAGATTCAGACATATGTTCCTGTTGAAACACAAGTCCGAAGCTTTTGAGATATTCACAGAATATAACTTAGAAGTAGAGAACCAAAATACGGGTAAAAGTATTATGTCCTTTGATGTGATCAAGGAGGAGAATACCTGAGCACGGAATTCCTGGATTATTCTAAAGGAGAATGAGATTCTCTCTCAGCATTACTCCTCCGTATACACCATAGCACGATGGTATATCGGGGCGGAGCAATAACACCCTATGTGATATTGTGTGCTCTATGATGAGTACTACTGAGTTTCCTATTTCTTTTTAGGGAGTTATGCACTTATGAAGTTGCATACCTATTGAATAGGGTTCCGATCAAATCAGATGCCTACCACTTCATATATGATATGGAAAGGGAAGAGCCCATATCTTAAGTTTGTTAAGATTTGGGGTTGTCCAGCCTATGTCTAAAAGCATAATCCGGACAAGCTCGAGGCAAAGTCGTTTCTGTGGAAGTTTGTTGGATATCCCAAGCATACGCAAGGGAATATCTTTTACCTAACTGAGGAACAAAAGATGTTTTGTTACTCAGCATGCCACCTTTTTGAAAGGGAATTTCTTATGAAGAAATTAGAGGACATGAGGTAGAACTGGAAAGAGTTCCAGCTATACAAACTGCAGCTGATGATTTGGTAGAACCAAAAGATTCAATAGCAACCAACGAACCTCAGCCTCTCCGCCGATCTAGTAGGGTTCCTCACCCACCTGAGAGATATTTCGGTTTCTCTATGACAGTGGGAGCAAAGATTGCATCATGAGATAATGACCCAACTAGTTTCGGGCTGGCCATCAGGAGTGGGACTCTATAAGAATGGCTGGATGCTTAGCGATCTGAGATGGAATCCTTATACACCAACAAAGTATGGACTTTGGTTGCTTTATCTGAAGGGTTAAATCCCCATCAGGAGCAAGTATATCTTGAGAAGATTACTTGGTGTACATAGAAAAGTTGAGACTTTCAAAGCTAGACTTGTTAAAAGTTTGCATCATTGACCAGGTATGGATTATGATGAAACTTTTTCTAAGTACCTATGCTTAAGTCCATCCAGATCCTACTTGCCATGGCTACATACCATAACTACGATATCTGGCGGTTGGGTGTCATGGCTACTTTTCTAAATAAAGATTTAGAAGAGATAGTCTATAAGTACACAGTCAGAGAGCTTCATAGACAGTAGGAGCAGCGGAAACGTGTGCAAGATGTTTTATGTGATAAAGCAGGCATCGCGGAGTTGGAACATCTGTTTTGATGAGTTAGTCAAAGAGTTTGACATCATCAAAATGGTAGATGAACCTTGTATAAACAAAGAGGTAGTAGGGAGTATGGTGGTGATCCTCGTAGAGTACGTGGATGACATACTCTTGATAGGGAAGTAGTTTCCTATGCTACGCTCGGTCAATCTCCACTTATCACAAGGATTCTCTATATAGGATCGAAGTGATACCTACTAAATCCTGGGTTTTGGATCTATGAGATAGATCTAATTGGATATTAGGATACTCACTAGTTATAGTGAGATGGTATCAATTGATCCTGGGGAGAATCACTGGAAAGGTTCCAGGGTGATATGGATGACTGAATGTCAGTCACAGGCATTGTCTTTACCCTCAGTAAAGGGACGGTATGTTGGAAGAGTTCCAAGCTAGATACCGTGGCATACTAGACGATAAAGGCTGGATACATCGCTACCAAAGATGCTACCAAAGAGGCAGTCTGGGTGTATATTAGTTCATGAGATGAACTTCGTTCCTCCCATTGTGTGACAATGGAGTTGTGGCTTATGCCTAGGAACGCCCGTCCCAACAGTGATCCAGACATATTCTTAGGCAGTATCACCTGATCGTGGAGATGGTTGATCTCCAGGGGATCGAGGTTAGGAGAGTAGACCCAGAGGACAACACGGCGGATCCACTCACAAAGGCCTTTTCCCAGAGAGAGACTTTTATGGGATGGTTGAGTATGAGATACTACAACCACTGCTATCAGATGGCCCTAGTGCAAGTGGGAGATTGTTAGTTATATGTATGCCCTAGAGGCCATTACTATACATAGGATGTATATTGTAGTGGATGCTTGGACATATATAAGGAGGACTTTCTTGCTCGACATGATAGTATGCTATCTGGTTGCACTTTATCTTAACATGTACTCTGATTGTCTCTATATTACATGTTGATAAAGCCCTTAGGATATGTACTCGACTACTGGGACTATGATGAGATCATACTAGTGGGGCCACGGTAGTCGACGAGTACATCCTATAACTGTTTCTAGTCGAGGGTGTATCGAGACAGGGCATCGATACACCATAGTAGACTAGCGTATACGCATCTTGACCCATATGATGGGCGATGGATGATCCCATATCCATCGGTGTTTGACATCAAGGATGGTGTACGGGTGCTCAATGGAGACTGGGTACACTGGACGGACTCGCCGAGAACTCCCAGATGGTATTATACCTTACGTCAGATGGCAGATCTCTGGTGACACTAGTGCAGGTTAGTCTGTAGACCCGAGATCGTCATAGAGACTTGTGTGCTTCCCACCGTGCTTTGATTTCCATCATACCACGTCCAAGAGGGCGTCCAAAAAGGTGGCTTTTGGGTACAGTCCCGAATCACATGGAGGCAATGAGCGATAGGAGGGGTTTCGTCTCTCCCGGTATAGGGAGTTGATGTTGCGCAGTGCTCGATTGGCTATAACAGGAAGTCCTTGGCCAAGGCTGCTTTAGGGATTTACTGGTAAGTGTTACCAGTAGTTTCTCGACCCGTTATGAGCCTCATATCGACACGACTTATCGAGTTATTGGGGTCTGACGTTTACCACCCCTAGACAAGATATGCGACATATCAGACGAACAGACCGGACTGTACGGTAGTGTTACTGGTTGGATTCACAGGAGTGTGAGCGGGCTTGCTCGTTGATCTTCTGATCGCTCAATACCCGGGTGGCCGTTACGTTTAGCAGACCGCTTGGGGCTTGTGGGTGTTTGATATGATCATCACCTACTGCCGGCGTATTGACGAGTCTTTAGAGTCCTACACAGGGGTTTCCTGGCTCAAGCGAAATGAAATAGGAGCGCATATGAGATATGTGTGGGACCGAGAATAATACCAGTATGTGATACTGTATTCTATTCTCGCGATTTGTATCATTGGACGGTTATATGAGATATAGCCAGGTTACCGAACCAAGTGTTGATTCGATACATTGATACACTTGATACTAGTCGGTTATATGCAGTATGACCGGATCATTAAATCAAGTGTTGATTTAGTGATTTAATGTATAATTATATATTTGATATATTACTTTACATTAACTAGTCTTGGTTCACTTAAGATTATTTTCTCACTAGATTGTGCACATTGTATATATGATATATTTTTTGCACTTGTTTGTATCATGATTGATGATACATGCAAACTTGGGTGTGTGTATGCTTTAAACTATGATTAGGTTAATGGTTAGGCTTTGATTTACTCATTTATTTATTCAATTATTTTTTTTGGCAAAAACAAATATGGTGGCTTTCTTTGTTTTATTCTTGGAGTTTCATGAAGCTTCACCATTTTGTTTTTATTCTTAAACCTAACCATTATCTAAACCCTAGTTTATTCTCTACATGAGTTATACTAACCCATGGTTGCTATATGATAAGAATCACTTGAATTTTCTTTTAATATAATACTTTTCCTTCTTCTTCATCTTTTTCACGAAGAAAGAAAAAGCTTGCTAGAAAATTCTAAGTGATGATTCCAAGTGAACCCACTTCCTATTTCTTCATCCTCTATCACTTGCCATGTAGTAGAGGGTGTTTTCTTCACAAGTTTCTTGACCTAGTGAAGATGAAGCTTGAGTTTGAGTCGCCCTAACGTAGATCATCTTCGGCATCGAAGTCAACGACCTAGCCCGATTATTTCTCCGACGAAACCATCGCTAGAGTCCGGGATTCCGATGATCGCAGCGGAGGGACGTCAACACGGAGCTAATGAAATGGTGGAGCGGATCTACAAAGCTTGTAGTCCCTTTCACTTAGCAATGAAGTTGTTTACTTGTTTGCTTTTTGCCTAATCTCTAGTTAACGATCTAGTTTAGGGTTTCTCGGCACCGGAAAATTTTTAATTTGGCATGGTTGATGCCTTGTGGAACCTCTTGATTGTGCCTAGTAACCATATACAATGAGTGACGTTATCCGCGTTCCACGTGACCAGGAATTTTTCTCTGGATGCTTTCCACGGGTTCTCTGCCGTGTTCTGCGAGGACCACGCTCCGCTCTGGACGTTTTCCACGGGGTCAAAGAGTGACGTTATCCGCGTTCCACGTGACCAGGAATTTTGCTGATTATATCCGTATTTCACGGAGTTGGGATTTGACTCTTAGTGGGAGTACATCGCCGAGTCATGGAACTGGGAGTTGCCGCTATTCCGCTTTGCTTGATGTTGTGTCTGCTGTGATGAGACGAGTGTTGAGAAGATCTCTAGGTCACTTGTGGCCTGTCGAGATTTGGCTTCTTTTTCTGATGAAACCTGGGGGAGGAGGAGTATAAACCCTTTTTTGTTTGCGCCCTTGGATTGTACACATGGATTGATATAATATCACCTGTAGGGCGTAAATTTCATTTTTTGTTTTATTTCTTTTTCCGCGATGCTCTATCATTTTAGCTTTTTATATCGCGAAGGTCGCGATTGCCCCATCATTTCGGCTATTTTTCGCAGTGCCCAATCATTTCGGCTATTTATTTTATTTTTACTCGCTGCTTTTTATTTCGAGTTGCCCAATCATTTTGGCTATTTTTCATGCATACATTTTTACTTGCTGCTTTTCATTGCAAGTTGCCCCATCATTTCGGCTGTTTCGTATGCATGTATGGCTTGCTGGCCTTTCGCCGCAAGCTTGGATTTAGACACCGATTTCGGCATCAGCACCGCTACAACTGGGATGTTGTCAGGAGCGAATCATCATTTGCTTCTGTCGATGTTGAAAAAAGGTGGCTTAGTAAACAGGGTTAAGGGCCCTGTCGACTAAGGCTTTTGACTTCATGAGCCGTAAGGGTCTCACAAAGGTATTTCTCCCTATAAGTTGTGAGGATCTCGTAGGTGTGTTTTCTCCTTAGGAATCGTGAGGATTCCTAAGTGCATGTTCTCTTGCAAGTCGTAAGGATCTTACAAAAGGGTTTTCTCCTTATAAGTCGAGAGGACTTACAAGGGTCGTTCACCATATGGACATATCCCTAGTCACGGATGGGACTTTGTTAGGGAAATGTTTATTCGCGCTCGTGGATTGTATACAAGGGTCAGCATGAACCTCTTGTAGGGCAATATCGAAGGTTGTGGGGGGGGGGGGGGGTTGCTTAAGAACAGGTTCAGGTTTCTGTAACTTAAGACTTTCAAATCTTATGAGTCGTGAAGGTCCCATAAGAGAGTTCTCCTTACGAGTCGTGAAGATCTCGCAAGTGTAATTTCTCCCTAGAAATCGTGGGGATCCCTAAGTGTGTTGCTCCTTTGTGAGTCGTAAGGATCTCACGCGGGTGGTTTCTCCTTACAAGGTCGAGAGGACCCTGCAACTTTCTTTTAACGAGGTTGCGCCCTTTCGGGTTTTCACAAACACTCGCCGGTAGTCCTGCTGTTTTTACTCACGGAGCCCTTTCGGGTTTTCATCCGTGCCAATTTTGCTTACGGACATACCGTTTTTATTTTTATTATTTATTATTTTTTATTCTATTTTTTTCATCGGCTTTGAGATGCTGCAATCCACCGTAGTTTATCGACATCTCGGTCAACAGCCAGTTTTAAGACATAGTGGTCCATTGTTAGTTTAAGGACGTTTCGGTCCGTTGCTAGTTTAAAGACATTTCGGTCCGTTGCTAGTTTAAGGATATTTCGGTCCCCTGCTAAAGAAGGACGGTTACTACTTATAGAGTTCGGACTTAGGAAGATAGCGAGCGGACATGGTCGTCGTCATCTATCATTGACCTAGGCCCTAACCCGTCAAGCGTGGTATTTCTTCAGGAAGAGACCGTTTATTGGCCTGAAAGGTCTTTCACCGTGCATATCCATGAGTAGATACGCTCCGCCCTGGTAGACCTTTTCTATGATGTACGGGCCTTCATAGTTCGGCTCGAATTTTCCCCGCTTGGCGCGATTGGGGATCATAGGTCTTTTGACCACTAGAACGAGTTCGCCTTGGCGGAATGTCCTCGTCCTGGTCAATCTTTCATATGAGCGCGTCATCTTTTCTTTATAAGCCTCCAGATTTTGTTGCGCTATGAGCCGGGTTTCATCAAGGGCGTCAAGCTCCTCAAGCCGAAGGTGATCATTTTCTTCGTCCGTCAGCTCGTAGTGGACTGCCACTCATAGAGAGGGTAGCTCTATCTCAAGGGGGAGTACCACTTCCGTACCGAATACCAACGCCTATGGCATTGTGTTCGTGGCCGTCTTGAACGTAGTCCGATAAGCCCAAAGAGCTTCTTGCAGTCTCTCGTGCCAGTCCTTTTTGTTTCGGGACACCGTCTTCTTCACGATCTTTGTCAAGGTTTTGTTGAAAGCCTCGGCTAGACCGTTAGCTCGGGGATTATAAACTAAGGAATATCTCCAGTCTATGTTGTGTTGTTGTGCGAAGCGACTGATCTTGTGGCTTATGTAGGCTGGACCGTTATCGGAGATGATCCGTCGCGGAGTTCCAAACCGATAAATGACGTGCGTCTTGAAGAAATGGAGAATATTCTCCGTCTTCACTTCCCTTAACGGTACCGCTTCTGCCCATTTGGAGAAGTAATCAGTCGTCGCCAGGATGAAACGATGTCCCCTGGACGATGCTGGTTCGATAGGGCCGACTATGTCAGTTCCCCACATTTAGAAACGACCAGCTAGCCACCGTTGGATGTAGAGGATTTGGGTGCTGGTGGATGAAGTCCTCATGAATTTGGCATGAGTGGCATTGCTTCGCATACTCGAGGCAGTCTTGGATCATTGTGGGCCAATAATAGCCCATTCGTTTGATCTTCAGCTTCATCTTTGGGCCCGCTTGATGAGAACCGCAGAGTCCGTCGTGAACTTCCTGAACGACTCTTTTCGCTTTGTCAGGTCCCAGGCATCTCAACCACAGAAAGTTAAATGACCTCTTGTACAGAGTATTATTGACGAAGGTGAAGAACAGAGCTCGTTTCACAAGCTGATGTCTTGAGGACGCATCTTCAGGCGTTCGACGGGATTTGAAGTAGTCTATAAAGACTTCTCTCCAATCTTGAACCTTCTCTTGGTCTTTTATTTGCAGATCCATTTGCTCAGTCACTCCCTTTTCTTTGGATGATTCCGGAGATATTTCTGCTGGGGTAAGTACCCGACGGCTTTGTACCACGATTCTTACGTCATCGAGGTTCTCGTCAGCCAATTCTTTACCGAGCTTAGCTAGTGCATCTGCTTTGCTATTTTCCGCACGCGGTATGCTTTCCAGCACGTAGGAGGGAATTTGAGTCAGCAATTGCTGTACTCTCTCGCCATACTTTACCAGTTCGGGTTTGCACGTTTGGTAGTCACCATTTACTTGACGGACGACCAGTTGAGAGTCTCCATATATGAGGAGGTTTTCAATTCCCATGTCGATGGCGATCTCAAGGCCTGCTATCAAAGCTTCGTATTCGGCTTCATTGTTCGTCCTTGGTTCTGTAAAGGAGAAAGCAAAGCGCATTATCCCTCCTTGTGGGGTCACGAAGATGAGGCCTACCCCCGATTTGATTATCGGGGTGCTTTGTTTTCGCTTCTTCATGGAAGACGCTCCGCCAAAATAGAGTTCCCACCAGGTACCGCTTCCGTTGATCGTGTCAAACGCATGTTCGTCTGGCAGCTTGCAATTCAAAGGAGAATCGGCAGGTATCGGATGTTCAGCGAGGAAGTCGGCAATGGCCTGGCCTTTCACTGCCTTAAGAGGCTGATAGGTTATCGAGAACTCCATCAAGAGTAGGGCCCATTTAGCGAGTTGCCCTGTCAATATGGCCTTCGACATCAAATATTTAAGGGGTTCCACATTCGAAATGAGTCGGACTTCTTGCGCCAACGCATAGTGCCTGAGTTTCGTTATCGCAAAGATCAACGTCAGGCAGTGTTTTTCAATGGGGGAATAGTTGCTTTCTGCCCCCAGTAGAACTCGACTCAAGTAATAAAGTGCTCTTTCTTTCCCTTGATCGTTCTCTTGTGCCCATAATGCACCTAAGGAACCTTCGAGAGCGGTTGTATAAAGAATGAGGGGCTTTCCCTTGAGCGGAGCAGCCAACACTGGCGTGCTCTGCAGGTATTGCTTGATCTCGTCTAGCGCGCTTTGGCATTTTTAGTCCCAGACAAACGGAGTTCCCTTCTTCATCAGATGGTTGTAAGGACGACACTTGCCTGAAAGGTTGGCTATAAATCGCCGTATATACACGAGCTTTCCTTAGAGAGACTGCAGCTGTTTGAGAGTCCTTAGCGGAGGCATTTCCATGATCGCCTTGATCTTCGACGGATCTATCTCGATACCCCGGTGCCGGATGATGAACCCTAGAAATTTGCCTGAGGAAACTCCGAATGCGCACTTGAGAGGGTTCATCTTCAAGTTGTATTGTCGAAGGCGTTGAAATACGGTCTTCAGATGTTCGAGATGTTCCTCGTATGATCTGCTTTTTACCACGAGGTCGTCGATATAGCATTCGACGATTTCATGTATAAGGTCATCGAAGATCTTCGTCATGGCCCTCTGATAGGTGGCACCGGCGTTCTTTAGACCGAAGGGCATCACTTTGTAGCAGAATATACCTAGGGAGTCCTGAAGGCGGTGTGCTTCTGGTCTTCGGGATGCATCTTTATCTGATTATACCCTGATGAGCCGTCCATGAAGGAGAAAACTTCATGAGTGGACGTGTTATCTATCATCAGCTCGGTGACTGGCACTGGGAAATCATCCTTCGGGCAAGTTTTATTGAGATCCCGGAAGTCCACGCATATGCGCACCATCCCATTTTTCTTCATCACCGGGACGATGTTGGCGATCCACTCGGGGTACTGAACCTCTTGGATGAAGCCAGAGTCGATCAGCTTCTTGACCTCAGCATTGATACTCGTCTCAAGATCGAGCCGCATTCTTCTTGGCGCTTGTTTGACCGGCTTGACGTCCGGAGATATCGCCATTCTGTGCACAGCAATTTCTGGATCTAGTCCCGGCATTTTGGAATAGTTCTATGCGAAGCAATCTCTATGTTGTACAAGCACGTCTTTTAACGCAGCCACCCTTTCTTCAGATAGCAGCTCGCTGACGAACGTCGGTCGTGGGTCGTCCGTTGTCCCCAACTCAATCTTCTTGAGGTTATCTGCAGTAGTATGTATTCCATCTTCCAGCTCTTTCGGCGCTGGTGGGAATTCTGAGATCACCTCGTTATCGCTGTTTTCGAAGCACCAAGGAAGGTCATCCATATTCTCGGGCTCCCCTTTTGATATTGCTATCATATAACAAGCACGAACTCGCTTCCAAGACCGATGTGGATCTGGTTCTGCTCTCGTGGCTTTAGGTTCGTGCTTCTGTGGCTGCGTTACCCTCCAGCTGCTGGATAGAGCAAACCTGCCTTGCTGGTACTGGTCTTCGACCCAGTTCTTGAAGGTGAAGCAGTATTCGATAGGGTGTCCTATGGCTCGGTGATAAGAGCAATAACCCGGATGAGAGACTTCGTTAGCTTGCTCAGGGTGCTTAGACTCCGGAAGTGTGATCATTCGATGTTTTAAAGCGAGATCAAGTATCTTCGTCTTGTCTTGAGGGAAAGAATATGCTCGACTCATCTTCCTCATGAGGATTAAATCCGGACCGCACAATTCCCGATCACGTGACTTTTTGGTCCCATTTTGTCGTCGTCGAATCCCTTTTCCGCTCTTTGACTTATTTTTGCCTCTGTGTCGGGCCTTTTGCACAGCAGGTTGACAGGGAGGAGCATCTTCGTCTTTTGCAGCCTGTTGAAGAAGGCGTTGCATCCTGGCTTTCTCATAGATGACCATTTCGCGATTATGGTCGTCCCGAGATTTTTGACCCGCTTTCCTGATAAGCCTGTCCATTTGCTCTTCAAATGACGGAATCGGCACTTTGATTGCGGGATCTAGTTTTGATAAGGGGTCGGCGTTTCCCGACAGGGCGTCCTCTTTTTCATCGAAGTTATATATGGCGTAGCTACCGTGGACTCGTTCCCGTTTCCTGGATCTCACGTATCCAAGCCCAAGCATTTCCATTCTCCCGTTGGGCAATTTGCGCTGAGTCCCAGGGACATCCCAAATCCTGTTGTAGAACCGAGCTTGTGGAATAGTCTGTTTCAAGGGTACCCCTTGGCGCTTCAATAGCCTTTTTAGTCCGTTCGTGTAATATCTGGGCAAACGGATGGGTTGGAGCCTGTCGAGGGTAGAATCTGCGCCATGCCAGATTTCTTTCTCTACTCTTGTTTCCGTGGATCGGTAAAATAAGATCCCATTTTCGCCTTTTCGCCCGGGAGGGACGTAAAATGTCCGCAGGTCTTGCACATTGTAAGCTTCAAGTGCGTCAAGATCTTTGTAGTGCTCCTGCGGAACCATGGTAATTTGCAAACTCTGAACGCTACCAGGGAATTCTTGTACTGACGGCCGACTGGAGAACACAGCGTTAACCTCATCTTCCGAGTCACTTCCAAAGATCATTATGGGGGTGGACGGTCCCTGGTTGTTGCATCGAGACGGCCTAGCGTAAACTATCTCTTCCTCTTCTTTCGTATCACTCCCAAAAATAGGAATGGTGGCGGCGGCTTCGTTCTCCGGTTTGCGAAACATCTCCGTGTCCTCGAAATCTGGCAAAAAGTACTTTGCATCTTCGTATTTGCGGACTTCATTCACGGGGAACAGGTTCAGCTCTCCCGTTACGGTATACTCAAGACCATCCTTGAAATACTTCATACACTGATGTTGCGTAGAAGGGATGATGTTGTACTCGTGTAACCAAGGACGACCGAGCAAGGCGTTGTAGTAGGTCTTGGCGTCAATGATGTGAAACTTAATGTCTGTGACGAGTAGTCCGGAGCGTAATGTTAGTATCACCGATCCGAGAGTCCGTGATGACTGAGAATCGAAACCGGATATGGTAATTTTATCACGAGCGAGGTGCTGAACGCTCATGCAGATTTCCTTCAACACCCGAACATTAAGGAGATTGACGGAGGATCCATTATCAACCAGAATTTTGCCTATCTTGATATCGTGGCAGTATCCAGAGACGTATAGGGGACGGTTGTGGTCGCACATCCCAAGGAGAAGGTCTTCATCACCGAACATGACATCGGCTGTGCGCACTTCTTCTAGTTCATCCTTCATCCTTTCTTCGGCGAGGAAGGCTTGGAATTGCTCGGGCTCTTGTAGCGCCTTGATTAATGAATCTCTCGCTTCTTTTGATAATAAGAGGGCGTCGAGAATGCTGAGCTGCGAGGGTAGCTTCCTCAGGTGCGCTAGGATGTTGTAGTCCACCTTACTCTTCTTAGGCGGGTCCTTGGCAGTCAGCTCTTTCATAACTTGGTCATCTAAGGCGATATCCTCAGCGACCTTTTCCTTTCCTTTATCTTTTCTAGTTGCGGGTCCGAGGTTCTTTTCGGGAAGCGTGCGATTGCGCAGCTGAATGTTCTCGCAGGCTTCTGGTTCTTCCTCTTTCCCTAAAACGGATTCTTTAAAGAGAGGGCCCAGAGCCATTTCTTCATCAGAGTCGCTCCCAATGGTGAGAACTTGTGATCCTCCGGCGTTGACTGTGTAACAGTTGCGGGTAGTTCTTTTGCGCCTGTCAGTTGTACTTCTCTGCTCCCGACGAGTTCCGCGTTTCATGCGCTTAGAATGTTGCCGGTGAGCAACATATCCCTGCCACCATATCTTAAAAGCGTCGCACTCCTCAGTGGGGTGTGAAATCTTCCGATGATATGAGCAGTAACTAGGGTGCCTTCGCACCCCATTGAGCGTGTTTTCTTCCGAGGGTGGTAGCTTCATTCCCATTGACATGGCTTTAGCAAACCTTTTCCTCGTCTTATATCAGTTTTTATCCGCTTCGGGTGTCTTTTGATCTGGCGGGAGTGCTTCGACTCTTTCGTTTAGTCGCCTGCGTTTGGCTCCTTCTGATGCGGCCATCTCACGCTCCCGATCGGCTTTACTTTTCAAACGAATCTCGTCTAAAAAGGCGTCGATCATTTCATCTGTCGGCCATACAAGTTCTGGCTCAGGCTGTGCCCCCAGCTTATCAGTGCCAGGAGTTTTTTCATCGTCCGTGAATGAGTAGGAGATCATATGACAACTCTCCACATATCCCTCGGATTCATCCGACGAGCCTTCTCCATTATCTTCCTCCTGAAAGACGTGGTCGAGGAACTCTTGGAGTGTGATGGGAGTCCACGCCTTTTGATTGTACTCTTCCAGCGCGTCAATCTGCTTCTGCAAGTCCGTGCGCTTGTCTTCAGGCTTCACGGGCTTCTTGGATTTCTTCTTCTTTTTCTTTGACGGTTGGGAGTGAGTATTTGGGCCGTCGCCACCGATCTTTGGAGTTGGGCACGGCTTCAGCATCCCTTCAATGATCTGGGGTTCCAGCGGGTTCTTCCACGTGACTGATGGGCATGTCTGGAGCTCATTCAGCATTCCTTTGGTTTTTGCTGAAAGCACGATTTCCCATGGAGCTTCTTCAATGAAAGAACAAGTTGCCCCCGGTGTGTTCGTCTTCTTAGGAGTGTGAGGTTGTGGCGGGTTCACCTTCCACTTCTCAGACAGCGCAAACTTGCCCTGTAGGTATTGATCTTCAATCCATCCTTTGAAGACGAAGCAATCCTCAATCGGATGGCTTACCATTTGATGGTATGGGCAGTAGTTGGGGTTATTCACCTCACTGGGTTGCGGCGGTCGCCTTGGATTTGGCAAGTTGATAAGCCTGTTGCGTACCGCCAGCTCGAATAGCCTCTTCGTCTTATCCCGCGGGAATGAGTAGGGGCATTTCATTTTCTCATTATAATACCGCCGTCTTTCTTCCGGTTGATCCGCCAGCTTTGGGGCACTGGGTTGCTGCTGAGCGTTCGCAACGAAGGTTGCCTTCCCTTTACCCTTGTCACTTCGAGGTTCCGGCTTCGGGGGAGGCAGTCTGTGACCCATCTGGTCCATCTGGGCCAACTTGTCGATCAGAGCCTGGAACGTGGTTGGCTTAAAGAACATCATGAACTGTGAGATAGTTGCATGAGGATCTAGGGTTCCCACGAACATGCCCACCGCGGGCGCTTCCTCGATGCGTTGTTCGCATTTTAACTACAAGTTTCGCCAGCGTATAACGTACTGGACCCACGTCTCACCTGGTTTCACCCTGGCATTAATCAATGCCGTTATCGGAGTGCGTTCGCTGGCGCTCGCGAATCGCTGCGTAAATAGCAGCACAATCTCCGCAAATGTCTTGACGGAGTCGTTCGGGAGCTCAGAGTACCACTCGAACACCGTTTCTGATAAGCTACCGACGAACTGGCGAAGCAACAATTTATCATCACCGCCGGTGTTGGCGCAAAGCGCCCTGAACTGGGAAACATGCTGGTGGGGATTGCCCGTCTCCTTATAGACATGAAATTTCGGTATTGTATAGCCCGGCGGGTACTTGATCTGGTCATACCAGCTCAGATATGGTCGCCCTGTTCTGACAACTTGACCAGTTATCTCAGTCGCCTGGTGAACCCGTATCTGCTGAGCTATATATTCGTCCAAGTCAGCTCTGGAGATTGTCTCCTCCTTGGCTGTTGAAAGAGCCGGAGGTGGATTTGATGTCTCCCCTCAATTGTCCTCAACAATGATCGGAGGGTCTTCAGCTGGAGGATCTTGTTGGATTATCATACACACCATATCCTGAAACAGGAGGGCCATTCGTTGTATATTGGCTGCTTGTTCCGCAGCCTCTTTATCCTTCTTTTCCAGTACTCTACGAAGGAATTCAGCGTCAGTTTCCTGCTCCTGGCGTTGATCCGAGGATGCTTCGGGGCATTCTTTTGGCCCAGTGAGTGCGGCCATCGCATTCATAATTTCCTGGAGCTTCTGCTGTTGCTCCTGGGCTTTGGTCACTGACCGTGTAAGCGGTCTATGACCCGTAGACGCACGGCTGTCCTCCTTTCCCGACGCCATGTATACCGTATGCACCATCATGCCCCCAGACTTAGGGCGTTTAGGCTTATTGTCCTTGACATTTGCTGCAGGAGTGGGGACTCTCTCCGGCCTTCTTCTCTTTTGAGTAGTCGACGTGGAGGGGGCCGTTGCAGTGGGCATCCAAGCGGTTGTCGTCCTTTGTTGTTTGACTTGACGGTTCTTTTCTTCCTGAACCTTCACCCTCTTCTGCCGGCGAGAGTGACCTTGGTCGATTACTGAGTCTTGGACCCTTCGCCAGACCTTATAAATCTTGGAGGACAGAAGTTGAGGAGGCTGCTCCGGCTTTACTTCTATAACATTCTCCGCAGGTGGAGGGGATCTTTTGAGAACCGCAGTTGGCGAATTTCTGCGTACCCTGTTTAGCAGCTCAAAGCTGTTCCCGGTTGAAACAGCAGCCTCAATTTCCACCGTTGGAGCTAGTGGAGTTAGTCCGGAGGGGGAGTTGCCCCCAGTCTTCCTTATCCGGCGCCAGTGGAGACGTCAGGCATGACGGGTTGTTGGGATTGATTCAGCGACGGCTTCGTCTTGCCCCCTGTTCTGGGGAGGGGCTGCTGCCGGTGTCAGCCTTTTGAAGACTGACGTTCGTTGAGCAGCTACGTCCATCCGGTCAAAAACAAATTTCTGAGCTGGAACGGGGGTAGTCAGTCTCGCGAAGACCGACCCTCTGGGAGGAGAAGCCGCCTTGACGACTTCGGGAGCAACTGTCTTCTTCGGGATGGCCACCTCAGGTATCATGGGCTTTTTGGCGGGCCCTTTGGAGTTCAGGCTCAGTCTGTCGAAGTCCGAGGAGTTGGACGACCCGTTGAGAGGGGCCGTAGGAGTAGCAAGTCGATCAAAGACCGACTTCTTTGACGCTTCCGGTATGGGCATTAGGATGTTAACGTTTACCGGCGGGAGCATGGTCCCAAAGAACAGACCGGTGGTAGCTTGAGTCACTTATTCCACAGGCATAGTAAACAGGGAAGCAGCCTACGGTCCATAGTCTACACCTCCAGGTGAGGCGGAGCGTCGGTTGCTTTTGCAGTTGGAGCAGCTTAAGCAGTTGCCAGCCATTGATCCTTTTGCTTTCTGCAGCAAACGAAACACCAAATCTTAGTACTTCGAAACCTAAGGGCAACCATTAGCGAACCGCGATTGGTTCGCGAATCACGACACACGAAGTGTGGAGTGGAAAGAGGAAAAGGTCCCACCGGGCGTGCCGGAATCTGTTCCCCTCCGAAAGACGGCGCAACGCAGGGGCGTCTTGCCTGAAATTCGGGGAAGATGCTAATTGGTGCTATCCGTCTACCTCTCCGAAGATGCCAAGTTGATTTATGACACCATGTATCGAAGGTTTAAACGGATGCGTCCGATGTAGCAGACTTCGTCAGATTCCCCTTCGCTTGAGGGGTTTTTGATTGTGGGGACGCTCTTCCCTGCAGGCGCAAGCCCCTGCAGTTAATTACGCTACCGCATTGCGCTAGCGTAATTTCTCCTTCTCCAGATGGTCACTTCGTGTCGTGTGTGTTTGATTTGTGTTCGGTTGCCCGTGCATTGTATACGGAGACTGAGTTATGTCGTCGCCCGTAGGGCGTGGACTAGTCCAAATCCGTATTATCTTAGATTTGGGTTTGGGGGTTGTGTTTAAGGATACATTAGCCTCATTTGAGACTAAGATCAACTTAAACGTTTGTTAAGGATACGTTAGTCTGATTTTTAGACTAAGATCAACTTAATGGGATCGTTTAGATCCAACAAGAGAGCAATTAAGGGAGCCCTGTTGTTTAGTTTAGTGACCTTACGTTCAATAGGTAGTTTAAGGACATTGCGGTCCAATGTTAGTTTTAAGACATTGCGGTCAAGGTTAAGGACCTCATAGTCCGTGGATTTCAGGACTCCACAGTCCGGCATTAGTTTTAAGACATCACGGTCAAGGTTAAGGACATCATAGTCTATGGGTTTAGGGACTCCACAGTCCAACGTTAGTTTTAAGACATCCCGGTCAAGGTTAAGGACCTCATAGTCCGAGGGTTTAAGGACTCCACAGTCCGGCGTTAGTATTAAGACATCCCGGTCAAGGTTAAGGACCACATAGTCCGAGGGTTTAAGGACTCCACAGTCCGGCGTTAGTATTAAGACATCCCGGTCAAGGTTAAGGACCTCATAGTCCGAGGGTTTAAGGACTCCACAGTCCGGCGTTAGTTTTAAGACATCCCAGTCAAGGTTAAGGACCTCATAGTCTGAGGGTTTAAGGACTCCACAGTCCGGCGTTAGTTTTAAGACATCCCGGTCAAGGTTAAGGACCTCATAGTCCATGAGTTTAAGGAACCTACAGTCCGTATCAATGTGTGTTCGTCGAGACCCGTCAACTCTTTGAAGACGTTGAGGAATTACAACGCCAAGTATCAAAGGAGTGAAGAGATGTACCCTCAAACCAAGGTAGATTGGATGATCTTTGGCCCAATTTGGAGCCAGGACCAATTAATTATATTATGAGCCCATCAGCCCAGTTAAGCTTGAATTGAGGACTTATGGCCTTCTTGGGCTAAGTCCAATCATGTTTCATATTGACTCTCTGTTGGTTCATTGAAGGAGAGGATTTGACTCTAGAAACTTAGCCAATTGGTCTAAAGCTAGTGTTAAACACTAGAGACCAACAATGTTGAACACTGGGAAATAAGATTATCAGATTAGTGTTAAACACTAAAAATTGTGATTCTCGAATCAGTGTTAAACACTAATAAATAACAGTGATAAACACTGGCAACCAAGTTATCAGTTTGGTGTTAAACATTAGCAGAGAGGAGATCACGTGGGAGCACGTGATGGCATCTAAAAGGTGGGGCCAGATCCCCCTCATTTTGTTATACAGATAAGTGTTTAACACTTTTTATTCCGACAGCCATCATGTGTGGGCACGTGATGGGGGCTCATGCTTTGATCTGTTAGAATGTTCATTAGGGGTCACGTGGTGACACGTGAGGGCACCCTGCTTCCCTTTATTTTGTTCTGGCAAAAGCATTGAATACTTTGGAGCATCATGTACTGTCACGTGATGGGGAATTTGGGTATTTGTCTGTTAGAGTCTCAGCCGAGGGGTCACGTGGTAGCATGTGAGAGCGCCCTAGGGCTCTTTTCTGTTTCCTTTGATTTTTTCTCTGTGTGCCCCAGAAGTCACGTGGGGCACGTAAGGCGTTGCCTCAAAGCTCTTTTCTGTGGATCTTTACAAAGGTCACGTGGTAGCACGTGATTCTGATTCTTTGTATATTTTAAAGATCTGTTCATCTTTTAAGAATTAAATTCTTCATAGGGTGAAACCCTAGCAATAAACTTTAGAGGAATTAAATTCCTATTTTCTTCTGAAGAATTATATTCTTAGATAGGGTTAAACCCTAATTTCTTTTCTGTAGGAATTAAATTCTAGTATAGGGTGAAACCCTAATTCCTTTTTTTAAAGGAATTAAATTCCTATGAGAGAGTTAAGTTCTCAATTAGGGTTAAACCCTGGTTCTGTCCATTTTTAAGGAATTAAATTCCTATGATATAGGGTTAAACCCTAACTTTACTTCAAAGGAATTAAATTCCCATAATTCTGTGAGAATTGAATTCTCAAAACTCAGTTCTTCCTCTTGGTTTTAGATCAGCATGGCAGGATCTCAACCCAATAAGAATTAAATTCTCAATTCATGGGGAGATGTGCACTTTGCAGATCCTCAACCAGAGAAAGAACTAAATTCTTTTCTTTATATAAGAGTTAAACTCTTTTGAGAATTAAATTCTCTTTTGAAGCCACTCTTTTCTTACCTAGGGTTTTTCTTTTGCAGAGAATCAAATTCCTCTTTTTGAATTTTCAATATTCCAAAGCTCTATATCTCTCCCTCTGTATATCCCAAAAAGGTCCCCTTAAACTCTCTCCTTTGGCTCCTATTTATAGAAGAAGGAAAAGAATCAATCAGTTTCAGTGAATCTTTCATTGAAAGATTTGATTTGTTTATTGAGAGATTTGATTTATGTTTATCATTAATCTGGGCCTTTAGATTATTAGGTGAATTTTATTCACCATTGGATTTTAAATCCAAAGATATCTCTTTGTTATTTCGGTGAGATTTAAGGGGAAATCTTTCCAAGTCCGAGATTTTTCCATAAATTGGTGATATTTGATCACTTTTAGATTTTTAATCCAACGGTTTCAGATAATCCTTTTTCATTTTGGAAAGATTTGAAATATCTTCCCTCAGAATTTAATTCTGTCAAAGAATAAGGCTTTTAAAGCCGGTCACGTGTGGCCATGTGACCCCTGGTCACGTGTAGGCATGTGAGGAATGGGCTTTTCTTCTTCTACGCTCTTTTTCCTTGTTGTTGCTTAACCATCACGTGCCGACACGTGACCACTGGTCACATGTGAGCACGTGATGCCTCTTCTGAAGCTTCTTCTTGACTTTTAATTAGAGAACAAATATGCTCTGTGCCGCTGCTTAGCCAACACGTGCCAACACGTGACCACTGGTCACATGTGAGCACGTGATGCCTCTTCTGAATCTTTTCCTGATTTTTAATCAGGGAACACATACAGCCGACTAATATCCTATGAATCAACTTATCGAATCAACACTTAATCCGATAACCCGGCTATATCATATATAACCGTCCGATATCACATATCGCAAGAATAGAATACGGTATCACATACGCGCATTAATCTCGGTCTCGCACATATCACATATGTGCTCCTACTTCATTTCGCATGAACCAGGAAACCTCTGTGTAGGACTCTAAAGACTCGTCAATACGCCGGCAGTAGGTGATGATCATATCAAACACCCACAAGCTGCAAGCGGTCTGCAAAACGTAACGGCCACCCGGGTATTGAGCGATCAGAAGATCAACAAGCAAGCATGCTCATACTCCTGCGGATCCAATCAGTAACACTACCGTACAGTCCGGTCTCTTCATCAGATATGTCGCATATCGCAGCCTGGGGATGGTAAAACGTCAGACTCCAATAGCCTGATATGTCATGCCGATGTAAGGTCCATAATGGTTCGAGAAACTACTGATAACACTTACCAGTAGATCTCAGCAACCCTGGCCAGGGATTTCCTGTTATGGCCAATCAAGCATAGCGCAACATCAACTCCCAATACCCGGAGAGACGAATCCACTCCTATCGCTCATTGCCTCCATGTGACTCGGGACTGTACCCAAAAACCACCTTTTTGCATGATCTCTTGAACGTGGTATGGTGGAAATCAAAGCACAGTGGGAATCACACAAGACTCTATGACGATCTCGGGTCGACAGACTGACCTGTACCAGTGTCACCAGAGAACTGTGATCAGTCGAAAATACTGCATCTTTAAACCGGCAATTTCCCTATCATTTGCACTCATCTAGAAGTGTCCGGCATTCATATAGAACATATTAGCAAAACAGTCGTTAAATATTAGATTGCATGTGTTAGACTTTAAAACCAGCACTTTAAGGGAAATTGACTGTATATCATAGCATGGCATCATTCCTATATTGCGCAACTTGTGTTTCGAAGTCTGTGCAGGAAATTCCAAGAGAATGGCCAAATTTGTGAAACAAAGACTGCTAAAAAGACGTCAACTCAAGGATTTGAGATCTGGAAATGATCTAGAAGGAATTCAGGAATTCAACATATTAGACATTACACCAAAGGACAAAAGAAAACACACCATGAAGTGTCAAGCCATAAGGCCATCACATGGCCGCGGTTCCGCGACCGGAGCCGCCTTGCGCCGCGGAACCGCGGTGTCTTGGCCACGTCACCACTCCCTCTCTGCTGCATAACTCCTATCTCAGCTCCTACACCTCAGCAAGACACTACATTTTACAGAAAGCTCCTGAACATTCTGCCAGATCAGCAAGTTCCTTGTTCAAAACTAAACACCCCAAGCTTCCACAACAAGCTTCACCCTAACTCCATTATGAGCCTAGAACCTTCTTCCTAACCTCCTAGCTTAAGGTAGAAGCTAAGCCCCTAACCAACTACTTCTAGAAGCCTTACCCTATAACAAACTTTTGGAGGGAAATTCAAATTCAAAATCCTAGACCTAGGGTTTTGGAAACCTATAAAAATGACCCTAGGCCTCTCTTAAAAAGGTTGTTGAAAGTTGTTCAATAGTTTGTTCCTCAAATCAATTGTGGTTGGTTGTTCTTCATCTTCAACCCAACACCTACCACCTCCAAACCCTAACCCTAATCCAATCAAGAAACCAAATTCAAGATCCTTTGTGTTCTAGCAAAGCAAGTCTTCAACCATCCTTTAGAAACGAAGCCGGACTTCAACGGAACACGAGATCCAAGCCGTTCCACGACTCAAGGAGCCAATGCAACGCTAGATTCGACAATCTTGTTCCTTCTCAAATTCTTGTAGTCTTGAGCAACGTGTAACAATTTGTGGAATAAATAAAGGTGAAGATTCTTTAAACTTTCTTATATTTCAATTCGAGCATTATGATTCATCTTTAATTCTTGAATGTATTCTTTGTGATGATGCTTGAATAAAACTCCGCTCGTGGAGGAATCGAGATGATTGTAGAATGATGATGTTGATGAATCTTTAAACATTTTCTTAAGTCTGATAACAATTGTAAATTCTTGAAAATTGAATGATCGATGATCTAGATCGATGCGAAATGCGTTCTTGATTCTTTTCGCACGATCTAGAGATCAACGATCGATCATTCGATTTCCTATAAGCTATCTAGTGAATGTGATTCATCGAAAGAACAAAGCATAGGATGAGGAACCCTAATTTTTCGCAAGATCCTTGATCCTCGGTGAATCTACATCGATTTAGCATCAATTTGTTAAAGGATAAGTGTTCATATCAGAAAACTGCATTCTAATACCGCCCATTCATTATCTATTTGTTGTATTTATCGGTACTATTAACCAATGTCTGCTCAGTAATACAGATTACAGGTATCCGTGAAAAAATACTGGAAATACATTTAAAAGCATGGATATATCAATTGAGAGCCGACACTGAAACCAGAACCACAATCCGACCGATACTTCAGGAATCCCTTTTTGCAACAAGTTTGTGTACACATTTTTCTATCTAAATGGTCCAACACAACAAATGTGTACACAAGACTTTTAGGCACATGTGGATATGCATTCAAGGCAAAATATTATATGCATTCAAGGTTAAACATCATGTGTTGATTTTTTCCTTCCAAAACTGAAATCAAATCAAAGTCAATCAAACAAATCAGCATGAGCCATAATGGGGCAGCCATGAATCAAGCCACATGTAGGAATGGAGTAATGAGCATTTAATGGTGAAGATTATGTGTGTGATTTAAAGATTCAAATTCCCTCCAATAATAAGTGCAAACCAAAATCAACTAGGCAAACATGGACCATAATGGGGGCAGCCATGAATCAAGTCACAAATGGACATGAAGTAATGAGCATTCAATGCTAAAGATTTTGTGTTGATTTAAAAATTCGAATTTCCCTCCATTCTTTGGAGCCTATAAATACAGACTATGGGGAAAAGGTTCAAAGGACATTCTTTAGTCTTGGGTTGCCATTCATTGTCCAAGTTTTCTTTTCTCTTTTCTTGTAAATAGATTAGTCCCCTTGAAGTCTTAACCTTCTCTTGATCCTTCAACCTCTTCATTGAGCTTGAAAGTTTAAGGGTTGGTTATTGATCTTAAGGGGTTGTATCATTCTTGAAGTTTAATAAAGTGTTCTTTTGTGTTTCCTTCACCATGAGTTCTTTGCTCTCTCTTGATCTTGCGACCTCTTTATTGAGCTTGCAAGTTTAAGTTTGGGTTATTGAACCCATGTCTTGCAATATGTTCTTTGGTTCCTAATCTTTTACTTACTTGCATTTTATTCTTGCTCTTTTAATTCACGCACTTAAATTCCATGCACTTTAATTACTTGCTTGTAATATTTTCTTTTATTTGTTCTTCTCTTTTGTTTTCTCTTTTTGGTTTGTTTTGTGAATGGTGTGATAATTGTTGTTAGGAAAAGAGAAAGATATTATAAATTAACATTTCATTTTTCATTTCCTTTTCCCGTCTTTTCCATTTGAAACTCCGCCTAAACCCTACGCAAGCGCTTCGTTAGGCACCCTACCCTACCAAGGTAAAGGTGATTCCTAACCGTGACCGGTTGCATTCGGTTTGGCCGGAAGCGAAAGCAAGAGACAAAAACGGACGGACAAGGGTCAATAATCCGGATTCCACGAATACCGTGCTTAAGTCCCCTAATCCACGTTGTTGCCAATTGTTTTAGCTTCATTGGTTAAGTTCGGCTCAAAGTACTTGAATACGGAATCCATTAACTTACACTATCCTATCGTTTCCTAACAAGCCATATACTTGCATATAACACATAGGTTAGATAAAGAACAAATCCGCCACGTTGTTAACTCGTAAGAACAAGAACATAAAACGCTCCGTCTCCCTGTGGATCGACTCGTGCTCATCGTGGCTAGCTGCAAAGAGACACCGTCCTGATCGCTGTTAAACTTTAGAACTCTGAAATATCCGACACGCTTTTGGCGTGCGATCAAATGGCGTCGTTGCCAGGGAGACGGTAACGTTTTTTGTTTTTGTTATTTCGGGTTAATCTTGTTAATATCCATATAACCCTATTTTCTAAAACAAACTAAAAAAAAATTCAAAATTTCAAAACCAAACAAAAAATTAACTTTGCTAACTCATTTTATTCTCTGGATTTCGTACCTGCTTGCACTCTGTAACTAAACAGAAAAGATAAACAATACCATTGAGTCACTAATAGAACATTGAGACACCAGAAGAAAATTGAAGCCCGTTTGCCATAAGAAAACCGGCGACACACCCTCAAAATCTGGCATCGCCGGCCAGAGCTCCCCCTTTGGCTCCAATATTTTTCTCTGCGCTTCAGTATTCTGTTTTTGTCTCATTTTTATTGTTTGTTTTTTTATAGTTTTTAGTGTGCAGGTATTTGGCCATTCATATCGCTTTTTCGCACTAAATCCGTTTTTTTCGACATTTCAGATTTTGCGGATTTGCGAACAGCGGGCATGGGGAGCAAAGTGCACATTCAAAGTTAGGGTGATTACAAAGTACAGTGCCAAAGATCCGAGTAGTTTGACCCGCGCAAGCGAACTTTTCAAGCTTACCGGATTTGATTCAACGGGGGTTTTCTTAACCCATAACTTAACAGTAAGTACTTTACTAACACCTTCTTCTCAAATCCGACGCTTCCAATATAATATCTTTGCAGGATTCTTTGCAAGTTCGCTAGGAAACGCCAAAAAAAAATTGACTAACCCGTATTTGTTGCATTGCCGAGCTTAAACTAAAAAACGATTGTTTGATTCTTTGAATAATTTTTTTTTCATTGAATTGCGCATTGCATACATTAATACGGATTTAAGGGCAAGCGAACCCCACAACATACGGTAAAGGATTTCATCACCTTTTCCGTGGCCCACAAATCACGAACTTGAGCATAACGTTTACCCGCACAAATTTTAAAAGAAATTAGACTTTAAGCCATAAGGACTTCGCGCTCACTAGGAGAGGTTAATTGTGTTTAGAACACCGTTTAACGGTATATTGTTTACGGGGTGTCTAGGAAAGTGTTAACGGCGAAACCGCCAAAAGAGAAAGGGTTATTTAATTAAGGACCTTCGCGAAAGCGTCGGAAAACCTCCCCTTATCTTTGCACTTACCTGGCCTCGTGATCAGTGTATCTTGAGCCTGTTTCTCGACACAGTTTTACCTCGACAACCAAGTTCTTGAGCAGGTCTAGTTGACCTAGGTGAACCCTAGAACGATTAGGTGTGTGGTATTTTTGTGTCGTGGTTGTTTTTGTTCAGATTCTTTTTTGTATATTTCATTCTTTTGTTAATAACTAACTAAAAAATAAAAAAAATAAAAAAATCACATTCTTTTTCCTCTCCTTTTCTCTTATTCTTCTTCCTCTCTTCATATCATGGGTACCCCACCTCGAAAAACCCTTGCCGAACTTTTGTACCCACAACCAGACATAACATCCTACGGTTTTTGCTTTGGCCGAACGTCGAACGACCCCTCCATGCCTAAAATTTCATTGAAAGTTCGCATAGACGCGTCTAGGACAAACACTTGCACTCCGCAATCCACTTTGTATCAATCATTTCAACCTTCCCCACCATCTTATGTTAATACCCCTTTTGCAAGTCGTCCTTTGTCCATTGTTGAACATATTGAACAATCTCGTAGTCGATCTTTCACTCCTTTCACCACTACAAACTCTTTGGATCAACAATTCAATTCACCTTCTTATTCGTATGTTGATCCTACCCTTGTCCAACCATTAAATTCCTACCAGTCCTACCCAACTTTTGCGCCTTCCCTAGACACTGCTTCTAAACCGCCATTTGGGAATTTTCAGTATCCAAACAACTTTGAATCTTTTACTGAAACCCCTTCACAACCTATGTCTAGTTTAGAACAGTCGTTGGAAGACTTTAGGGTAGCGTCATGCCAACAGATGATGGATTTGAATGCGTCCATGGCCGCCCTCATACAACCTAGTGACCCGGTAGCTAGTTTCCAACTAGCTCCAAATTTTCAAATGTATGAAGAGGCGGTTGGACAGGTTGAGAATTTGAGTGGAGAAAGTAAGCTATACACCCTTCCTAATCGAACCTACCCATTTCAACTTGAATCACACGACTCCGGTTTTGAATGTCTATCTAATATTCCAAGCAATTCACCAATTGAAGATAGAAGGGTTAATGAGTTGTGCGACTTTGTAGTATTTGATTTACCCGATTGTGAAGGGTCCCTTCCAAGTGAAACCAATCCTAAACCTTTTGACCTCTGCACCTCCATCTTAGAACCAGAATCGATTGAAATCCATGCTTTTGATGAGGTGTCTGAGAATATTGATTTTCACTTGATTAAGGATATTGACGCTGGGAATATTTTGGATGATGAACCTGTAGATTTGGATGAGTTTTTCTCTCCAATTCATCATCCCGAGTCTTTAACTGTTTTTCCCGAACTCCATATGCGTCTGAATTTTGAGGATAAATGCATGGATAGGCTTAACTTTGAGGATATTTTTGAGGATGAAACAGTTCTAGATGATGAGTCGGATTTTCCAATTCATCCTGCTCATTTCACTAACTGTGTACACCCTCCCGAACCGTTAATTTTGACCCTTCCTCAATCACTTCCCTCCATTCTTTCTATTGTTCCGACCTCGCAAGAAATCGTATCACTTTCATTTCTTGTATCTGGTTTACCGAGTTCGGCGTACCCATTTCCCACGAATCATGAGGGATTTGACCCCATTTCTCGACAGGTTAATAAATTAGCACAATCATTTTTCACACATCGGTCATTACAAATTGCGCTAAATTATTCACTCCATTTTCACCCTAAAGTTCGTACACCATTTCTTTTTCCCTTCCGCCATTCTTCCTCTCATATACCGAGACTGTATCCCGCTTCTATCTCCATACGGTCTCACGTATTCTCCATTTCTTTTCTCTTCACCTTCTTTCACCAACCCGCATATTACAGAGATGGAATTTTTGAATGGTTAGTGATCACTTTTGGCCTTTGTAAGGCCTTGTATAGATTGATACTGTCCTCTTTCCCCCCTAATCCTGAACTTCAACGCTTAACAGTGGAAACACTGTTTTACTTGAGTTTGGGGGGGAACCTTTTGGTGTACATATTTTTTTGGTTTTTATTTTTGTATATAATTTGATTTTGGGGAGGCACCGACAATTTTGATCCTCTTGGTGTAGCCTGACAGTGAGGGCACTGTCAGGTTTATGTTTGGGGGTGTGCTCGGTAAGCTTTCTACCATCGCATTCATTTGTATATTCTGCATTCGTATACTTACTTAAAAACCCATAAAAATCAGAAAATTTTCTAAAAACATAAAAACTTTATCGTTAAGTTAGCTAGTGGGAGAACTTAGATTCAATATTTCGACGGTTTGTTTGATAAGATAAGAATAACTAAATCTTATTTTTAGATTTTGAAAACGTGAAAGATAACTCTCCTTTGAAGTTAACTATAGCTAATATACGTCTTTACATCACACTACACGTGTCGTGAGTTTTGAAAATTAGATGACAAGTATATTATGTCTGAAAACTTTTTTTGATAAACTATTTTCTGAGGATCAAATAGGTTTGTTCTGAAATAAGTAATATCAAGACTAGTTTATAAAGAGAGGTGGATATGAAGGGATATTATTGACGCCTTAATTGGAACTAATTCTGAAGAATAACCCATCTGAATCTTGATTGGAATGATTACACACCTAATCCACTAAACACGTCTTATATCCAAAAAAATAATTGAACTACCGGTTATATCTCCGTTCGCATTAAATCATCATTGTCTTTTGTCTTTGGGCCTAGGTAACTTGAGTAATTAAGTCCGCTGGGGTGTCTCTACACCTAATGCCCTAAAACCAACTGGTTTGGGAGCATTGGCCCAAAGCTCGCTAAGAAGCCTAGAAAGTCTAGATTAAAACAAAGTCAAGCAAGTGTTCTCTCCGAGTTAAAATTCCTAACGGTTCTTTGTGTGAGAATAATCTTGACAAAAGGCAGGTTTTATAAAAAAAGTATTTCTAGCGGAGATATGGAGGTTTTATTCTATGATAAAGACTATTGCACGTTCACAAAGGTGTGTATGGAATGAAAACAAGAAAAAGGTGGAGTGAAAAATAAGACCTAGTTTCCTGTTAAGGAAGATAGAAATTCTGAATTTGAAACCTAACTGGAAAACGAAACTTGAGAAATACTTAACTCTTTATAAAACTTATGTGATCCTTTTTAAGTTTTTTGTCTGGGCTTTATTTTGTGACATGACGCCTTTAATCGATCCTTTTGAAACTTAACGACACTATTTGCACTACACGTAAAGACATATAAAATCTTAAGTTAAAAGAGAAGCGAGGTGTGAAAAATAAAGGTTCGATAGTCTAGAATTAGGATAATAGAATTACTATTTTTTTAAAACAAAAACCTTAGGGTTTGAATCATAGTTATTTCGCAAAACTAGCTTGACGGGATTTTGTGGGTAGTATCCGCTGAAAACCCTCAGGAGACAACACTCCTCCTACTAGGGACACCTAGAGGTTTAACGGCTTGTTGCACACGCTCAGTGCAATCGCCTTCCCTGCGAAAGTGCGGTTAGGATTTTCTTTTGTGAATAAATGGTTTTGCTCGAGACGAGCAAAAGATAAGTTTGGGGGTATTTGTTCATATCAGAAAACTGCATTCTAATACCGCCCATTCATTATCTATTTGTTGTATTTATCGGTACTATTAACCAATGTCTGCTCAATAATACAGATTACAGGTATCCGTGATAAAATACTGGAAATACATTTAAAAGCATGGATATATCAATTGAGAGCCGACACTAAAACCAGAACCACAATCCGACCGATACTTCAGGAGTCCCTTTCTGCAACAAGTTTGTGTACACATTTTTCTATCTAAATGGTCCAACACAACAAATGTGTACACAAGACTTTTAGGCACATTTGGATATGCATTCAAGGCAAAATATTATATGCATTCAAGGTTAAACATCATGTGCTGATTTTTTCCTTCCAAAACTGAAATCAAATCAAAGTCAATCAAACAAATCAGCATGAGCCATAATGGGGCAGCCATGAATCAAGCCACATGTGGGAATGGAGTAATGAGCATTTAATGGTGAAGATTATGTGTGTGATTTAAAGATTCAAATTTCCTTCCAAAACTGAGTGCAAATCAAATTCAAATAGACAAATCAGCATGGACCATGATGGGGAAGACAAGAATCAAGGCACAAATGGACATGAAGTAATGTGCATTTAATGCTAAAGATTATGTGTTGATTTAAAGATTCAAATTTCCCTCCAATAATAAGTGCAAACCAAAATCAACTAGACAAACATGGACCATAATGGGGGCAGCCATGAATCAATTCACAAATGGACATGAAGTAATGAGCATTCAATGCTAAAGATTTTGTGTTGATTTAAAAATTCGAATTTCCCTCCATTCTTTGGAGCCTATAAATACAGACCATGGGGCAAAGGTTCAAAGGTCATTCTTTAGTCTTGGGTTGCCATTCATTGTCCAAGTTTTCTTTTCTCTTTTCTTGTAAATAGATTAGTCCCCTTGAAGTCTTAACCTTATCTTGATCCTTCAACCTCTTCATTGAGCATGAAAGTTTAAGGGTTGGTTATTGATCTCAAGGGGTTGTATCATTCTTGAAGTTTAATAAAGTGTTCTTTTGTGCTTCCTTCACCATGAGTTCTTTGCTCTCTCTTGATCTTGCAACCTCTTTATTGAGCTTGCAAGTTTAAGTTTGGGTTATTGAACCCATGTCTTGCAATATGTTCTTTGGTTCCTAATCTTTTACTTACTTGCATTTTATTCTTGCTCTTTTAATTCACGCACTTAAATTCCATGCACTTTAATTACTTGCTTGTAATATTTTCTTTTCTTTGTTCTTCTCTTTTGTTATCTCTTTTTGGTTTGTTTTGTGAATGGTGTGAATATTGTTGTTAGGAAAAGAGAAAGATATTATAAGTTAACATTTCGTTTTTCATTTCCTTTTCCCGTCTTTTCCATTCGAAACTCCGCCTAAACCCTACGCAAGCGCTCCGTTAGGCACCCTACCCTACCAAGGTAAAGGTGATTCCTAACCGTGACCGGTTGCATTCGGTTTGGCCGGAAGCGAAAGCAAGAGACAAGAACGGACGGACAAGGGTCAATAAGCCGGATTCCACGAATACCGTGCTTAAGTCCCCTAATCCACGTTGTTGCCGATTGTTTTAGCTTCATTGGTTAAGTTCGGCTCAAAGTACTTGAATACGGAATCCATTAACTTACACTATCCTATCATTTCCTAACAAGCCATATACTTGCATATAACACATAGGTTAGATAAAGAACAAATCCGCCACGTTGTTAACTCGTAAGAACAAGAACATAAAACGCTCCGTCTCCCTGTGGATCGACTCGTGCTCATCGCGGCTAGCTGCAAAGCGACACCGTCCTGATCGCGGTTAAACTTTAGAACTCTTAAATATCCGACACGCTTTTGGCGTGCGATCAATAAGAAACGGTAATTTCTAGTCTTCTTCACATCTACGATCTAATCGATTCCTATGAGCTTTACTTCAAATCTTGAAACTTAAATCGTTTGGAATTCTATTCTTCTTGATTCTTGATGTTTAACGCTTTCTTGATTCTTGATTAGATTTAGTTGATTCTTGAAATTCATCGATATAAATCTTGAATCATTTTGCTTTTCTCTTTTATTAAATTTTCAATTCAAACAAAACAAAATACGAACGAATCGCACAATCCCTGTGGACGATCCGCACTTACTAACGCGCTACAATTCGACACCGTTATTGATTGGGGTAAAATATTTTTGGTTGTGATTTCTTTTCATTTTCTAAATACCGACACATCCTAAAAAAGAATCAATCAAATGGCGCCGTTGCTGGGGATCGCGCGCTAATTCGTTCTATATTGAAATTTGAATTGAAAGATTTATTCCATTATAATTTTTAGATCAAAATTCGCGCAAACACTAATACGAGTTGTTGTGATTTGTTGCGAGGAAATATGGAACTTGTGGAGCTGTGGAAATTTTTTTCTGAATATTCCAGAGAGCTAAGGGGAGCAACAGAAGTATTTACCTAAAATTTTGTGCAGAGAACCGTTCATTCGACCGCGATTCCGCGGTGTAAGCTTGCATCCGCGGCGGAACCGCCGCGTGCTGACGTCATCCCTGCACCAAAATTCCTCTGTAACTCTCTTACTTTCTTATCTCCTTCTAAATCTGCTCCAAATAACAATTCTCTGCAGGTTTCTTTGCAAAATTCGCAGCGCCGCAAAAAAAGCAAAATTAAATTGTGCGTGTTTTTGATTTTGTGGTTGTTTGCATATTAATACGGACATTAAGGGGAAAAAACCAAATCCAGATTAGGTGGGGAGTTCATTACCTTTCCTAAGCCCCAAAAATCGCAAAATTGCATCCGCATTTACCCTCATTGACTAAAAGAAATCTAGAGATAACTCTAAGGACCGTCGCGCTCACTTAGGACAGAAGAAGGCCGTGGGTAATTCATTGCTTATCCGCGTTTCTCTTGTGGTGTCTAAGGCAAGTGTGTCGAAGGCTAGTGGTTACTTAATTAGGCCCACTACTTACGTAGTGGAGAACCTCCCACTTACCTGGCACTTACCTGGCCACAGGAGAGACAAAGAGGCAGTGGAGGATTGATCCTGCGACTTGTCTTTTGGCAGTTAGGAGCGATCTAGAGCTTTGACCTAGGTGACCCCTAGAATTAGGGTTTTGCTTGTTGCATTTGTTGTGATCGCATCATATTTTCAAAAATCCGTATTATTTTTCAAAACAAACACCGCATTCATCATTTCCCCTAATTATAAGTCACGCTGCCACTTGTACTAACCCTTTTTAGTGCAAGATAGGCTGGACACGGGATTCTAGTGCCCGTTTAGTCCGCGTTCTCCTTATCGACCCCAAAAGTCGGTATTTCTCCATTTACCTTTTCTTTACCCACCACCACACCCACATCGATGGATCCGTCTCCATCGAACTTCTTTTCCACTACTCTGCCGCCATCCGTTGGTGCACAGAATCCACCCCGTATCTCTCTCCAAGAGAGGTGCTATCCTACACGAGGTCCTCTTTTGACCTGTCTTTCCATTCCACCAGCCAACGGGGAAAATTTTGAAATTAAACCCCAATACATCAACCTTCTACCAAAATTTCACGGTCTCGAGTCTGAAGACGCATATTCCTTTATCACCAAATTTGAAAATGTATGCGCAATGATAGTCACTTCACAGCTTTCTATAGATGTTATGCGTCTACGTCTTCTCCCATTCACCTTGTGCGATATAGCCGAGAAGTGGATGTATAACACAACCGCACATTCCATCTCAAACTGGGGAGAATTCGTCAAAGCATTCCTTAAGAAATTCTACCCACATCATAAGACAGCTCGAGTCCGTAGCGAAATAAATCAATTCACCCAGCTTCCAAATGAACCATTTTCAAAATGTCTTGAACGCTTCAAGGATCTGTTAGTCCAATGTCCACATCATGGAATCCCTAGATGGGAACTGTGCAGAATCATTTATGAGGGCATTAATCCTAACACAAGACAGACCCTTGAATCCATGTGTCAAGGCAACTTCATGACCAAAGATGATGGGGAAACCTGGAAATTTCTAGAAAATTTCGCTGAAAAATCTTTACAGTGGGATGGTGTGAGTCAATCGTCTAGGGATGGCAATGATATTTCCATAGGAGTTAGAGCTGACATTTCAGCTATACACAAGAAACTCGAGACTATGGAAAACAAACTTTTAGCCGCCGCCCTAAGTCAAATGTCACTCTCCAAAACTGGATGTGGATGCTGTTCTGATCCTTCTCACTTAACGGAAGAATGTCCGTTTCAAGGTCACGAGCATACCAATGCCGCATTCCAAAGACCTAGGAACGATCCATTTTCTTCCACATATAATCAGGGTTGGAGGAATCACCCAAATTTTGCTTGGAACCAATTACAAAATCAAAATTGTAGGGTTCCTAGGCACACTAATGAAGTCTCACAAGGCATCAAACATGGCTAATTCAAATTTTACGGGTGCCTACAAACCCTAATACGGATCGTTAACTGGATATATAGGTTATGCGATGCAAGTAAAAGAATTTATCTAAGAGGAAAGGGGCTACAACCTTTGTAGATCCGTTCCACCACTTCCTAAGCTCCGCGACGATGTCCCTCCGCTGTCCAAGTCGGATCCCGAACTCTAGCATCGGCTTCATCGAAGGAATGGGCGGGCTTGATCATCGGCTTCGATGCCGAAGATGATCTACGTCGAGGCATCACAAGATCAAACTCCGACTTCACCAAGTCATGAAACTTGTGAAGAAAACACCCTATACTACTTGGCAAGAGGTAGAGGATGAAGAAATAGGAAGTGGGTTCACTTTAGAATTGGATTTCTCACATGTTTTGGCTAGTTGCCATTGAAGTTATCAAGCATTCTTTTCTTTAAGAAGAAGAAGAAGAAGATGATGATATATATTAAGTTATTTTAAAAAGGAAAATAAATGAATACTTATCATTTCTTCAACCATGGTTTAGTGTAGAGATTTAACTAAGGTTAGATGAGTGGTTAGGGTTAGGCATGAGACAAGAATGGTGACTAAGTCAATGCTTCATGAATCTTCAACTAAAAACAAACATAGCCACCATTCATTTATCTTTATCATTTCCTTTTGCCAAAATAAACAAAAAGAATAAATAAATGAATAAGTAAATAAAATGAAACCCTAACCATTCATATAACCATGGTCAATTCTTTACACAAACCCAAGCTAGAATGTATCATCAAACATGATACAATCATGTGCACAAAATATATCACATATATAATGTGCACAAACCAAGTGAGTAAATACATTTAAAGTGAACCAATACTAGTTAATGCAAAGTAATATATCAAATATATAATTATACAATAAATCATTAAATCAACACTTGATTCAATGATCCGGTCATGTCGCATATAACCGGCTAGTATCCAATGTATCGGCTTATCGAATCAATCCTTGATTCGATAACTAGGTTATATCGCATACAACCATTCAACACATTCATCGCGAGAATGAAATGCGGTATCACATGCACGCATTATTCTCGGTCCCGCACATATCTCATATGCGCTCCTATTTCGTTTCGCTTGAGCCAGGAAACCTCTGTGTAGGACTCTAAAGACTCGTCAATACGCCGGCAGCAGATGATGATCATATCAAACACCCACAAGCCGCAAGCGGTCTGCTAAACGTAACGGCCACCCGGGTATTGAGCGATCAGAAGATCGACGAGCAAGCCCGCTCACACTCCTGTGAATCCAACCAGTAACACTTACCGTACAGTCCGGTCTGTTCTTCTGATATGCCGCATATCTCGCCTAGGGGTGGTAAACGTCAGACCCCAACAGCTCGATAAGTCATGCCGACGTAAGGTCCATAACATTCGTGAAACTACTGATAACTCTTACCAGTATATCACTGCAACCCTGGCCAGGGATTTCCTGTTATGGCCAGTCGAGCATAGCACAACATCAACCCCCAATACCGGGAGAGACGAATCCCCTCCTATCGCTCATTGCCTCCATGTGAATCGGGACTGTACCCAAAAACCACCTGTTTGCACAACTCAGTAGAGTCATGGTAGGGTGGAAATCAAAGCACAGTGGGAGACACACAAGACTCTATGACGATCTCGGGTCAACAGACTAAGCTGTACCGGTGTCACCAGAGAACTGCCATCTGACGTGAGGTATAATACCATCTGGGAGTTCTCGGCGAGTCCGTTCAGTGTACCCAGTCTCCACTGAGCACCCGCATACCATCTATGATGTCAAACACCAATGGATATGGGATCATCCATCGCCCATCAAATGGGTCGAGAAGATATACGCTAGTCTACTCTGGAATATCGATGCCCCGTCTCGATATTCCCACGACTAGGAACAAAGAAGGATGTACTCATTGACTACCCAGGCCCCACTAGTATGATCTTCATCATAGTCCTGGAAGTCGAGTACACATCCTAAGGGCTTTATCAACATGTAACCAGAGAGACAGAAAGTATACATGTTAAGATAAAGAGCAACCAGATAGCGTACTATCATGTCGAGCAAGAAAGTCCTACCTATATATGTCCCAGCATCCACTACAATATACATCCAATGTACAGCAATGGCCTCTAGGGCATACATATAACTAACAATCTCCCACTTGCACTAGGGCCATCTATAGCAGTGGTCGCAGTATCTAATACTCAACCATCCCATATGAGTCTCTCTCTGGAAAAAAGGCCTTCGTGAGTGGATCCGCCGTGTTGTCCTCTGAGTCTACTCTCCTAACCTCGTTCACCCCGGAGATCAACTATCTCCATGATCAGGTGATGCTTCCTCAGAATATGTCTGGGTCACTGATGGGATCGGGGTTCCTGGGCCAAAGCTACACTTCCGTTGTAATACAATGGCAGGAACCTAGTTCATCTTATGAGCCAATATACACCCAAACTCCTCTTTGGTAGTATCTTTAATAGCGATGTTACCAGCCTTTATCGTCTAGTTTGCCACGGTATCTGGCTTGGAACTCTTCCAACATACCGTCTCTTTACTGAGGGTAAAGACAATGCCTGCGACTGACATTCAGTCGTCCTTATCACTCTGGAACCTTTCCAGTGATTCTCCCCAGGATCAACTGATACTATCTCACTATTACTAGTGAGAATCCTAACATCCATTTAGATCTATCTCATAGATCCAAAAACCTAGGATTTAGAAGGTATCACTTTGATCCTATATGGAGAATCTATGTGATAAGAGGAGATCGACCGATCGTAGCATAGGAAACTCCTTTCCTATCAAGAGTATGTCATCCACGTACTCTACGAGGATTATTACCATACTCCATACTACCCTTTTGTACATACAAGGTTCATCTACCATTTTGATGAAGTCAAACTCTTTGACTACCACATCAAAACAGATGTTCCAACTCCGCGATGCCTGCTTTATCCTGTAAAGCAACTTGCACACGTTTTCCGCTGCTCCCACTGTCTACGAGGCCCTCTGGCTGTGTACTTATAGACGTTCTCTTCTAAATCAGTATTTAGAAAAGCAGCCATGGCACCCAACCGCCAGATATCGTAGTCATGGTATGTAGCCGTGGTAAGTAGGATCTGGATAGACTTAAGCATAGCTACTGGAAAAAGGTTTTATCATTATCCACGCCTGGTCGATGACGAAAACCTTTAACAAGTCTAGCTTTGAAAGTCTCAACTTTTCCATCTACACCAAGTAATCTTCTCAAGATATACTTGCTCCTGATAGGGAATTAACCCTTCAGATATAGCAAACAAACTCCATACTTTGTTGGTGTATAAGGATTCCATCTCAGATCGCTAAGCATCCAGCCATTCTTACAGAGTCCCTACTCTTGATGGCCTGCTCGAAACTAGTTGGGTCATCATCTCATGATGCATTCCTCGCTCCCACTGTCATCGAGAAACTGAGGTATCTCTCAGGCGGATGAGGAACCCTACTAGATCGGCGGAGAGGCTGAGGTTCGTCGGGAACTATAGAATCCTTTGGTTCTGTCAAATCATCAACTGCAGTTTTGTATAGCTGGAACCTTTCCAGTTCTACAGAACTGATCCTGCCTCGATCTTGTCCGGATTTTGCTTAAGACATAGGCCGAACAATCCTAAATCTTAACTAACTTAAGATATGGGCTCTTCCTTTTCCATATCACATATGAGGTGGTAGGCACTGATTTGATTCGAACCTAATTCAATAGGTATGCAGCTTCTCAAGCGCATAACTCCCAAAAGGAAATAGGAAACTCAGTAGTACTCATCATAGAGCACACCATATCTAATATTGTGCGATTGCTCCATCCCGATACACCGTTGTACTGTGGTGTATTCAGAGGAGTAACACTGAGAGAGAATCTCATTCTCCTTTAAAATAGTCCAGGAATTCTATGCACAAGTATTCTCCTCCCTGATCTAATCATAGGACATAATACTTATACCCGTATTTTGGTTCTCTACTTCTAACTTATATTCTGTGAATATCTCAAAAGGTTCGGACCTATGTTTCAACAGGAACATATATCTGAATCTTGAGAGATTATCAGAGAATATAATGAAGTATAAAGAACCAGTCCTGGCATGTGTAGACAGGAGACCTTACATACATCATCATGTATCAGTCCCAAGAGTTTACTAACTCTTTCTCTGTTTCTAATAAGCAGAGCTATGGTCATCTAATCTTTGTGACATGACTGGCAAGTTCCATAAGATGTAAATTCAAACTTATTTAAATATGCATCTAAAATGTAACTTCAGCCAGTCGGGTCGCATTGATATGACCTAGTCTACAATGCCTCAAAAAGGATCCGTTCATTTTTGAACTCTTCCTCTTGTGTGTGTTCTGTATACTAGGAACTGTAGTTTGATTTAGAACGTCAATGCTTTTAGATAACGTGCCTGAACCGATCAACTTTTGATATAGGAAATGTTCAAAACATTATCCAACAATACAAAATTTTATCATTTCTTTAATAAATAAAGAGATTGATATGATTTTGTATATCAGGTTCGGTATCTAATAGCATTTATTCAGAACCAATGTATTGGTAATACAGGGTGACAGTGACCAACAGACTTGGCTGCAACACTTGCCCCGTTTTCTGTCTCATGAAACTTATCACCCGTTCTCAGTTTTTCTACCTTTCGGTAGCCCTATGTAACAGATTACATATCTGGGATCCTGATCTGGTATCAAATACTCAGGATGCAGAGAATACTGAGAAACAGTTCTTTGTAATGAACATACCCGAAGGAGATGCATCATATGCACTTTCTTCGTTTGGGCGGCATAGGAATTTTGGTATTCCCCTATCTCCTGCTCTGTCTTATAACAATTATAAGTTGGAGCGGGACCAACGTTCCCCTGCTCAGTATAACAAGCGGGTTTGGTCAATACATCCATATTATTATCTTGATTAAGGCGTGATATGGTCGCTACCTGGAGAGAGAGAGAGAAGAAAACACTCAGCGTGCGCTCTTTCAAGATCAGATTGGTTATTTATTTTATCTAATCAGGATGGCTCCCACTGTTTTTATCAAATCTTCCTTCAAACCCTAAAAGGAAAGACTAGCCGGGATTAATTACACTCTACAAGTTCGCCAATCTTTCAGCCAGGCCAGTGTCGGTACTTTGAGGGAGGTTCCCCGTGCTTTCGCACGGACCTAATTACAGTAAACCTCGTTTTCCCAGAGGCGTAACCTCGTTGACACCTTTCTAGACACCTACTTGATCAGCTAATTGTAAAGTGCAAAACTCACCCAGGAGTAACAATTACTCGCAGTGGGTATCGGGATCCAACTATCATATAGAAGGTATGCAATCTCATTGCAAGTTTCAATACTTGAAACTCCTGATAAAGGTTTTTACCCCTAGCACCTATGACCTTAACTATGGTCAACAAATCATAAGTACTAGTCAAGTTCTACCCGTCATTTCGTGATTAATCAGACCCACCCACATGACCCTTAACTAAGGTCAACAAAGTCACGCGACTGTCCTAACTAATCGCATCATATGCGGTATAGGAAGACATCACTTAGCTACCGTACACTGTGCTTTGACTATGGTCAACAAACACAGCACGAATACTAAGTACTCTACTTCCTAAAATGACGGAGGGTTGCGAATGGTTTTTATGAAAACCTTTAACGCTTTGAACTTGATCTCGTTGCGGAATCAAATGGTTTTTAAATGGAATGTTTTTGAGGCTTTTCTAGTTTTGCTAAAGGGGTCACTCCCGGTGAAGGGATCGTCGGCCCTTTCCTCGTCGGATGAGGTGCGGGATATATCATATATATCACTTGTAAGGTTAGTATAGCACCCTATGAAGAGTTTTGAAGCATCACATGACCCAAAGTTATAATTTTTAAGGTGCTAAACTAACATGCAAGTGGATCGATCCTAGAAAATTAGGGTTATTAAACATTAAGCTAGAAAAGATTAGGGTTTTGAAGGCTACAACCTTTGTAGCTCCCCTTTGCTAGACTCCTTGGTGTCTTGGGTGTTGAGTCGAGGTCCTCTCGAAGTTCCCTTGCGTCCACGACGATCCACCACGGAGTACTCCGTCCAAGCCCGCTTCTTTGGAAAACCGAAGGAAAACACTCTAATCAAGTCGGCTAGACTTGAGTAGAATGATGTTGTGGTTTGGAATCTCACTTCAAAAACCTATCTTTATGTGGTATTTGCTCACTAGGAAAATCAAGAGAGCAAAGGAGCTAGAGGAAGAAGATGGTGGCAATTTTAACAAGAGGTAAAAGATAACTCTAGTGAAGAAAAAGAAATATATCCATATATATTTTATTCCTTCATGCTATGAACCATGGTTAAAGTGATGGAGACATTATTTAACTTTAGTTTGGAATGATAAAGAAAAGGATAACCTTAGGTTAGTGGTAGTTGAGCATGGTTAGGTCAAAGGAAGAATGTAGAAGCAAGAATGATTATCCTTCCCTTTTTCATTTTCTTTTAAATCCAAAATTAAATAATAATCCATAATATAATCCATGGTGTGAGTCTTATATTGCCACCATTTTCATATGCTAACAACCATGATGAATGGGTGTATGTATGTATGCATGTATGCACATCTTACATGTGCATGAAACTAAAAAAGAAGAAAGAAACACATGCATGCATGCATACATCCATCAAAACCCTAGAAAGGTTTCAAGTGAGAAAACTAATGGTTAGATGATAAATCAACACTTAATTTATCAATCCGGTCATATCTCATATGACCCCACCAAAAGCAGGCCACCCGATCAATGTTCGGTATCATATACGCACATTTCAATCGGGTGCATACGCATATCGCATATGCGCACCACAACGTTTCGCCTGGACTGGGTAACTCCTTTGTGGGACTCTAAGACTCGTCAATACGCCGGCAGAGGGTAATGATCATATCAAGTACCCTCAAGCCGCAAGCGGTCAGCTAAACGTAACGGCCACCCGGGTATTGAGCGATCAGAAGACAACAAGCGAACCTGCTACAACTCCCGTCGAGCCATCCGGCAACACTACCGTACAGTCCGGTCTCTTCGTCAGATATGCTGCATATCGAGCCTAGGGATGGTTACGTCGACCCCAATAACTCAATAAGTCGTGCCGGTGAATGGTCTATAACAGATCGAGAAACTACTGATAACACTTATCAGCAAATCTCAGCAGCCCTGGCCAGGGACTTGCTGTTATAATCAGTCGGGCACAGCACAGCATCAACTCCCAATACCGGGAGAGACGAAACCCCTCCTATCGCTCATCGTCTTCGTATGTCTCGGGACTGTACCCAACGGCCACCTGTTTGCACGACTCAGTAGAGCCGTGGTAGGGTGGCAATCAAAGTACAGTGGGAGAACACACAAGACTCCATGACGATCTCGGGTCTACAGACTGACCTGTACCAGTGTCACCTGAGAACTGCTATCCGACGATAGATATAATTCCATATAGGAGTTCTCGGTGAGTCCGTCCAGTGTACCCAGTCACCACTGAGCACCCGTATATGATCTTGATGTCAAACATCGATGAATGTGGGAACATTCATCGCCCATCGTATGGGTCTAGTATCATATACGCTAGTCTACTCTGGTATATCAATGCCCCGTCTCGATATACCCACGACTAGGGACGTTCCAGGATATGCTTATAGACTACAGATGTCCCACTAGTATGATCTCCATCATAATCAGAGTAGTCAAGCCGATATCCTCAGGGCTTTATCAGCATGTATGAATGAATAGAAGCATGATCAAATAAACATGTCAGATAAAGAAGAACCAGATAGCATACTATCATGTCGAGCAAGAATGCAAACTGAATATATATACATGTATAGATACATCCACTATCACATAATGGCCTCTAGGGCATACATATATCCAACAATCTCCCACTTGCACTAAGGCCAGTTATTGGCGTATCTCATACCCAACATCTCAAAAAGTCGCTCATGCTGTGGCTGAGGGAGGGCCTTGGTGAGTGGATCCACAGCGTTGTTCTTTGTGTCTACTCTCTTAATCTCGATCTCGCGGCGATCTACAATCTCCCGGATCAAATGAAAGCGCCTCAGGATATGTCTGGACCGCTGATGGGATCTGGGCTCCTTGGCTAACGCCATAGCCCCATTATTATCACAATACAAGGGTATTGGATCAATAATGGTTGGAACTACTCCTAGCTCCGAGACGAACTTCTTCATCCAGACGGCTTCCTTGGCGGCATCATTTGCAGCAATGTACTCAGCTTCCATTGTAGAGTCTGCAACGGTATCTTGTTTGGAACTCTTCCAACTTACCGCCCCTCCATTGAGGGTAAATACAAACCCTGAGATAGATTTGCTGTCATCCTTATCGCTCTGGAAGCTCGAATCGGTAAAGGCCTCCATTTGGAGGTCTGTATTACCATACACCAAGAACAATTCTTTAGTCCTTCGCAAGTACTTAAGAATGTTCTTCACAGCTGTCCAGTGGTTCTCCCCTGGGTTGGATTGATACCTGCTTACAACACTAAGTGCATAAGCTACATCTGGGCGTGTACATAACATCGCATACATTATAGATCCTACTGCCGAAGCATAAGGTATAATGCTCATGCGAGCTCTCTCTTCATCGGTCTTTGGACAAGAATCCTTGGAGAGAGTGACTCCATGGCAAGCGGGTAAGGCACCCCGCTTGGAGTCTTCCATACTATACCTTTTTAGGATGGTGTTGATGTACCTGGTTTGGGACAATCCCAATAACTTTTTGGATCTATCCCTATAGATCCTTATGCCCAGGATGTATGTGGCATCACCCAGGTCCTTCATGGAGAACCTCAGTGATAAGAATGATTTGACCGACTGTAGCATAGGAATATCATTTCCTATCAGAAGAATGTCATCTACGTACAATACGAGGAATGTGACAGCTCTTCCTACAGCCTTCCTATAAACACAAGGTTCATCTGGATTTTTGATGAAATCAAACTCTTTGATAACATCATCGAAACAGATGTTCCAACTCCGAGATGCCTGCTTTAACCCATATATGGATTTAAGCAGTCTACATGCTTTCTTGCTGCTCCCACTGTCAATGAAGCCCTCTGGCTGATCCATATAAATGCATTCTTCTAAATCTCCATTTAGAAATGCTGTTTTAACGTCCATCTGCCAGATTTCATAGTCGTAGTGAGCAGCAATAGCAAGTAGGATCCGAATGGATTTAAGCATGGCTACGGGCGAAAAAGTTTCGTCATAGTCCAAACCTGGTCTTTGACGAAAACCTTTCGCCACAAGTCTTGCCTTATAGGTCTCTACCTGCCCATCCACACCAATCTTTCTTTTAAAGATCCATTTGCACCCTACAGGTTTTACCCCAGGGGGTACAACGTCCAAAGTCCATACTTTGTTGGTGTACATAGACTCTATTTCGGATCTCATGGCATCCAGCCACTTCACAGAGTCACCACTCATGATAGCTTGCTGAAAACTGGTAGGATCATCATCATCCATGATGCAATCTTCTCCGTTACCATCAATGAGGAAACCGTAGTACCTCTCCGGTGGGCGAGAAGTCCTACCAGATCTACAGAGTGGCCGAGGTTCTTCAGTTTCTGTTGCAACAGCTGGTTCAACCAAATCGTCATTTGTAGTTTTTGTCTCCAGAACCTCTTCCAGATCTACTACCTTGCCATCATCTTTATCTGTGAAAAACTCTTTTTCCAAGAATATGGCATACTGAGAAACAAACACCTTTTGTTCCTCTTTGTGGTAGAACAGATATCCATAAGAATTCTTTGGATATCCCACAAAGTTACACATGACTGACCGTGTCTCGAGTTTGTCCGGATTCTGCTTTTTAACATAGGCCGGGCAACCCCAAATCTTAATTCTTTTAAGAGATGGTCTCTTCCCATTCCATATCTCATATGGCGTGGTAGACACGGCTTTGGTTGGAATCCTGTTCAGCAGAAACGCTGCAGTCTCCAATGCATGTCCCCAAAACGAGACTGGTAACTCAGCGTCACTCATCATGGATCGGACCATATCTAATAGGGTCCTATTCCGTCGTTCTGACACACCGTTGTGCTGTGGTGTTTAAGGAGGAGTGAGCTGAGAGAGAATCCCATTCTCTTTTAGGAAGTTTGCAAATTCTGTACTGAGATACTCTCCACCTCGATCTGATCGAAGCATCTTAATACTCAAGCCGGTTTGTTTTTCTACTTCTTGTTTATATTCAATGAATTTCTCGATAGCGTCGGACTTGTGCTTTAATAAAAATACATGACCGAATCTTGAGAAATCGTCGGTGAATGTAATGAAGTATGAAAAACCGCCTCTAGCCTGTGTAGACATAGGCCCACATACATCACTATGTATGAGGTCCAGGAGCTGAGTAGCTCTTTCTCCGTGTCCGGTAAACGGAGTTTTGGTCATTTTACCCTTGATACAAGACTGGCAAGTCGCATAAGATTTATATTCAAAAGAATTTAAATATCCATCTTTGTGTAACTTGTTTAGTCTTGTTTCGTTAATATGACCAAGTCTACAGTGCCAAAGAAAAGCTTCATTTAATTCTGAAAGTTTTCTTTTATTAGTGTGTTGTATACTGAAAATTGTGTGTTGATTTAGGACATATATTCCGTTATTAAGCGTACCATACCCAACCAACATTTGATTCAGGTGAATGTTCATAACATTGTTTTGCAATACAAAATTATACCCTTCATTGTCCAACAAAGAAACGGATAATATATTACATAGCATACTTGGTACAAAATAACATGGATTCAAAATCAAAATACATCCAGATGGCAACCCCAAGTGATACTCTCCCACTGCGACTGTATGTACATTGGAACCATTTCCAACGCGGAGAGTATGGTCACCTGTCCTCAAAACCTTGCTATTTCTCAGCCCCTGCATAGAATTGCAAATGTGAGAACCTGAACCGGTATCCAATACCCAGGAAGCAGAGTTTATAGAAAAATAGTTTTCAGTCACAAACGCACCTGAAGCAGAAGCATCACCATGCTTCTTCTTGAGACTTAGGTACTCCGTGCAGTTGCGCTTCCAATGTCCTGTCTTGTGGCAATGAAAACACTCGCCTTTCCCCGGGTCTCCAGCTGTGGACTTTCCCTTTCCCTTCACCTTTTTGACTCCGCCCTTAGGATTAGTTGGTTTCTTCTTTTTCTTTCCCTTGGCCTTAGATTTCGGGCGAGAAGAAGAAGACTGTCCAATAGTCATAACGGGAGTCTTTGCTGACTTCATAGTGCTCTCTGCACTCCTTAACATATTAAGGAGTTCTGGGAGTTCCTTCTCCATGCCATGCATGTTAAAGTTCACTATGAACTGAGCAAAGGTGGAGGGGAGGGACTGCAGAATAATATCTATATATTGTTCATTGTCCATTGTCCATCCGAGGCCCTCAATCTCTTCTATAAGAGCTATCATCTTCAAAACATGGTCTGCTACTGGTGTGCCAGGGGCCATCCGCATCTGAAACAGTTTCTTTGATGCTTCGTATCGTAATACGCGGGACTGCTCCCCATACAACTCCTTTGTGTGGAGAAATATCCCGTGAATGTCCATGTCCTCGTGCTGCTTTTGATGTGTGTTGTCCATCGATGCAAGCGCGAGGCATTTTGCCGTGGCACAGTCAGCGTCCCACGTCTTGCGGACTTCAATGTCCGCAACTGAGGACTTTGGGCCTGGGACGGGCGGGGCTGAAGTCGTGAGGACATATGATACTTTATCATAAGTCAAGGCGATCTTTAGATTCCTCAGCCAGTCTTTATAGTTGGTCCCATTCAGTTTGTTCTTATCTAGTAGAAGCTTAAGTCCAGTCATTGGTATCTGCCATTAAGAGAGAGAAAAGAATACACTCAGCGAAAGCTCTTGCACAGATTAGACTGGTTTATTATCTTGTCTAATCGATGTTTCCCACTGTTTTTATCAAGTTTTCTTTCAAACCTTAAAAAGAAAAACTAACCAGGATTAATTACAGTCTACAACTTCGCTAACCGTTCAGCTAGGCCAGTGTCGGTACTTTGAGGGAGGTTCCCCGTGCTTTCGAACGGACCTAATTAGAGTAAACCTCGTTTTCCCAAAGGCGGAGCCCCGTTAACACCTTTCTAGACACCTAATGAGTTAGCTAATTGTAAACTGTAAAACTTTCCTAGGAGCAACTATTGCCCACAGTGGGATCGGGATCCAACCATCACATGGAAGGTATGCAATCTCATTGCAAATTTCAACACTTGAAATTCCCGATGTAATTTTTTATTTTTTTTACCCCTAGTACTTTTGACCTTAACTATGGTCAACAAATCATAAGTACCAGTCAAGTTCTACCCGTCATTTCTTGATCAATTAGACCCACCCATATGACCCTTAACTATGGTCAACAAAGTCGTATGAATGTCCTAATTAATCTGCATCATATGCAGTGTAGGAAGACATCACTTAGCTACCGTACACTACGCCTTAACTAAAGTCAACAAACGTAGCACGAAGACTAAGTACTCTACTTCCTAAAATGACGGAGGGTTGCGAATGATTTTTAAGAAAATCTTTAACGCTTTGAACTTGATATCGTTGTAGAATCAAACAGTTTTCAAAAGGAGTGGCTTAAGCTCCGCAGTTTTGAAATGTAGCTTTTTCATAAATAGCCGAGTAGTTTTTAAATCCGATTTTACAACATCTTTTTAGGTTTATTTTCTTTACATTAATTACATTAATGTAATCCCATCATTTAAGTCCTTAAGCCAATCACAGAAAAGAAACGAAAATAACACGTACGCTTATGCCATCCGCATTCGCCGCAATGTTCCGTTATGCACCGTTAGGTTACTTAACTAACGGCATACCGGGAAGGGACTAGCGCGGGTGTAAAACATAAGCAACGTCTACTATATATCATATATATAATATGTCATTCGTCTCAGATATTATAGAACACAGGCAGCAGAAACATAGATATAACGTGGGATATCCTAGGACGTCCGTATTTAGTATTTAGCCAGAATAGAAAATACGGATTCCACAGTCGCGATGAATAGCCAAGCCCACACCCTGGACCCCTTCGAGAGCGGCAAGTGACCCTACCAATCCTGGAGTTTAGGAGACCCGGTCTCGATTCCTCGAGATGGCCTCCCACTGAACCCCAGAACCCGGTCACCTGTGCTCCCCTCCTTGGGTCCATCCTAATGCGGAAAAGTAAATAATATACAACACTGGTGACACAACCGTAACCTGGAAGTGCCCCAAATAAAAGAATATTACATTACATTTGAATTTACATGAATGAAACTATAAAGCTCTCATCTCACAAAAACCCCCGGCTATTCGATCGCGATAATCCTACACATCATATCTCAGCAACACATAATATCACATATCATCAGCGTAAGTAAGTATGCATACCCCAATTGTCGTTGATGTATAGTAACGAAACCGGCGATATCTAACATACTACACTTACGGTCACAGAAAAGAAAGTGTAAAACTACAATATTTGGAATCCAGATTCTCTTTAGACATCATAAATGCGAAATATCACATATTTCGTATTTCATGCCTAAACCATATGAATTCCACATATTGTATCACATTCCAGAAAAAAAGACAGTATTAAAGTTTTCGAACGAACAATCAAGCACCCAAGATTCACTAAAGCTCAACACTTGAGCAGGGTTCAAAAGATCCGGAGTGTGACACAGTAGTGGCGGTCCAGCAGTAGAAGGGTCAAGCCAACGCCTCACATGTGGCACGCCGTACTGCCCCAAACCCTAGGGTTCAAAGGGCAGTTCGAGACGGTCACATAATCGAGTTAAGGTTTGTTGTCTTCTATAAGGACCACCGCAAAAAGACTTGCACGTATCTCCAAACTATTTAAACCCCGTGAATATTGAGTAAATGATATTCGTTCAAACACTTCAATACTTTCTAGTTTACCCGGAAAAGAAAACGAAATGAAAATTCCGATCGAAACCACGAGTCCAAAACCATCTCCAGAATTTTTCAACAGCAGATTCAGATTAAACATACTCAAAATATACTATAGCAGGTAAGGAAAAATACTGTGCAAAATGGAGTAACAGATCACCTCTTATGGCCGCGAAACCGCGGCCTAAGCCTGCTTAGGCCGCGTTTCCGCGGTCAAAAGTACTGTTCATGGCCACGAATTTTCCAGTTTGTCTTATCTTTACCTGCTCTATTTTTTGAGAATTTTTAATTCTGAAAAAAGTCGGTTTTTAAAAAATTTCCAGAGAGCACCCTTAAAAGTCGTATTTCGGTTCGATCGGAGTTTTAACTCTGTAAAAAGGTCGCCTAATGTTCTAGGTCGGCTCTGATACCAATGTAAGGTTAGTATAGCAACCTATGAAGAGTTTTGAAGCATCACATGACCCAAAGTTATAATTTTTAAGGTGCTAAACTAACATGCAAGTGGATCGATCCTAGAAAATTAGGGTTATTAAACATTAAGCTAGAAAAGATTAGGGTTTTGAAGGCTACAACCTTTGTAGCTCCCCTTTGCTAGACTCCTTGGTGTCTTGGGTGTTGAGTCGAATGATGTTGTGGTTTGGAATCTCACTTCAAAAACCTATCTTTATGTGGTATTTGCTCACTAGGAAAATCAAGAGAGCAAAGGAGCTAGAGGAAGAAGATGGTGGCAATTTTAACAAGAGGTAAAAGATAACTCTAGTGAAGAAAAAGAAATATATCCATATATATTTTATTCTTTCATGCTATGAACCATGGTTAAAATGATGGAGACATTATTTAACTTTAGTTTGGAATGATAAAGAGAAGGATAACCTTAGGTTAGTGGTAGTTGAGCATGGTTAGGTCAAAGGAAGAATGTAGAAGCAAGAATGATTATCCTTCTCTTTTTCATTTTCTTTTAAATCCAAAATTAAATAATAATCCATAATATAATCCATAGTGTGAGTCTTATATTACCACCATTTTCATATGCTAACAACCATGATGAATGGGTGTATGTATGTATGCATGTATGCACATCTTACATGTGCATGAAACTAAAAAAGAAGAAAGAAACACATGCATGCATGCATACATCCATCAAAACCCTAGAAAGGTTTCAAGTGAGAAAACTAATGGTTAGATGATAAATCAACACTTAATTTATCAATCCGGTCATATCTCATATGACCCCACCAAAAGCAGGCCACCCGATCAATGTTCGGTATCATATACGCACATTTCAATCGGGTGCATGCGCATATCGCATATGCGCACCACAACGTTTCACCTGGACTGGGTAACTCCTTTGTGGGACTCTAAGACTCATCAATACGCCGGCAGAGGGTAATGATCATATCAAGTACCCTCAAGCCGCAAGCGGTCAGCTAAACGTAACGGCCACCCGGGTATTGAGCGATCAGAAGACAACAAGCGAACCTGCTACAACTCCCGTCGAGCCATCCGGCAACACTACCGTACAGTCCGGTCTCTTCGTCAAATATGCTGCATATCGAGCCTAGGGATGGTTACGTCGACCCCAATAACTCAATAAGTCATGCCGGTGAATGGTCTATAACAGATCGAGAAACTACTGATAACACTTATCAGCAAATCTCAGCAGCCCTGGCCAGGGACTTGCTGTTATAACCAGTCGGGCACAGCACAACATCAACTCCCAATACCGGGAGAGACGAAACCCCTCCTATCGCTCATCGTCTTCGTATGTCTCGGGACTGTACCCAACGGCCACCTGTTTGCACGACTCAGTAGAGCCGTGGTAGGGTGGCAATCAAAGTACAGTAGGAGAACACACAAGACTCCATGACGATCTCGGGTCTACATACTAACCTGTACCAGTGTCACCTGAGAACTGCTATCCGACGATAGATATAATTCCATATAGGAGTTCTCGGTGAGTCCGTCCAGTGTACCCAGTCACCACTGAGCACCCGTATATGATCTTGATGTCAAACATCGATGAATGTGGGAACATTCATCGCCCATCGTATGGGTCTAGTATCATATACGCTAGTCTACTCTGGTATATCAATGCCCCGTCTCGATATATCCACGACTAGGGACGTTCCACGATATGCTTATAGACTACAGATGTCCCACTAGTATGATCTCCATCATAATCAGAGTAGTCAAGCCGATATCCTCAAGGCTTTATCAGCATGTATGAATGAATAGAAGCATGATCAAATAAACATGTCAGATAAAGAAGAACCAGATAGCATACTATCATGTCGAGCAAGAATGCAAACTGAATATATATACATGTATAGATACATCCACTATCACATAATGGCCTCTAGGGCATACATATATCCAACATCACTGTGCAAAGCAGAAACTATAGAAGCAATCAAAAGACAAACCGAGAGTTGTAGCATCTGCCAGTTATTGCTAAAGGAGTCACTCCCGGTGAAGGGATCTCGGTCCTTTCCTTATCGAATAAGGTGCAAGATGTTCTACAAGGAACACCGCGATGCAAAGAAAGAACTGTAGCTACCTGTTTTTATTTTGAAATTTGATTCCAAAACATCAATTAGGTTTATTTTCTTTCATTAATCTCATTAATGAATATCCCATCATTTAAGTTACCTAAACATCACAGATAAATATGACGTACACTTATACCATCCGCATTCGCCTCGATGTCCCTCATGCACCGTTAGGTTAGGTATCTAACGGCAGAGCGGGGCAGGGCTAGCGCGGGTGTAAAACATAAGTAACATCTATATAATATATCATATATACTATATATTATATCTATCACAGAACATCACATGATCACATCACAGATAACGCAGTAGAAAATATCATATGAAATATTGGATATACTAGGACGTCCGTGTTTTCAATACGAGCCAGTATAAAACACGGATTCCACGGTCGTGATGAATAGCCAATCCCACACCCCTAGACCCCTACGAGAGCGGCAAGCAACCCTACCAATTCTAGGGTTAGGAGACCCGGACTCGACTCCTCGAGATGGTCTCCCACTGGACCCTAGAACCCGGTTACTTGTGCTCCCCTCCTTGGGTCTATCCTAGTGCAGAAAAGTAAATAATATACATCAACGGTGACATCTTCCGCAACCTGGAAGTGCCCAAATAAAAGAATATTACATACAAGTTTTTACATGAATGAAAAAAGAAAAACACTCATCTCACATAAAAACCCCCGGCTATTCAAACACGACGATCCAATATAACATATCCAGCAACATATAACATCAGATGTCATCAACGTAAGTAAACATGCGTATCCCAATTGTCGTTGACATATAGCAATGAAACCGGCGATATCACATATTACACTTACGGTCACAGAAAAGAAAGTGTAAAACTACAACAGTTGGAATCCGCAACCACCTCAGACATCGCATGCCTGACCAAATGAATTCTTTAGACATCGCATGCCTAACAATTATAAACCCCGCATTTTAGTCTCATTATCGAAAACACTTTTCAATACCAAGTCGGGCAATTCAACAGGATTCCCGACATTTTGATCGAATGCTCATCGCAAACTTTAGTAGACGGTCGCACCCCCGATACCGTCGACGAAGTGCACCAAGGCGGAACACCGCTACCGCGAGCACCCAAATGGATGCTTTCGGCGACGGGGTTCTCCTACGGTCACTTGGTTGAGGCTATGGAGTGAGGTTGTCTATTAAGTTTACCCGGCGAGTATCCGCGTACGCTACGTGATTGCGACGGACTTTTGATCACATCAAAACTCCGTGGCAACCGATCAAGTGAGACTAAACTGCTATGTTTATAACATTCATTCAGTTATCTCATAACTAACTTGTGAATTCCAATTGTTGTATCACATTCCGGATAAACAGAAAATGTTAAACTTTCCGATCGAATAGTCGAACACCCAAGTTTTCCCAAAACAGCTCAACACATGAAATAAGTCTAACAACATTCAGTTCGTGCCTCAGTACCAACGGTCCAGCCGTAGAAGGGTCAAGCCAACGCCTCACATGTGGCACGCCGTACTGCCCCAAACCCGAAGGTTCAAAGGGCAGTTCAAGACGGTCACATAATCGAGTTAAGGTTTGTTGTCTTCTAGAGGGTCCATCGCGTTACTTGCACTACTTAGAACGTCGTTAAACTACGGAAAAATCCAACACTTGGAAATTTCCCGACAGGGGAAAAATTGGGTATTTATATCCGGTCGAACTTTTTAACATATTCTAAAATTTATCCGGAAAGCCACAAAGACAAAATCTGATACTCCGATCGAAACACCGAATCCCCAAAACAACCCCAGAAAATTCAACTCTTGAATAAAATTTAAAAATACCCAGAGAACTCAGCACTGTTAAATAGGAATTACTGTGCAAATTGGTAGGGCTGACGTCATCAAGTGGCGGCGGAACCGCCGCACGAGCCATGCTCGTGCCGCGGTTCCGTGGCTGTTTAAGCTCCAAACAGTGTCATATTTGCACAGTAATTCTTACAATTTCCTGCTGAATTTTTTAGGAATTTTTAATTCACAAAAAACCCTGTTTTTGAAAAAAGTCCAGAGAGCATGTAAAATTGGGGTTTCGGGTTCGTTCGGGTTTCTAATTCCGTCTACGCATCGCCTAAGGCTCTAGCTAGGCTCTGATACTACTGTAGGGTTCCTAGGAACACTAATGAAGTCTCACAAGGCATCAAACATGGCTAATTCAAATTTTACGGGTGCCTACAAACCCTAATACGGATCGTTAACTAGATATATAGGCTATGCGATGCAAGTAAAAGAATTTATCTAAGAGGAAAGGGGCTACAACCTTTGTAGATCCGTTCCACCACTTCCTAAGCTCCGCGACGATGTCCCTCCACTGTCCAAGTCGGATCCCGAACTCTAGCATCGGCTTCATCGAAGGAATGGGCGGGCTTGATCGTTGGCTTCGATGCCGAAGATGATCTACGTCGAGGCATCACAAGATCAAACTCCGACTTTACCAAGTCATGAAACTTGTGAAGAAAACACCCTATACTACTTGGCAAGAGTTAGAGGATGAAGAAATAGGAAGTGGGTTCACTTTAGAATTGGATTTCTCACTTGTTTTGGCTAGTTGCCATTGAAGCTATCAAGCTTTCTTTTCTTTAAGAAGAAGAAGAAGAAGATGATATATATTAAGTTATTTTAAAAAGGAAAATAAATGAATACTTATCATTTCTTCAACCATGGTTTAGTGTAGAGATTTAACTAAGGTTAGATGAGTGGTTAGGGTTAGGCATGAGACAAGAATGGTAACTAAGTCAATGCTTCATGAATCTTCAACTAAAAACAAACATAGCCACCATTCATTTATCTTTATCATTTCCTTTTGCCAAAATAAACAAAAAGAATAAATAAATGAATAAGTAAATAAAATGAAACCCTAACCATTCATATAACCATGGTCAATTCTTTACACAAACCCAAGCTAGAATGTATCATCAAACATGATACAATCATGTGCACAAAATATATCACATATATAATGTGCACAAACCAAGTGAGTAAATCCATTTAAAGTGAACCAATACTAGTTAATGCAAAGTAATATATCAAATATATAATTATACAATAAATCATTAAATCAACACTTGATTCATTGATCCGGTCATGTCGCATATAACCGGCTAGTATCCAATGTATCGGCTTATCGAATCAATCCTTGATTCGATAACTAAGTTATATCGCATACAACCATTCGACACATTCATCGCGAGAATGAAATGCGGTATCACATACACGCATTATTCTCGGTCCCGCACATATCTCATATGCGCTCCTATTTCGTTTCGCTTGAGCCAGGAAACCTCTGTGTAGGACTCTAAAGACTCGTCAATACGCCGGCAGCAGATGATGATCATATCAAACACCTACAAGCCGCAAGCGGTCTGCTAAATGTAACGGCCACCCGGGTATTGAGCGATCAGAAGATCGAAGTGCAAGCCCCCTCACACTCCTGTGAATCCAACCAGTAACACTTACCGTACAGTCCGGTCTGTTCGTCTGATATGCCGCATATCTCGCCTAGGGGTGGTAAACGTCAGACCCCAACAGCTCGATAAGTCATGCCGACGTAAGGTCCATAACATTCGTGAAACTACTGATAACTCTTACCAGTATATCACTGCAACCCTGGCCAGGGATTTCCTGTTATGGCCAGTCGAGCATAGCACAACATCAACCCCCAATACCGGGAGAGACGAATCCCCTCCTATCGCTCATTGCCTCCATGTGAATCGGGACTGTACCCAAAAACCACCTGTTTGCACAACTCAGTAGAGTCGTGGTAGGGTGGAAATCAAAGCACAGTGGGAGACACACAAGACTCTATGACGATCTCGGGTCAACAGACTAAGCTGTACCAGTGTCACCAGAGAACTGCCATCTGACGTGAGGTATAATACCATCTGGGAGTTCTCGGCGAGTCCGTTCAGTGTACCCAGTCTCCACTGAGCACCCGCATACCATCTCTGATGTCAAACACCAATGGATATGGGATCATCCATCGCCCATCACATGGGTCGAGAAGATATACGCTAGTCTACTCTGGAATATCGATGCCCCGTCTCGATATTCCCACGACTAGGAACAAAGAAGGATGTACTCATTGACTACCCAGGCCCCACTAGTATGATGTTCATCATAATCCTGGAAGTCGAGTACACATCCTAAGGGCTTTATCAACATGTAACCAGAGAGACAGAAAGTATACATGTTAAGATAAAGAGCAACCAGATAGCGTACTATCATGTCGAGCAAGAAAGTCCTACCTATATATGTCCCAGCATCCACTACAATAAACATCCAATGTACAGTAATGGCCTCTAGGGCATACATATAACTAACAAAAATACGGTTCCAAACCAACACAATTTCCAAAGGGTCCCTCCACCACAACAGCAACCACCACAATTGAGTCAGCACCCCTTCCAAGCACAAAACTTCCAATATCCGGTCAACACACCTGCACTGTCTAGTCCTTTACAGTTGACCGGGACTGATGAATCCTCTTCACTTGCACAATACATGAATTTGGTCTTAACAAATATCATGCATGTTTCGGCTGAAATGAAGTCTTCTGTCTATAAAATTGAGAAAAACTCTGCGTCCCAAAGCGAGAGTATTAAATCGATGGAAGAAGAGATTGCACGATTAAAAGCCGAAATGAGTGCAAGAGAGAAAGGGAAACTTCCAGCTCAACCCTTACCCAATCCTGGCTATTCACATAATGTGAATGCAATCACCACGTTGAGATCTGGAAGAGTGCTTGACAATCACGTTGGGGAAGAGATTGATGACACTGAAAAATCTATCAATGATACCCCGGCTGGGACCTTTCCTTCCACTTCTACTTCTAATTCTGACCTCTGTTCTTCTACCCCACCATTTTCTTCCGGGCCTATTCTCCGTTTCCCACAAGGCTCGCCACCTCAGTCCATCTCTTCTAGTTCTCCATGGACGATCCCCACTTCTATTCTGGGATCGGGTCCACACACACTTCCTTCTTCTTTGATGGACCCAGCGCTTATTGCTAAAGCGCCTTATCCGAATCGGTTAAGGGCAAACAGACCAAGTCCACAAATGGAGACGATCACCGAAATTTTGAAACATGTTAACATCAACATCCCTCTTCTAGATGCCATCCAACAAGTCCCCGCTTATGCGAAAGTTCTTAAAGACTTGTGCACTAGAAAGAGGAAGACTCAAGTGCCCAAGAAGATATTCATAGCAAAGACAGTAGACACAGCTTTCCCCCAATAATTACCAAGGAAACGTAAGGATCCTGGCTATCCTACTATTTTCATTTCTATTGGGGAGAAACACATCAACCGTGCTCTACTTGACCTTGGCGCAAGTGTTAACCTGCTTCCTTTCTTAGTTTATGAGCAGTTAGGGATCGGAGAGTTGAAACCAGCCCATTGCACTCTCCAGATGGCTGACCGATCAATCACCAAACCTAGGGGTGAATTGGAGGATGTGTTAATAAAAATCGGGGAATTTATATTCCCTGTGGACTTTATTGTAATTGATACACTGCCTGTAACGAACCCACGGAATCAAATTCCGGTGATTTTAGGTCGCCCCTTTTTGGCCACTTCCAATGCTATCATCAACTGTCGTAATGGTTCTATGACCCGATCTTTCGGGAATAGGTCAATAGAGCTGAACATTTACAAGTTGGGAAGTGTACCCTCCGAACCTACTGCTCAGGTCTGTTCTGTCGACTTAATGGATGTCGACAGCAGCGAATTTGATGATCCTCATGATACCGATCTTAACTCTTTTCATATGTTGTTTGACCCAACTATGTATCATACACATACGGACTCTTCCACCGAGATGTCTGGGTCAACAACTAACACTGATTATGAACCGTTCTTAGAGTCTGAAGATCACCCCGCGCTTTGTGATGACATTATTCTTCGGGGTATTGATGAGACGTTTGAGGAGATCTTCGCTGACGAACTCGCATTTTTAAATGACATGGGTGTTGAGATGAATCATCTCCCAATCAATGAAATTGAACCTCCACCCCTTTTTCTGAACTGTAAAAAGAATGCGAGTAATCCATCACATACACTGCATCGTCTCTCCAAAATGAGACACACACACATTCTATTCCACCACTTACCCTTTCCCCACTTCTTTTTCCACCAACCCGAGCACTGCATTGATAAAATTTTTGAATGGTTGGTGTTAACTTTCGGTCTTTGCAAAGCTTGGCATCGACCAATGATTCTTGACCCCCTCATGTGATTTTCAAAGATTAACATTGCATAACTCAAGTTTGTGGGGGGGGCATTTTTTCTGGCTCTTGAAAAGAAAAGTTTTACAAAATTTTGAGCTAAGAATAAGTTTAGGGGAGGTTCTTCACTTAAATATTTTGCCCCCACTAATAAATTCCTCTCAGGCTTACAGGTTTTTCGAGATTTCGCAGATGGCAACAGTGAGGACACTGTTGAAAACAAGTTTGGGGGAGGTTTGTACTTATTTTCGCATCATTTGCATCATACTTTGCATAAGCACAAAACATTTAAAAACCTGTAAAAATTTAAAAAATTTCAAAAATAAAAATATTTTTTGTACATAAATAAGATAATAACTGATTAGATAGTGAAAAATTACATCCATGAGATTAGAAAAATTTAAGAAAACCAAGAAAATTAGAAGTTTCCTTATACGAATTAGTAATAAGTAGATATGAGCCATTGTCCCAAGGGTTAGTAAGATAAAGGAAGTCACTAATCTGAGGATAAAAATAAGTCTGAAAAATAGTTTCTATTCTGAAAGCCAAACATTTTGAACGTTGATACCCTGCTATTCGCACTTACACACGTCTTGAAACTCGGGATAGTAGAGGATACCTTGAAATGCTCTTGTCTTAAAGCCGATGTATGAAGGAAATAGATAAAAAAAATGAAGAAAATATAAAGTGCTGAGAAAAATGAACACTGGTTTTGTTATCGCCAAGGCAGCAATAAAAAAATATAGCGAGGGTGCCTCTTCACCTAGTGCCCTAAGGCCAACTGGTCTGGGAGTCACTGCTAAGCCTTAGGTGGTGCAAGAGGAGGAAAATACACCAAATAACCAAGCACATGAGTAATCGGTCGGTTAGTACCTCAAGAAGTATTAACGGTCGCATGAATGTGTGTGAGCAATCTCATCTAAATATTCATTAATTAAAAAAGTACTGAGGCTGATGGGCAAGAGTATGATAGCTTGAATTGAATTCTCCGGGTGTAGGGATGTCTTTACACACACGCAGGGTTATATGATCGATGTTTGGAAGAAAGATAGGAATGAAGAATAAGACGATGTTTTATTGAGGGAGGACGTGATTTCTAACATCTTTTCATGACTATTAAGATAGGGCACATGACAACCGAAAAGCTAGCTTAGTTGGAAACCCTAATTTTCAAAGCTTTTCTTTTACAATTCTTTTCTTTAAATGTAAATTTCATGATCTTCCTTTTATTATTGGATTTTGTGGGTGCAATCCGCTGAAAACCATCAGGAGACAACACTCCTCCTACTAGGGACACCTAGAGGTTTAAAGGCTTGTTGCACGTGCTCAGTGCAATCGTGTTGCCTACGAAAGTGTGCTAGTTAGTTTTTCTTTTTCTTTATTTTCTCCTTCTCTTTTTAATAAAACAATTCGTTCGAGACAACCGAAAATAAGTTTGGGGGAATTTGATCAGTCGAAAATACTGCATCTTTAAACCAGCAATTTCCCTATCATTTGCACTCATTTAGAAGTGTTCGACATTCATATAGAATATATTAGCAAAACAGTCGTTAAATATCAGATTGCATGTGTTAGACTTTAAAACCAGCACTTTAAGGGAAATTGACTGTATATCATAGCATGGCATCATTCCTATATTGCGCAACTTGTGTTTCGAAGTCTGTGCAGGAAATTCTAAGAGAACAGCCAAATTTGTGAAACAAAGACTGCTAAAAAGACGCCAACTCAAGGATTTGAAATCTGGAAATGATCTAGAAGGAATTCAGGAATTCAACATATTAGACATTACACCAAAGGACAGAAGAAAACATATCAGGAAGTGTCAAGCCCTAAGGCCATCACATGGCCGCGGCTCCGCGGCCGGAGCCGCCTTGCGCCGCGGAACCGCGGCGTCTTGGCCACGTCACCACTCCCTCTTGCTGCATAACTCCTATCTCAGCTCTTACACCTCAGCAAGACACTACATTTTCCAGAAAGCTCCTGAACATTCTGCCAGATCAGCAAGTTCCTTGTTCTAAACTAAACACCCCAAGCTTCCACAACAAGCTTCACCCTAACTAAATTAAGAGCCTAGAACCTTCTCCCTAACCTCCAAGCTTAAGGTAGAAGCTAAGCCCCTAACTAACTACTTCTAGAAGCCTCTCCCTATAACAAACTTTTGGAGGGAAATTCAAATCCAAAATCCTAGACCTAGGGTTTTGGAAACCTATAAAAATGACCCTAGGCCTCTCTTGAAAAGGTTGTTGAAAGTTGTTCAATAGTTTGTTCCTCAAATCAATTGTGGTTGGTTGTTCTTCATCTTCAACCCAACACCTACCACCTCCAAACCCTAACCCTAATCCAATCAAGAAACCAAATTCAAGATCCTTTGAGTTCTAGCAAATTAAGTCTTCAACCATCCTTTAGAAGCGAAGCCGGACTTCAACGGAGCACGAGATCCAAGCCGATCCAGGACTCAAGGAGCCGATGCAACGCTAGATTCGACAATCTTGTTCATTCTCAAATTCTTGTAGTCTTGAGCAATGTGTAACAATTTGTGGAATAAATAAAGGTGAAGATTCTTTAAACTTGCTTATATTTCAATTCGAGCATTATGATTCATCTTCAATTCTTGAATGTATTCTTTGGGATGATGCTTGAATAAAACTCCGCTCGTGGAGGAATCGAGATGATTGTAGAATGATGATGTTGATGAACCTTTAAACATTTTCTTAAGTCCTATAACAATTGTAAATTCTTGAAAATTGAATGATCGATGATCTAGATCAATGCGAAATGCGTTCTTGATTCTTTTCGCACGATCTATAGATCAACGATCGATCATTCGATTTCCTAGAAGCTATCTAGTGAATGTTATTCATCGAAAGGACAAAGGATAGGATGAGGAACCCTAATTTTTCGCAAGATCCTTGATCCTCGATGAATCTACATCGATTTAGCATCAATTTGTTAAAGGATAAGAAACGGTAATTTCTAGTCTTCTTCACATCTACGATCTAATCGATTCCTACGAGCTTTACTTCAAATCTTGAAACTTAAATCGATTGGAATTCTATTCTTCTTGATTCTTGATGTTTAACGCTTTTTTGATTCTTGATTAGATTTAGTTGATTCTTGAAATTCATCGATATAAATCTTGAATCGTTTTGCTTTTCTCTTCTATTAAATTTTCAATTCAAACAAACGAACGAATCGCACAATCCCTGTGGACGATCCGCACTTACTAACGCGCTACAATTCGACACCGTTATTGATTGCGGTCAAATATTTTTGATTGTGATTTCTATTCATTTTCTAAATACCGACACATCCTAAAAAAGAATCAATCAAACTGCTATCTGACGATAGGTATAATACTATCTAGAAGTTCTTGATGAGTCCGTCCTGTGTACCTAGTCTCCACTGAGCAACCGTATACCTTCTCTGATGTCAAACACCAATGGATGTGGGATCATCCATCGCCCATCATATGGGTCAAGAAGCGCATACGCTAGTCTACTCTGGAGTATCGATGCCCAGTCTCGATACTCCCACGACTAGGAACATTTGAAGGATGTACTTACCGACTACCTTGTCCCCTCTAGTATGATCTGCATCATAATCCTTGTAGTCAAGTACTCATCCTAAGGGCTTTATCAACATGTAATAGAGAGACAATAAGTGTACATGTTAAGATAAAGAGCAACCAGATGGCATGCTATCATGTCGAGCAAGAAAGTCCTCCCTATATATGTCCAAGCATCCACTACAATATACATCACATGTACAGTAATGGCCTCTAGGGCATACATATAACTAACATATCTATCATCTCAATATCCCACATCATGTTATCTTATATACCTATATCATATTCTCAAGATAATATATATTTATTAGTGTCAACTTTTATCATATCACCCCTTCCTAAATCTTACAAAATAATAAGGTTATCTTAAGCTCGTAGCATATCATTTATCAAAATATAATTTATAAAACGATCTTCCATATCAATGGTTGTGGGGTGCTATACGCCATCCACCCGACTTCCCCGGTAGATATAAATCTACTCACCTGCTAAACTCCTTACTTAGCCAAAGTCGATGTGCTTCGTCGTCTTGGAAGTCCACGCGAAGGTACCTAAAATCAATACACAATCGCAATACTATCAAATCCAATATTCGAAAACCGATATGGCACACGAATTGCTTATAAGTTAGAACCTATAGCTTACGCATGAAAGATCAACCAAACAACCCTCGTCCGTTGACGTACAAACGTCCAACGACAGAATCAAATCTCAAATACCAAAACCACAAATTCAAATATCATAAAAGCATAGCCAAAACACTCTCAAGTAACTCCCAGATTTTGGCTCATGTCAATTGGGACTAAACAACCAAGTACAGGGGATAGGTTATAAGGTAAGTGAGCTACAGGCAAAAACTCAACACCAGAACCTAACAGAAGTCCGGCGAGAACATTATATTTCGCGGCCTTGACGGTCATAGTAGGGGAAAAAGGGCTCGTACTTCAGAGGTGGTCTTCTAGTGGTCTATCTAGGTTGATAGATTTGTTTAATTATCTTAGAAATAACCCAAGTTACTCCAGATACCCTGTAGGCTAACAACTGTTGGATATATATGCCCTAGAGGCCTTCAATGTATAGGATGCTAGGGATATGTATATACATGACAGTCTTGCTTAATATGATAGTACGCTATTTGGTTTGTCTTTATCTTAACATATGATATATTTTGCGTAGTATTCATATATATATACATGTTGATAAAGCCCATAGGGTGTTTGCCTGACTACCGGCGTTGTGATGGCAGTCATACTAGTGGGAGCTAGATAGTCAATAGACACATCCTTAGATGTCCATGGTCACAGGAGTATCGAGACTGGTCATCGATACTCCGGAGTAGACTAGTGTATACATATCTAGACCCTGAGGAGGGGCGATGGATTGGTCCCGCAGCCATTGGTGGAGTGCACCTAAGATTGTATACAGATGCTCACTGGGTGTGAGTACACCGGACATGACTCGCCGAGAACTGACTGGATGGTATTTATACCTAACGTCAGATAGCAGTTCTCAGGTGACATGTATGAAGATAGTCCGTTGACTTAAAGTCGTCATTTTTCTCGTGTGAGTTCCCACTGTGCTTTGATTACTACCCTACCACGGTTCAAAGGAGTCGTGCAAACAGGTTTTAGTTGGGCGCAGTCCCGAGCCACGTGGAGGCAGTGAGTGACTGTTAGGGATTCGTCTCTCCCGGTATAGGGAGTTGATATCGCACGGTGATCGGTTGGTCATTACCATAAGTCCCTGGCCAGGGCTGATTGAGAATTACTGATAGACTGATCAGTAGATTTTCGGATGGTGATTGAGCCATACCGACACGACTTGTACGGTTATTAGGGGTCTGACGTTTACCACCTCCCTAGACCATACATGCGATACTCTTAGACGAACAGACCGGACTGCACGGATATTGTCACGGACAGGCTCAGTAGGAGTTCGGATGGGTTTCCTCATCGGCCTTCTTATCGACATCTACCTGGGGACCGTTACGTACAGCTAGTGCCGCTTGCGGTCTGTAGTTAAACCCACTGCCAGCGTAGTAGTCGAGTCTTTAGAGTCCCACACAGAGTTTTCCCAACTCCAGGCAAAACGATATAGAGGTTGTACGGTTTTATGACAAGGGTTCGGACGAATACGTGTTTAAACGCACGTACGACATTCGGACAGTTTTTACTAGACGGCTTTGGTTTAAGCCAGATTCTAGTATCAGGTTATTGGATTTATACAGTCTAAAGTTTTTCCGTGTTTTCACGGATGGGAGGGGCGTTCTCGTAACTTCCGGGAAGCTTCTAAAAGCATGGTGACTTGAGGGGTTTATGTGGCATTGTCATTAATGATATTGTGACTCATAATGTGTGATTCATTATGTCATTAATGCATTATTAAATGCTTAATGACTCACATAGTGAATCACTCATAATACATTTATGTAGCATGATGAATAATCTCTTTTTATTCATTTATTGATTTATTCATTATGCTTCATATATCAAGTGAGAAACAATTTCATATTCATTATTCTAGTTCACCTTCTCTCTCCTCAAGCTCACTCTTTCTTCAAGCTCTAATCCTACCACTCATGAGTTGAGAACAAGGATTAGAAAAGACTAAACATTCCATAACCTAACTCTATATGATCTAAGTTCCTTTGATTAGCAACTAGAGAAACTTAGTTACCTCAAGTTTTGAGGTGAAGGCTGGATTTGGGTTCTCGGGTGGATCATCTATCACTTGAAGGAGGCCGAGGAGGACGTAGAGATCGTAAAGACGAAGGACACGTATCACTAGGTATAATCTCTTTACATAGTAGCTAAGAACTTCTATGGTAGTTGTTAATTATCGTTTAGCAAAGATCTTCGGTTAGTCGATGTATGCTTCAAGAACAAGATCGTTTTTCATATTTCCGCCTCCCCGCAACTCGTGGGGTGTTGCACATCGACTTACAGTGGTATCAGAGCCTCACTAAACAATAATTAACTAACTTGCAAAGTCGTATGAATTTCGAACGCAAAACGAACCGGAAAAGATATCGTATTCACATAGTTTCTGTCGATCTTAAATTGAGGTACAAAAATTTTTCAGGGACCTCCAGAATAACCTACATGGAAACCTAAGAACACTGGAGAAATTTGGGTGCATGAATCGGCCAACACACCACGGAATCGTGGCCGAACCCACCGATCCGCCGAGGATCCGCGGCCGAGTTGAGCCTGATTCACCCCAAATTTCCCCAGTAACTCTTCTGTGAATGTTTTGTCTTTTCTGGAATGTTTATTTTTTGCTCAGGTCTCAGGTTTACAGAGAAGTTTTGGAGCAGAATCTAATTTGTTTGATCGATCGAAATTATACAATGTTTGCTTGTTTGATTATATCTGTGAACTGTATTATGTGTTCGTAAACCTCCCCTAACTGCTAGTATGTCGGTTGGCAGGGGGTTGCACATATCTGTAATGTTTTAATTGTTTGTGATTATGAACTGTATTGGATTGTTGTGATGATTAGCCGGGGTTTTTGTGATGGGTTATTGTATTAATTCATTCGATGTAATTGTAATAATTTGCAATATTATTTTTCGGGGCACATCTAGGTTGCGGTTGTAGCCACCGTTGTATTATTTCTTTTTACTGTTTTTGCTCCTAGGATAGACCCAAGGTGGGGTGCACAAACTACCGGGTATTTCGAAATGCTTAGTGGCCTACTCACGTTGTTGAGGGAGACCGCTTCACTTCGGGTACTTGGCGGGTAGTTTGCCGTACCCGTAGGGGTCTGGGGTGGGGTAATGGCTATTCATCACAACTGTGTAATCTGTCTTTTCTTACAGGCTCAAAAGAAACGCGGATTTCTTGCATATCCAATAAAGTTTATCTGTGATCTGGAATGCCTATTATTGCGTCTGACGAATGTACAATATCTATATATGATAGCTATTTAGACGTCACTTATGTTTTACACCCGCGCTAGCCCAGCCCCCGCTCTACCGTTAGTTAAGTAACCTAACGGGTGATGACGGGACCCCGTGGCGAATGCGGATGGCATAAGAGGACGTTGTATTTTCGTTGTTATCTGTAATGATAGGTTAAAGATGGGACGCATTATTTTTAATGCAAAGAAAAATAAAACCTAAACTGAATCGTTGGAACAATTTCAAAACCACTCGGTTTTCTTCAAAAAAGCAAATTTTAAATGCGGAGCTTAAACCACTCCTTTTAATAAAGGCTATCATGGTTCCTTCGATCATATCAAGTTCATTACGTTAACGTTTTTTTGCCAAAAACCAGTCGTAACCCTCCGTCGTTTCAAATAGACAACACATCGTATTCATGCTATGCTTGTTGGCCTACGTCAAGGCATAGTGGATGGTAGCAGTGTGTTTGCTTATTTGTTGCAAAGATAGATGCATTAGTATAGGACAGACGTACAGCCTTGTTGGCCTATGTCAAGGGCATGTACGATGTACCTAAATTAATCAGGATAACGACGGGTAGAACATGACTTGTGTCTTATGATTTGTTGGCCTACGTCAAGGTCATAAGAGCTTGGGGTAAAAACTCACATCGGGAGTTTCAAACATAAAGGAAACTTGCAGATTTAGCATACCTACTGGAGTGTGATGACTAGAGTGGCTTCTATCTAGTACATCATGCAATGATAGTTGGATCCCAATCCAACTGATGAGTAGGATTACTCTCGGGAAACATTCTCACTTAACAATCAATGCTATAAACCAAGTAGGTATCCAGAAAGGTGTTAGAGGGGCTACGCCTCCAAAGAAAAGAGGTTATTTAATTAAGGAACTTCGCGAAAGCGTTGGAAAACCTCCCTCGAAGTACCAACACCAGCCTGGCTGAAAGGTTAAGCAAGTATTGTGACATGTGATTAAATCCTGACTAGTTCTTCTTTTAGGTTTTGAAGAAGGATTTGAGGAAACAGTGGGAGCCATCCTGTTTAGATTAAATGATAACCAATCTAAACTTGCAAGAAGCATATACTGAGTGTTTTCTTTTCTCTCTCTCTAGCAGCTACCATGACAGGACTAAAACTATTACTTGAAAAAAAATATACTGACTGGGCAGAACTATAAAGATTGGCTAAGGAACGTCAACATTGCACTGACTTATGACAAAGTAGCATATGTTACCACCGCTGTTCCTCCCCTTATCCCTAGACCAGATTCCTCAGTTGTGGACAAGGAAGTTCGCAAAACCTGGGATCTAGATTGTGAGCGAGCTAAGTGTATCGTGCTGGCGTCCATGAACAATGAACTCCAGAAACAGCACGAGAGTATGGATATTATATCCATCTTTCTCCATGTCAAGGAATTATATGGAGAGCACTCCCGTATCGCGAGGTACGAGACCTCAAGGAAACTCTTCCAGATGAGGTTAGCTCCAGGATCGCCTGTAGGAGAGCATGTCCTCAAAATGATCAGCCTCATTGAGGAACTCGCAAACCTGGGATGCGTGCTAGAGAATGATTTGTATATCGACTTGATTTTGCAGTCCCTTCCACACACCTTCTCTCAGTTCGTGCTTAGCTTCAACATGCACGAAATGGAAGCTGATCTTCCAAAGCTCCTTAACATGTTGAGGGTAGCAGAGACCTCCTTGAAAAAGGAGAAGACCCCCGTTCTGTATGTTGGCCAATAATCCTCTTCTAAATCTAAAGCGAAAGCTAAAGGGAAGAAGAAGATGAAAGCCACCAAACCGAAGGGTGGGGTCAAGAAGGTGCAGGGAACGAACAAGGCAGGAAGGGTGAAAGCGGATATAAACGAATGCTTTTATTGTCACAAGCAAGGGCACTGGAAGAAGGACTGCATAGCCTTCAAAGCCAAGGACAAGAAGCAAGCTGTTGCTTCTTCTTCAGGTGTGTTCGTAATCGAAAATTGTCTTTCAGTAAACTCTACATCATGGGTACTTGATACCGGTTCTGTTTCTCACATCTGTAATTCATTGCAGGATCTGAGAAATAGTAGAGTACTGGGGACAAGTGATATGACTCTCCGGATGGGCAATGGAATGCATGTAGATGCTATTGCAATAGGGGAATATCACCTAGGGTTGACTAGTGGGCACATTTTGGTGTTGTACAGCTGTTTTTGTATTCCCAGTATGTTGTGTAATATTATATCAGTATCTTTGTTATCTAATGAAGAATATAATTTTGCGCTTGAAAGAAATGTCATGAACATTCTCCTAAATCAAGAACTGATTGGGTATGGCACACTGGAAAACGGCATATACATACTTAATCAACCTCGAATTTTCAATATTCAAAACACACTTAAAAGAAAGGCTCCAGATTCAAATCATGCCTTCCTATGGCATTGTAGACTTGGTCATATAAACGAAACAAGGTTGACTAAGTTACATAAAGTATTTGGATATCTAGATCCGTTTGAATATTCATCATATGCAACTTGTCAACCATGTATCAAAGGAAAAATGACCAAATCTCCGTTCACCGAACACGGAGCAAGAGCTATAGAACTCTTGGTACTTGTACACAGTGATGTATGTGGTCCAATGTCTACACATGCGCGAAGCGGTCACTCCTACTTCATCACTTTTACTGATGACTTCTCTAGGTATGGACATGTGTTCTTAATAAAACATAAATCCGAGGCCTTTGAAAAGTTTAAGGAGTATAAAAATGAAGTAGAGAAACAAACTGGTAAAAGCATCAAGACACTTCGATCTGATCGAGGTGGAGAATACTTAAGTACCAGTTTCCTTGAATGCTTAAAAGAGAATGGAATTCTCTCTCGGCTTACTCCGCCTTATACACCTCAGCATAATGGTGTATCAGAAAGGAGGAATCGCACGCTATTAGATATGGTGCGTTCAATGATGAGTAGTACTGAGTTGCCACTTTCCTTCTGGGGATTTGCTCTAGAATCAGCAGCATACTTATTGAATAGAGTTCCAACTAAGTCTGTGCCTACCACTCCATATGAAATGTGGAGCGGGAAGAGACCATATCTCAAGTATATCAAGATATGGGGATGTCCGGCATATGTTAAAAAGCATAGACCGGACAAGCTCGAGGCACGATCGGTTTTGTGCAAGTTTGTAGGATACCCCAAACATTCAAGGGGGTACATGGTCTACCACACTGAAGAACAAAAGGTGTTTGTCGCTCGCCATATTGTCTTCTTAGAAAGCAATTTCTTGCAAAAGAAATTAGTGGGAGCGCGGTAGAGCTGGAAGAAATTCCAGAACCTCAAACTGCTACCGAGGACTTAGTAGAACCTCAGATTTCAATAGAACATGACGAACCAACGCCACTCCGCAGATCTAGTAGGCTTTCTCATCCTCCTGAGAGATACTATGGTTTTCTTCTAGATGGGGATCGAGAGGATTGCATCATCGATGATGATGAGCCTACTAGTTTTCAGCAGGCTATCACGAGTATTGACTCGGTGAAGTGGCTGGATGCTATGAGATCCGAAATGGAATCCATGTACACCAATAAAGTATGGACTTTAGAAGTTGCTCCTCCTGGGGTAAAACCAGTTGGATGCAAATGGATCTTCAAAAAGAAGATTGGTGCACTTGGACAAGTGGAAACCTATAAAGCTAGACTCGTTGCAAAAGGTTTTCGTCAAAGACCAGGATTGGACTATGATAAAACCTTTTCACCTGTAGCTATGCTTAAATCCATTCGGATCCTTCTTGCCATTGCTGCCTTCCATGGCTATGAAATCTGGCAGATGGATGTAAAAACAGCTTTTCTAAATGGACATTTAGAAGAGAGTGTTTACATGGATCAACCAGAAGGTTTCTTAGACAGTGGGAGCAGCGGAAGAGTGTGCAGGTTGCTTAAATCCATTTATGGATTAAAGCAAGCATCGCGAAGTTGGAACATCTGCTTTGATGAGACAGTCAAAGAATTTGACTTTATCAAAAATGTAGATGAACCATGTATATATAGGAAGATAGTAGAAGGAGCAGTAGTCTTCCTCGTTTTGTACGTCGACGACATACTACTGATAGGGAATGATGTCCCTATGCTGCAATCAGTAAAGCTCTTCTTGTCACAGAAATTCTCCATGAAAGACTTGGGTGATGCAACCTACATTTTGGGCATTAAGATCTATCGTGATAGATCTAATAGAATGTTGGGACTTTCACAGTCCAGGTATATTGACACTATACTAAAGAGATTTAGTATGGAAGATTCCAAGCGCGGTAATATGCCCGCTTGTCACGGGATCACCCTCTCAAAAGAGATGTCTCCAAAGACTGATGAAGAGAGGGCTCGCATGGGCATTATACCCTATGCTTCGGCAGTAGGATCTATAATGTATGCGATGTTATGTACAAGACCAGATGTAGCTTACTCACTTGGTGTGGTAAGCAGGTATCAGTCTGACCCAGGTGAGAAGCATTGGATAGCGGTAAAGAACATTCTCAAGTACCTGAGAAGGACTAAGGAGATGTTCTTGATTTACGGTAATAGGGACCTCCAGGTAGAGGCTTTTACCGACTCCGGCTTCCAAAGTGACAAAGATGATTCTAAATCCATTTCGGGTTTTGTGTTTACCCTTAATGGAGGGGCGGTATGTTGGAAGAGTTCCAAACAGGATACCGTCGCAGACTCAACTATGGAGGTTGAGTATATAGCTGCTAGTGAAGCCGCAAAAGAGGCTGTCTGGATAAGGAAGTTCATCTCTGAACTTCAGGTGGTTCCGTCCATTGCCAATCCAATACCTTTGTATTGTGATAACAATGGGGCTGTAGCATTAGCGAAGGAACCGAGGTCCCATCAGAAATCCAGGCATATCTTAAGGCGGTTTCACCTGATCAGGGAGATCGTTGATCGTCGGGAGATCGAGGTACGGAGAGTGGACACAGAAGACAACACGGCAGATCCATTCACCAAGGCCATCCCTCAAGTCCAGTTCGAGAGGCTGTTTGAGATGTTGGGCATGCGGTACGCTTACAACTGGATCTAGTGCAGACAGTGGGTACTCATTGCGCCAATTATAGGCCTTAGTGCAAGTGGGAGATTGTTGGATATATATGCCCTAGAGGCCTTCATTGTATAAGATGCTAGGGATATGTATGTACATGACAGTCTTGCTTAATATGATAGTAAGCTATTTGGTTTGTCTTTATCTTAATATATGATATATTTTGCGTAGTATTCATATATATATTCATATTGATAAAGCCCATAGGGTGTTTGCCTGACTACCGGCATTGTGATGGCAGTCATACTAGTGGGAGCTGGATAGTCAATAGGCACATCCTTAGATGTCCCCGGTCGCAGGAGTATCGAGACTGGGCATCGATACTCCGGAGTAGACTGGTGTATACATATCTAGACCCTGAGGAGGGGCGATGGATTGGTCCCGCAGCCATTGGTGGAGTGCACCTAAGATTGTATACAGATGCTCACTGGGTGTGAGTACACCGGACATGACTTGCCGAGAACTGACTGGATGGTATTTATACTTAACGTCAGATAGCAGTTCTCAGGTGACATGTGTGCAGATAGTCTGTTGATTTAAAGTCGTCATTTGTCTCGTGTGAGTTCCCACTGTGCTTTGATTACTACCCTACCACGGTTCAAAGGAGTCGTGCAAACAGGTTTTAGTTGGGAACAGTCCCGAGCCACGTGGAGGCAGTGAGTGACTGTTAGGGATTCGTCTCTCCCGGTATAGGGAGTTGATATCGCACGATGATCGGTTGGTCATTACCATAAGTCCCTGGCCAGGGCTGATTGAGAATTACTGATAGACTGATCAGTAGATTCTCGGATGGTGATTGAGCCATGCCGACACGACTTGTACGGTTATTAGGGGTCTGACGTTTACCACCTCCCTAGACTATACATGCGATACTCTTAGACGAGCAGACCGGATTGCACGGATATTGTCACGGACAGGCTCAGTAGGAGTTCGGAAGGGTTTCTTCATCGGCCTTCTTATCGACATCTACCTGGGGACCATTACGTACAGCTAGTGCCGCTTGCGGTCTGTGGTTAAACCCACTGCCAGCATAGTAGTCGAGTCTTTAGATTCCCACACAGAGTTTTCCCAACTCCAGGCAAAACGATATAAAGGTCGTACGGATTTACGACAAGGGTTCGGACGAATACGTGTTTAAACCCACGTATGACATTCGGACAGTTTTTACTATACAGCTTTGGTTTAAGCCAGATTCTAGTATCAGGTTATTGGATTTATACAGTCTAAAGTTTTTCCGGGTTTTCACGGATGGGAGGGGCATTCTCATAATTTCCGGGAAGCTTCTAAAAGCATGGTGACTTGAGGGGTTTAGGTGGCATTGTCATTAATGATATTGTGACTCATAATGTGTGATTCATTATGTCATTAATGCATTATTAAATGCTTAATGACTCACATAGTGAATCACTCATAATACATTTATGTAGCATGATGAATAATCTCTTTTTATTCATTTATTGATTTATTCATTATGCTTCATATATCATGTGAGAAACAATTTCATATTCATTATTCTAGTTCACCTTCTCTCTCCTCAAGCTCATTCTTTCTTCAAGCTCTAATCCTACCACTCATGAGTTGAGAACAAGGATTAGAAAATACTAAACATTCCATAACCTAACTCTATATGATCTAAGTTCCTTTGATTAGCAACTAGAGAAACTTAGTTACCTCAAGTTTTGAGGTGAAGCTTGGATTAGGGTTCTCGGCTGGATCATCTATCACTTGGAGGAGGCCGATGAGGACGTAGATCGTAAAGACGAAGGACACGTATCACTAGGTACAATCTCTTTACATAGTAGTTAAGAACTTCTATGGTAGTTGTTAATTATCGTTTAGCAAAGATCTTCGGTTAGTCGATGTATGCTTCAAGAACAAGATCGTTTTTCATATTTCCGCATCCCCGCAACTCATGGGGTATTGCACATCGACTTACAACAACCTCCACAAAACCGACACAGAACAAATTCTGAGTTCGTGTATCGGGTTCTAAATTCTGTTCTGGTCCAGCAAAGCAATCTCTATGGTCTTGAAAACACTCACTACACCTCTAATTACCACTTAACAGCAACTTGGAATTTTCTAAGATCACATAACCTAATTATCTCAAATTCTAACTAAACTAGGATATATAACACCAATACTAATCTACAAGTGAAGAGATTACCTCATTTGGCAACTTAGGAAAATTCTTTAGTTGCCCAAAGTCTTCAAAATCCAAACTTGGATGGTTCAAAGGGTTTAGAATAGGTTTGTGCATGTTTTTAATGAAGGTGGAATGAGCTTTTGAAAAGTATTTGGAGATGAGGCATGGAGGTAGTGGAGGTTGAAGAAGCATAAAGGAGATGAAGAAAAACAATGGAGAATGAAGCAATGGGCAGCCAAGTCACACCCTCTCTCTCTTATGCTCACTCTCTCACTCACAATTATCTCCTACACTCACCCTCTCAACAAATATCTCTTTTGTTTCTTCTCTCTTTTGTTTCTCACTCATAACTCTTTTCTTTTCTTTTCTTTTCACAAACTCATAAGTCACAACACAAACACAACATACACATGACATGGTGCACTAGTTATGGAAAAATCTAAAAATACGGATTTGGCCAAATCACGATTAGTAGTGCACTAATCGATTTTAATCTAAATTTGCATATAATTATTTATAAAAATGCCAAAAATCCGATAAATATCATTATAATAAATAAATCATTTTAATCTTCACTTATATTCCAAATATTGGTATATACTTATACCATTTTACGAAAAACCCCTATCCACAAATCGAATAGTTTTCGCGAAATATATTATTTTAATATTAAATTTCCAAAAATAATAATTTATATTTCTCAAATGTTACAGTGTCTCCTCGACGTAGATCATCTTCGGCCTCGAACACTTCAAGCAAGTTTGTTCCTTTCATCTTATGGAGCCTTTCTAGAGTCTGGGAGTTCACTACTTAGAGCGAAGGGACTATTACACGGAACTTTTGAAGTGAATGGCCGGTCTACAAAGGTTGTATTCCTTGTTCACTTAGATTTAAAGATATTTACATTCTATTTTCGTCTAATTCTTTAGTCAAGATTCTATGTTAGGGTTCTTTAGCGCGCCATTTTTTTTTAAAACGGCATGGTCGATACCTCCCGAAACCCAGTGGTTGTGCTATGGAACTAGCAGTATCCGGTTAGGAATATCCTACACCTCATTCGATGAGGAAAGAGCCGAGATCCCTTCACAGGGAGTGACCTTTTTAGCAAAATTTTATGCCACTACATATTTGTAAAACTGCTCGGGTTCTTTCAACGATATTAAGTTCATTACGTTAAAGGTTTTTCGCCAAAAACCAGCCGTAACCCTCCGTCATTTCCTATGATTAGTACTCAGTATTCGTGCTGCGTTTGTTGACCTTGTCAAGGTGTAGTGTGCGGTAGCTGAGTGGTACTTGTTTGTAGCATATAATGCGATTAAGTAGGACGGTCGCATAGCCTTGTTGACATTGTCAAGGGCTTATGCGGGTTGGTCTAGGGTAATCAAGATAATGACGGGTTGAACTAGACCAACGACTTATGATTTTTTGACCTTGTTAATGTCATAGGTCGTTAGGGGTAAAAACCACATCGGGAGTTTCAAATATACAGGAAACTTGCCAGGAATGCACATACCTTCTAGTGTGTGGTGACTTGAGTGGCTTCCATCAAGTTATCATGCGATGATAGTTGGATCCCGATTCTCACTGATGAGTAGTTATTACTCCTTGGGTGATTTTCAGATGATCCCGACTAATTCTCCTTTTAGGGTTTGAAGGAGAATTCGAGGAAATAGTGGGAGCCATCCCGATTAGATAAAGTGATTAACCAATCTAATCTAGGTTAGAGTACACGTTGAGTGTTTCTTTTCTCTCTCTCTCTCTCTGACAGCGACCATGGCCTGACCTTAAAAACTCATGAACTAAGTTAATCGAACCTTCTTAAGACACTTTGGCTTTTGGATTGTCATTAAGTCGCATATATCATTGCCGCTCCAATTTTCCCTTTTGCATTTCTCCAGAACACTCCGTATCACTATGAAAATCCATATTTCTTGGATATTCCATCGTATAGTTACACACAAACTCGAAGAAACTTATTTCAGTTCGAGGATGGATTCCGGTTCTTGAGAAATTGAATAGGATTATTCGGTTGTCTTTTCTATTTACCTTCTCTCGGGTTGCGAGGGCTCCTAGTATTAAGAGAGTACACATATTGCGCTTATTGGATAAACTTTTTCCAAACCATAGGTAGGTGCCGAAATGTGGGGAAGGAAGAAAACCAATTTGCCTAAGTGTGGTGTACAGAAGGTAATAGGTAAAAACATATAAAGAGATTAGATAAAGGGCAAAGGAAATTGCGACTGCTATCATTTACGACGAAACAACGTATACCCCTGCCACTCCTATATCACCTTTGAATTTCTTCAGAATACTCCGTATCACTACGAAGATACACATTTCTTAGATATTCCACGTATAGTTACATACAGACTTGAAGGAACTTGTTCGAATTTGAGAATGGTTTCTGGTTCTGGAGAAATAGAATAAGGATTATTCAGTTGTCTTTTCCCTTTACCTTCTCTCAGGTTGCGAGGGCTCCTAGTATTAGGAGAGTACACCTATTGCGCTTATTGGATAGTCTTCTTCCAAACCTTAGGCTGGTGCCAAAGGGTAGGGAAGGAAGAAAATCAATTAGCCTAAAGTGTGGTGTACCGAAGGTAATAAGTAAAGACATATAAAGGGTTTGGAGTGATGGCAAGGAAATATACAGTTACAGTCATGAATCTGGATAGTGGAAGAGACATTACTAGGAATACCCAGCCACCTCTTTGAAACATTTTCATGTTTCAGTTTTACTGTGCGGTGTTAATTGAAAACTGTTTTCCCAATTAGATTCTAACTCTAGTGTATGTATTTACTAAGACTTTATTCTCACATCTGTATGACGTTACGGATGCTGAGTGGGAGTAAGATATTGGGAAATTGGGTGATTAGATCCTCTATATATCGGAATTCTTTATAATTGGTGATATTTGAGGAAAACTCCTGTCTTTTGCCTGCCGGAAAATATTTGGTTTTGAATATCCGTCGTTATGCACCAATTTCAAACTGATATATCTGTACGTTTATTTTATAAAGTGAGATATAACTTTTTGAAATTATGTTTATGACATTTACCTGTATCAGTTGATGGTTCGGTAAGGTGCATTCAACAACGGTGTAATTCTTCTTAACCATAGCACAGTTTTCAACCTACGACACACAGGGTTTGAGTTATTGAACTCAGAGGACTTATACAAAGTATTGTATGTTGTTCGATGTTCGTTATGACAAAGGGGTTAGTACTCGTACTATATTCTGTTTACTCATGACTTCTCTAGTATTAAACAAGTATTTCGTTGAAATACAAGGTCCAGATTTTGAGAAGATATAGGTATAAGAATAAAGTAGAGAACCATATGTTGCAAGTATCAGGATTCTTCAAGGTGATCGAAAATGTAGATACTTGTATTTGGTATTCCGTTGTAAGTAATAGTTTTGAGAACTTGCTTCTCTTTTAGGTTACTCAAGCGTGGGTGCATTCCTTGATGAGTAATGCCGCTTGGCCTCCTTCCATTTAGTTGATATGCACTGGGAATGGCTGCATGTATTTGGATCTGGTTCCAATTAAATTAGTGCCTTTGTTTCTATATTGGATATATAGAATGGATTCATATCTTAATGATGTTAAGGTATATGGTGTTGTCCATCTTATGCTTAAAACCAGAATCCGGATAAACTCTAGGTACGTTTCAGTAATGGCAGTTTTTGGGTTATCCCGGGCTTTGACGAGGGTTAACATTCTACCATCTGGAAGATCAATAGTTATATTGTTCATGACTCGTCACAGTTTTAGTAAAATGTATTCTTTTCAGAAAACATTAGTGGGAGTATGGTAGAATTGGAATTGATTCCAGAACCACAAACGATTACTGAAAATTTATTAGAATCTGAGGATTCAATTTGTTTCGACGATCCATTAGCCAGTCCGCAGATTTGGTGGGTAACCTCAGGCATGCGAGAGGTACTTTGGTCTCCTCAAAGACGACGACAGGGAAGTTTTTGATGACCCAAACTTGCCGCTACTGCTGTTCTAGACTATAAGATCAGGCAGGTGGATAAGTATAACGTCGTTCTAAATTAACTTTAGAAGTGCATGTGTATATGACTATACTAGAGGGTTGTTGTAGTCAGTGGGAGCAGCGGAAGCGTAGTGGGCATGTAGCTTATGTCTATTTATAGGCTAAAGCAATATAGAGGAGATAGATCGTTTAGTTTTGATGTGACAGTCATAGAGTTTGAATTCATCAGAACTACAGATGGACATGATATGAAGGTGGTAGGGAGTGATGTCTAGGTTTTTGGATGACATGCTCTTGATAGGAAGTTATTTTCCTATACTACGATCGGTTATACTATGGTTGTTACAAGGTGTTTCTCCACATTGGATCTGGATAAAATATCAGGGTTCCTGGTCACTAGATCTATGATTTTAGATCTAGATTTGGGAAGTGTCCCAATACAGGTACTTGACACTATTCTAAAGTGTATTAGAATGGACGACTCCTGGCGTGGTGGTGTACCCGCAGGTGATGGAGTCACCCTCTCTAAAGAGATGTCTTCTAGATTGACGAGGAAAGGATTTGCATGATTGGTATATCACTTACTTAGGCAATTGAGTCAATCATGAGATGTCAAGTACCACACCTGATATTGCTTTTGCACTGGCTGAAATAAGTATATATTAATCCAATCCTAGAGAAACATTGGGAAGTAGTTATGAACATAAGTGGATGTTCTTGGTATATAGTAACGGCAGCCTCCTTCAGGTGGCGGTTATCATTTCAGCATTCCAAGGTGACATGGATGACAGAGTAACTGTCAGAGTTATAGTTTTTCCATTTTTGAGGGGCAGTAAGTTGGACAGGTGGTCCAAGCGGATACTGTGGAAGGCATGGCGCAGGATACTGATTAAATTCAGAAGATGATACAGTCTAAGAAGTTTGTTGGATTCGGAGTTCATTTGTGAACTGGGTCCTATCGTACATCCAGACAAATTCTAAGACATGTATTGCTCATTTCGGGAGATAGTCTTTTTCCGCCGAAATTGAGATATAGAGAGATAAAGATAGAAACATTGGAGCGGATCGACTCACTGAGGCTATTTCTCGAATGCAATAGTTTCACAAATGGGCTTTACGAGATTGATTAGTAGAGAAGTTGGGTGTTCGGTATTATACGGGCTGTGAGTATGCGACACCGCAATAATTAGCCTTAAGTGCAATTGGAAGATTGTTGGCTATAGTGTTAGTTATATGTATGCCCTAGAGGCCATTACTGTACATGTGATGTATATTGTAGTGAATGCTTGGACATATATAGGGAGGACTTTCTTGCTCGACATGATAGTATGCTATCTGGTTGCACTTTATCTTAACATGTACACTTATTGTCTCTCTATTAAATGTTGATAAAGTCCTTGGGATGAGTACTTGACTACCAGGATTATGATGCAGATCATACTAGTGGGGACAGGGTAGTCGGCAAGTACATCCTTCAATAGTTCCTAGTCGTGGGAGTATTGAGACGGGGCATCGATATTCTAGAGTAGACTAGCGTATACGCTTCTCGACCCATATGATGGGCATTGGATGTGTTGGATATAGTGCCCTCAAGTCAATTATTGGATCACAGGTACGTGGTTGCAATGATTGAGGGAGGACTATACCGAAAGAACAGTCTTACTCGAGATGATAGTGTGCTATCTGGTTTATCTTTATCATCGTGCACATGATTTAGGTGACATTACAGATCACTATTACATGTTGATAGAGCCCATAGCATTCTTGCTTGACTACCAGCAGTATGATGGCGATCATATACGTGAGAGTTGGGTAGTCTATAAGCACATCCTTAAAGTGTCCCTAATCGTAGGAGTTTCGAGACTGGGCATCGATACTCCGAGAGTAGACTAGTGTATACAGATCGAGACCCCGACGAGGGGCGGTGGCCGGTCCATAAGCCATTGGTGTCAGTTGGTTCACCTAAGATGTATACAGGTGCTCATTGGGTTATGAGTATACCGGACGGACTCGCCGGGAACATACTAGTTGGTATTATAGCTGTCGTCAGATAGCAGTTTCCTGGTGACATGTGTACAGGTTAGTCTATCGACCTGAGATCGTCATTTGTCTCGTGTGAGTTCCCACTGTGCTTTGATTACTACCCTACCACGGCTTAAAGGAGCATGCAAACTGGTTTTAGTTGGGTACAGTCCCGAGCCACATGGAGGCAGTGATCGGATCGGCAGGGGATTCGTCTCTCCCGGTATTGGGGGTGATATCGCACTGTGTTTAGGAGATCCATTGCACAAAGTTCTTGGCCAAGGCAAGTGAGATTTACCGGTTGGTATTCCAGTAGTTTCTCAGGGTGTTCTGGGCTACACTCTGACATGACTTATACCGCTATTGGGGGTCTGACGTTTTCTAGCCCCTTAGGCCCGATATGCGATACTCATAGACGAACGGACCGGACTGTACGGATATTGTCACTGACATGCTTAGTGGGGTTTCCGGATGAGTTCGCTCGTCGGCCTCCCTTACGCTCAATACCTGGGCAGCCATTACATACAGCTAGTACCACTGACGTGCTTGTGGTTAAACCCACTGCCAGCATATTGACGAGTCTTTAGAGTCCCACACAAAGAGTTTCCTAAGTTCGGGCGAAACGTTGTAGAGGCCGTATGGTTTTATGGCAAGGTTCGATCATATACGTGTACTTATGCACGGATCATGATCGGACGGATCATACTAGCGGGCTTTGGTTTAAGCCGGATCCTAGTATTATATTGTTGGATTACTTTCGTCTCGTAGTATTCGTATTCAGTCGGAATACGGATGCATGTATGTATTTATAGTTGAGGCGTATTCTTGTAATTCATTACGAGTTTATTTTTGGAGTTGCCATTTCCATTTCCATATCTATTCTTATCCTTAAACATTTGGTTTATTGTTTCATTCACCTGTGGCAAGTTGATGTTTTTGGCAAATTCCTTGCTGGAAATTTCGTGGCCAATTTATTTGAGGCGGTGGGCTTTTGCATGGGGGGTTTGGTGAGATGTGAGTGGTGTTACTTGGTGTTGGTGACTCATGAGACATGTGGCTGCACTTGTGTGCATTATTTTTCTCTTGAGTTGGTAGCATGACACATGGCTGCTCATTGTTGTTTCTTAAGACAAGTGGCTGAGCTCATTCCCAGCAAATTCATTTTCTTGGCCCCCCCTTATTTAGTGATGGTGATTAATTCATTGGGAAATCATCAATTGTTTTCTTACACATAAAAAGAACATAGAGCTTCTTTTTTTTTTGGTTCAGCCCATTTTTCCTTCAGCCACTTCTTATTCCAGCAGCCACTTCTTGTTCATTTCATGTCTTGGAAAAAATTCTGTGCTCACATTTTAGACTTGGTAACTTCATTAACCTCCACCTATTCCATCACATGTGTTGAGAATCATTGGGTGTATTGAGACAAAGTATTCACACACTATCTCTACTTCAATCTTGGGCATCTAAGCTAGCAAACTGGATGTCCGAGTTGCTTCGGTTTTGAAGCGGAAGCCCATATAAAGAATCCTCGACGTGGAGCCACTTCGACAAAAGAGACCGGAGAGAGAACTACATCGGGGCAGCCGCGAGGAGCTTGGGAAGAGGTTGAAGACTGAAGGACACGGATCGATCAGTATAATCTCTTAAACTCCTTATTACAGTTTACTAGTATAGGGTTAATGGCACGATCCGGGTTTTAGGGTTACGTTAGCGCCGGTTTATAAAATTTTGTGTTCCGCATTTGTCCACGATTTAGTGGTCGGGGCGCTAGCATAGCCTTACAGGATGATCCCACATCCATTGGTGTTTCACACCAGAGAAGGTATGCGGGTGCTCAGTGGAGACTGGGTACACTGAACGGACTCGCCGAGAACTCCTAGATGGTATTATACCTATCGTCAGATAGCAATTCTCTGGTGACACTGGTACATGTTAGTTCTTCATACCATAATATTGCATTTTCTATTCCCCATTCTTATGCATTTTACAATGATAAACAGGTGCTTTTGATGCATGTCTGCTACATATTACAGGTTACAGGTTCTTGAAGCGAAAACAGTGAAAAAGACAAAAGATGATACAAAAAGTGGATTTTGACCAACAAATAGAAGACTCTTGATCAAGCCTACATCAAACATAAAATTCACAGAGTACAAGGCAATGCAAGGTCCAAGATTACAAAGCGAACGGTTAAAAGCCTACCGCAATTATTCACTGGAGATCTGGAAGAAACATAGAAGCTATTTTAACAAAGAACCAAATAATAAGGAAGCCCAAAGATCCAAGGCCCAATACTTTCTTTTAAAGAGACATAAAATTTTACCAAAGCTTGAAGTCTACTTTGACTAGGTCTTCCTAAGGATATTTTGGTAAATGTAGACATGCAAATCAATTGTAACCTAGGGTTTCCTATTCTCTATAAATAGGAACTCTACTCATTGTAATTTCTCATGCCTCCCTTCATTAATAAATTTTAGAATTCTTTTGGAGAGCATCGGTGTTTCTTTTCAATTCATGAATTCAGATCTGACAAACCTGCGTTGATGATTGGAGAGATGCATCAGTAAGTAGGTTATTTTCCTTGCAGTAGTTGTAGTTTTTCATATCTTCTCTAGGTAAATTATTTTCTCGCCTTAGTTTAATTTAGTTTAGCTTTTATTAACTTGCAATCGATGTTTTCTCTCTTTAATAAAATCATGTCTTTTTTCATCCCCTCAATGAGCGAGTAGTTTATTCGCTTGTTAGGGTTAGGAATAGGGAAGGATTTGAGAGATGAAGATCTCTCATCTCTTTTCGTTGCCAAACTTTTATGAACATTAGAACTCCATGCATACCTTCTTATTCCGCTCCCTACGGCACTCTACCCTCGAGGTAACGGTGATTCCGTAGTCTAAAGGCCCGGATTTTAAGGTTTTCCATGGAGGTTAGGGTAAAGATTAAGAAAGGAAGGACAAGGATCTAGAGGAAAAATCAATCTTCCCAATCATCCTAATCCCCTTTGTTAAGATTTACCATAACACTAATATGATATCTTTAATTAAAGGCAATGGAAAAAGATGTAGATTTTTGTTTACCAAATTTTCCCTAAACCTAATCCTAGCAAGTTTCTAATCCTAGTATCATACAACTTCAATTTTTAGATTTAATAATTAATCCGAACACCCTTCGGAATTAACACGTTAGCGCGATTAGGAAATTCACAACATCCCTGTGGACCGACCCGTACTCACCGGCTAGCTGCAAAGCGACGCCGTTCTTGATTGCGGTTACAAATATTTTTTTTCTATCTTTTAGAAAGCGCAAGCACGCTAAAATCATTCCAATCAAATGGCGCCGTTGCCGGGGATGGCGTGTTATTTCCTTTTTGCAATTTCGGGTTAATCAAAATTAAAAAAATCATAAAAATCTGAAAAATCACAAAAATATAAAAATATATATAATCTGTTATTTTTGGAAGGGATACTTTGTCGTTTGAATTTTGCAGGATATACAAATTCGGATCTGGACATTTCCAGAAAGCAAAACAGAAAATAAAACATCGGAACAGAAGCGATTTTAAATAACAGAACATTGAAATTTTTCTGGAGAACCAAATCCATCATCATGCCGCGTTTCCGCGGCCAAAACCCACCTTAGGCCGCGGAAACGCGGCCGTCTTGCCGAGTTGTCGCGCGGAAAAAATTCTGGGGACCCAAGCCCGCTTCTTCACCGCGGAACCGCCGCGGTAGGCCCACATTGACCGCGGAAACGCGCCCTTCTGGAGTCCTCTCTGCACGAAATTTGCACTGTAAGTTTTCTGTCGCTCTCTTTTGCAAAAATTTCAATATATTTTCTGAAATATGTCTGCAGGATTTTGTGCACTTTAAAAATATATTCCCTTCCAAATAACGATCTTGTGCAGGAATTTTGGGCCCCGCTTGAACTAAATTGATTGCAAGAAATATCTTTTTGTTGCACATCTTTTCTCGAAAATCTTTTTGCAACATTTTTTTTCAAATAAAAATTCTTTGTGATATTCTTAAAATAATAATTGATTGCAAGTGATCTTTTCTGATTTGCATATCCTTAATTTTTTTTTTTGCTAAAAATATCTTTCCAAATAAAGAGCAAGAAAAAAAAGGAAAATTTTAATTAGAAAACTTGCAAATTTTGAAATTCACAAAAAAAAAAAGATTTGATTGCAAATGATTTACTGTTTTGCATATCTTTAATCGGACTTTAAGGGGCTTTTGACCAAATCAGATTGGGTGGGGATTTCATCACCCTTCCCAGGACCCCAAAAAAACATCTAAAGCATTTTGCATCGACCACAATTAATAAAAAATACTAGACTCAGCCCTAAGGAAATCGAGCTCAATAGGAAAAGGACTAGTATAGGCATCGACCGTTTATCCTAACTGATTTTGCGGTGTCTAGGCTAGTGGTTTTTAATTAGGCCCACTGTCGTGGTGGTTCCTTCCCACTTACCTGGCCGCAATTGGCGGTGAAGAGGCGGTTTGAGGTCCTATTTCTAGCCCTTTGGAACAGTTAGGAGCTGTCTAGCTGACCTAGGTGACCCTAGATCTCGGACTGATTGTGCATTTCTGGTTATTTGCATTTGTGTCTTAGCCCTTTATCGAAAATTTTTGCAAAACAAATAAAAAAAAAGAATAATAAGAGGAATTTTAAAAAAAAAATAAAAAATACTTGCAACTTTTGTCGCTCGGAAATCCTTGCACCAACAAACTTTCTTTCTTTCTCCCTTTCTTACAACATGGGTACCCCACATAAAATATCATTAGCCGAACTTTGGTATCCCGAACCTAATTTTGCGTCGTTCGGCAATTTGTTCTGTCAATTTAAAGACGATCCTTCCTTGCCTAAAAAATCTCTGAAAGATCACATAGAGGAGTCTAGGAGAAACAGTTTGACTTTTCAACCCACTTTGTGTCAACCTAGTCAACCTTCACCACCTACATATGTTGACACCACTTCTTCAAGTCCTTCTGTCACTCCTAGGCCGATGTCCATTGCTGAGCATATTGCTCAATCTCGTAGCCGATCTTTCACCCCTCTCCACACTGTAAGTGCACAGCGGCGCCCCGGCTGTCAATCCGACGGCCAAACGCGGAAACGGTGATAAACTTTAAATTTTGCGGACTTAGCAAACCGGCATCACCGCGCACTAAACCCCGGATCGTGCCATTAAACTAGTCTAAGCAAACAAGAGGAAAGGTTAGAGATGTACCGACTGATCCGAGTCCTCCGGTCTTCATCTCCACTCCGATCTCCTCGCGGGATCTCCGTCCATCTCCTCCTCGTCGGAAAGGGCACCACGAAGCCGGGTACTTTTACGGGCTCCCACCTCAATACCGAGGCAACTCGGGCGCGAAGTAGGCTAGCCGACGCGTCCAAGATTTACTGTAGAATTGTAGTGTAGAATCATAGTCTCTTTTGGGGTTTTTTGCCATTTGTGGATGATGGAGGAAACAAGACAAGAAAAATGGTGCTTGCATTTTTCTTAACATGAAATGAGATCAAGAAAATGAAATACTCTCAAGGAAGAAGATGAAACTCTCTTCTTCTCTTTTCTTTCTCTCTTTCTTTTTCTCAACCATGAATAAAACTCTCTCATCAAGTGAGTATAAAATGGTGGAGCAAAAACAATATGATAACAAGAGGGAGGTGAGTGTAGGAAGCAAAAGTGGTGACCACATCCTAAAACATAATCATCACTAAATCAACATCAAACCTCACTTCATTTCTAATCTCATCAAATCTCATAAATACATGAAAAGCAAAGATGCTTATCATGTCAAACCTTATGCAAATAAGTCCTCCACAAACTGTTATTTGCAAAACTGCAAATAACCCCCTCCATCAGAAAAGTCCGGCCGGGAAAGAACAAAGGAAAACCGGCCGGAACGGAATGCAAACTGGCAACTCCAGAAAACTGGTCCCGTAATAAATTACAGGAAAACCCCCATACTGTGCATACACACCCGCATCTGTATTCCGTCCGGATACAAATGCAATGAGACAAAATCTACACTGTACTAAACTAGGACCGGCTTAAACCAAAACCGGCTAGTAAAAACTGTCCGATCCTGATCCGTGCAATACAGCACGTATCTGATCGAACCTTGCCATATAACCATACGGCCACTAGTACAAACCGTCCGATCCTGATCCGTGCAATACCGCACGTATCTGATCGGACCCTGCCATATCTCCATACGGCCTCTACAGCGTTTCGCCCGAAAGCTTGAGTAACTGAAAGTGTGGTGGACTCTAAAGACTCGTCAATACTATGGCTGTAGATTTAACCACTAGCACGTCAGAGGTATAAGCCAATACGTGACGGGCCACCAGCTATTGACCAAAAGGGACGTCGATGAGCGAACTCATCCTGACACCCTACTGAGCCTGTCAGTGACAATATCCGTACAGTCCGGTCCGTTCGTCTGTGAGCATCGCATGTCGGGCCTAGGGGGTTGGTAAAAGTCAGACCCCCAAAAGCGGTACAAGTCGTGTCGGAGTGCAGCGCAGAACACCCTGAGATACTACTGGAATACCTACCAGTAAATCTCCTGCCTTGGCCAAGGTCTTTTCATGTTCTGGCTCTCCTAGACACAGCGCGACCTCACCCCCAATACCGGGAGAGACGAACCCCTGAAGATCCACTCACTGCCTCCATGTGGCTCGGGACTGTACCCAACTAAAACCTGTTTGCACGACTCCTTTGAGCCGTGGTAGGGTAGTAATCAAAGTACAGTGGGAACTCACACGAGACAAATGACGATCCCCAGGTCGATGAACTAACCTGTACACATGTCACCAGGGAACTGCTATCTGACGTCAGGTATAAGACCAACTAGCATGTTCCCGGCGAGTCCTGTCCGGTGTACTCATAACCCAATGAGCACCTGTATACATCATAGGTGAACCAACTGACACCAGTGGCTTGTGAGACCGGCCACCGCCCCTCGTCGGGGTCTCGACTGTATACACTAGTCTACTCTGGAGTATCGATGCCCTGTCTCGAAACTCCTACGACTAGGGACCTTTTAAGGATGTGCTTATAGACTACCAGCTCCCACGTATATGATCGCCCTCATACTGCCGGTAGTCAAGCAAGAATCTTAGGGGCTCTATCAACGTGCAATAGCGACATGTCAGGTCACCTAAAGCAGTGCACGATGATAAAGGTAAACCAGATAGCATACTATCATCTCGAGTAAGACTGTCCTACCGGGATAGGTCCTCCCTCAATCATTGCAATCACGTGCCTGTGATCCAATAATTGACTCTGAGGGCACCATCTCTAACAATCTCCCACTTGCACTCAAGGCTAATTATTGCGATGTCGCATACTCACAGCCCGTGTGATACCGAACACCCAACTCCTCTACTTGTCAGTCTCACAAAGCTCGTTTGCGAAACTATTGCGTTCGAGGAATAGCCTCAGTGAGTGGATCCGCTCTGATGTTTCTTTTTATGTCTCTCTATGTCTCAAGTTCGCGGAGAAAGCCATCTCCCGAAATGAGTAATACCTGTCTTAGAATGTCTGGATGTCTGATGGGACCTAGCTCATAAATGAACTCCAAATCCAAACTTCTTAGACTGTATCGTCAACTGAACTTAATCAGTATCCTGCGCCATTCCACCCTCAGTATTGCCTCGGACCACCTGTCCAAAATACTGCCCCTCGTCAGAGGGAAAACTATAACTCTGACAACCTCCTTGTCGTCCATGTCACCTTGGAAGCCTGAAATGATAACTGTCTCTCGAATGAGGCTGTCGTTATCATATCCCTAGAACATACACTTATGTTCTAAAACTGCTTCCGAATGTTTCTCCAGGATTGGATGAATGTCAACTTATTGCATGTAATGCAAGAACAACATCTGGTGTGGTACTTGACATCTCATGATTGACTCAATTGCCTAAGCAAGTGATCTGCCAATCATGCACATCCCTCTCCCCTTTAGTCTGTAAGACACCTTCAGAGAGGGCGACTCCATTACCTGCAGGTATACTACCGTGCCAGGAGTCGTCCATTCTAAATACTCTTAGAATGCTGTCTAAGTACCCAGATTGGGAAACCACCCAAATTTAGATCTAAAACCATAGATCTAGTAACCAGTATGTTTGATATAATGTCCAAGTCCTTTGTGGAGAAAACACTGTGTGACGACCAAAGTATAACCGATTGTAGTATAGGAATATCACTTCCTACTACCTTCTCAACAGATCCATCCCCTATTCTGATGAAGTCAAACCTATGACTGTCACATCAGAAATAGATGATCTATCTCCGCTACATCTGCTTTAGTCTATAAATAGACATAAGCCTGATGTCCACCAATGCTTCCGCTGCTCCCACTGACTACGACAACCCTCTGGCAGAGTCATATAGATGTGAACTTTTAAAGCTAGTTTAGAACGACGCTATACTCATTCTCCTGCCGGGTCTCGCAGCCTGGAACAACAACAATGGCAAGTGTGGGTAAACAAGAACTTCCCTGTCACCGTCCTTGAGGCTACCGGAGTACCTCTCGGGTGCCTGAAGTTACCCACCTTATCTGCGGAGTGGCCAATGGAATGTCAAATCAAATTGAATCTTTAGGTTCCTTATCAAATCTTCAGTAATCGTTTGCAGTTCTGGAATCACTTCCAGTTCTACCATACTCCCACTACTGTTTTTGAAAAAATCCATTTTTAATAAAACTGTGGCGAGTCTAGAACAATATTTCTATTGATCTTCCAGATGGTAGAAAGTCAACCCTCGTCATAGCCTGGGTCAACCCACAAACAGCCATTACAGAAACGTGCCTTGAGTTATCCAGAGTCTGGTTTTAATCATAAGCCGGACAACTCCCCGTACCTTAACATCGTTAAGATATGAACTGTACTATATCCAATATAGAACTAGAGGCACTGATTTAATTTAACCAGATTCAAATCATGCAGCTGTCACCAGTGCATGTCAACTAAATGGAAGGAGGCCGATCAGCGTTACTCAACTTAGGAATGCTTCCAATTATGAGTAACCCGAAAGAGAAGCAAGTTCTCTTAATCATTACTATCAACTGAATACCATACACAAGTATCTACATCTTCGATCACTTTGAAGAATCCCGATACTTGTAATACCTGGTTCTCTACTTTATTCAAATACCTATAACTTCTCAAAATTCAGACACTGTGTTTCCACGAAACACCTGTCTAAAAACTAGAGAAGTCATAAGTAAACTGAATATAGTACGAGGATTAACCCCTCTGTCCTGATGGACCCTGGACAACATACAATACTCTGTATAAGTCCCTTGAGTCTTGCGACTCAATCACTGTGTGTCGTAGGTTGAAAACTGTACTTTTGGTTAAGAAGAATTACACCGTTGTTCAATGCTTCTTACCTAACCATCCACTGATATAAGTAAATGTCATCGACATAATATCAAAAGGTATATCTCACTCTATAAAAATAGACGTACAGATATATCAATTTGAAATTGGTGCACAACAACGGATATTCAAAACCAAATATTTGCCGACCGGCAAACAACCCAGGTGGCTTCCTCAAATATCACCAATTCCAACGAATCCCGATATAATGAGGATGATCACCTAATTCCCAATAACTTACTCCCACTCATCATCTGCAAAACCATACAGATGTGAGAATCATACCTGGTAAATACATACCCTAGAGTAAGTATCTAATCGGGAAATCAGTTTTCTTTTAACATTACACAGTGAAACTGAAACATTGAAATGTTTCGGTGGGGTATTCCGGTATTCTTAGTAATGCCTCTTCCATTATCCAGATTCACAACTGTAACCGTGTGTTTCTTTGCCACCTCTCCAAATCCCTTTATATGTCTTTAGTCATTACCTTCTGCACACCCCTTAGGCCAAATGGTTTTCTTCCTTCCCTACCGTTCGGCACCAGCCTATGGTTTGGAAGAAGACTATCCAATAAGCATAATGGGTGTACTGTCCTAGTCTTAGGAGCACTCGCAATGCGAGAGAAGGTGAAGATAAAAGACAACCGAATAAACCTTATTCCTATTTCTCTTGGACCAGAATCCATCCCCGAACTGGAACAAGTTCCTTTCGAGTTCGTATATAACCATACGATGGAGTATCCAATAAACTGTGGATCTTCGTAGTGATACGGAGTGTCCTGGAGAAATACAATAGTGATTTAGGATTGGCGAAGAAATACTTGGTTTGGTCGTGAATATCAGTCGCAATTTACTTTGCCCTCTTACTAATCCCTTGCTTTGTCTTAATCTTAATACCTTCTGTACACCATTTAGGCTAACTGGTTTTCTTCATTCTCTACCGGTCGGCACCAGCCTATGGTTTGGAAGAAGACTATCCAATTTGCGTAATAGGTGTACTACTCCTAAACCAAGGAGTACTCGCAACCTGAGAGAAGGTGAAAAGAAAAGATAACTGAATAGTCCTATCCGTTTTCTCCAGAACCGGAAACCATCCTCGAATTCCTTCGAGTTCGTATCTAACCATACGATGGTTTTGTCCAATGGAAGTGGACGTTCGCAGTAATACGGGGTGTCCTGGAGAAAAGGGTAAAAGTAGGAGTGGCAATGAGGTCTGCAACTCTGACAATCCAAAAGCCAGTGTTAAGAAGGTTCGGTCAACTTGGTCACTGAGTCATAGTCTTAGGGTCGGGTCAATGGTCGCTGCCAAGAGAGAGAGAAAAGAAACACTCAGCGTGCACTCTAACCAAGATCAGAATGGTTACCAATTTATCTAATCAGGAAACCTCCCACTGTACCTCAAATTCTCCTCCAAACCTGAAAAAAGAATTAGTCGGGGTCACCCGAGGAGTAAACCAACTCATCAGTGGGAATCGGGATCCAACTCTCATCGCATGATAACGTGACGGAATCCGCTCACGGTATCACACTCCAGAAGGTATGCGCATATCTGGCAAGTTTCAGTTCTTTTGAAACTCCCGATGTGATTTCTGCCCCATGCTCTTATGACCTTGGCGTGAGGTCAAAATATCATAAGTCACATGTCAAGTTCTACCCATCATTTTCCAGGTTAATCTGAACCCACCCGTACATACCCTTGACGTAGGCCAAAATAGTAGTACGACTGTCCCAAACCAACGCATCTATCTATGCTACAGATAAATATCCGGCAGCTACCAATCACTATGCCTTGGCGTGAGGTCAAAATACATAGCTTGAATACTACCGAATATTTAACCGAAATGATGGAGGGCTACGAATGGTTTCTGGCGAAAACCTTTAACGTAATGAACTTGATCTCGTTGAAGGAACGGATAGCTTTTTAGAAAATATAGTGACGAAAACCTTTACTAAAGAGGTCACTCCCGGTGAAGGGATCTCGGCTCTTTCCCCATAGAATGAGGTGCAGGATATTCCAACTGAATACCACGATGCAAAGCAAAAGTAATCGGCTATAGTGAAGTTAATGCCCTGACGCAAACTTCTGTCCAAGGGGTCACTCCCGGTGAAGGGATCTCGGCCCTTGCCTCGTCGACTGAGGAGCAGGATATTCCAAATGAATACCACGATGCAAAACAAAAGTAAACGTCCTTGCAATAACAGCTTTTTGAAAAGTGTTCCAACAACATCAGAAAAGGTTTGTTTAACTTGCATTGATCCGAATCAACGCAGTCCCATCAATTAATCACACCACAAAGAACGAAAATATACTGACGTACGTATATGCCATCCGCATTCGCCACTGGGTCCCGTCATCACCCGTTAGGTTAGCTTACTAACGACAGAGCGGGGACTGGACTAGTGCGGATGAAAAACATATACAACATCTACTAATATATATACCAATATATTATATTTCGCTCAAGGCGTGAATAGAAATGCAACATCACAGAAATGTACAGCATCACAGAACAATACAGATATCTGGGATCCCCGGGTTTCACAGAGCCACTACTGAAACCCGACGTTCCCCTGGTCGTGTGGATAGCCTGTGCAATGAAATCCTAGACCCCTACGGGCGCGGCAAGTCACCCGCCAAAACCTGAAGCGAGGCAGCTCCCTTCAGCTCCGTGAATGGACCACCCAGCACTCCACGGAATCCGGCAACTCGGGCACCCCTCCTGGGTCAACCTGTACCCCCTACGAGTGCGGCGAATAGCCCACCAATCCCAGAATGAAGCCCCCTCCGTCTCAATGCCATGAGATGCGGGCTTGTTGCCCTCTAGAACCCGGCTATCCGTGCACCCCACCGCGGGGTAATCCTAGTACAGAAAGTAAAATATACATACACCGGGTACATCGACCGCAACCAGGTCGTGCCCCAAAAGAATAATACAAACAGGCAGTGACGGCAGTCCACATGTCGGACGCTCGCCCCGCAATATCAAATGTACATAATACAACCACAACTGTACTAGCATTGCATCCAGGCTATCCCCCACGACCGATCCGCAACATCACAGCATAAACATAGAACATCAACGTGAAAGTCACGTTCGCAAATCCGTCTAACCGGGCTATAGCAGTTAGACCGGATTTACCGATCGAGTGACATTCACGGTCGCAGATATAATATAAATACTGTGAAAAATGTGTTTAAAATTTTCCGATTGACCAAAAATTAACAAGTGGGCCCCAAACCGGTACTGCAGTACTCACAGAAATAATTGGCCCAATTTTAATATTCCAAAACCCCAAAAATTAGCCCTGAAGCCCACTGGAAAAAGATGGCCCACTGAACTCTCAAGACTGCGGCGGAACCGCGGCCCAATAGAAGGGTGGGGCCGCGGATCCGCGCTCTGTGTGAGAGATCAGAGTGTCGAATTTTCCCAGAGTTCTTAGAATTCCCTGCACATCATTCTGAGACCACCAAAAAAATTTTTAGACACCAAAAAATCTTAACAGAAAACTGATGTGAGGTAAAAATGAGTTTTTGGAATTTTGGTCGATCGGAACCGCAAAACACATCAAATGAAAGCTAGACGAAGTTAATGGCGAGGCTCTGATACCACTGTAAGTGCACGGCGGCGCCCCGGCCGTCAATCCGATGGCCAAACGTGGAAACGGTGATAAACTTTAAATTTTGCGGACTTAGCAAACCGGCACCACCGCGCACTAAACCCCGGATCGTGCCATTAAACTAGTCTAAGCAAACAAGAGGAAAGGTTTGAGATGTACCGACTGATCCGAGTCCTCCGGTCTTCATCTCCACTCCGATCTCCTCGCGGGATCTCCGTCCATCTCCTCCTCGTCGGAAAGGGCACCACGAAGCCGGGTACTTTTACGGGCTCCCACCTCAATACCGAGGCAACTCGGGCGCGAAGTAGGCTAGCCGACGCGTCCAAGATTTGCTGTAGAATTGTAGGGTAGAATCATAGTCTCTTTTGGGGTTTGTTGCCATTTGTGGATGATGGAGGAAACAAGACAAGAAAAATGGTGCTTGCATTTTTCTTAACATGAAATGAGATCAAGAAAATGAAACACTCTCAAGGATGAAGATGAAACTCTCTTCTTCTCTTTTCTTTCTCTCTTTCTTTTTCTCAACCATGAATAAAACTCTCTCATCAAGTGAGTATAAAATGGTGGAGCAAAAACAATATGATAACAAGAGGGAGGTGAGTGTAGGAAGCAAAAGTGGTGACCACATCCTAAAACATAATCATCACTAAATCAACATCAAACCTCACTTCATTTCTAATCTCATCAAATCTCATAAATACATGAAAAGCAAAGATGCTTATCATGTCAAACCTTATGCAAATAAGTCCTCCACAAAGTGTTATTTGCAAAACTGCAAATAACCCCCTCCATCAGAAAAGTCCGGCCGGGAAAGAACAAAGGAAAACCGGCCGGAACGGAATGCAAACTGGCAACTCCAGAAAACTGGTCCCGTAATAAATTACAGGAAAACCCCCATACTGTGCATACACACCCGCATCTCTATTCCGTCCAGATACAAATGCAATGAGACAAAATCTACACTGTACTAAACTAGGACCGGCTTAAACCAAAACCGGCTAGTAAAAACTGTCCGATCCTGATCCGTGCAATACCGCACGTATCTGATCGAACCTTGCCATATAACCATACGGCCACTAGTACAAACCGTCCGATCCTGATCCGTGCAATACCGCACGTATCTGATCGGACCCTGCCATATCTCCATACGGCCTCTACAGCGTTTCGCCCGAAAGCTTGAGTAACTGAAAGTGTGGTGGACTCTAAAGACTCGTCAATACTATGGCTGTGGATTTAACCACTAGCACGTCAGAGGTATAAGCCAATACGTGACGGGCCACCAGCTATTGACCAAAAGGGACGTCGATGAGCGAACTCATCCTGACACCCTACTGAGCCTGTCAGTGACAATATCCGTACAGTCCGGTCCGTTCGTCTATAAGCATAGCATGTCGGGCCTAGGGGGTTGGTAAAAGTCAGACCCCCAAAAGCGGTACAAGTCGTGTCGGAGTGCAGCGCAGAACACCCTGAGATACTACTGGATTACCTACCAGTAAATCTCCTGCCTTGGCCAAGGTCTTTTCATGTTCTGGCTCTCCTAGACACAGCGCGACCTCACCCCCAATACCGGGAGAGACGAACCCCTGAAGATCCACTCACTGCCTCCATGTGGCTCGGGACTGTACCCAACTAAAACCTGTTTGCACGACTCCTTTGAGCCGTGGTAGGGTAGTAATCAAAGTACAGTGGGAACTCACACGAGACAAATGATGATCCCCAGGTCGATGAACTAACCTGTACACATGTCACCAGGGAACTGCTATCTGACGTCAGGTATAAGACCAACTAGCATGTTCCCGGCGAGTCCTGTCCGGTGTACTCATAACCCAATGAGCACCTGTATACATCTTAGGTGAACCAACTGACACCAGTGGCTTGTGAGACCGGCCACCGCCCCTCGTCGGGGTCTCGACTGTATACACTAGTCTACTCTGGAGTATCGATGCCCTGTCTCGAAACTCCTACGACTAGGGACCTTTTAAGGATGTGCTTATAGACTACCAGCTCCCACGTATATGATCGCCCTCATACTGCCGGTAGTCAAGCAAGAATCCTAGGGGCTCTATCAACGTGCAATAGCGACATGTCAGGTCACCTAAAGCAGTGCACGATGATAAAGGTAAACCAGATAGCATACTATCATCTCGAGTAAGACTGTCCTACCGGGATAGGTCCTCCCTCAATCATTGCAATCACGTGCCTGTGATCCAATAATTGACTCTGAGGGCACCATCTCCAACACTCCACACATCTAGTTCTAGGGATCAACAAGACTATTCACCTTTTTATCCACATGTTGACCCTACCCCAGTCCAAGAACCTTGGTATCCCGAACCTAATTTTGCGTCATATGTCAATGTGTTCGGTCAATTTAAAGACGATCCTTCCTTGCCTAAAAAATCTTTGAAAGATCACATAGAGGAGTCTAGGAGAAACAGTTTGACTTTTCAACCCACTTTGTGTCAACCAAGTCAACCTTCACCACCTCCATATGTTGATACCACTTCTTCAAGTCCTTCTGTCACTCCTAGGCCGATGTCCATTGCTGAGCATATTGCTCAATCTCGCAGTCGATCTTTCACCCCTCTTCACTCATCCAGTTCTAGGGATCAACACGACTATTCATCTTTTTATCCATATGTTGACCCTACCCCTGCCCAATCAACCACTTCCTACCAGTCCTACCCGACTTTTCCACCGTCACTAGACAATGTTTCTACACAGCCATTAGGGAGTTTCACATATCCAAACAATTTCGAATCTTTTACCGAAACCCCCTTACCACCTAAGTCTAGTTTGGAAGAGGCGTTGGAGGCGTATATCACAGCAACAAACAAAATGGTTAGGAATGTGGAAGCGTCCGTGGCCACCCTTATGCAACCTAGTGAACCGGTAGCTAATTTCCAACTAGCTCCAAATTTTCCAATGTATGAGGAGGTGGTTGGACTGAATGTGAATGAGAGAGGATTTCCAAATCAAACCTACCCTTACGCAATTGAAGCCCACAACTCCAGTTTTCCATCGAATGTCCTAAATGATTCACAAGTTCAAAATAAAAGCGAGTTGTGTGATTTTGTAGTGTTTGATTTGCCAGATTGTGAGGAACCCCTTTCGAGTGAAACCGCACCTAATCCTTTCGACCTTTACACTTCCACTCTAGAACCTACATTGATAAACATCCATGCTTTTGAGGAGGTGTCTAAAGAAATTGACTTTCACTTGATTGAGGATATAGACGCCGGGAATATTTCGGATGATGAACCTGTCGATTTAATTGAATTTTATGTTCAAATCATCATCCCGAGTTATTAAATGTTTCTCCCGAATCTCATATGCGTCTTGATTTTGATGATATTGGAATGGATAAGCAAATTTTAAAGGAAAATATTGAGGAGAATTATGAGGATAGTACTGAGGATAATATTGAGGTTGAACCATTTTCGTTTGATGTGTCGAATTTTCCAATACACCCTCCTAAATCCTTAACTGATACCCTTCCTCACTCACTTCCTTCTGTCCTTCCTATCGTTTCGACTGTGCAAGAGACCGTTACGCTTTCATCTCCAATACCTAGTTCGACGTACCCATGTTTGCTCACGACTCTTGAGGGATTTAATCTCATTTTTTCGCGGGTTGATAGATTAGCACAATCGCTTTTTACAAATCGGTCATTACAAATTGTGCTAATCTATACGCTCCATCCATACCCTCAACTTCGTATTCCCACTTTCTTTGGTTCTTCTAATCTTCCTTTAATGATATCGAGTGTTGATGAATCACAATCCGACATTTTGAGTTCGATAATTTTCAATTGGACCTTCGAGGAATGTTTCGAAGATATTTTCGCCGACGAACTCGCATTCTTAAATGATATGGATTTTGTGATTAATCAACCTCCACTCGAAGAAGTAGAACCCCTACCATTTCTTCTTCCCCTCCGCCATTCTCCTCCACCGAGACTATATTATCCCTTTCTCTCCACACGGTCTCGTGTGCTTCTCATTTCTTTTCTTTCCACTCCATTCTTTCACCAACTCTACCATTACCACGATAGAATTTTTGAATGGTTGGTGCTAACCTTTGGCTTGTGTAAGGCCAAGCTTAAGTTTGGGGGGAATCTTTGTATATATGTATATATTTTTTGTTTTCTTTTCTATAAAAAAAAATATAAAAAAAAATTTCAAAACATTAAAAATATAAAAAATTATAAATAAATAAACAGGGGAGTGCCGGTATTTTGACCCTCTTGGTTTAGCATGACAGTGAGGACACTGTCAAGTTCAAGTTTGGGGGTATGCTCGGTACGTCTTCTTCCTTCCCATTCATTTGTACATATTTTTGCATTTGCATGCTTATTTGCAAACCCATAAAAATTTAAAAAATTTCAAAAATTATAAAAATTAATGTATTCAATTTTGGTTAATTGACTTGAGTTTGACAGATAGGTTAACTGGCTAGGAACAACTAGATCTTAGACTTAGTGAATTAAAAACCCTAAAAATAACCTTCCTTAAAGTTTAACGGTAGAAAGTATATGCCTTGTAGTTTATTTAGAAATAGGCAAATTTTGGGTTCACTTCTTGGGCTAAGTCGAAACAAGGGAAGAGTATTGATGTTCTTATTAGAGTATAAATTTGAAAAATAGTTCCTAGCTTAAGTCTAGATTCTGAAAATGTATACCCTACAATTTGCACAATCACGCACCTTGAAACTTGGAATAGTAGAAGAGACCTTGAAATGCTCTTGTCTAAAGTCCTTAGTATGAAAAAGTGTGAATGAATAAAAAAAAATGGACACTGGTTTTTGTGATTACTCAAGGCTGCAAAAATAGAAAAATACTTAGCGAGGGTGCTTCATCACCTAGTGCCTTAGACCAACTGGTTTGGGAGTCACTGCTAAAGCCTTGGGTGTTGCAAAGACTAGGAAGTATGCTTTAAAGTGCAAACGCATTTTGTAATCGGTCGTTGGTAGCTCAAGAAGTATTAACGGTCGCATGAAGGATGTGTAAGCAAATTTCATTTAAATTCACCTACTAAGAAGTGCTTTGGACAAAGGACGAGAGTACGATTGCTTGATTTGAATTTCCAAGTGTAGAGGTGATTTATACACACACGTGGGGATATGTGATTGGAATTTAGATAAGAGAGAGGAATGAAGAATAGAACTTGTATCTTTAATGGAGTTGATAGAAATTCCTAAGTGGAAATGGAACCCTAGAAGGAAAACTTAGGAAATGCCGAAAGCTAAGTAGATCTGCATGATATATATAATCTTAAGTTAAATGATGAGGAAGTGTGAAGAATATGGGTGGATAATTTGCGAGTCAAAAGATAATAGAATTCCTTGTTAGAAAACCTAATTGGAGAACAAAAGTTAATGGGCCGAATTGATAGGATTTTGTGGGTAGTATCCGCTGAAAACCCTCAGGAGACAACACTCCTCCTACTAGGGACACCTAGAGGTTTAACGGCTTGTTGCACGAGCTCAGTGCAATCGCGTTTCCCTGCGAAAGTGTGGCTAGGTTAAATTTTTATCGAGAATAAAAAAATAAGTTTGCTCGAGGACGAGCAAAAGATAAGTTTGGGGGTATTTGTTCATACCATAATATTGCATTTTCTATTCCCCATTCTTATGCATTTTACAATGATAAACAGGTGCTTTTGATGCATGTCTGCTACATATTACAGGTTACAGGTTCCTGAAGCGAAAACAGTGAAAAAGACAAAAGATGATACAAAAAGTGGATTTTGACCAACAAATAGAAGACACTTGATCAAGCCTACATCAAACATAAAATTCACAGAGTACAAGGCAATGCAAGGTCCAAGATTACAAAGCGAACGGTTAAAAGCCCACCGCAATTATTCACTGGAGATCTGGAAGAAACATAGAAGCTATTTTAACAAAGAACCAAATAATAAGGAAGCCCAAAGATCCAAGGCCCAATACTTTCTTTTAAAGAGACATAAAATTTTACCAAAGCTTGAAGTCTACTTTGACTAGGTCTTCCTAAGGATATTTTGGTAAATGTAGACATGCAAATCAATTGTAACCTAGGGTTTCCTATTCTCTATAAATAGGAACTCTACTCATTGTAATTTCTCATGCCTCCCTTCATTAATAAATTTTAGAATTCTTTTGGAGAGCATCGGTGTTTCTTTTCAATTCATGAATTCAGATCTGACAAACCTGCGTTGATGATTGGAGAGATGCATCAGTAAGTAGGTTATTTTCCTTGCAGTAGTTGTAGTTTTTCATATCTGCTCTAGGTAAATTATTTTCTCGCCTTAGTTTAATTTAGTTTAGCTTTTATTAACTTGCAATCGATGTTTTCTCTCTTTAATAAAATCATGTCTTTTTTCATCCCCTCAATGAGCGAGTAGTTTCTTCGCTTGTTAGGGTTAGGAATAGGGAAGGATTTGAGAGATGAAGATCTCTCATCTCTTTTCGTTGCCAAACTTTTATGAACATTAGAACTCCATGCATACCTTCTTATTCCGCTCCCTACGGCACTCTACCCTCGAGGTAACGGTGATTCCGTAGTCTAAAGGCCCGGATTTTAAGGTTTTCCATGGAGGTTAGGGTAAAGATTAAGAAAGGAAGGACAAGGATCTAAAGGAAGAATCAATCTTCCCAATCATCCTAATCCCCTTTGTTAAGATTTACCATAACACTAATATGATATCTTTAATTAAAGGCAATAGGAAAAGATGTAGATTTTTGTTTACCAAATTTTCCCTAAACCTAATCCTAGCAAGTTTCTAATCCTAGTATCATACAATTTCAATTTTTAGATTTAATAATTAATCCGAACACCCTTCGGAATTAACACGTTAGCGCGATTAGGAAATTCACAACATCCCTGTGGACCGACCCGTACTCACCGGCTAGCTGCAAAGCGACGCCGTTCTTGATTGCGGTTACAAATATTTTTGATCTATCTTTTAGAAAGCGCATGCACGCTAAAATCATTCCAATCATTAGTCTGTCGACCTGAGATCGTCATAGAGTCTTGTGTGATTCCCACTTTGCTTTGATTTCCACCTTACTATGTTCAAGAGATCATGCAGAACGGTGGTTTTTGGGTACAGTCCCGAGTCACATGGAGGCAATGAGCGATAGGAAGGGGATTCGTCTCTCCCGGTATTGGGGGTTGATGTTGCGCTATACTCGATTGGCTATAACAAGAAATCCCTGGCCAGGGTTGCTGAGATTTACCGGTAAGTGTTATCAGTAGTTTCTCAAATCGTTATGGACCTTGCATCGGCATGACTTATCATGCTATTGGGGTCTGACGTTAAACCATCCCCAGGCTGAGATATGCGACATATCTGACGAAGAGACCGGACTGTACGGTAGTGTTACTTGATTAGATTCGTAGGAGTATGAGCAGGCTTGCTTGTTGATCTTCTGATCGCTCAATACCCGGGTAGCCGTTATGTTTAGCAGACCGCTTGCGGCTTGTGGGTGACTGATATGATCACCACATACTACCGGCGTATTGACGAGTCTTTAGAGTCCTACACAGAGGTTTCCTAGCTCAAGCGAAACAAAGTAGGAGCACATATGTGATATGTGCGAGACCGAGATTAATACGCGTATGTGATACTATATTCTATTCTCGCGATATATGATATCGGACGATTATATGTGATATAGCCGGGCTGTCGAATCAAGTGTTGATTCGACAAGTTGATACATTTGATATTAGTCGGTTGTATGTGATATAGCCGGATTATTAAATCAAGTGTTGATTTAATAATTTAATGTATAATTATATATTTGATATATCATCTTACATTAACTAATATTAGCTCACTTAAGATTTCTTTTTCTCACTAGTATATATGTGATATATATTAATGTACATCTTTTGTGTTATGTTTGATGCCACATGCTACATGGATGTATGAGACTCACACCATACTTATAATGATGATAAGGTTTTATTATTTAAAGTAAATCAAATTAGTTGGAATTTAGTCACATGGTTGAAGCTTGTAGAAGCTTGTGGAACCATTGACCAAGTCCACTAATTTTGTTTTACTTGTAGATATTTATTAACATAACCATTATTGTTAGCCATGGTTTATTCTCTACATGAGTTAGTGTATGACACTAACTCACCCATGGTTGCTATTCTCACCTCATGAGTTTCATTCTCTTCTTTCTTCATCTTCTTCTTCATCAAGAGCTTAGCTCTCTAGGTTTATGGGAGATGAAGAAAAATAGTGAGAAAATTATTTCTAAAGTGAGAAAAATTCCTACTTCATCAACCTCTTCTCTACTAGCCATTTAGATTGTGTTGTTTCTTCACCAACTTCATCACTTAGTGAAGAGGTAGCTTGAGTTAGTGTCTTTTCGACGTAGATCATCTTCGGCCTCGAAGATTTCAAGCAAGCTTGTTCATTTCCCCTTGTGGAGCCTCACTAGAGTCCGGGAGATCACTACTTGGAGCGAAGGGACTACTACACGGAGCTATTGAAGTGAAGGACCGGTCTACAAAGGTTGTATTCCTCGTTCACTTAGATGTAAAGATGTTTACATGCTGGTTCATCTAGTTCTCTAGTTTAGATTCTAGCGATAGAGTTCTTTAGCGCACCAATTTTTTGAAAACGGCATGGACGATACCTCCCGAAACCCAGCGGCCGCCCTAGGGAACCCTTCATTTAGTGCCCTCAAGTCAATTATTGTAATCGCAGGCACGCGATTATTATGAATGAGGGAGGACCTGTATGGGTAGAACAGTCTTACTCAAAATGATAGTATGCTATCTAGTTTTCCTTTATCATCATGTACATACATTATGTGGTATTACAGATCACTATCACATGTTGATAGAGCCTATAGGATTCTTGCTTGACTACCAGCATTATGATGGTGATCATATACGTGGGAGCTGGGTGGTCGATAAGCACATCCTTAATTGTCCCTAGTCGAGCGAGTATCTAGACTGGGCATTGATACTCTGGAGTAGACTAGTGTATACTTATCGAGACCCCGACGAAGGGCAGTGGCCAGTCTCACAAGCCATGGGTGTCAGTCAGTCACCTAAGATTGTATACAGGTGCTTATTGGGTTATGAGTACACTGGAAGAACTCGCCGGGAACATACTAGTTGGTATTGTACCTATTGTCAGATAGCAGTTTCCAGGTGACATTGGAACAGGTTAGTCTGTTGACCTGAGATCGTCATTTGTCTCGTGTGAGTTCCCACTGTGCTTTGATTACTACCCTACCACGGCTCAAAGGAGTTGTGCAAACAGGTTTTAATTGGGTACAGTCCCGAGCCACAAGGAGGCAGTGAGCGGATCGTCGGGGATTCGTCTCTCCCGGTATTGGGGGTTGATATCACACAGTGTACGGGTGGCCATCACCAGAAATCCTTGGCCAAGATAGACGAGAATTACTGATTTGGATCAGTAGTTTCTCAGTGGGTGATGGGCTTCATACTGATACGAAATATCGCGTTATTAGGGGTCTGATTTTATCCACCCCTAGACTCGATATACGATACTCTTAGACGAATAGACCGGACTGTACAGAGATTTTCACGGATAGGCTCAGTAGGGGTTCGGATGTGTTTGCTCGTCGGCCTTCCTTTCGCTCAATACTTGGGTAGCCGTTACGTACAGCTAGTGCCGCTGAAGTGCTTGCGGTTAAACCCACTGCCAGCGTATTGACGAGTCTTTAGAGTCCCACACAGAGGGTTTTCCTGGTTCTGGCGAAACGATGCAGTAGCCGTATTGTAACATTTCAGAAAAATAAAATATTATTTATGGAATCTAAATAAATAAAATGGTAAATTTTTGGATATTATGAAAATATGGATATTGGTTTTAAAGAAGAAGTATAATTATATACTTATAGTTTGGAAAATAATTGGAAAATTGATATAAATTATTGATTTTGAAAGAATTTATGTGATTTGGGCATTTTACAAATTTTTATACAATTAATTGCATACTAGTTTGATTAATATTTCGCTAATTATGCGTTAATCTTGTTTATGCATATGGCATGCAACTTAACATATTGCAAACACTTGTTACCTTTTTATATAATCTTGGCTTCATTTCCTTTTTTGTTGATTTTAAAATGCCTTTGCCTTAAAAAGAAAAAGGAAATAAAAAGAAATGTTATGAGAAAGATATTTTGATAAGAGGGGGAACATGGGGGTATGGGAATGAGAAAGAAGAGGGGGGGGGGGGCTTCTCACCATGGGTCATTATTGCTCCTTCATCTCTCATTGTTCTCCTTCATTCTTCTTCTCCTTCTCCCTTCATCACCTCTCTCCACCTCCTCTACCACCCTAAACCACCTTCCAAAACACCACAAAACATCATGCTCCCATCACTAAAATCACTCCAAACCTCACTACAAACCCTATGGTAGGATCAAGTGGAGATTTTGAACATTTTGGGCAACCCTAAAATTTTCTTCAGTTGCTACATGAGGTATATCCTACACCTTTAGTTAAGATTTGAGTTTCGTTACCTCCTTTTTGTAGTTTAGAGTTTAACCGATGAGGTTTAGTGATGTTGGAAAATTCCTAGATGAGGTTTAGGGGATTTTATGAGTTGTAAAGATGTAATTGAGGTGTATCTAGTGACCACAACCCCTCTAGTGTCAACACCTGGACCAAACCTGAGACTAAACCCCAAGACATGAACTTTGAAATTTGCCGATATCGGATTTTGTGGTATTTGTGATGATATTTAGGAAACTGCTATAACCCTTGAAACCTGAAAAATATTTAGCAATCACTATGAGACGTGCAGGTGACTAGGAAGCTACCCCCAAGACCCGAGACCCTAACCCTAACCTTTTGCCGCCAATTTCCTTCCTTTGGCCGCAATTTGCGGCCTGGGTGTGAGAAAAGGGGTTCGTGCTTGATCCATGGATCCTATACCTGTTAATTAGACCCTCCACATATGCAAAATTGGTTAATTTGACCTGAGGAAAAATCTGGAGATGTTTTCCTAAGTTTCTGATTTCGGTTTTCGACTTTTAACGACTTGGATTTTGGTATTTGTGTTTTATCTCGGTCGATTGATGTTCGTACGTCGATGTCGAGAGTTGTTTGGTTGTTTTTGCATGCGTGGACCATAGGTTCTAACCTATGTGTGTTTCGTATGCCGTATCGGCTTTTCTTGTATTTGATTCTTATTACGATGTGCTTGAAAACTGTTGGTACCTTCGCGTGGACTTCGGGATGACATGGAGAGTAAGACGTCATCGATTTCAGCAAGTAAGAATCGAAGGTGAGTAGATGTATATCTACGGGGGAAGTCGGGTGGATGGCGTATAGCACCCCCGTAATTCGTAGATTAGGATGCATATATTATATATGTGTTAATGTGAGATACGAATACGTAGCAAGTAGGGTTCTAGAAGACTCTAGGTTAGAATATGTATACTTGTAGGAAGTGCTTATCTTTTGTCTATTTTCTATATTCGAGATCCGTTAGTTTATATTGTCGCGCGCGGGCGCACATGTGTTATGATACGGGTGTATATGTATATATGCGTATATATATATATATATATATATATATATATATATAGATGCGTTGATATATATATATATATAGTATACATATACGTATAAGATGAGGATATATGATATTGAATGGATATGAGTCGATATGATTGGGCATGATGCCGTGAGGTTATGATATGTGATTGAGTCGAGACACCGTATATGATATGATATATTAAAGGATCGTTGGGCGATATATACAAACATGCGATAACATGTGACTTGATTAAATAATAGATTATACGAGACTTTAGATCTGTACCCCTGATTATGATATTGTATGACGATTGATACCGTACGAACTATATGATATGATATATATGATTTGGACCCGTACACTCGACTTTGAGGATGTCGTACGATGGATTTTAGCGTACGAAGTATATATGATGATTGATCCGCACTCTTGACTTGAGGAAGCTGTACAATAGATTATACCGTACGTGACGCTATGAGGCTGGATCGCCGACTATTAGATATATCGACTCGGATATGCTATAGACTTTCTTATCACTTTCGACATCGGTTCTTAGTTTAGTCTTTTAGTTGCTTTTAATGTTTACTTCTGCTATGCTCATACTATTCCTATTTCATTGTAGATATATACATGTGCCTTCATGAGCTGTTACGATCCCATCTGCTAGGACACATGCACCATTACTGATGATGTGTATGTTGCACGTACACTTACTGGCCGGCTCACACACATCATCATCGGTAATTGCCATGTCACGTACACGTTAGAAAACGTTAATTCACTTATATAACCTGATAGCATGTAGCAATTACATTGTTGGTATACATGATTTCACATGCTAGTTTAATATATTGCAATTCTTACTTAGATGTCGCTTTGCATTCATATACTCGTACTGTTATGCACTGTTGAGGGGCTTGATCAGTCGAAAATATTACATTTTTAACACATCAATTTCCCTACTCTTTGCAATCATCTAAAGGTGTTTGGTATAAATATACCACATATTAGCAATTCGTCTAAAAATTATCAAATAACATGTGTTATACATTATAACCGGCATTTTTGTTAGTTATATGTATGCTCTAGAGGCCATTACTGTACATGCGATGTATATTGTAGTGGATTCTTGGACATATATAGGAAGGACTTTCTTGCTCGACATGATAGTATGCTATCTGGTTGCACTTTATCTTAACTTGTAAAAAAATACTGTTTTGTGATCACATGTTGATAAAGCCCTTACGATGAGTACTTGACTACCAGGACTATGATGTAGATCATACTAGTGGGGACTGGGTAGTCGATAATTGTATCCTTCAAATGTTCCTAGTCGTGGAAGTATCGAGACAAGGCAGCGGTACTCCAGAGTAGACTAGCGTATGCGCTTCTTGTCCCATATGATGGGCGGTGGATGATCCCATATCCATTGGTGTTTGACATCAGAGAAGGTATACGGGTGCTCAGTGGAGATTGGGTACACTGGATAGACTCACCGAGAACTCCTAGATGGTATTATACCTATCGTCGGATAGCAGTTCTCTGGTGACACTGGTACAGGTTAGTCTGTAGACACGAGATCGTCATAGAGTCTTGTGTGATTCCCACTGTGCTTTGATATCCACCATACCACGGTCAAGATATCGTGCAAAACGGTGGCTTTTGGGTACAGTCCCGAATCACATGGAGTCAATGAGTGATAGGAGGGGTTTCGTCTCTCCCAGTATTGGGGGTTGATGTTGCGCTATGTTCGATTGGCTATAACTGGAAATCCCTGGCCAGGGTTGCTGAGATTTACTGGTTAGTGTTATCAGTAGTTTCTCGAACTGTTATGGACTTGATATCGACACGACTTATCAGTTATTGGGGTCTGACGTTTACCACCCTAGACTGTGATATGCGACATATCAGACGAAGAGACCGGACTGTACGGTAGTGTTACTGATTGGATTCACAGGAGTTATAGCAGGCTTGCTTATTTATCTTCTGATCGCTCAATACCCGGGTGGCCGTTACGTTTAGCAGACCGCTTGTGGCATGTGGGTATTTGATATGATCATCACCTACTGCCGGTGTATTGACGAGTCTTTAGAGTCCTACATAGAGGTTTCCTGGTTCATGCGAAACGGAGTAGGAGCACATATGTGATATGTGCGGGACCAAGATTAATACGAGTATGTGATACCGTATTCTATTCTCGCGATATGTGATATCGGCCGGTTATATGTGATATAGCCGGGATATCGGAACAAGTGTTGATTCGATGAAATAATATATATATATATATATATATATATATTATATGCTCACTTAAATATTTATTATTCTCACCTGTAATACATTTAACATATATATGATATATGTTTATTGTATTGTTTTTCTTTTGTTGCATAAATATTATATATGTGATATATAATATTGTGGCATGCTAGGTTATACATGCAACATGGATGTATGAGAATTATACCATGCTATATATTATGTTTGAGTTTAAATTCTTAAGTAATTCAAAAAGGAAGAAATGAGTCATTGTGAAGCTTCATAAAGCTTCATGATAAACTTTGACAAAGTCTTCTCTTTTTGTTTTGCTTAAGATATTTCTAAACTCAACCATGACACATAGCCATGGTTAACTCTCTACAAGAGTTAGTGGATGGCATACACTAACCTACGGTTGCATTTCTAACCTTATCTTTTTCATTATTCATCTTCTTCCTCATTTTGATTTTTTCTCTCTAGCTTTTGAGAAAAGAGAAGAAAATAGTGGGAAAATAAACAATAAAGTAAGCAAAATTCCTACTTCATCATCCTCTACTATTAGCTATTTAGTTTAGGGTGTTTGCTTCACTAATCTACACAATTAGTGAAGAGATAGCATGAGCCAGTGTCTCCTCGACGTAGATCATATTCGGCCTCGAAGACTTCGAAGCAAGCTTGTTCGTTTCTTCATGGGAGCCTCTCTAGATTCCAGACGATCGTGATCGCAGCAAAGGGACATCTACACGGAGCTATTGAAGTGAAGGACTGGTCCACAAAGGTTGTATTCCGTGTTCACTTAGATGGAAAGAGTTTACATATTATGTTTAACCCTAAGTCTCTAGTTAAGATCTTGGTTAGGGTTTGTTTAGCACCCCAAAAAATTTAAAGTAGCATGATTGATGCTTGCTAAAACCTTCACAATGTGCTAAGCCAACCCTACAGTGGTATCAGAGCGAAGCTAGAGCATTAGGCGTTGTCTCGACATAGTTTGAGGTCCGACCGAACTCCGAAACCCCGATAAATCCCACTTTCTGGAAAAAATTTCAAAAGTTGAAATTTTTCATATTAAAAATACTCAGAAAATCATGTAGGGGATTCTAAGGATTACTGTGAAGTATGAAGCCATAACTCACTCAAGTGACCGCGGAACCGCGGCCAAACCATGCGATTGGCGGCGGTTCCACGGCCAACTTTGGGAGTTAGGGGCTAATACTTCAGGGATTTATTCTTGGGTACTTTTTCATGCTTCTGGGAATTTTTAATTCTACTCAAGTGTTGAGCTTTCTGGGAAATATTGGGAACTCGTTGATTCGATCGGAATGTTTAACTTCATTTAAGTTTTTCCGGGTAATTCAGAACGTGTTAAAAAGTTCGAACGAATATCAATAACTCACTTTTTCCCTTGTCGGAAAACTTTAAAGTGTTGGATTTTTCCTGAGTTTAAAACTTTTAGAAAATCATGCAAGTGAATATATAGACCCTCTAGAAGAACGTAACCTTAACTCGATTATGTGACCATCAAAATCGCCACTGAACCATATGGTTTGTGGTAGTTTAGCGTTGCCACATGTGAGGCGTTAGTTTGACCCTTCTACGGTTGGTTCATAGCGGCTGTGACATGTTCTGGGACTTTTTGAACTCTACTCAAGTGTTGAGCTATTTGGGAAATCTTGGGTGTTTGTTTATTCGATCGGAAAGTTTAACATTGTCTATTTATCTGGAATGTGATAAAATATGTGGAATTCATATTGTTAGGCATGAAATGCGAAGTATGTGATATTTCGGATTTAATATGTCTAAAGTGATTGTGGATTCCAAATGTTGTAGTTTTTCACTTTCTTTTCTGTGACCGTAAGTGTAATATGTGGTGTATCGCCGGTTTCGGTGCTACATGTCAACGACAACTGGGATACGCATATTTACTTACGTTGACGATATGTGATGTAATGTGTTGGTGTGATATGTTATATTGGATCGTCGTGTTTTGAATAGCCGGGGGTTTTATGTGAGATGAGAGTTTTTATTTTCATTCATGTAAATTCATTGTATGTAATATTCTTTCATTGGGGCACTTCCGGGTTGAGGATGATGTCACCATTGTTAATTATTCACTTTTCCGCATTAGGATAGACCCAAGGCCGGGAGCACAAGTAACTTGGTTCTAGGGTCCAGTAGGAGACCATCTCGAGGAGTCGAGACTGGGTCTCCTAACTCTAGAATTGGTAGGGTTGCTTGCCGCTCTCGTAGGGGTCTAGAGATGTGGGTTTAGCTATTCATCGCGACCGTGGAATCTGTGTTTTATACTGGCTTAACTTAAAACACGGAATTCCTAGTATATCCAATATTTCATATGTGATTCTTCTGCTGCTGATATTCTGTTATGTGATCATTTTATATGCTGAGACGAATTCTTATACTATATATATGTTGATATATAAATATTACTGCTTTCGTTTCTTCTGTGATGCTTGGGAAGCATAAATAAAGGGGACTTCATTAATGAGATTAATGAAAGAAAAAGAAACCTAAAGATGTTGTAGAAACTTGTTTAAAAACTGGTAGCTCTAGTTCTTGCTTTGCATAGCGGTATTCCTTGTAGAATATCTAGCACTTTATTCGATAAGGAAAGAGCCGAGATCCCTTCACCGGGAGTGACCACTTTAGCGAAACTAGCAGATGCTACAAACACGGTTTGTCTTTTGATTGCTTCTATAGTTTTTGCTTTGCATAGTGGTATTTATGAAATATCCTGCACCTTATTCGATAAGGAAAGAGCCGAGATCCCTTCGCCAGGAGTGACCTCTTTAGCAAAACTAGTAAAAGCCTCAAAAACACTCATTTTTCAAAATTCACTCGATTCTACGACGATATCAAGTTCATTACGCAAAAGGTTTTCATAAAAACCTATCGTAGCCCTCCGTCATTTCAGATAAGTATCGGTTAGTATTCGTGCTACGTTTGTTGACTATGTTAAGGCGTAGTGTGCGGTAGCTGATTATTGCTTATCTGTATACACATAAGATGTGATTGGATTAGGGTAGTCGTACGACTTTGTTGACTATGTTAAGGGTCGTGCGGGTGGGTTTAATTCAATCGGGAAATGACGGGTAGAACTTGACTAGCACTTATGATTTTTTGATTATGTTAAGGTCATATAGATGCTAGGGGTAAAACATTATCGGGAATTTCAAGTGTTGAAATTTACAATGAGATTGCATAACTCCTATAAGATAGTTGGATCCCGATACCCACTGCGAGTAAGAGTTATTCCTGGGAGAGTTTTACACGTTACAATTAGCCGATCAAGTAGGTGACTAGAAAGGTGTTAACGGGGTTACGCCCACGGGAAAACGACATTTATTTTAATTAGGTCCGTGCGAAATCATGGGGAACCTCTCTCAAAGTACCGACACTGGCCTGGCTGTAAGATTGGCGAACTTGTAGGGTGTAATTAATCCCGGCTAGTCTTACCTTTTAGAGTTTGAAGGAAGATTTGACTAAAACAGTGGGAGCCATCCTGATTAGATAAAATGATAACCAATATAATCTTGCAAAAGCGCACGCAGTGTGTTTTCTTCTCTCTCTCCCGTGGTAGCTACTATGTCATGCCTTAATCAAGATAATAATATGGATGCATTGACCAAACCTGCTTATTATACTGAGCTAGGGAACGTTGGTTCCGCTCTATCTTATAACTGTTATATGTCCGAGCAAGAAATTGTGGAATATCCGGATTCCCATGCCACCCAATCGAAGAAAGTGCATAATGATGCATCTTCTTCGAGTGTGTTCATTACCAAGAGTTGTTTCTCAGTATTCTCTACGTCATGGGTATGTGATACCAGGATCCCGCATATGTAATATGTTACATGGGCTACAGAAAGGTAGAGAACTGAGAAAGGGTGATATGTCTCTAAGTGTTAGAGAATGGTGCAATTGTTGCAGCCAAATCAGTTGGCAGATATCACCTTGTATTAATACATTGATTCTGAACGAATGTTATTACATACCGAACCTGATATACAACATTACATCATGTTCATTACTGAGTTAAAGTGTCACGACCCGAAAGTACGGAACATGACCGACACTTAGACTACGAAACGTCTCGAGGCGTACGTAATCTAAGTAAGCCGAAAACCCAGAAATCCAAACCAAGAAAAGTAGTGGAGTGAAGGAAAACCATTTTAAATCAAGTAGTTTACATCATACGCCGAAATATGCATTTGAAATCGCAAGTCTTTTCTAGAAATTTCGGCAGAGTTTCCTTTGTAAAACTGACCCTAAACGGGTACCAAAACCTGATAAAGCACATATAATGAATAAAGGCATCCCCAAGCGGGAGCTAGCTCTTCGTCAATCGACGGTCACAACCACGCAAGCAGTATAATATACAACGCCGAAGGGAGAGAATCAAAACCCAAAAGGAAACTCAGAACAACAAGAAATCCATAGAAATACAACGCGCGACTCTAAGGCTGAAAGAATAACATCACTGGTCTCTATCTCAGAAATAAATACATGTTTGGTTGATGGAACTTCTAGATACAACTGAATAATAATATACAATGTATAATGATGGGTACGATACAAAAAAAAACCACCTACTAGCAAGTCACCCGAAAGAAGCAGTGCCAGCAAAACCGTAATGAAACCTGTACGGCAAAACCTGCAAGAAACTGGGGCACAACGGGGGTGAGTTGCAAACTCGTGAATATAATACATCTACGAACAGGAATCGCATGTATGACGCAATCCTAGGTCATACGATCATAATATATCCTCAAATATATAACCAGCAGCCTATAACAATGGCTAGGGTAAATGTCGAACCCAAGTGTAATCCCATGTGCCCGTGTCAGTGCCTCGGGTAGCAATGTATCATATGGATGATGTATGAATGCATGAAACAGAATGCATGTACTGAAGAAAACTGCTTTCATAAATTAGTGAGATTTATGTATTTTTAAAATGAGATATCATAAATGAAATCAGCATAAACAGTGCCTAGCATCGACACAAAACAAGTATCCAAATATCTCGATATCTCTGTGTCACAATCTCTGTACCTCAATATCTCAATCATAATATCTAGGGCGCCGGCAGTCCAGACCGGCCCCTACCATGCATCTCAAGACTACGACGGTATCCTCCGGATATCCGACGCGTCGGGTAATATCACCGGTCGGCAGTGCTCCCCTGCCAGGCTCAACGCCATCATCTGCGATCCTCTTGCCCCGGGGTACCGCACCGGGCCCACCATGTACCCGAAACGGTTCCTCCACTCCTCGAATCGGGTCTCGAAATCCATCAGCAAACTCATGGTGGACGACTCATACATCATGGGAAAACAACACTTTTCATTTAAAAGAGAGAGGAAAGAAGTTTATAATTGTTTTTGCGGTTTTCCCCCAAATCCAAGAAATCTCATGAAAATCCGAATCCAAATCATCAATAGCATGAAAACAGTGAATATAGGCATGAGAATCCATGAATGCGGCATAACAGTGAATAATGACATGCATGAAGTAGCAGGTAATAACTACGATGTCTAAACTAGCATATAAGGCAAGTACACTAATATCATGTCTAAACTATTAGCTAACAAGCTATGTCAATGCAATAGTATTTTCTAAGTGTACATGACATGGCAATTACCGATGAAAATGTGTGTGAGCCGGCAAGTAAGTGTACGTGGTACATACGCATCATCGGTAATGGTGCTGGTGTCCTAACAGCATGATATCAATAATGGAATATGAATCACAATAAGTATGCGATGCGGAGCAACAGAAATAATGTGCGGAAGCTGAATACTAGACATAACGATAACTAATCTGCATTAACCTAATATAAGTCCTACAATAGTGCCTTTTGAAATAACACGAATCGCGGTGTTTGAAAATAAGGGCTACGGTATTTTTAAGAAAAGATACGTCTTTTGAAATATCTGTCTAATCCCTTGACCTGTCTTTTAAAATACCCACGATCCGTTAGTTTTGAAATAGGTAGGAGTCTAATCTAGTCTAACAACTACACTAAACTATACGGCTGAACTAACAAGCTGAACTACAGGTAAGGAAATCACCTAACACCTGAGTCGATACATATACATACCTGTTTATATATTAGTCGGTGATCCCGCCTTAATAATATCATATCCGATACCATATCTAAAATCAGACATCCCAAGTCAAGAGTGCGGATCAATCATCAATATATAGCTCGTACGTAAATCCGTCATACGGCATCCCCAAATCTGGGTACATGTCAATATCACATTCATCATATCATTCATCTAGTATCCTATTTATCAAAGATCATAATCCGGGTACTGACCTACGTCTAGTACAATACTAATATCATCAATATAATCATGATCTGATCACTGATCTACAGCCTCATACAAACTGATATCATCATAAAGAGGTATACATCGCCCAATGCGACCTATTATGGATATCTTAACATATCATATCCTATCTCATATCGCGATCACATGTCAACCATTCAATGTATAACACTATTCACATGTATCGTCGTCCCAAGATCCGCTATAACATCAGGACGTATCTCAAGTACGAATCCTGCCATATCACCGATCTCACGGTCTCAAATCACATCTCATCGACTCATCTCAATCCCAAGTATCATCCTCAATCCATATGTGAACACATAGTCCTATACCCATGTGAACACATAACCATATAAGCATATATGAAAGAAGAATGTATGCAAGTATGTGTGTGTGTGTGTGTGTGGTGCAACCACTACTCTAGGGTTTCGCAACACTAAACCAATCCAAACACACCAAATATCCATCTACGTCATCAATAATTTCCAATACTATATAATCAATATATGTGTGTATACATATTCGTATACATCACCATGAACTGCGAGGGTGCTATACGCCATCCACCCGACTTCTCCCCGCAGATATAAATCTACTCACCTTGCTTCTCGTGTGTCGATGTCGATGTCGCCATCTTTATCTTCAACGCCTCGACGTCACGTGGGGTACCTACAAGGATATCACAAACGCTAAAGCACATAAAAATCACATCGGAAACCAAAACGGCATACGCTACGCCCATAGGCAAAAACCTATAATCTCGCATGCAAACAAGACCAATAACCCTTTGCCGTTGACGTTCAAACGCCATCCGACTGAAATGAATCATCAAATACCAAAATCCATGCTAAAACAAGTCGTAAATCATGCACCAACTCAAGAAAATCAACCCAGATTTTACCCTGATTGGAACCAGACAAAACTGCACATGTCAAGGGTCAAGTTTACAGGGTATAAGGCTACAGAACCAAAATAGACACCAGAACCCCTGCTCTGGCCGCAAATTGCGGCCATAGGGATTAAATTTGCGGCCTGGGGAAGGAGATAGGGGCTAGGGTTTTGTGTGGTGGTTCCTAGATGCCTGCACATCTCTCTGTCAACTCAATTTTATTTTAGGGGTCTCGGGTTGAAAGCAGATTTCAAAATACGATCACAGATTCACAGTTTTTCCCGATATCAATTCCATAAATCCGTATTCTGTGTTATATTCTATGGTTTGGTCCAAAATAACATCACTAACAGGATTCTAAGGTCACTACAAGCCTCAATTTCACCTTTGATTTCAGATCCACCTTAAACCCTAACTAGAAATCTCCAAAATCCATCAAACGACACCATATCGACATGAAACTAGTATGGATGCAATAAGAATTGAAATACTACTCTAAAGGTGTAGAATTTACCTCCTTTGGCAACTCAAGAAAATTCTTGAGTTGCTCAAAGTCCTCCAAATCCATTCCTTCTAGGTCCAATGTGTAGCTAGTGAACTCGGAAACATTTTTTGTGAAATGGGAATAGGGTTTTAGGGTTGTATTCATGGTGGATCTAGGTTGAAGAGGGAGGAGGAAGAAGAGGGAGAAGCTGCAGCAGCAGCAAGGGGAAGGAGAGGAGAGAGAATGAGAAGGGGAAAATGATGGGGATGGGCTCAAAAAGAAAGGTTGACCCTATACCTACCCCCTCTCTCTCATACCTTCACTTTTTTTCTTGTTCTTTTCTTTTCTTCTCACACAATAGTGAACCCTAGCAACCATGCACCCAAAACACATAAGAAAATGTACAAGTGTGGAAAAATATGATATGTGCATGTTTTGCACAAAAACGCCAAAAACCCGATTAGCGATTTTTAATCGCGATTAGCACTAAAATAGCATATACTTAACCATAAAAACTTTAAAATGGCATTTTTCCACAAAATACCCTATTTTAGAATTTTCCATAATTTTTCCAAAATTTCCCCCCATTTATCGGTATTTAATTATACCGAAATATTAAAATATTCATTAAAAATTAATATTAAATTATAAAAATTCTCAAAAATAATATTTTATTTTTTTGAAATGTTACAATCTTCCCACCTTAAGGAAATTCGGTCCCCGAATTAAATTTAAACCCCCAAATTCTAAAACATTTCAATAAAATGTCCAAGTCGTCGGGGCTCCGAAATCATCAATACATAAAACGCATCATAGCGCAATGCATGCGCTTGAGTAATGAGCAGATAACTCAAAATCAAACTCCGTCAAGTGTCTCGCAATCATCGGAGTCAAGGTAGAGACACGAATGCCAAATCCAAAGCAAAGACAATATGATATAAATCAGAACTATACATGTAAATATCTGGAGGAAATGCATGCCAAATCTTTTAAAATCGCTGTGCAATACGAATAACACTGTATAGTGGCGGACGTCTCTATAAGAAAATAGCCATATACGTATATATCTTTTGTTTAATATGCCCGTTCCGCCGTTTTGAGAACAATTTAGAAGGGTTTTCTTGTTTTAATCGTTTCGTGTCATATCGGACACGTAGGTAAATACTGAGACTATAGCTCGCTTTTCGGAAATCCCTTTGAAATCTATCAATGCATGCAAAACACACTCAGGTACTGTCATCTGACTAGTCCTGCTCAGTACGAAACAAATCGCAAATATCATAAAAATGTACTGCTCCATAAGAATCTATCCCAAAAATGCATATAAATACTACGTGCGTGTAACATTTCAAAAAGATAAAGTATTAATTTTGGTAATTTTTATAATTTAATATTATTTTATTGAATATTTTAATATTTTGGTATTATTAAATACAAATAAATAGGAAAAAAAAATTGAGAAAAATTATGGAAAATTCTAAAATTTGGTAATTATTGGAATTATGGCATTTTTAGATTTTTTATGATCATTTATATGCTAAATTAGTGCTAATCGCGATTAAAAATTTCTAATCGGATTTTTGGCGTTTTTGTGCAAAACATGCACATATCTTTTTTTTCACACTTGTGCATTTTCTTGCCATGGTTTGTTTTGGGATTACTATTTGAGTGAGAAGGGTTTTAAAAGGAAAAGGAAAAAGAAAAGGAAAAAGAAAAGGAAAAGAATAAAGAAATTGGTAGTTGGTGAGAGAGAGAGGTATGGGCTTCATTGACTAAAGACTTAGCCCTTCTTCTTCCCTTCATTTCCCTCCCTCTTTTCCTCTCTCCTGCTGCTGCTCTGCACCTCCTTTCCCTCCCCTCTTCAAGCTCCAAAACACCTCTAAACCAACCCCAAAACCCAATCTCCATTTCATTAAATGTGTGCACAATCCCTAGATCTACACTTGGAGCTAAAGAAGCAAGGATTTTGGCCACTAGGGGCAACTCAAGAATTTTCTTGAGTTGCTAAATGAGGTAATTTCTGGATCATTAGATTAGTTTTTGCATTACTTATACCCCTATGTTAAAAGTGAATCGATATTGTGTGATATTGTGGACTTGAGGATAACCAAGTTAGGATTTGAGGGAATTTGGTGTGGTATTGTGAAATTGAGCTCAGTAGAGGTTTTACAAACTCCCCAGTGTATGAATTGAAACCCAAACCTGAAGCTTTAACCCAGAATACGGATTTTAGAAACCGATATCGGAGAATTTGTGAAATCTGTGTAGTGTTTATGGAATCTGCTATCACCCGAGACACCCTAAAATAAAATTGAGTGGACAGTGGGATGTGCAGGCACCCAGGAACCTAACCCCAAGACCCCAGCTCCCATTTCTTCTTCCCGGCCGCCGATTTATTCCCATTGGCCGCAATTTGCGGCCTGGGTCCAACCATTTTGGCTCGTATTGGTTCTGTAGCTCCTACATGTTTATGTTAGACCCCTGGTATATTTAGATTTGTATAAATTGACCTAGGGTGAAATCTGGGACATATTTCCTAAGTTGCTGTTTTGGATTCGTGTTTCCGTATTCCGTATTTTTAATTCTGCATTAGTGTCTTGTGATTTACCTCGACTATTTGGCGTTTATACGACGATATAGAGGATTTATTGATGGTTTTGAAGGCGTGCCATAGGTTCTAACCTATAGGCCCCTTATCGTATCGTTTTGGATTTCGTGTGCCGTTTTAGCTTTGATTTGGTTTTAATGCGCATATACGACACTTGATGTGTAGGTACCACATGAAGACTTCGGGATGACAAGCAAACGCGTGGTGGCATCGAAAGATAAAGACGCAAGGTGAGTAGATTATATCTACACGGGGAAGTCGGGTGGATGGCGTATAGCACCCCCGCAGTCCGTAGTATATATATGTATATGATAGCTAGGTGTACTATGGATAGTGTAGGGTTAGAAGTGACTAGTGTAGTTCATAGTCGCGAACCCTAGAGTAGATTTACACCTACACGCACATCTTTGCATATTCATTATACTTGCACTGTGTTTGATGATATTGGATGACATTGGAGATGAGTCGATGATGTTGGGCATGGTGCCGTGAGATCGGTGATTTGATGTGATTCGTATTTGAGGATACGATACGTGATCTCTAGCGGGCCTTGGGACGTGTGCTTGCACACGCTGTAGTTTGATGGTATCAGTTGTACTAGACTTAGACCAGTACCCCAGATTATATGTTATGATGATAGTGATACCTGAAATGTGATGAGATAGTGTGATTTTAACCCGTACCCAGCTATTGGGATGTCGTACGACGATTTACCGTATGAGCTTTACATTGATGATAGATCCGCACTCATGACTTGAGGATGTCATATGATATACTGTATCGTACGCGATACTATTGAGGCGGAATCACCGACTATTATCTATATATATATCGACTCAGATGTTAGGCGGTTTCCTTACCTGTAGCCCAGCTGGTTAGTTCAGCCGTATAGTTTAGTGTAGTTGTTAGATTAGATTAGCCTCCTACCTATTTCAAAACTAGCGGGTCGTGGGTATTTTTAAAAGACAGGTCAAGGGATCTACGGATATTTCAAAAGGCGTATCTTTTCATAAAAACACCGTAGCCCCTATTTTCAAAACCCCATGATTCGTGTTATTTCAAAAGGCACCATTTGTAGGACTTATATTAGATTAATGCAGATTAGTTATAGTTACGTCTAGTTTTAGCTCCCACTCATTTTTGTGGTTCGCTTTGCATCGCATTCTTATATTATGTTTCATACTCCATTATTGATATCATGCTGATAGGACACCAGCACCATTACCGATGATGCGTATGTACCACGTACACTTACTTGCCGGCTCACACACATCTTCATCGGTAATTGCCATGTCACGTACACCGTAGAAAATATTATTGCTTGACATAGCCTATTAGCTAATAGTTTAGACATGATATTAGTGTACTTGCCTTATATGTTAGTTTAGACATTGTAGTTATTACCTGCTACTTCATGCATACTGTTATTCATTGTTATGCCGCATTCATGGATTCTCATGCATATATTCACTATTTTACGTGTTATTGAGGTTTTGGATTTGGATTTCCGTGAGATTTTCTGGATTTGGAGGAAAACCGCAAAAACACAAATAAACATATTCTCTCTTTTAAAATAAAAAGTGCGGTTTTCCCATGATGTATGAGTCGTCCACCATGAGTTTGCTGATGGATTTGAAAACCCGATTCGAGGAGACGGATGAACCGTTTCGGGTACATGGTGGACCCGGTGCGGTACCCCGGGGCAAGATGAATGTGGTGATGATGTTGAGCCTGGCAGGGGAGCACTACCTACCGGTGATTTTACCCGACTCGTCGGATATCCGGAGGATACCGTCGTGGTCTTGAGATGGATGGTAGGGGCCGGTCTGGACTGACGGCACCCTAGATTTTGTGGTTGAGACTTTGAGATATCGAGATATTGGGATTACGTTTTGTGCCGATGCTAGGCACAGTTTTATGCTGATTCATTATGATACCTCATTTTAAAAATACAAAGGAAATCTCACTAATTTATGAAAACAGTTTCTTCATGTACATGTATTCTGTTTTCATGCATTCATATCTCATTCATATGATATATTGCTACCTGAGGCACTGACGCAGGCACATGAGATTGCACTCGGGTTAGATATTTACCCTAGCCTTGTTATAGGCTGCATGTTATATATTGAGGATTTTATATACTGATCGTATTGACCTAGGATTATGTCTTGCTTTCGGTTTTTGCTTGTAGATATTCTCTATTCACGAGTTGGCAACTCACCCCCGTTGTGCCACAGTTCTTGCAGGTTCTGCCGTACAGGTTCCTTTGCGGCATTTCTGGCACATTGCTTCCTTGCGGGTGAATTGCATTTGGTAGGTGGTTTCTTTTGCATCAAGAACCACCATTGTACTTGTATTATTCTTTGTATCTAGAATTCCATCAACCAAAACTTGTATATTGTTTCAGACTTAGACATTAGTGATGTATTTTTCGACCTTAGAGTCGCGCTTAGCAGTTTTACGGTTTTCATGTTATTTTGAGTTTTGATCCTCGCCCTTCGGCGTTGTATATTATTATTGCTTGCGTGGTTATGACCGTCGTTTGACGAAGAGCTAGCTCCCGCTTGGGGATGCCTTTAATCATTGCATATATATATTATTCTTGTTGTACCCCGTTCGGGGCCAGTATTTACAAAAGAAACTCTGCCGAAATTTTTAGAAAAGACTTGACATTTTAAAAATGCATTTTTGGCTTAGTTATTTAAAAACCTTGACTTCAACATGTTTTCTTTCACTTCTTCAAACCAGTTTTCCTAACTTACTCTTAAAATGGTTTTAGATTTCTGGGCTTTTGGCTTACTTGGATCAGATGGAGTCCTATAGACTTCATATGGTTCAAGGGCCAGTCACGTGCTCTTTCGGATCGTGACAAAGTTGGTATCAGAGCGCTAGGTTGACCTTGGTTCGAGTCTAAGTTTGACTATGTGGAGCCTAGGGCGTTTATATACATACGGAACTTAGGCTTAACCTTACGGAACTTAGACTCAGTCGAGGGGGTATTAGACCCGAACTTTCGTCGCGTAGGATGACCCTTGGTTGATGGAATAGGTGACTAAAGTAGAGTGACGTACCGTGGGTATGTTCCGCGGCATACTTACGACACACCACTCCGCTTAAGGAACCTTAGGATGTACATATTTTCGAGATCAGTGGTTCTCTTCATATCCGTGATTATACATCCATTTGAGATCCTCGATTCTATTAGTTTCATGATCATACCTATATTGATGCTGTTCCTTCTTATGATCATGTGTCCACTCTGGATTTGTTGTTCTCTTTCTTTCCTTTGATCTACTCTCTTCGATACTCGATTGAGGTTCCTGTCGCCATGTTTGAGCGCAGTTGGGCTGCTGCTAGGGTTACGGTCAGGGCAAGCTCGTCTGGTACGAGGGCCGACCATTGTGTTTTCTGGTGACATGGGAACATCTCGAGTTGGTATTGATGATTGGGACCTCTAGTAGAGGCGAGTGCTTGGCTTTGCACCGGATGATCGGGCCATTGTTAGAGCTGCCAGTTGAGAGAGGACTGTTGATGTACAGCATACCTCAGAGATTATGGTGTCGCCTACCGTGCAGACAGATGGACCAGCTGTTGCTGAGATTGACAGGATGTCGCTTCCGGAGCTTACGAGCTGAGATTGTCGGAGCTTCCAGGCAGATATGAGACAGATGATAGCTAGTCTACCCGATTTGAGAGACGAAGGTGATTCGTCCGATTTATGCGCCAGAGCGGGCCCAGATGAGTTGAAGATTTCCAGTGTGGAGAGTCTTACTCAGATCTAGAGCAGACCGATTCAGAGATGACCGCCAATGTATCGCCTTTCCTGGAGGATTGAGGCGCTGTTCGGCGTACAGGTGAATGAGCCAGTTGTTGCTGCAAATGAAGAGATATCACCCAGATGGTTGGAACTACTGCAGCATGAGCTTATACTTAGAGATATGATGGACGGTCGCTAGTCACCTGAGGACTAATGACTAGGGCATGTGGTCGTTCGTTTACCGATGCGAGGTCATCGGATAGATTGTTTCCAGCTGGAGACGACTTCAAGCAGATTCGTTGAGAGTCGATAGAGACGATCGAATGTCAGGAGCCCATTTTCCAAGTTTAAAGTATACGGAAAGACATGCAGGTGATTCTATGGACCCTCTAGAAGAATGAAACCCTAACTCGACTCAATGACCGTGTGAAAGCCTTTGAACCTTAGGGTTTGCGGCAGTTCCGCAGCGCCATTAGTGAGGCTTAGGTTTGCCCTTCTACGGCTGGACCACCGACGCTGTGGCATGTACTCGATACTATTAAACTGTACTCTAGATGTTGATCTCTTGGGGGATTATAGGGTTCTGACGAGTCGATCGAATGTTCGACGTCATTCGGATATCATGTGATGGGATGCTTGCTTGGGAGACTCCAGATACGAGTATAGCCATTGGAGCACAGTCCCTGCAGCCGCGATGAGACGAGTCCGAGTCAGTCGATATTGAAGCAGAATGAAGAAAGGAGTTCGCAAGAGATTTCGACGAGATGACGTCCCACTCCGCTGACATCAGAGATGTGATACGCACCCAGAGGCGTTGTATATGGATATATCTTCCAGAAAGAAGCGCGATAAGTATGTAGCCGTTCCGGAATAAGAATTAGCTTCAGCGATGGATGGTGACTTCCGGGCAATTCGGCAGGAATGAGATTTGAGAGAGAAACCTCGACAGGACCTTTGTGGAAAACGATACGAGAAGACCTAGACCCAGGAGTGGTCGTATTGCGCACAACCAGCAGGCCAGAGTTGGCATTGTCGACGAGGTAGTTGACCAGATTCGGATAAAGGAACTTACCCAGATGCGTTGCGAATCGATGAAGGACGGACGAGTATTGAGTATTCCTCCGATGGTTGGGACGTGTTCCCGAGGACCTGTTCGGCCTGACATCTTCTACAGAATGGTGAAGCTACAGAGTACGCGATTTCGAGTCTGTGTGAGAGACTTCGGATTGACCGTGGCCGAGAATTGGGCAGAGCGTAGATAGCATGGCGTGACGTCATAGTGGACGACGATAGAGACAGGTGGAACCAGAGGTTCGGGCGAGACGCTGACGAGCTGTCATTGCTTCCCGTCGAGACCAGAGGTCAGATATGCTTACAGAGGTATTGGGATGCAACCAGATTCCGAGAAATGTTGTGCTGAGGACACAGATGTCCATTGAACAAAAAGAGATTATGCAAGAGAGCCAGCCTTCGTACAGTTCGGCATAGGCAAGATCGGAAGAGACCTTGAGCAGGATTCCTTCCAGGACATTGCTGCAATGATGTTGCACCCAGGATCAGATGTGTGATGTGCATTCAGAGAGCCAGAGGCCGACGCCAGTGATATGCTGCTTTATGAGTGATCGTGAGGATTGACCGAGAGATGACCAGAGAAGTGCCAGAACGGAATCATCCCCGTTAGCACATCTAACAGGGCCGATGAGCCGATTGATTGTGAGATAGGGATCCGCAAAGAAGATAAGGACCCAGAGTCAGAGGACGCCAGACCGTGAGCAAGAGGCAAGTAGATATCTTGCGCTGCTAGCAGTGGATGCACCGACTCCTTCTCGACCTTGAAGGAGGAACTACCGACGACGGTACTTTTGATTTGTGATTTTGTGATTCGATTATCACGTATCCGTCATCTTAGATTTTGGTATTTTAGGCGTTCTATTTCATGATTTAGTTTTGATGACTGAGTTTCATGATATTATTTCATACACCCACTGGATATTTAGATTTTGCGCATAAGTTATTACATTCGAGGTATTGATTGTGATTTCACGCCTTTCCTATACAGTGATTTGATTTACACTTCCAGCATAGTTTTCATGCACCTTTAGTGTTTTGATATACGATTTTGGTGCACGCCAGATGCACTAAATCGGGATTCTTCGTGCATGTCAGATGCACCTGATTTTGCTGTCAGACACCCACGTTGCCCACGACAGATGTTTCGTGCACACCAGTTGCACCTAGATGTTGTTTTGTACACCTGTTGGCACATATATGGATTTTGATTTCTTGCGCACCAGACGCACAGGATATTTTTATATATGCATTTTGGGGATTGATTTCTAGTAGAGCGGTACATTTTTATGATATTCGCTACGTATTGATGTTTTCGGAGCCCCGACAAATTGGATTTTTACTGAAATGTTTTAGTATTTGGGGTTTAAATTTAAATTCGGGGACCGAATTTCTTTAAGGGGGGTAGATTGTAACATTTCAAAAAGATAAAGTATTAATTTTGGTAATTTTTATAATTTAATATTATTTTATTGAATATTTTAATATTTTGGTATTATTAAATACAAATAAATAGGAAAAAAAAAATTGAGAAAAATTATGGAAAATTCTAAAATTTGGTAATTATTGGAATTATGGCATTTTTAGATTTTTTATGATCATTTATATGCTAAATTAGTGCTAATCGCGATTAAAAATTTCTAATCGGATTTTTGGCGTTTTTGTGCAAAACATGCACATATCTTTTTTTTCACACTTGTGCATTTTCTTGCCATGGTTTGTTTTGGGATTACTATTTGAGTGAGAAGGGTTTTAAAAGGAAAAGGAAAAAGAAAAGGAAAAGAATAAAGAAATTGGTAGTTGGTGAGAGAGAGAGGTATGGGCTTCATTGACTAAAGACTTAGCCATTCTTCTTCCCTTCATTTCCCTCCCTCTTTTCCTCTCTCCTGCTGCTGCTCTGCACCTCCTTTCCCTCCCCTCTTCAAGCTCCAAAACACCTCTAAAACAACCCCAAAACCCAATCTCCATTTCATTAAATGTGTGCACAATCCCTAGATCTACACTTGGAGCTAAAGAAGCAAGGATTTTGGCCACTAGGGGCAACTCAAGAATTTTCTTGAGTTGCTAAATGAGGTAATTTCTGGATCATTAGATTAGTTTTTGCATTACTTATACCCCTATGTTAAAAGTGAATCGATATTGTGTGATATTGTGGACTTGAGGATAACCAAGTTAGGATTTGAGGGAATTTGGTGTGGTATTGTGAAATTGTGCTCAGTAGAGGTTTTACAAACTCCCTAGTGTATGAATTGAAACCCAAACCTGAAACTTTAACCCAGAATACGGATTTTAGAAACCGATATCGGAGAATTTGTGAAATCTGTGTAGTGTTTATGGAATCTGCTATCACCCGAGACACCCTAAAATAAAATTGAGTGGACAGTGGGATGTGCAGGCACCCAGGAAGCTAACCCCAAGACCCCAGCTCCCATTTCTTCTTCCCGGCCGCCGATTTATTCCTATTGGCCGCAATTTGCGGCCTGGGTCCCACCATTTTGGCTCGTATTGGTTCTGTAGCTCCTACATGTTTATGTTAGACCCCTGGTATATTTAGATTTGTATAAACTGACCTAGGGTGAAATCTGGGACATATTTCCTAAGTTGCTGTTTTGGATTCGTGTTTCCGTATTCCGTATTTTTAATTCTGCATTAGTGTCTTGTGATTTACCTCGACTATTTGGCGTTTATACGACGATATAGAGGATTTATTGATGGTTTTGAAGGCGTGCCATAGGTTCTAACCTATAGGCCCCTTATCGTATCGTTTTGGATTTCGTGTGCCGTTTTAGCTTTGATTTGGTTTTAATGCGCATATACGACACTTGATGTGTAGGTACCACATGAAGACTTCGGGATGACAAGCAAACGCGTGGTGGCATCGAAAGATAAAGACGCAAGGTGAGTAGATTATATCTACAGGGGGAAGTCGGGTGGATGGCGTATAGCACCCCCGCAGTCCGTAGTATATATATGTATATGATAGCTAGGTGTACTATGGATAGTGTAGGGTTAGAAGTGACTAGTGTAGTTCATAGTCGCGAACCACCCTAGAGTAGATTTACACCTACATGCACATCTTTGCATATTCATTATACTTGCACTGTGTTTGATGATATTGGATGACATTGGAGATGAGTCGATGATGTTAGGCATGGTGCCGTGAGATCGGTGATTTGATGTGATTCGTATTTGAGGATACGATACGTGATCTCTAGCGGGCCTTGGGACGTGTGCTTGCACACGCTGTAGTTTGATGGTATCAGTTGTACTAGACTTAGACCAGTACCCCAGATTATATGTTATGATGATAGTGATACCTGAAATGTGATGAGATAGTGTGATTTTAACCCGTACCCAGCTATTGGGATGTCGTACGACGATTTACCGTATGAGCTTTACATTGATGATAGATCCGCACTCATGACTTGAGGATGTCATATGATATACTGTATCGTACGCGATACTATTGAGGCGGAATCACCGACTATTATCTATATATATATCGACTCAGATGTTAGGCGGTTTCCTTACCTGTAGCCCAGCTGGTTAGTTCAGCCGTATAGTTTAGTGTAGTTATTAGATTAGATTAGCCTCCTACCTATTTCAAAACTAGCGGGTCGTGGGTATTTTTAAAAGACAGGTCAAGGGATCTACGGATATTTCAAAAGGCGTATCTTTTCATAAAAACACCGTACCCCCTATTTTCAAAACCCCATGATTCGTGTTATTTCAAAAGGCACCATTTGTAGGACTTATATTAGATTAATGCAGATTAGTTATAGTTACGTCTAGTTTCAGCTCCCACTCATTTTTGTGGTTCGCTTTGCATCGCATTCTTATATTATGTTTCATACTCCATTATTGATATCATGCTGATAGGACACCAGCACCATTACCGATGATGCGTATGTACCACGTACACTTACTTGCCGGCTCACACACATCTTCATCGGTAATTGCCATGTCACGTACACCTTAGAAAATATTATTGCTTGACATAGCCTATTATCTAATAGTTTAGACATGATATTAGTGTACTTGCCTTATATGTTAGTTTAGACATTGTAGTTATTACCTGCTACTTCATGCATACTGTTATTCATTGTTATGCCGCATTCATGGATTCTCATGCATATATTCACTATTTTACGTGTTATTAAGGTTTTGGATTTGGATTTCCGTGAGATTTTCTGGATTTGGAGGAAAACCGCAAAAACACAAATAAATATATTCTCTCTTTTAAAAATAAAAAGTGCGGTTTTCTCATGATGTATGAGTCGTCCACCATGAGTTTGCTGATGGATTTGGAAACCCGATTCGAGGAGACGGATGAACCGTTTCGGGTACATGGTGGACCCGGTGCGGTACCCCGGGGCAAGATGAATGTGGTGATGACGTTGAGCCTGGCAGGGGAGCACTACCTACCGGTGATTTTACCCGACTCGTCGGATATCCGGAGGATACCGTCGTGGTCTTGAGATGGATGGTAGGGGCCGGTCTGGACTGACAGCACCCTAGATTTTGTGGTTGAGACTTTGAGATATCGAGATATTGGGATTACGTTTTGTGCCGATGCTAGGCACAGTTTTATGCTGATTCATTATGATACCTCATTTTAAAAATACAAAGTAAATCTCACTAATTTATGAAATCAGTTTCTTCATGTATATGTATTCTGTTTTCATGCATTCATATCTCATTCATATGATATATTGCTACCTGAGGCACTGACGCAGGCACATGAGATTGCACTCGGGTTAGATATTTACCCTAGCCTTATTATAGGCTGCATGTTATATATTGAGGATTTTATATAATGATCGTATTGACCTAGGATTATGTCTTGCTTTCGGTTTCTGCTTGTAGATATTCTCTATTCACGAGTTGGCAACTCACCCCCGTTGTGCCACAGTTCTTGCAGGTTCTGCCGTACAGGTTCCTTTGCGGCATTTCTGGCACATTGCTTCCTTGCGGGTGAATTGCATTTGGTAGGTGGTTTCTTTTGCATCAAGAACCACCATTGTACTTGTATTATTCTTTGTATTTAGAATTCCATCAACCAAAACTTGTATATTGTTTCAGACTTAGACATTAGTGATGTATTTTTCGACCTTAGAGTCGCGCTTAGCAGTATTACGGTTTTCATGTTATTTTGAGTTTTGATCCTCGCCCTTCGGCGTTGTATATTATTATTGCTTGCGTGGTTATGACCGTCGTTTGACGAAGAGCTAGCTCCCGCTTGGGGATGCCTTTTATCATTGCATATATATATTATTCTTGTTGTACCCCGTTCGGTGCCAGTATTTACAAAAGAAACTCTGCCGAAATTTTTAGAAAAGACTTGACATTTTAAAAATGCATTTTTGGCTTAGTTATTTAAAAACCTTGACTTCAACATGTTTTCTTTCACTTCTTCAAACCAGTTTTCCTTACTTACTCTTAAAATGGTTTTAGATTTCTGGGCTTTTGGCTTACTTGGATCAGATGGAGTCCTATAGACTTCATATGGTTCAAGGGCCAGTCACGTGCTCTTTCGGGTCGTGATAGTGCGTCTGGTGCGCACAGAAATCAAAATCCATATATGTGCCATACATGCGCACAGAAACAACATCTAAGTGCATCGGGTGTGCACACAACATCTGTCATAGGCAACGTGTGTGCCTGACAGCAAAGACAGGTGCATCTGACACGCACGAGTAATCTCGATTTAGCGCATCTGGTGTGCACCAAAATCGCATCTCAAAATATGCTCTCAACATGCGCGAAAATCCAAGACAGATGCATCTATCATGCACGAAATCATGAAATCCAATATCAAGCGCCGAACATGCGCAAAATCCAATCAGGTGCACAAGGTGCACAAAACCAATATCGAGCATCACAATCGAAATCGAAGTCCAGTGCATCTAAGTGCACCAAATGCGTATCACTGCACTGCAAGCATATGTGAACTATACCGAGTGCAAAAACCAAATCGTATGCGTATATATGCACAAATCAACTCAACTGTATGAAATCCACATAATCACAAGCATGAGAAACCAAGGCACGAAAACTATCTCAAGTGCAACAACTGTGCTAAAAATCGTAAATACTTAGTAGGTGCAACCATGGTGCATGAAAACAAATATCATGAAACTCCATCATCAAAATCAATCATGCGAATAGATCGCCTAAAATACCGAAATCAAAAATGGCGGAATAGTCCCGCTCAAGCACATCCTCCAAGAATCTCTGGCCAACTGTCGTAGTCACTCATTGCATGTCTCGTCAATGATCATGAACTCTGGTCTGCTTGTGTGCGTAACATGACCACTTCTGGGTCTAAGTCTTCTCGTAATTTATTCCAGAAAGGTCCTGTCGAGGCCTCTCCCAAATCTCGTCTCTGCCGAACTGTCCGGAAGTCATCGTCCTTTACTATATCTGTTCCTTGTTCCGGAATGGCTACATACTCATCGCGACTCCTTCTGGAAGGTATATCCAAGTACAATGCCTCGGCATGCGTATCGCATCTCTGATGTCGGCGGAGTGGAATGTCATCTTATCCAGATCTTGTACGAACCTCTTACTCCACTTTCTCTAATGTCGACTGCTTCGGACTCGTCTCGTCGTGGCTGCATGGACTGAGCTCCAACGGCTATCCTCGTATCTGGAATCTCCCAAGAATGCATCTCACCACCTAGCATCCGAATGAAGTCGAACCATCCGATCGATTCGTCCAAACCGCATAATCTCCCAAGAGCTCAACATCTTGGATACAGTTTAACAGTATCGAGTACATACCACAGCGTCGATGGTCCAGCCGTAGAAGGGCAAACCCAAGCCTCATTAATGGCGCCGCGGAACTGCCGCAAACCCTAAGGTTCAAAGGCTTTCACACGGTTATTAAGTCGAGTTAGGGTTTCATTCTTCTAGAGGGTCCATAAAATTGCCTGCATGTCTTTCCGAATACTTTAAACTTGGAATAATAGGTTTCTGACATTCGATCGTCTCTGTCGACTCTCAACGTCTCCGCGTGAATTCGTCTCTAGCTGGAATCAATCTATCTGATGACCTTGCATCGGGGTAGCGAACGGACTACATGTCCTAGTCATTCGTCCTTGGTGACTAGCGACCTTCTATCATCTCTTGGTACAACTCGTACAGCAATAGCTCCAACATCTTGGGCGGTATCTCGTCGTTCGCAGCAACAACTGGCTCACTCGTCTGCACGTTGAACCATGCCTCAATCATCATGAATAAGCAATACTTCAACGGTCATCAAAATCTGGTTGGCCTCTATCAGTGGCCCAATCCTCTGGTGCCGATCAGCACATCCGAGTAATCTCATACAGCGATCCATCCAACGCTCGTGGCGCAAAAACACAATAAAAAGACACATCTCTACAATCGTGTGTCGTCGGAATCACGCCCTGGTCAGTCCTCGTTCGTGACGAGCTCATGCTGACCGCAACTCTAGCCGTAGCTCTCCCTGCCCGTAATCGTGGCAACAAAACCATAACTGGTAACGATGAGGCTAGATGAGGAATGAATATAATACTGAACAAGAAATGTACATCCTAAGGCTTCTTAAGTAGAGTAGCGTATCGTAAATATGCCGCGGAATATACGTACGGTACGTCACTCTACTTTAGTCACATATTCCATCAACCAAGGGTCATCCTACGCTCTGAAGGTAAAACTTAACGCTCTCATACCAACTTTGTCACGACCCGAAAGTACGGAACATGACCGTTACTTAGACTACGAAACGTCTTGAGGCGTACGTAATCTAAGTAAGCCGAAAACCCAGAAATCAAAACCAAGAAAAGTAGTGGAGTGAAGGAAAACCATTTTAAATCAAGTAGTTTACATCATACACCGAAATATGCATTTTAAAATCACAAGTCTTTTCTAAAAATTTCGGCAGAGTTTCCTTTGTAAAACTGACCCCAAACGGGTACCAAAACCTGATAAAGCACATATAATGAATAAAGGCATCCCCAAGCGGGAGATAGCTCTTCGTCAATGGACGGTCACAACCACGCAAGCAATATAATATACAACACCGAAGGGCGAGAATCAAAACTCAAAAGGAAACTCAGAACAACAAGAAATCCATAGAAATACAACGCGCGACTCTAAGGCCGAAAGAATAACATCACTGGTCTCTATCTCAGAAATAAATACATGTTTGGTTGTTGGAACTTCTAGATACAACTGAATAATAATATACAATGTATAATGATGGGTACGATACAAAAAAAACCCACCTACTAGCAAGTCACCCGAAAGAAGCAGTGCCAGCAAAACCGTAATGAAACCTGTACGGCAAAACCTGCAAGAAACTGGGGCACAACGGGGGTGAGTTGCCAACTCGTGAATAGAATACATCTACGAACTGGAATCGCATGTATGACGCAATCCTAGGTCATACGATCATAATATATCCTCAAATATATAACCAACATCCTATAACAATGGCTAGGGTAAATGTCTAACCCAAGTGTAATCCCATGTGCCCGTGTCAGTGCCTCGGGTAGCAATGTATCATATGGATGATGTATGAATGCATGAAACAGAATGCATGTACTGAAGAAAACTGCTTTCATAAATTAGTGAGATTTATGTATTTTTAAAATGTGGTATCATAAATGAAATCAGCATAAACAGTGCCTAGCATCGACACAAAACAAGTATCCAAATATCTCGATATCTCTGTGTCACAATCTCTGTACCTCAATATCTCAAAATCACAATATCTAGGGCGCCGCCAGTCCAGACCGGCCCCTACCATCCATCTCAAGACCACGACGGTATCCTCCGGATATCCGACGCGTCGGGTAATATCACCGGTCGGCAGTGCTCCCTACCAGGCTCAACGCCATCATCTGCGATCCTCTTGCCCCGGGGTACCGCACCGGGCCCACCATGTACCCGAAACGGTTCCTCCACTCCTCGAATCGGGTCTCTAAATCCATCAGCAAACTCATGGTGGACGAATCATACATCATGGGAAAACCGCACTTTTCATTTAAAAGAGAGAGAAAAGAAGTTTATAATTGTTTTTACGGTTTTCCCCCAAATCCAGGAAATCTCATGAAAATCCGAATCCGAATCCAAATCATCAATAGCATGTAAGCAGTGAATATAGGCATGCGAATCCATGAATGCGGCATAACAGTGAATAATGACATGCATGAAGTAGCAGGTAATAACTACAATGTCTAAACTAGCATATAAGGCAAGTACACTAATATCATGTCTAAACTATTAGCTAACAAGCTATGTCAATGTAATAGTATTTTCTAAGTGTACGTGACATGGCAATTACCGATGAAAATGTGTGTGATCCGGCAAGTAAGTGTACGTGGTACATACGCATCATCGGTAATGGTGCTGGTGTCCTAACAGCATGATATCAATAATGGAATATGAATCACAATAAGTATGCGATGCGGAGCAACAACAATAATGTGCGGGAGCTGAATACTAGACATAACGATAACTAATCTGCATTACCTTAATATAAGTCCTACAATAGTGCCTTTTGAAATAACACGAATCGCGGTGTTTGAAAATAAGGGCTACGATGTTTTTAAGAAAAGATACGTCTTTTGAAATATCCGTAGAATCCCTTGACGTGTCTTTTAAAATACCCACGATCCGTTAGTTTTGAAATAGGTAGGAGTCTAATCTAGTCTAACAACTACACTAAACTATACGGCTGAACTAACAGGCTGAACTACAGGTAAGGAAACCGCCTAACACCTGAGTCGATACATATACATACCTGTATATATATTAGTCGGTGATCCCGCCTCAATAATATCATATCCGATACCATATCTAAAATCAGACATCCCAAGTCAAGAGTGCGGATCAATCATCAATATATAGCTCGTACGTAAATCCGTCGTACGGCATCCCCAAATCTGGGTACGGGTCAATATCACATTCATCATATCATTCATCTAGTATCCTCTTTATCAAAGATCATAATCCGGGTACTGACCTACGTCTAGTACAATACTAATATCATCAATATAATCATGATCTGATCACTGATCTACAGCCTCATACAAACTGATATCATCATCGCATATCATCATAAAGAGGTATACATCGCCCAATGTGACCTATTATGGATATCTTAACATATCATATCTTATCTCATATCGCGATCACATGCCAACCATTCAATGTATAACACTATTCACATGTATCGTCGTCCCAAGATCTGCTATAACATCAGGACGTATCTCAAGTACGAATCCTGCCATATCACCGATCTCACGGTCTCAAATCACATCTCATCGACTCATCTCAATCCCAAGTATCATCCTCAATCCGTATATGAACACATAGTCCCATACCCATATGAACACATAACCATATAAGCACATATGAAAGAAGAATGTATGCAAGTATGTGTGTGTGTGTGTGTGTGTGTGGTGCAACCACTACTCTAGGGTTTCGCAACACTAAACCAATCCAAACACACCAAATATCCATCTACGTCAACAATAATTTCCAATACTATATAATCAATATTTGTGTGTATACGTATTCATATACATCACCACGAACTGCGGGGGTGCTATACGCCATCCACCCGACTTCTCCCCGCAGATATAAATCTACTCACCTTGCTTCTCGTGTGCCGATGTCGATATCGCCATCTTTATCTTCAACGCCTCGACGTCACGTGGGGTATCTACAAGGATATCACAAACGCTAAAGCACATAAAAATCGCATCGGAAACCAAAACGGCATACGCTACGCCCATAGGTAAAAACCTATAGTCTCGCATGCAAACACGACCAATAACCCTTTGCCGTTGACGTTCAAACGCCATCCGACTGAAATGAATCATCAAATACCAAAATCCATGCTAAAACAAGTCGTAAATCATGCGCCAACTCAAGAAAATCAACCCAGATTTTACCCTTATTGGAACCAGACAAAACTGCACATGTCAAGGGTCAAGTTTACAGGGTATAAGGCTACAGAACCAAAATAGACACCAGAACCCCTGCTCTGGCCGCAAATTGCGGCCAGAGGGATTAAATTTGCGTCCTGGGGAAGGAGATAGGGGCTAGGGTTTTGTGTGGTGGTTCCTAGATGCCTGCACATCTCTCTGTCAACTCAATTTTATTTTAGGGGTCTCGGGTTGAAAGCAGATTTCAAAATACGATCACAGATTCACATTTTTTCCCGATATCAATTCCGTAAATCCGTATTCTGTGTTATATTCTCTGGTTTGGTCCAAAATAACGTCACTAACAGGATTCTAACGTCACTACAAGCCTCAATTTCACCTTTGATTTCAGATCCACCCTAAACCCTAACTAGAAATCTCCAAAATCCATCAAACGAAACCATATCGACATGAAACTAGTATGGATGCAATAAGAATTGAAATACTACTCTAAAGGTGCAGAATTTACCTCCTTTGGCAACTCAAGAAAATTCTTGAGTTGCTCAAAGTCCTCCAAATCCATTCCTTCTAGGTCCAATGTGTAGCTAGTGAGCTTGGGAACATTTTTTGTGAAATGGGAATAGGGCTTTAGGGTTGTATTCATGGTTGATCTAGGTTGAAGAGGGAGGAGGAAGAAGAGGGAGAAGCTGCAGCAGCAGCAAGGGGAAGGAGAGGAGAGAGAATGAGAAGGGGAAAATGATGGGGATGGGTTCAAAAAGAAAGGTTGACCCTATACCTACCCTCTCTCTCTCTCATACCTTCACTTTTTTTCTTGTTCTTTTCTTTTCTTCTCACACAAAAGTGAACCCTAGCAACCATGCACCCAAAGCACATAAGAAAATGTACAAGTGTGGAAAAATATGATATGTGCATGTTTTGCACAAAAACGCCAAAAACCCGATTAGCGATTTTTAATCGCGATTAGCACTAAAATAGCATATACTTAACCATAAAAACTTTAAAATGGCATATTTCCACAAAATACCTTATTTTAGAATTTTCCATAATTTTTCCAAAATTTCCACCCATTTATCGGTATTTAATTATACCGAAATATTAAAATATTCATTAAAAATTAATATTAAATTATAAAAATTCCCAAAAATAATATTTTTTTTTTTTGAAATGTTACATAAAGAAAGATATAATTCTGTATTGGAGGATAATGTTGTGAACATTTTCCTGAATCAAGAGTTGATTCGATCAGGCACGCTATATAATAGCATATACGTTCTAAATCAAACCACAGTTCAAAGTATCTAGAACACAAACAAGAGGAGTAGTTCATAAATGAATGAATCCTTCTTGTGGAATTATAGACTAGGTCATATCAATGCTACACGACCAGCCAAGTTACATAAGGATGAATATGAGAATCTATTCGAATTTTCATCTTATGCTACTTGCTAGTCTTGTCTCAAAGATAAAATGACCAATACCCCGTTTACTGGAAACAGAGAAAGAGTTACTGAACTCTTGGGATGGATACATGCTGATGTATATGGTCCAATGTTTGCAAATGCCAAGGTTGGTTCTTTTGAGAACCAAATGGGTAAAAGTATTAAAGTCCTACGATGTCATCGAGGAGGCGAATACTTGTGTATGTAGTTCCTGGATTTTCTAAAAGGAGAATGTGATTCTCTCTCAGCTTACTCATTAGAATACACCACAGCACAACGGTGTATCAGGGCTGAGGTATCGCACCCAATGACATATGGCATGCTCTATGATGAGTACTACTGAGTTACCTGTTTTCTTTTGGGAGTTATGCACTTGAGAAGTTGCATACATATTGAATAAGGTTCCATCCAAATCAGTGCCTACCACTACATATGAGATATGAAATGGGAAGAGACCATGTCTTAAACAAGTTAAGATATGGGGTTGTCCGGCCTATGTTGAAAAGCAAAAACCAGACAAGCTCGAGGCAAGGTCAGTTATGTAAGTTTTGTCAGGATATCCCAAACATTAGTGAGGGAATATCTTCTACCTAACTGAGGAGCAAAAGGTGTTTTATTTCTCAGCATGCCATCTTTTTAGAACAGGTATTTCTTGTGAAGAAATTAGTGGTCATGAGGTAGAACTGGAAGGAGTTCCAGCTAGACAAACTAACAGCTGATAATTTGGTGAAACCAAAGGATTCAATAGTCTCCAACGAACCTCAGCCTCTCCGCGAATCTGGTAGAGTTTCTTATCCACTTGAGAGATACTACAGTCTTCTCGGTGACAGTTGGAGCGAGGATTGCATCATGAGATGATGGCCCAATCGGGTTCAGGCAGCTGGAACGTCTGTTTTGATGTGATAGTCAAAAGAGTTTGACTTCATCAAAATGGTAGATGAACCTTGTATATACAAAAACGGTTGTACAGAGTAAGGTTGTCTTCCACGTATTGTACGTAGATGACATACTCTTGATAGGAAATGGTTTCCTATGCTACACTCGGTCAAAGCTCCTCTTATCACGAACATTCTCAAAGAAAGATCTGGATGATACCTACTACATCTTATGGATTATGATCTATGGTGATAGATCTATTTGGATGTTGGGAATGTCCCAAATCCAGGTACATAAACTCCATACTAAAGGGGTTTAGTATGGAAGATTCAAAGCGTGGTTGTCACGACCCGAAAGTACGGAACATGACCGACACTTAAACTACGAAACGTCTCGAGGCGTACGTAATCTAAGTAACCGAAAACCCAGAAATCCTAACCAAGAAAAGTAGTGGAGTGAAGGAAAAACCAATTTGAATCAAATGTTTGCAACATGCGCCGAAATATACATTTTAAAATCACAAATCTTTTCTAAAATTTTCGGCAGAGTTTCCTTTGTAAAAACTGACCCCAAACGGGTACAAAACCTGGTAAAGCATATATAATGAAAAATGCATCCCCAAGCGGGAGCTAGCTTTTCGTCAATCGACGGTCACAACCACGCAAGCAATATAATATACAACGCCGAAGGGCGAGGATCACAACAGAAAAGGAAACTCACAACAGCATGAAATCCATAGAAATACAACGCGCGACTCTAAGGTCGAAAGAATAACAACACTGGTCTCTATCTGAAATAAATACGTGTTTGGTTGATGGAACTTCTAGAAACAACTGAATAATAATATACAAAATATACTGATGGTCACGATACAAGTGAACCCACCTACCAGCAAATCACCCGAAAAGAAGCAGTGCCAGCAAAGCCGTAATGAAACCTGTACGGCAAAACCTGCAAGAACTGTGGCACAACAGGGGTGAGTTGCCAACTCGTGAATAGAATACATCTACGAACAGGAATCACATATATGACGCAATCCTAGGTCATACGATCATAATATATCCTCAAATATATAACCAGCAGCCTATAACAATGGCTAGGGTAAATGTCTAACCTAAGTGTAATCCTATATGCCCGTTTCAGTGCCTCAGGTAGCAATATATCAAAGGGAATATGTATGAATGCATGAAAACAGAATACATGTACTAAAGAGACTTCTTTCATAATGGTGAGATTTCCTTTGTATTTTTAAAATGAGATATCATAAATGAAATCGGCATAAACAGTGTCTAGCATCGACACAAAACATAAATCTCAATGTCTCAAAATCTCAGGCTCTGGCCATCAGGACTGGCCTGTATCATCAAATCTCAGTACCTCAATATCTCGAAATCTCAATGTCTCAATCTCAATATCTAGGGCGCCGTCAGTCCAGACCGGCCCCTACCATCCATCTCAAGACTACGACGGTATCCTCCGGATATTCGACGCGTCGGGTAAAATCACCGGTCGGTAGTGCTCCCTGCCAGGCTCAACGCCATCATCTGCGATTATCTTGCCCCGGGGTACTGCACCGGGCCCACCATGTACCCGAAACGGTTCCTCCACTCCTCGAACTCGGGTCTCACATGTCGCTCTCAGCACCGAGAAAACACATGGTGGACGCATGTAACACCTTAGAATGTGTTTTGTGGCTAATTATATTTTAATATATGGTTTTTAATAAAAAGTTTATCAAATTAAGTTTCAAATATTTTATCCTATTTAATGAGTATTTTATTAGATTTTTCCTAGGCTTGCACACACTTGTGCATGACAACTAGGGTTGTTTTTGGGGGTTTAACCATGATTAGCAATATGGTGAACTAACCATTCCCTAATATAGTTTAATATTGTATTAGGTGCTTTTGGGTTTTAAGTATGATGGTTCTTTTCAAAAATAAAATGAATTTGAAAAGGGTTTTTAAATGGTTTGAATGTTGACGTGGTGAGAGAGAGAGAGCATTATGAGGCATGATGGCTTGCCCATGCCTTCATTTAATGAAGAGAGAGAGAGAGGAAGGGGTTGACTTGTTGGTGTTCTCTCATTCTCACTCATTTCTCTCATACTCTCACTCTCAAACTCACAACACACACACCCCTGCTTCAACAGCAGCTCCATCACCAGCATCCATCAGCAGCAGCATCAGACATCATCATCATCATCAGCAGCAGCTCCAGCTTCAACAACAGCAGCTACAGGCAGCAGCAACAGCTCCCCGGCAGATCCATCCCCTCTTCTTCTTCTCCTTCTACTTGCTTGTGAGATCCCTTGAGGGTATAATCTCTAAACTTATTCCTACTTTCGCTTGAATTGTGTAAATTAGCTTCGATTAGTGTTAGATAGCTAGTTAGTGCTAATTAAGGTGATTTGTGTGGAATGTTGTTTAAGTGGTGATTGTGTTAGTTAACCCTACCTATTTAAGTGTTGTTAGGGTCACCTTAACTGAGTTTAACCCTGGATTACACTAAAATACCATAGGGTTTGTGTTTTGTGCTAAATCGGTGTTTTTAAATGTTATTTGTGACATTCTGTGATCTGCTATTGACCCGGGACCTTCAGGTTAAAATTGAGAAAACTGGAGCACACTAGATATACCCTGACCACACCTCCTGAGCACGAACCCCTAACCCCCTACCCAGGCCGCCAGTTTAATCATTCTGGCCGCAATTTGCGGCCAGATGTGGGAGTTTTTAAGTGTAGTTTGCTTGGGTAGGAGTCTGCTGTTATTTCTAGGCCTGTGGTATGTCTAGTTTTGTAAGTTTTGACCTGTAGTAAAATCTGGGATCAATTGTCGTTTTGCAGGTCCGTTGTGTTTGCGCGATACGTGAGTGGGTTCTATGATCCAGCGTATCGCGGCGTGTCGCGATAGTTTTAGACGCGTATACACACGATTCAGCGTATCGTGCACACGCGCGTTTAGTTCGCGACGCGAGTTTCTCGTTTTGGTTCGATATCGCGTTTTGCGAAATATTTGGCTTATATATGATTTCCATGTCTTATTCGCAGGTTTGCAGACAGGGACTACAGACACTGCTACAGGAGGGAGCAGATGGTAGGATTCACCTAGCGTGGAGCGTAGGTGAGTAGATTTAACATCTACAGGGGAATCGCCCGCATGGCGTTATGCGTCTGGGTTAGGATTCAAATACCTGTCGCATATTCTACGTTATTGTTAGAATTGCGCCTTTACTTTATTTCCTTGATATAGTTGTACTGTGACTAGCAGCCGTAGGACACTGCACATATTATTGACGGTTCATGTTGCACGAGCACGGATTGTATGCTACACACACACCTTCAATAATTGCCATGTCACACACAATCCCTTATAGATACTTTATTGCTTATCATACTTGACATCTAGCTTATCGGTATACCTATAGTGTATCTTACCATTAGTGATAGGTACATCTGCACCTTGCGATACAACTACAGGTATACCTTGCACATATTTTACTTATACCCGGGGGGTATCCTTCATATTCTACTTATACCCAGGGGGGTATAGGACATCTTTTACTTATAGGTAGACACCTATACTTAGCTGTACCTTATTGATTTCGCAGACATCTGGTTTCAGCTACATATTTTCATTTATATGCTCGCATTTCAGATATATCGCATATATGTATTCCTGGATTTGCGCATTGTTATTTTGATTTCACATGATGATTTCTGGATTTGGGAACCGCGGGAGTTCATGAAATTATGCATACATTGAAAAACCCGGTTTCCGTGATATGATATTCGCGCAGCCACCATGAGATTTATCGGTTCTGATTGTATACTCCATACGAGGTGTGGTTGCCGTATGAGGGTACATGGTGGGGCCCGGTATGGTTCCCCTCAGCAAGAAGATCGATGGACTTTGCCGATTGAGCCTGGAGGCGGGCGATTACCTACCGGTGACAGTACCCATGACTCGGCGGGGGATCACGGAGACACCGTTGGGAGTCATGTACGTATGCATACGTCGAAAGGCGAGGGTCAGAGCTAGGCACTCGTGCTTTCGTGATAGCGTATGATACGTGATCAGGATTTCTGTGTCGATGCTTGGCACATGGTTTTCATGATATTTCTTTAACACCTTTGTATATATAACAGGGGATTTAGCCGTTGTTATATATACCCTTACACTAATATTAGTGGAATGGGACGCTAATATATATGTATTGCCCCCATCATATTTATTTCTGTACATATTTACCTTTAGGATGTTAGATTCTTACTTGAGATTTGACTTGGGATATTAGGTGATTCATTGAGATTGGATATTGGACATACCTATATGATTACTGATTTGTACATTCGGGATATAGGAGATTACTCGATATTGTACATTGAGGAGATATGAGACTTATATGATGTGAGAGCCCAATGTGGGGGCTGATTTGAGGAATTGGGATTTGAGTGTCTTGATGGATTGTAATCCTACCACGATGTCAGGTTTCCGTGGGAACGACATATTTCACTCCATATCTCATACCTATTCACTTATGCACGGTTTCATATATTGGTTGTACCTGTTAGTATACCCTTATGATTATTGCATATCTACTTTCTCATATCCCTATTGCATAGTTATTGCATACTATTATCATGTCATTATTACTGTAATCGCATATCTTAGATTCATACTGTACGTACATTCCTGCGATTACCTGCATATGTTATTTACTATTCACGAGTTGGCAACTCACCCCCGTTGTGCCACAGGTGTTTCAGGTTGTTCCCCAGAGTTGTCGAGGCAGGCTATTCAGTATTCATCTATCATCTTTTGCTACAGATACCGCATCAGCTCACAGTACTATTTTGCTTAGGTGGGTTTTGGTGGTTATCTGTATTTTGTATTGTACCTTCGTTGTATTTGTACTCTCCATCTACTATCATGTAGTTGACGTAGAGACTTGGTGAGGACGATATTGTATATTATTTATGGATTTTTTGCCTTTTATATACAGCTTTCTCTCTATTGTCCTTATTCTTCGCTACGGCGTCGTATATTTGTATTGAATTCATCTTGGCTAGTTTTTACAAAAAGGGGGTGTTGCCAAAATTTTAAAGAAAGAAAGTAGGACTTTTAAAGAATTTGGGTTGCGATTTCAAATGTTTCAAAAACTTATATTATCTTTTCCGTATTTTCTTGGTTTAGATTTCTGGGTTTTGGCTTTCTTTTACTGCGTTACGTCTTTAGGAGTTGCGTAGTATTAGGGCCGTCACGTGCCAATTTCGGGTCGTGAAAAAGTTGGTATCAGAGCGCTAGGTTTTACCTTTCGGAGTGTAGGATGACCTTAGTATGATGGAGTAGGTAGCTTAAGCAGAGTAACGTAGTGTGTGTATGTCTGCAGCATACCCACGATGCGGTACTTCACCTTAAGTGACCTAAGTACAATTCGCTTGAAATTCCTTCCTTGATGATTCATATCCTTGAGATTCGATTCCTTATTCTCATCGAATATTATATCTATTTATAGCCTTGCCGCCGATGACTATGGGGACTCAGAGTGATGCAGCGAGGGCCGAGGTCAGAGTTGGCTCGGGTGGGACGAGTACTGACCAGGATGGCACTCTAGTTGCACAGGTGCAGACGGATCAGCCTACGACATACACTATTGATAGACGTTTGGCAGAGATGCAGGAATTCCGCCAGACTATGAGTTCATTGGTTGATGTCGTTCGGGAGCTACGACAGGAGGTTGTCACCCATGTTACTCAGTTGTCACTTACGATCAGCATGCAGCAGTCCGTCACCTAGATAGCACCAGTGGTTGCAGCTCCAGTTGACGAGGCGCATATTCCAGAGGCTCAGAGAGTTCCCGGACGGTGGAGGACTCGTACCAGCGTACCAGCCCAGAGACAGAGGTTTGGTCATCGAGACAGATTTCGTGTCCATCGCGGGAGTAGCAGAGGCTTAGGACGAGGACAGTCGTTCAGCTCTCATCCCCAGGATGGTCAGCAGTCACCACGTGGATGTTTTCGATGCGGGAGCCTTCAGTACTTCGTCAGGGATTGTTCCTTAGCACCTCGTCAGGATCGTTTTCAGAGAGGCCATGGACGTGGAAGGTTCGCTCAGAGGGCTCAGTCTACCAGAGGAGTTCAGCCAGTTGCGGGTAGAGGGCAGACACAGGAGTTTGCTTCTACTCATCGGGACGCGCAGGCGTCTAATGTGGAGTTTTCAGGTATCCTTATTTCGCATGTTCTTTTGATGTATTCGTTTGTTTTTCATGCTTGTGCCGTGGTTGGGTAGACTAGTCGTAGTTATGTTAACTTTTGTCAGCGATTCTTTTGTTGCGCGACACATATTCAGTTGTGTGCCAATCGGATAGGAGATAGAGATTCGCCAGTCGTTTTGATCCTCCTAGAGATGTTGGATCTGACGATCTCCTGGGCATGGACTGTTTAGTTACGTGCTAGGCATCTGTGGACTACCGTGAGGAAACAGTCAGTTTTGTTTTCCCGGCAGGTCAATTCTTGTTGTGCAGGTGGATAGTTGTGCCGCCTCTCACAGCTCGAATTCAGCCTTTTTCGCTAGTCGGCTACTGAGGAGATGTCGTGGATTCTTGGCGTTCATTCGTGAAACTGTATCCATAGAGGGTTTGTTGGACCGGTGTTCCTTTCATGCGAGAGTTTTTCCGACGTTGTTCCGGATGAGCCGGCGAAGCTTAGGGAGCTTAACGATCAGCTGCAGAGTTATTTTTTGGGAAGTTTTGTGCGTCTGAGTGTTTCGCTTTTGGAAGCCCCTATTTCTGTTCGTCGAGGACGAAGACGGCAGTTTGAGGTTGTGTATCGACGGATCGTCAATTGAACCGGCTTACGGTGCGGAGAGGTATCCTTCACCTCGCATTGACGATTTCTTCGATCAGCTCCACAGTGCGAGACATTTTTTTAAGTTTGCTTAAGATCAGGTCATCGTTATTGCGGTTCGGAGTGACGGCATTCCGAAGACTGCCTTGTACGTGCTACGGGCTTTGTGTGTTTTGGTGTGTCATTGGACTCACCAGTGCCCTGGCGGCATTTGTAGATGTGATGAACCAGATTTCTGCAGGCCGTTCCTCGACCAGTTATTGTTGTGTTATTTATGACATTCTGGTCTATCTAATGCTTCTTGAGGGACAGAAGCAGCACTTGAGGATTTGTTATGCAGATACTGGGAGAGCACCAGCAGTTTGCTAAATTCTTGGAGTGTTTCTTCAGGCTTGTTTTCTGTTGACTCCTAGGTCTTGTAGTTACGGGAGACGGTTTCGTATGGTTCCGAGGGAGATCGTGGCCGTACAGCTTAGGCCCAGACTTGTGTGCAGGGCGGAGGTCCACAGATTTTTAGGCTTAGCAGGTTTTACCGCCGTTTCGTGCAGGATTACTAGAGTAGTGCTGCACCGTCGACTGAATTGACCGAGATGGAGATTTCTTTTCTGTGGACTGAGGCATGTGTGCGGAGTTTTCGGCAGTTGTAGATTTCGTTAACAACAGCACCAGTTCTTCCTTTGCTTTCTGGTTCGGGCGATCTTGTTGTTTAACTGTAATGTTTCTTGAGTGGGGCTCGAGTGTGTACTGAGGTGACACTATTGAGTTATCTCTTTTGCTTCCCTACATTTGGAGGAAGTACGAGAAGGATATTCTACTCATGATCTGGAGATGGCCGCGGTGGTTTTGCATTGGAGATTTGGAGACACTACTTGTTCGTGAGTCGTGTCAGATTTTCCATGGACCACCAGAGCTAAACGTACATCTTGTTGGAGATAGTGCCCTCAGAGTCAATTATTGGATCACAGGCACGTGATTGCAATGATTGAGGGAGGACCTATCCCGGTAGGACAGTCTTACTCGAGATGATAGTATGCTATCTGGTTTATCTTTATCATCGTGTACTGCTTTAGGTGACCGGACAGGTCACTATTGCACGTTGATAGAGCCCCTAGGACTCTTGCTTGACTACCGGCAGTATGAGGGCGATCATATACGTGGGAGCTGGTAGTCTATAAGCACATCCTTAAAAGGTCCCTAGTCGTGGGAGTTTCGAGACAGGGCATCGATACTCCAGAGTAGACTAGTGTATACAGTCGATACCCCGACGTGGGGCGGTGGCCGGTCTCACAAGCCACTGGTGTCAGTAGGATCACCTAAGATGTATATAGGTGCTCATTGGGTTATGAGTACACCGGACAGGACTCGCCGGGAACATGCTAGTTGGTCTTATACCTGACGTCAGATAGCAGTTCCCTGGTGACATGTGTACAGGTTAGTTCATCGACCTGGGGATCGTCATTTGTCTCGTGTGAGTTCCCACTGTACTTTGATTACTACCCTACCACGCTCAAAGGAGACGTGCAAACAGGTTTTAGTTGGGTACAGTCCCGAGCCACATGGAGGCAGTGAGCGGATCTTCGGGGGTTCATCTCTCCCGGTATTGGGGGTGAGGTCGTGCTGTGTCTAGGAGAGCCATTACACGAAGTCCTTGGCCAAAGCAGGAGATTTACTGGTAGGTATTCCAGTAGTATCTCAGGGTGTTCTTGGCTACACTCCGACACGACTTGTACCGCTTTTGGGGGTCTGACTTTTACCAACCCCCTAGGCCCGCCATGTGATGCTCATAGACGAACGGAACGGACTGTACGGATATTGTCACTGACAGGCTCAGTAGGGTGTCAGGATGAGTTTGCTCATCGATGTCCCTTTTGGTCAATATCTGGTAGCCCTTCACGTATGGCTAATACCTCTGACGTGCTAGTGGTTAAATCCACAGCCATAGTATTGACGAGTCTTTAGAGTCCCCCACATTCAGTTACTCAAATTTCGGGCGAAACGCTGTAGAGGCCGTATAGAGATATGGCAGGGTTCGATCAGATACGTGCGGTATTGCACGGATCAGGATCGGACAGTTAGTACTAGAGGTCGTATAGAGATATGGCAGGGTTCGATCAGATACGTGCGGTATTGCACAGATCAGGATCGGACAGATAATACTAGCCGGCTTTGGTTTAAGCCGGATCCTAGTATAGTACAGTGTAGATTTTGTCTCATTGCATTTGTATCCGGTCGGAATACAGATGCGGGTGTGTATACACAGTATCGGGGTTTTCCTGTAATTTATTACGGGACCAGTTTTCTGGAGTTGCCAGTTTGCTTTCCGTTTCGGCCATATTTCTTTGTATCTTTCATTGGCTAAAGATTGGTGGAGGAGGGCTTATTTGCATTTGTGCAAATAAGCATTATGGAGGGTTCTCTTTGCATATAGTTGCATCATGATGGTTTTCATGATGGTGCACCATCCATTGACTTGTTTTGACTCCATGATGACTTGACTTTTGTGAGTGATGATGGAGGGTCATGATGGTGGGTTTGGTGTGTTGGTTTTGCTAGTGATGATGATTCTTGCATGATGACCATTCCTCTCACTTGCATTATTCTTATAGCTTATCTCTTGGGATTATTCCTCTCTCACTCTCATTCTCTATCTCCTATCATAGAGGCCGGCCACATTGGAGAGGGGCTGCCCATATTATTTGGTGTGGGATTTTTTGTATCTTTGGCTTGGGAAAATCCCCACAACTCCATCTCCAAAAGATTATATCATTTCCTCCACCACTATGGCAATTCCACTACCCCAAATGAGACATGAGTTCTACACACATTCTACAGCAAACCTTGGGCACGTCGGCTCGCCAACTTCGTGCCCGAGTTGCCTCGGTATAGAGGTGGGAGCCCGTAAAAGAAGCAGGCGACGTGGTGCCCTTCCGGCGAGGAGGTGGAGACCGGACATTCCGCGGGAGATCGGGACGACGGCGAGAAGACCGGAGGACATGGATCGCTCGGTATATCTCTCTTCCCCATCTTGTAGTTAGCTAGGACTAGATTAATGGCACGATCCGGGTTTATAGTGCGCGGTGGTGCCGGTTTGAAAAGTTAAAGAAAATCACCGCTTCCGCATTCCGGCGTCGGATTGACAGCCGGGGCGCCGCCGTGCACTTACACATCTTCCTGCAGCGGATTTTGATTGTTGTGATAGTCTTCTGCAGATTTACAGTTCTTGTGTGATCGTTGAGTACAGCTTAAGTTCGTCTCTACGGAGGGGACAACTTGCTCATGTCCGCGCCCGACCACTTTTCTTGAATCGCTTTCGCGAGACACTGCCCGGCGATGCTCGTTCGTCAGAGATACTTGAGCATACACGGCTGGGTAATGATTCGGAGTCCTTGATTTGTGACAATGGTATGCTAAGTTAGGGACGCATTTGTGTACCTGATATTATCAGGTAAAGACGTGAAATCCTAGAGAAGGCACATCAGTCAACTCTCTGTATCCATTCAAGTTCCACCAACATTGACGTCACTTGTGAGATAGTTACGGGTGGACAGGGATGTAAGGAGAAGTTTCATGGTTCGTTTCAAGGTGTCTGTCTTGTTGTGTGTGTGGGTCGAGCATATGAGGCCGGCTGGAGAGTTGCAACCTTTTACCGTTCCGATGTAGGAGTGGGAGCAGATCTCCACGAATTTCGTTATGGTTTCTACCCAAGTTTAGTTAGGGTGTGACTCCATTCGGATTCTTGTCGTCCGGTTTTACTCAGTTTGCTCAGTTGTTCTTGGTTAAGTTGTGTGTTTGTTTTGATTGTTGTCAGCAGTTGGGGATCGTCACTCGCCATTGTTAGGGTTCTTCTTCGATAGCTGTTATCAGGAGACGCTCCAATTGGCAACCTTTAGGCTTAGGGGTTAGGTCGTGTCGATTACCAGTCTGTTGTTTTTCTGACTCTGCGTAAGTAGGATTTTAGACCCTAGCTAGTCTAGAGACTTCGGAGATGGTCCAGTTGTGTTAAGTCAGGATGGGAATTGTCCGTTGCAAACTGAGGTCTTATGCCGACTGCGTCGGTTATAGACTCGAGTTCGCAGGGACAGATTATTTATTCCTACGGACTTTCCGATGAATGACGTGTTGGATTTTGGGAAGCTTGTCCCAGGATTGTAGGTCTTTTCGAGATCCAATAAGCGAGTTAGTTTCGTTGCCTTTAATTTGGCACTTCCGCCCAGATTATTAAGTTTTCACCCCGTATTCCTTGTGATGATACTTTACAATTACCTTCTTGACCTTTCTCACATGATTTGGCACCAGACCAATTAGCTTGGACGCGATCTTTCGTTCACCAGCAGCCATGTGTGTTAATGGCTCGGCAGGTGGAGAAACGTCGGTCAAGGGTCTTGCCATTTGTGAAGGGTTTTCTTGGACGTAGCCGTATAGTGAGATAATCACTTGGGAGGCTGCGAGCGAGATTTGGGAGTTGTAATCTTCTCTTTGGAGGTACGTTTAGTATATTTTTAAATTCGGGGACGAATTTCTTTTAAGGGGGGAAGATTGTAACACCTTAGAATGTGTTTTGTGGCTAATTATATTTTAATATATGGTTTTTAATAAAAAGTATACCAAATTAAGTTTCAAATATTTTATCCTATTTAATGAGTATTTTATTAGATTTTTCCTAGGCTTGCACACACTTGTGCATGATAACTAGGGTTGTTTTTGGGGCTTTAACCATGATTAGCAACATGGTGAACAAACCATTCCCTAATCTAGTTTAATATTGTATTAGGTGCTTTTGGGTTTTAAGTATGATGGTTCTTTTCAAAAATAAAATGAATTTGAAAAGGGTTTTTAAATGGTTTGAATGTTGACTTGGTGAGAGAGAGAGAGCATTATGAGGCATGATAACTTGCCCATGCCTTCATTTAATGAAGAGAGAGACAGAGGAGGGGGTTGACTTGTTGGTGTTCTCTCATTCTCACTCATTTCTCTCATCCTCTCACTCTCAAACTCACAACACACACACCCCTGCTTCAGCAGCAGCTCCATCACCAGCATCCATCAGCAGCAGCAGCAGACATCATCATCATCAGCAACAGCAGCAGCAGCTCCAGCTTCAGCAACAGCAGCTACAGGCAGCAGCAAAAGCTCCCCAGCAGCTCCATCCCCTCTTCTTCTTCTCCTTCTACTTGCTTGTGAGATCCCTTGAGGGTATAATCTCTAAACTTATTCCTACTTTCGCTTGAATTGTGTAAATTAGCTTCGATTAGTGTTAGATAGCGAGTTAGTGCTAATTAAGGTGATTTGTGTGGAATGTTGTTTAAGTGGTGATTGTGTTAGTTAACCCTACCTATTTAAGTGTTGTTAGGGTCACCTTAACTGAGTTTAACCCAGGATTACACTAAAATACCATAGGGTTTGTGTTTTGTGCTAAATCGGTGTTTTTAAACGTTATTTGTGACATTCTGTGATCTGCTATTGACCCGGGACCTTCAGGTTAAAATTGGAAAAATGGAGCACACTAGATATACCCTGACCACACCTCCTGAGCACGAACCCCTAACCCCCTACCCAGGCCGCCGGTTTAATCATTCTGGCCGCAATTTGCGGCCAGATATGGGAGTTTTTAAGTGTAGTTTGCTTGGGTAGGAGTCTGCTGTTATTTCTAGGCATGTGGTATGTCTAGTTTTGTAAGTTTTGACCTGTAGTAAAATCTGGGATCAATTGTCGTTTTTCAGGTCCGTTGTGTTTGCGCGATACGCGCGATACGTGAGTGGGTTCTATGATCCAGCGTATCGCGGCGTGTCGCAATAGTTTTAGACGCGTATACACACGATTCAGCGTATCGTGCACACGCGCGTTTAGTTCGCGACGCGAGTTTCTCGTTTTGGTTCGATATCGCATTTTGCGAAATATTTGGCTTATATATGATTTCCATGTCTTATTCACAGGTTTGCAGGCAGGGACTACAGACACTGCTACAGGGGGGAGCAGATGGTAGGATTCACCTAGCGTGGAGCGTAGGTGAGTAGATTTAACATCTACAGGGGAATCGCCCGCATGGCGTTATGCGTCTGGGCTAGGATTCAAATACCTGTCGCATATTCTACGTCATTGTTAGAATTGCGCCTTTACTTTATTTCCTTGATATAGTTGTACTGTGACTAGCAGCCGTAGGATACTGCACATATTATTGACGGTTCATGTTGCACGAGCACGGATTGTATGCTACACACACACCGTTAATAATTTCCATGTCACACACAACCTCGTATAGATACTTTATTGCTTATCATACTTGACATTTAGCTTATCGGTATACCTATAGTGTATCTTACCATTAGTGATAGGTACATCTGCACCTTGCGATACAGCTACAGGTATACCTTGCACATATTTTACTTATACCCGGGGGGGGTATCCTTCATATTCTACTTATACCCAGGGGGGTATACGACATCTTTTACTTATAGGTAGACACCTATACTTAGCTGTACCTTATTGATTTCGCATACATCTGGTTTCAGCTACATATTTTCATTTATATGCTTGCATTTCAGATATATCGCATATATGTATTCCTGGATTTGCGCATTGTTATTTTGATTTCACATGATGATTTCTGGATTTGGGAACCGCGGGAGTTCATGAAATTATGCATACATTGAAAAACCCGGTTTCCTTGATATGATATTCGCGCAGCCACCATGAGATTTATCGGTTCTGATTGTATACTCCATACGAGGTGTGGTTGCCGTATGAGGGTACATGGTGGGGCCCGGTATGGTTCCCCTCGGCAAGAAGATCGATGGACTTTGCCGATTGAGCCTGGAGGCGGGCGAGTACCTACCGGTGACAGTACCCATGACTCGGCGGGGGATCACGGAGACACCGTTGGGAGACATGTACGTATGCATACGTCGAAAGGCGAGGGTCAGAGCTAGGCACTCGTGCTTTCGGGATAGCGTATGATACGTGATCAGGATTTCTGTGTCGATGCTTGGCACATGGTTTTCATGATATTTCTTTAACACCTTTGTATATATAACAGGGGATTTAGCCGTTCTTATATATACTCTTACACCAATATTAGTGGAATGGGACGCTAATATATGTGTATTGCCCCCATCATATTTATTTCTGTACATATTTACCTTTAGGATGTTAGATTCTTACTTGAGATTTGACTTGGGATATTAGGTGATTCATTGAGATTGGATATTGGATATACATATGTGATTACTGATTTGTACATTCGGGATATAGGAGATTACTCGATATTGTACATTGAGGAAATGTGAGACTTATATGATGTGAGAGCCCAATGTGGGGGCTGATTTGAGGAATTGGGATTTGAGTGTCGTGATGGATTGTGATCCTACCACGATTTCAAGTTTCCGTGGGAACGACATATTTCACTCCATACCTCATACCTATTCACTTATGCACGGTTTCATATATTGGTTGTACCTGTTATTGTACCCTTATGATTGCTGCATATCTACTTTCTCATATCCCTATTGCATAGTTATTGCATACTATTATCATGTCATTATTACTGTAATCGCATATCTTAGATTCATGTTGTACGTACATTCCTGCGATTACCTGCATATGTTATTTACTATTCAAGAGTTGGCAACTCACCCCCGTTGTGCCACAGGTGTTTCAGGTTGTTCCCCAGAGTAGTCGAGGCAGGCTATTCAGTATTCATCTATCATCTTTTGCTACAGATACCGCATCAGCTCACAGTACTATTTTGCTTAGGTGGGTTTTGGTGGTTATCTGTATTTTGTATTGTACCTTCGTTGTATTTGTTGGAGATAGTGCCCTCAGAGTCAATTATTGGATCACAGGCACGTGATTGCAATGATTGAGGGAGGACCTATCCCGGTAGGACAATCTTACTCGAGATGATAGTATGCTATCTGGTTTATCTTTATCATCGTGTACTGCTTTAGGTGACCTGGCATGTCGCTATTACACGTTGATAGAGCCCCTAGGATTCTTGCTTGACTGCCAGCAGTATGATGGCGATCATATACGTGGGAGCTGGTAGTCTACAAGCACATCCTTAAAAGGTCCCTAGTCGTAGGAGTTTCGAGACAGGGCATCGATACTCCTTTAGTAGACTAGTGTATACAGTCGAGACCCCGACGAGGGGCGGTGGCCGGTCTCACAAGCCACTGGTGTCAGTTGGTTCACCTAAGATGTATACAGGTGCTCATTGGGTTATGAGTACCCCGGACAGGACTCGCCGTGAACCTGCTAGTTGGTCTTATACCAGACGTCAGATAGCAGTTCCCTGGTGACATGTGTACAGGTTAGTTCATCGACCTGAGATCGTCATTTGTCTCGTATGAGTTCCCACTGTGCTTTGATTACTACCCTACCACGGCTCAAAGGAGTCGTGCAAACAGGTTTTAGTTGGGTACAGTCCCGAGCCACATGGAGGCAGTGGCGGATCTGCAGGGGTTCGTCTCTCCCGGTATTGGGGGTGAGGTCGCGCTGTGTCTAGGAGAGCCATTACGCAAAGCCCTCGGCCGAGGCAGGAGATTTACTGGTAGGTATTCCAGTAGTATCTCAGGGCGTTCTGGGCTACACTCCGACACGACTTGTACCGCTTTTGGGGGTCTGACTTTTACCAACCCCCTAGGCCCGACATGCGATGCTCATAGATGAACGGACCGGACTGTACGGATATTGTCACTGACAGGCTCAGTTGGGTGTCGGGGTGAGCTTCCTCATCGACGTCCCTTTTGGTCAATAGCTGGTGGCCCGTCACGTATTGGCTTATACCTCTGACGTGCTAGTGGTTAAATCCACAGCCATAGTATTGACGAGTCTTTAGTGTCCACCACACTTTCAGTTACTCAGGCTTTCGGGCGAAACGCTGTAGAGGCCGTATGGAGATATGGCAGGGTCCGATCAGATACGTACGGTATTGCACGGATCAGGATCGGACAGTTTTGTACTAGTGGCCGTATGGTTATATGGCAGGGTTCGATCAGATACGTGCGGTATTGCACGGATCAGGATAGAACAGATATTACTAGCCGGCTTTGGTTTAAGCCGGATCCTAGTTTAGTACTGTGTAGATTTTGTCTCATTGCATTTGTATCCGGTCGGAATACAGATGCGGGTGTGTATGCACAGTATCGGGGTTTTCCTGTAATTTATTACGGGACCAGTTTTCTGGAGTTGCCAGTTTGCATTCCGTTCCGGCCGGTTTTCCTTTGTTCTTTCCCGGCCGGACTTTTCCGATGGAGGGGGTAATTTGCAGTTTTGCAAATTACATTTGGGGACGGGGTATCTTGCATATTGGTGGCATCATGATAGCTTTTCATGATGAGATTCTTTTTCATTCTTATCACTTGCTTTATGAGATAAGAAAGGATTTAGAGTGATTTGAGTGGTTGATGTGAGATTTGCTTTGGATGTGGTTACCTCCCTTTGATCTCCTACACTCACCTCCCTCTTGTTTGATATATTCTTTTTCCTCCACCATTTTGAGAGAGAGAAGTTTTTGATGGTTGAGAGAAGAAGAAGGAGAGAGCTTCATTCTTGAGAGTTTCATTCTTGATCTCATTTTCATGCTAGAAAAATGCAAGCACCATTTTTCTATTCTTGATTCCTCCATCACCATGGCAACAAACCCCAAATGAGATATAGCCTCTACACTACACATTCTACAGCATATCTTGAGCATGTCGAGTTGCCGGCTTCATGCCCGAGTTGCCTCGGTATTGAGGCGGGAGCCCGTAAAAGACGCAGGCGATGTGGTGCCCTTCCGGCGAGGAGGCGACGATGTGGAGCCAAGACTTTCCACGGGAGATCGGGACGATGAAGAGAAGACCGGAGGACTCGGATCACTTGGTATACTTCTCTTCCCTTCTCTTGTTAGCTAGTATAAGTTAATGGTTAACGATCCGGGTTTTCATTGTCTGCGGTAGCGCCGGTTTCCAAGTAAGGAAAAATTTTGATTTCGCAATTTGGCCTCGGATAGACGGCCGGGGCGCTGCCGTGGCGCAACATGGTATCAGAGCCACGCCATTAACCTTGCCTAGCTTGTTCTAATGCGTTTTGCTTATCCGATCGACCAAAATTCCAAAAACCTCATTTTAGTTCACATCAGTTTTCTGTTGGAATTTTTTTGGTGTCTAAAAATTTTTCAGGTTGCAGAAAAATGATGTGCTGGAAAATATAAGTCTACTGTAGAAACACGATAGAGTGATTCCCTGGTTGGAGCGCGGAACCGCGGCCAAAACCCCCTTTGGGCCGCGGTTCCGCCGCACTATGGTGAGGTCACTTGTTCGTTTTTCTTCAGTTGCTTTCTGGGCTGAAAATAGGGCTTTTGGGATATTAAATATGGGCCCAGATCTTCTGTGACTGCTGCAGTATTACTTGGGGGCCCACTTGTTAATTGTTTGATCGATTGGATATTTTTAAACACATTATTTCACAGTATTTACATTATATCTGCGACCGTGAATGTCACTTGATCGGTAAATCCCGTCTAACTGCTATAGCCCGGTTAGACGGATTTGCGAACGTGACTTTCACGTTGATGTTCTATGTTTATGCTGTGTTGTTGCGGATCGGTCGTGGGGGATAGCCTGGATGCAATGCTAGTACAGTTTTGTTGTATTATGTACATTTGATATTGCGGGGCGAGCGTCCGACATGTGGACTGCCGTCACTGCCTGATTGTATTATTCTTTTGGGGCACGACCTGGTTGCGGTCGATGTACCCGTTGTATGTATATTTTACTTTCTGTACTAGGATTACCCCGCGGAGGGGTGCACGGATAGCCGGGTTCTAGAGGGCAACGGGCCCGCATCTCATGGCATTGAGACGGAGGGGGCTTCGCTCTTGGATTGGCGGGCTATTCGCCGCACTCGTAGGGGGTACAGGTTGACCCAGGAGGGGTGCTCAAGTTACCGGATTCCATGAAGTGCTGGGTGGTCCATTTACGGTGCTGGAGGGGGCTGCCTCGCTTCAGGTTTTGGCGGGTGACTTGCCGCGCCCGTAGGGGTCTAGGATTTCATTGCACAGGCTATCCACACGACCAGGGGAACGTCAGGTTTCAGCAGCGGCTCTGTGAAACCCGGGGCTTCCAGATATCTGTATTGTTCTGTGATGCTGTACATTTCTGTGATGTTGCATTTTATCACGCCTTGAGCGAAATATAATATATTGGTATATATATTAGTAGATGTTGTATATGTTTTACATCCGCGCTAGTCCAGTCCCCGCTCTGCCGTTAGTTAGCTAACCTAACGGGTGATGACGGGACCCAGTGGCGAATGCGGATGGCATATACGTACATCAGTATATTTTCGTTCTTTGTGGTGTGATCAATTGATGGGACTGCATTGATTCGGATCAATGCAAGATAAACAAACCTATTCTGATGTTGTTGGAACATTTTTCAAAAAGCTGTTATTGCAAGGACGTTCACTTTTGCTTTGCATTGTGGTATTCATTTGGAATATCCCGCTCCTCAGTCGACGAGGCAAGGGCCGAGATCCCTTCACCGGGAGTGACCCCTTGGACAGAAGTTTGCGTCAGGGCAATAACTTCACTATAGCCGATTACTTTTGCTTTGCATCGTGGTATTCAGTTGGAATATCCTGCACCTCATTCTACGGGGAAAGAGCCGAGATCCCTTCACCGGGAGTGACCTCTTTAGTAAAGGTTTTCGTCACTATATTTTTATAAAAGGCTATGCAGTTCCTTCAACGATATCAAGTTCATTACGTTAAAAGTTTTTCGCCAAAAACTAGACGTAGCCCTCCGTCATTTCTTACAAGTATTACTTAGCATTCGTGCTGCGTTTGTTGACTGTGTCAAGGCGTAGTGTGCGGTAGCTAAGTAGTGTTTGTTTGCAGCATATTAATGGGATTGGTTAGGACAGTCGTTCGGCCTTGTTGACTGTGTCAAGGGCTCGTACGGGTGGGTTTAATGCAATCCAGGATAATGACGGGTTGAACTTGACTAGGACTCTTTGATTTGTTGACTGTGTCAAGGTCACTTGGGTCCCAGGGGTAAAACTTTCATCGGGAGTTTCAAAAGAACTGAAACTTGCCAGGCATGCGCATACCTTCTGGAGTGTGGTGACTTGAGTGGATTCCGTCAAGTTATCATGCAATGATAGTTGGATCCCGATTCCCACTGATGAGTTAGTTTACTCCTCGGGTGACCCCGACTAATTCTTCTTTCAGGTTTGGAGGAGAATTTGAGGTACAGTGGGAGGTTTCCAGATTAGATAAAGTGATAACCATTCTGATCTAGGTTAGAGTGCACGCCGAGTGTTTCTTTTCTCTCTCTCTTTTTGGCAGCGACCATTGACCCGACCCTGGACTATGACTCAGTGACCAAGTTGACCGAACCTTCTTAACACTGGCTTTTGGATTGTCAGAGTTGCAGACCTCATTGCCACTCCTACTTTTACCCTTTTCTCCAGGACACCCCGTATTACTACGAACGTCCACTTCCATTGGACAAAACCATCGTATGGTTATATACGAACTCGAAGGACTTCGAGGATGGTTTCCGGTTTTGGAGAAAACGGATAGGATTATTCAGTTGTCTTTTCTTTTCACCTTCTCTCATTGCGAGTACTCCTTGGTTTAGGAGATAGCACACCTATTACGCAAATTGGATAGTCTTCTTCCAAACCATAGGCTGGTGCCGACCGGTAGGGAATGAAGAAAACCAGTTAGCCTAAATGGTGTACAGAAGGTATTAAGTTCAGACAAAGCAAGGGATTAGTAAGAGGGCAAAGTAAATTGCGACAGATATTCACGACCAAACCAAGTATTCCTTCGCCAATCTTAAATCACCTTTGTATTTCTCCAGGACACTCCGTGTCACTACGAAGATCCACAGTTTATTGGATACTCCATCGTATGGTTATATACGAACTCGAAAGGAACTTGTTCCAGTTCGGGGATGGATTCTGGTTCAGGAGAAATAGGAATAAAGTACATTCAGGTGTCTTTTATCTTCACCTTCTCTCGCGATGCGAGTGCTCCTAGGATTAGGACAGTACACCCTTTATGCTTTTTGGATAGTCTTCTTCTAAACCATAGGCTGGTGCCGAACGGTAGGGAAGGAAGAAAACCATTTGGCCTAAAGGGGTGTACAGAAGGTAATGACTAAAGACATATGAAGGGATTTGGAGAGGTGGCAAAGAATTATACGGTTACAGTTGTGAATCTGGACAATGGAAGAGGCATTACTAGGAATACCAGAGTACCCCGACGAAACATTTCAATGTTTCAGTTTCACCGTGTACTGTTAATGGAAAACTGATTTCCCAGTTAGACACTTACTCCAGGGTATGTATTTACCAGATATGATTCTCACATCTGTATGGTTTTACAAGATGATGAGTGGGAGTAAGTTATTGGGAATTGGGTGATCATCCTCATTATATCGGGATTCGTTGTAATCGGTGATATTTGAGGAAGTCACCTGGGTAGTTTGCCGGACGGCAATTATTTGGTTTTGAATATCCGCGGTTATGCACCAATTTCAAATTGATATATCTGTACGTCTATCTTTATAGAGTGAGATATACCTTTTGAAGTTATGTCGATGACATTTACCTATATCAGTGGATGGTTAGGTAAGGAGCATTAAACAGCGGTGTAATTCTTCTTAACCATAAGTACAGTTTTCAACCTACGATGCACAGTGAAAGAGTTGTTAGACTCAGCGGACTTATACAGAGTATTGTATGTTGTCCAGGGTCCATCGGGACAGAGGGGATGGTCCTCGTACTATATTCGGTTTACTTATGACTTCTCTAGTTTTTAGACAAGTGTTTCGTAGAAACACAGGGTCCGAATTTTGAGAAGTTGTAGGTATTTGGATAAAGTAGAGAACCAGGTATTGCAAGTATCGGGATTCTTCAAAGTGATCGAAGATGTAGATACTTGTGTATGGTATTCAGTTGATAGTAATGATTAAGAGAAATTGCTTCTCTTTCAGGTTACTCATAATTGGAAGCATTCCTAAGTTGAGTAACGTTGATCGGCCTCCTTCCATTTAGTTCACATGCACTGGAGACAGCTGCATGATTTGAATCTGGTTCAATTAAATCAGTGCCTCTGTTTCTATATTGGATATAGAACAGTTCATATCTTGACATTGTTAAGGTACGGGGAGTTGTCCGGCTTATGATTAAAACCAGACACTGGACAACTCAAGGCACGTTTCTGTAATGGCTGTTTGTGGGTTGACCCAGGCTATGACGAGGGTTGACTTTCTACCATCTGGATGAACAATAGCAATATTGTTCTAGACTCGCCACAGTTTTATTAAAAATGGATTTTTTCGGAAAAAGTAGTAGGAGTATGGTAGAACTGGAAGTGATTCCAGAACCACAAACGATTACTGAAGATTTGATAAGGAACCTAAAGATTCAATCTGGATTGACATTCCATTGGCCACTCCGCAGATAAGGTGGGTAACTTCAGGCACCCGAGAGGTACTCCGGTAGCCTCAAGGACGGTGACAGGGAAGTTCTTGTTTACCCACACTTGCCATTGCTGTTGTTCCAGGCTGCGAGACCCGGCAGGAGGATGAGTATAGCGTCGTTCTAAACTAGCTTTGGAAGTGCACGTCTATATGACTCTGCCAGAGGGTTGTCGTAGTCAGTGGGAGCAGCGGAAGCATTGGTGGACATCAGGCTTATGTCTATTTATAGACTAAAGCAGATGTAGCGGAGATAGATCATCTATTTCTGATGTGACAGTCATAGGTTTGACGTCATCAGAATAAGGGGGTGGATCTGTTGAGAAGGTAGTAGGAAGTGATATTCCTATACTACGATCGGTTATACTTTGGTCGTCACACAGTGTTTTCTCCGTATGGGATTTGGACATTATGTCAGACATACTGGTTACTAGATCTATGGTTTTAGATCTAGATTTGGGTGGTTTCCCAATCTGGGTACTTAGACAGTATTCTAAGAGTATTTAGAATGAATGACTCCTGGCATGGTTGTGTACCTGCAGGTAATGGAGTCACCCTCTCTAAAGGTGTCTTACAGACTAAAGTGGAGAGGGATGTGCATGATTGGCAGATCACTTGCTTAGGCAATTGAGTCAATCATGAGATGTCAAGTACCACACCAGATGTTGTTCTTGCACTAGATGCAATAAGTTGACATTGATCCAATCCTGGAGAAACAGTCGGAAGCAGTTTTAGAACATAAGTGGATGTTCTAGGGATATGATAACGAAAGCCTCATTTGGGAGACAGTTATCATTCCAGGCTTCCAAGGTGACATGGACGACAAGGAGGTTGTCAGAGTTATAGTTTTCCGTCTGACGAGGGGCAGTATTTTGGACAGGTGGTCCAAGGCAATACTGAGGGTGGCATGGCGCAGGATACTGATTAAGTTCAGTTGACGAGGGGCAGTTTATGGCAGGGTTCGATCAGATACGTGCGGTATTGCACGGATCAGGATCGAACGGATATTACTAGCCGGCTTTGGTTTAAGCCGGATCCTAGTTTAGTACTGTGTAGATTTTGTCTCATTGCATTTGTATCCGGTCGGAATACAGATGCGGGTGTGTATGCACAGTATCGGGGTTTTCCTGTAATTTATTACGGGACCAGTTTTCTGGAGTTGCCAGTTTGCATTCCGTTCCGGCCGGTTTTCCTTTGTTCTTTCTCGGCCGGACTTTTCCGATGGAGGGGGTAATTTGCAGTTTTGCAAATTACATTTGGGGAGGGGGTATCTTGCATATTGGTGGCATCATGATAGCTTTTCATGATGAGATTCTTTTTCATTCTTATCACTTGCTTTATGAGATAAGAAAGGATTTAGAGTGATTTGAGTGGTTGATGTGAGATTTGCTTTGGATGTGGTTACCTCCCTTTGATCTCCTACACTCACTTCCCTCTTGTTTGATATATTCTTTTTCATCCACCATTTTGAGAGAGAGAAGTTTTTGATGGTTGAGAGAAGAAGAAGGAGAGAGCTTCATTCTTGAGAGTTTCATTCTTGATCTCATTTTCATGCTAGAAAAATGCAAGCACCATTTTTCTATTCTTGATTCCTCCATCACCATGGCAACAAACCCCAAATGAGATATAGCCTCTACACTACACATTCTACAGCATATCTTGAGCATGTCGAGTTGCCGGCTTCATGCCCGAGTTGCCTCGGTATTGAGGCGGGAGCCCGTAAAAGACGCAGGCGATGTGGTGCCCTTCCGGCGAGGAGGTGACGATGTGGAGCCAAGACTTTCCGCGGAAGATCGGGACGATGAAGAGAAGACCGGAGGACTCGGATCACTTGGTATACTTCTCTTCCCTTCTCTTGTTAGCTAGTATAAGTTAATGGTTAACGATCCGGGTTTTCATTGTCCGCGGTAGCGCCGGTTTCCAAGTAAGGAAAAATTTTGATTCCGCAATTTGGCCTCGGATAGACGGCCGGGGCGCTGCCGTGGCGCAACAGTATTTGTACTCTCCATCTACTATCATGTAGTTGACCTAGAGACTTGGTGAGGACGATATTGTATATTATTTGTGGATTTGTTGCCTTTTATATACAGCTTTCTCTCTATTGTCCTTATTCTTTGCTACGGCGTCGTATATTTATATTGAATTCATCTTGGCTATTTTTTACAAAAAGGGGGTGTTGCCAAAATTTTAAAGAAAGAAAGTAGGACTTTTAAAGAATTTGGGTTGCGATTTCAAATGTTTCAAAAACTTATATTATCTTTTCCGTATTTTCTTGGTTTAGATTTCTGGGTTTTGGCTTTCTTTTACTGCGTTACGTCTTTAGGCGTTGCGTAGTATTAGGGCCGTCACGTGCCAATTTCCGGTCGTGACAACGCACTGAAATATCATATCAAGGATAACCGGGTTTTTAAAACAGTTACATATTCTCTTTTGAAATACCCACGGTTCCCAAATCCAGAAATCTCATGGAAGTCCGAATCCAAATCATCAATAGCACGTAAAAACATGAATATAGGCATGAGAATCCATGAATGCGGCATAACAATGAATAACAGTATGCATGAAGTGACAAGTAATAACTACAATATCTAAGCTGGCATATAAAGCAAGTACACTAATATCATGTCAAATCTAATAGCTAACAAGCTAAATCAAGCAATACTATTCTCTAAGTGTACGTGACATGGCAATTACCGATGAAGATGTGTGTGAGCCGGCAAGTAAGTGTACGTGGTACACACGCATCATCGGTAATGGTGCTGGTGTCCTAATAGCATGATATCAACAAGCAATATGAAATCACAATATAAGTATGCGATGCGGAGTGAACAACAATAATGAGCGGGAGCTGAATACTAGGCACAATGATAACTAATCTGCATTTAATATAAATCTAGTCTAACAACTACACTAAACTCTATGGCTAAGCTAACTGGCTAACTGAAGGTAAGGAAACCGCCTAATATCTGAGTCGATACATATATATATATATATATATATATATATATATATATATATATATATATATATATATATTAGTCGGTGATCCCACCTCGATAATATCACATCTGATACCATATCTATAATGAGTTATTCCCAAGTCAAGAGTGCGGATCAAACATCAATATAGCTCGTTCGTAAATCCGTCGTACGGCATCCCAAATCTGGGTACGGGTCAATATCACATTCATAACTTTATTCATCTGATATTCTCTTTATCAAAGATCACAATCCAGGGTACTGACCTACGTCTAGTACATTACTAATATCATCAATATGATCATGATCTGACTACTGATCGACAGTCTCGTACAAATCGATATCATCAGCACATATCATCATGAAGGAGGTATACATCGCCCCATACGGCCTATCATCAGCCTCCTAGCATATCATATCTCATATCACGATCATATGTCGACCATTTTATTTATATCACCATTCACATGGTATCATCATCCAAAGATCCGCTAAAACATCAGGACATATCTCAAGTACGAATCCTGCCATATCACCGATCTCACGGTCTCAAATCACATCTCATCGACTCACCTCAAATCCCAAATACTATCCTCAAATCCAGTATATTATCACATAGTCCCATACCCATATGAACACATAACCATATATTCCCACATACACACATATGAAAGAAGAATGTATGCAAGTAAAGGTGTGTGTGTATGTGTGGTGCAACCACTACTCTAGGGTTTCGCAACACTAAACCAATCCAAACACACCAAATATCCATATTTAACATTAATAATCTCAAACAATATATAATCAATATAAATGTGTGTATATGTATTCGTATACACCACCACGAACTGCGGGGGTGCTATATGCCATCCACCCGACTTCTTCCCGTAGATATAAATCTACTCACCTTTCTTCTCGTGTGCCGATGCCGATGTCGCCGTCTTTATCTTCAACGCATCGACGTCACGTGGGGTACCTACAAGGATATCACAAACGCTAAAGCACATGAAAATCACATCGGAAACCAAAACGGCATACGCTAGCCCATAGGTAAAAACCTATAGTCTCGGATGCAAACACGATCAATAACTCTTTGCCGTTGACGTTCAAACGCAACCCGACAGAAACGAATCACCAAATACCAAAATCCATGCTAAAACAAGTCGTAAAACATGCGCCAACTCAAGAAAACTAACCCAGATTTTACCCTGAATGGAATAAGACAAAATTGGACATACCAAAGGTCAAATTTACTGGAGATAGGGCCCTGAACCAAAAACGAAGGGGTTCCAACCTGGTCTGGCCGCAATTTGCGGCCAGAAGGGATTAATCTGTGGCCATGAAGTGGAGTGAGGGGATGGGGCTTTGGGTGGTGGTTCCTAGGTGCCAGCACATCTCTCTGTCAAGTCAATTTTATTTTCAGGTGTCTCGGGTTAAAGCAGATCTCTAAAAACAGCGACAGATTTTTAGTTTTTCCCCGATATCGTCTCATAAATCCGTATTCTGGTTTCTAGTTCAGGTTTGGGTCCAAAATAACATCACACCAGGGTTTCTAAGGTCACTACAAGTCTCAATTTCACTTTACAACTCAATTCAACTCCTAACCCTAACTTGAAATTTTTCAAAAGTCCTCAAAATGACATAATATCGACATGAAACTAGTATGGATGCACAAGAAATGAAATACTACTCTAATAGGTGCAGAAATTACCTCCTTTGGCAACTCAAGAATTTTCTTGAGTTGCTCAAAGTCCTCCAAATCCATTCTTTCTAGGTTCAATGTGTAACTAGTGAGCTTGGGAACATTTTTTGTGAAATGGGAATAGGGTTTTGGGGTGGATTTCATGGTGGATCTAGGTTGAAGAGGGAGGAGGAAGAAGAAGGAAAGCAATGGCAGCAGCAGCTCATGGGAGGAGGAGAGAGAACTGAGATTATAAAATGATGGGGGAAGGGTCAAACAAGTCAAAAGTAACCCCCTCTCTCTATCATCATCATACTTACTTTTTCTTTTCCTTTTATTTTTCCTTCTCACTTAATGGTCAACCCTAAGCAACCATACACCCACAAAATGCAGCAAGTGTAACAAGTGTGGAAAAATGATATGTGCACATTTTTGCACAAAAAAGCTAAAAATCCAAAGTGCACATTTTTAATCGCTAGTAGCACTAAATTAGTGTCAAACTAATCATAAAAACTTTAAAATGGCATAATTCCACTAAATACCCTATTTTTGAATTTTCCATAATTTTTCCAAAATTTTCCCCATTTATCGGTATTTAATTATACCGAAATATTAAAATATTCATTAAAAATTAATATTAAATTATAAAAATTCCCAAAAATAATATTTTATTTTTTTGAAATGTTACAATCTTCCCCCCTTAAAGAAATTCGGTCCCCAAATTTAAATTTAAACCCCCATTTTCTAAAACATTTCAAATGAAAATCCAAGTCGTCGGGGCTCCGAAATCATCAATACCTAAAACGCATCATAGCGCAATACATGCGCATGAGTAATGAGCAGATAACTCAAAATCGAAACTCCGTCAAGCATCCCGCAATCATCGGAGTCATGGTAAAGGCACGAACGCCAAATCCAAAGCAAAACTAATATGATATAAATCCGAACTATACATGTAAATCTCAAATCTATACATGTAAATATCAGAAGGAAAGGCATGCCAAATCTTTTAAAGTCGCTGTGCAATGCGCATAACACAGTACAGAGGCGGGCGTCTATCATAAGAAAATAACCATATACGTATACATCTTTTGTTTAATGTGTACGTTCCGCCGTTTTGGAAACAATTTAGAAGGGTTTCCTGTTTAAACGTTTCGTGTCATATCAGACACGTAGATAAATACTGAGACTATAGCTCGCTTTTTAGAAATCCCTTCGATAACTATCAATGCATGCAAAATAGATTCAGGTACTGTTCTCTGACTAGTCCTGCTCAGTACAAAAACTCATAGCAATCATCATAAAAACGTACTGCTCCATAAGGAATCAATCCCAAAATTTGCATATAAATACTATGTGCGTCTGGTGCGCACGGAAATCAAAATCCATGAATGTGCCATACATGCGCACAGAAACAATATCTAAGTGCATCGGGTGTGCACGAAACATCTGTCAAGGGCAACAGGTGTGCCTGACAGCAAAAACAGGTGCATCTGACATGCACGAAGAATCTCGATTTAGTGAATCTGGTGTGCACCAAAATCGCATCTCATAACATACGCCCAACATGCGCGAAAACCCAAATCAGGTGCATCCATCCTGCACGAAATCATGAACTCCAATATCAAGCGCCGAACATGCGCAAAATCCAATCAGGTGCACAAGGTGCACAAAACAACTATCGCACACCACAATCGAAATCAAAGTCCAGTGCATCTAAGTGCACAAAATGCATATCCCTGCACTGCAAGCATATATGAACTATACCGAGTGCAAAAACCAAATCGTATGCATACATATGCACAAAATCAACTCAACTGTACGAAACCCATAAAATCATAAACATGAGAAACCAAGGCACGAAAACAATAACAAGTGCAACAACTGTGCAAAAATCGTAAATACTCAGTAGGTGCAACCATGGTACATGAAAACAAATATCATGAAACTCAATCATCAAAATCAATCATGCGAATAAATCGCCCAAAATACCGAAATCAAGTATGGCGGAATAGTCCCGCTCAAGCACATCCTCCAAGAATCTCTGGCCAACTGTCGTGGTCACTCATAGCATGTCTCGTCGACGATCCTGAACTCACATGACCACTCCTGGGTCCAAGTCTTCTCGTAATTTATTCCAGAAAGGTCCTGTCGAGGTCTATCCCAAATTTCGTCTCTGCCGAACTGTCCGGAAGTCATCGTCCTTTACTATATCTGTTTCTTGTTCCGGAACGGCTGCATACTCATCGTGATTCCTTCTGGAAGGTATATCCATACACAACGCCCCTGCATGCGTATCGCATCTCTGATGTCGGCGGAGTGGAACGTCATCTTATCCAGATCTTGTACGAACCTCTTACTCCACTTTTCTCCAATATCGACTGCTTCGGACTCGTCTCGTCGTGGCTGCATGGACTGAGCTCCAACGGCTATCCTCGTATCTGTAGTCTCCCAAGAAACGCATCTCATCGCATAGCATCCGAATGAAGTTGAACCATTCGACCGATTTGTCAAAACCTCATAATCCCCTAAGAGCTCAACATCTTGGGTACAGTTTAATAGTATCGAGTAGATACCGCAGCATCGGTGGTCCAGCCGTAGAAGGGCAAACCCAAGCCTCACTAATGGCGCCGCAGAACTGCCGCAAACCCTAAGGTTCAAAGGCTTTCACACAGTCATTATGTCGAGTTAGGGTTTCATTCTTCTAGAGGGTCCATAGAATTTCCTGCATGTCTTTCCGAATACTTTAAACTTGGAATAATAGGTTTCTGACATTCGATCGTCTCTGTCGGCTCTCAACGTCTCCGCGTGAAGTCGTCTCTGGCTGGAATCAATCTCTCTGATGACCTCGCATCGGGGTAGGCGAACGAACCACATGTCCTAGTCAGTCATCCTCGGATGACTAGCGACCTTCTATCATCTCTTAGTACAACTCGTACAGCAATAGCTCCAACATCTGGGGCGATATCTCTTCGTTCGCAGCAATAACTGGCTCACTCGTCTGCACGCTGAATAGTGCCTCAATCATCATGAACAAGCAATACGCCAACGGTCATCAAAATCTGGCTGGCCTCTATCATTGGCACGATCCTCTGATGCCGATAAGCACATCAGGGAAATCTCTTACAGCGATCCATCAAACGCTCGTGGCGTGAAAACACCCTAAAAACACACATCTCTGCAATCGTGTGTCCCCGGATTACGCCCTGGTCAGTCCTCGTTCGTAACGAGCTCGTGCTGACTGTAACTCTAACCGTAGCTCTCCCTGCCCGTAATCATGGCTGCAAAACCATAACTGGTACCGATGAGGCTAGATCATGAATGAATATAATACTGAGCAAAGAAATGTACATCCTAAGGCTTCTTAAGTGGAGTAACGTATCGTAAATATGCCGCGGAACATACATACGGTATGTCACTCTACTCAAGCTACGTATTCTATCAACCAAAGGTCATCCTACGCTCCGAAGGTAAAACCTAACGCTCTGATACCAACTTTGTCACGACCCGAAAGTACGGAACATGACCGGCACTTAAACTACGAAACGTCTCGAGGCGTACGTAATCTAAGTAAGCCGAAAACCCAGAAATCCAAACCAAGAAAAGTAGTGGAGTGAAGGAAAAACCAATTTGAATCAAATGTTTGCAACATGCGCCGAAATATACATTTTAAAATCACAAATCTTATCTAAAAATTTCGGCATTATTTCCTTTGTAAAAACTGACCCCAAACGGGTACAAAACCCGGTAAAGCATATATAATGAAAAATGCATCCCCAAGCTGGAGCTAGCTTTTCGTCAATCGACGGTCACAACCCCGCAAGCAATATAATATATAACGCCGAAGGGTGAGGATCACAACAGAAAAGGAAACTCAAAACAGCATGAAATCCATAGAAATACAACGCGCGACTCTAAGGTCGAAAGAATAGCAACACTGGTCTCTATCTGAAATAAATACATGTTTGGTTGATGGAACTTCTAGATACAACTGAATAATAATATACAAAATATACTGATGGTCACGATACAAGTGAACCCACCTACCAGCAAATCACCCGAAAAGAAGCAGTGCCAGCAAAGCCGTAATGAAACCTGTACGGCAAAACCTTCAAGAACTGTGGCACAACGGGGGTGAGTTGCCAACTCGTGAATAGAATACATCTACGAACAGGAATCGTATGTATGACGCAATCCTAGGTCATACGATCATAATATATCCTCAAATATATAACCAGCAGCCTATAACAATGGCTAGGGTAAATGTCTAACCCAAGTGTAATCCCATGTGCCCGTGTCATTGCCTCAGGTAGCAATATATCATATAGATGATTTATGAATGCATGAAAACAGAATACATGTACTAAAGAGACTGCTTTCATAATGGTGAGATTTCCTTTGTATGTTTAAAATGAGGTATCATAAATGAAATTAGCATAAACATTGTCTAGCATCGACACAAAACATAAATCTCAATGTCTCAAAATCTCAGGCTCCGACCATCCGGACTGGCCTGTATCATCAAATCTCAGTACCTCAATATCTCGAAATCTCAATGTCTCAATCTCAATATCTAGAGCGTCGTCAGTCCAGACCGTCCCCAACCATCCATCTCAAGACTACGACGGTATCCTCCGGATATCCGACGCGTCGAGTAAAATCACCGGTCGGTAGTGCTCCCCTGCCAGGCTCAACGCCATCATCTGCGATCCTCTTGCCCCAGGGTACCGCACCGGGCCCACCATGTACCCGAAACGGTTCCTCCACTCCTCGAACTCGGGTCTCACATGTCGCTCTCAGCACCGAGAAAACATATGGTGGACGCACTGAAATATCATATCAAGGGTAACCGGGTTTTTAAAACAGTTACATATTCTCTTTTAAAATACCCACGGTTCCCAAATCCAGAAATCTCATGGAAGTCTGAATCCAAATCATCAATAGCACGTAAAAACATGAATATAGGCATGAGAATCCATGAATGCGGCATAACAATGAATAACAGTATGCATGAAGTGACAAGTAATAACTACAATATCTAAGCTGGCATATAAAGCAAGTACACTAATATCATGTCAAAACTAATATCTAACAAGCTAAATCAAGCAATAATATTCTCTAAGTGTACGTGACATGGCAATTACCGATGAAGATGTGTGTGAGCCGGCAAGTAAGTGTACGCGGTACATACGCATCATCGGTAATGGTGCTGGTGTCCTAACAGCATGATATCAACAAGCAATATGAAATCAAAATATAAGTATGCGATGCGGAGTGAACAGCAATAATGAACGGGAGCTGAATACTAGGCACAATGATAACTAATCTGCATTTAATATAAATCTAGTCTAACAACTACACTAAACTCTATGGCTAAGCTAACTGGCTAACTGAAGGTAAGGAAACCGCCTAACATCTGAGTTGATATATATATATATATATATATATATATATATATATATATATATATATATTAGTCGGTGATCCCACGTCGATAATATCACATCCGATACCATATCTATAATGAGTTATTCCCAAGTCAAGAGTGCGGATCAAACATCAATATAGCTCGTTCGTAAATCCGTCGTACGGCATCCCAAATCTGGGTACGGGTCAATATCACATTCATAACTTTATTCATCTGATATTTTCTTTATCAAAGATCACAATCCAGGGTACTGACCTACGTCTAGTACATTACTAATATCATCAATATGATCATGATCTGACTACTGATCGACAGTCTCGTACAAATCGATATCATCAGCACATATCATCATGAAGGAGGTATACATCGCCCCATACGGCCTATCATCAGCCTCCTAGCATATCATATCTCATATCACGATCATATGTCCACCATTTTATTTATATCACCATTCACATGGTATCATCATCTAAAGATCCGCTAAAACATCAGGACATATCTCAAATACGAATCCTGCCATATCACCGATCTCACGGTCTCAAATCACATCTCATCGACTCACCTCAAATCCCAAATACTATCCTCAAATCCCGTATATTATCACATAGTCCCAAAGCCATGTGAACACATAACCATATATTCCCACATACGCACATATGAAAGAAGAATGTATGCAAGTAAAGGTGTGTGTGTATGTGTGGTGCAACCACTACTCTAGGGTTTCGCAACACTAAACCAATCCAAACACACCAAATATCCATCTTTAATATTAATAATCTCGAACAATATATAATCAATATAAATGTGTGTATACGTATTCGTATACAACACCACGAATTGCGGGGGTGCTATATGCCATCCACCCGACTTCTTCCCGTAGATATAAATCTACTCACCTTTCTTCTCGTGTGCCGATGCCGATGTCCCCGTCTTTATCTTCAACGCATCGACGTCACGTGGGGTACCTACAAGGATATCACAAACGCTAAAGCACATGAAAATCACATCGGAAACCAAAACGGCATACGCTACGCCCATAGGTAAAAACCTATAGTCTCACATGCAAACACGATCAATAACTCTTTGCCGTTGACGTTCAAACGCAACCCGACAGAAAAGAATCACCAAATACCAAAATCCTTGCTAAAACAAGTCGTAAAACATGCGCCAACTCAAGAAAACTAACCCAGATTTTACCCTAAATGGAATCAGACAAAATTGCACATACCAAAGGTCAAATTTACTGGAGATAGGGCCCTGAACCAAAAACGAAGGGGTTCCAACCTGGTCTGGCCGCAATTTGCGGTGAGAAGGGATTAATCTGCGTCCATGAAGTGGAGTCAGGGGCTGGGGCTTTGGGTGGTGGTTCCTAGGTGTCTGCATATCTCTCTGTCAAGTCAATTTTATTTTCAGGTGTCTCGGGTTAAAGCAGATCTCTAAAAACAGCGACAGGTTTTCAGTTGTTCCCCGATATCATCTCATAAATCCGTATTCTGGTTTCTAGTTCAGGTTTGGGTCTAAAATAACATCACACCCGGGTTTCTAAGGTCACTACAAGTCTCAATTTCACTTTACAACTCAATTCAACTCCTAACCCTAACTTGAAATTTTTCAAAAGTCCTCAAAACGACATAATATCGACATGAAACTAGTATGGATGCACAAGAAATGAAATACTACTCTAATAGGTGCAGAAATTACCTCCTTTGGCAACTCAAGAATTTTCTTGAGTTGCTCAAAGTCCTCCAAATCCATTCTTTCTAGGTTCAATGTGTAGCTAGTGAGCTTGGGAACATTTTTTGTGAAATGGGAATAGGGTTTTGGGGTGGATTTCATGGTGAATCTAGGTTGAAGAGGGAGGAGGAAGAAGAGGGAAAGCAAGGGCAGCAGCAGCTCATGGGAGGGGGAGAGAGAAATGAGATGATAAAATGATGGGGGAAGGGTCAAACAAGTCAAAAGTAACCCTCTCTCTCTCTCTCATCATCATACTTACTTTTTCTTTTCCTTTTCTTTTTCCTTCTCACTCAATGGTCAACCCTAAGCAACTATACACTCACAACATGCAGCAAGTGTAACAGGTATGGAAAAATGATATGTGCACATTTTTGCACAAAAAAGCTAAAAATCCAATTAGTGATTTTTAATCGCTAGTAACACTAAATTAGTGTCAAACTAATCATAAAAACTTTAAAATGACATAATTCCACTAAATACCCTATTTTAGAATTTTCCATAATTTTTCCATAATTTTCCCCATTTATCGGTATTTAATTATACCGAAATATTAAAATATTCATTAAAAATTAATATTAAATTATAAAAATTCCCAAAAATAATATTTTATTTTTTTGAAATGTTACAGTGGTGGTTCGCTCGCTTACTCTTGGACCACTCTCTCCAAAAAGATGTCTCCCAAGACTGATTTGAAGAGAGCTCGCATGCAAGGGATACCCTATGCTTCGGCAGTAGGCTCTATCAGAGTGTGCAATGTTATGTACCAGACCAGATGTACTCACTAGGTATAGTGATTAGGAATCAATCGGATATTGGGAGAATCACTGGATAGCTGTGGAGGACATTCTTAAGTACTTGAGAAGCACTAAAAGAAAGTTCTTGGTTCGAGCTTCCTTAGTGATAAGGTCGACTGAGGGTCAGTCATAGGCATTGTCTTTACCCTCAGTGCAGGGACGGTATGTTAGAAGAGTTCCAAGCTAGATACTGTGGCAGACTAGACGATAAAGGCTGAATACACTGCTACCAACGATATTACCAAAGTGGCTGTCTGGACATTTCTTGTTCATAAGATGAACAAGGTTCCTAGCATTGAGCGTCCAATAACTGTTATTGTGACAATAATGGAGTTGTGGCTTTGGCCTAGGAACACCCGTCCCATAAAAGATCCAGACATATTCTGAGGCTAGTATCACCTGATCAGGGAGATGGTTGATCTCTAAGGGATCGAGGTTAGGAGAGTTGACACGAAGGATAAACACAGCGGATCCACTCACAAAGGCTTTACCCCTAGAGAGAATTCTCTACAATGGTTGAGTATGGGATACTACAACCTTTGCTATATTGTTGGGTAATGGATACTACAACAGATGGCCTTAGTGTAAGTGGGAAATTGTTAGTTATATGTATGCCCTAGAAGACATTACTGTGCATGCGATGTATATTGTAGTGGATGCTTGGACATATATAGGAAGGACTTTCTTGCTCGACATGATAGTATGCTATCTGGTTGCACTTTATCTTAACATGTAAACAAATACTGTTTTGTGATCACATGTTGATAAAGCCCTTAAGATGAGTACTTGACTACCAGGACTATGATGTAGATCATACTAGTGGGGACTGGGTAGTCGATAAGTATATCCTTCGAATGTTCCTAGTCGTGGGAGTATCGAGATAGGGCATCGGTACTCCAGAGTAGACTAACGTATGCGCTTCTTGTCCCATATGATGTGCGGTGGATGATCCCATATCCATTGGTGTTTGACATCAGAGAAGGTATATGGGTGCTCAGTGGAGACTGGGTGCACTGGACGGACTCGCCGAGAACTCCTAGATGGTATTATACCTATCGTCGGATAGCAGTTCTCTGGTGACACTGGCACAGGTTAGTTTGTAAACCCGAGATCATCATAGAGTCTTGTGTGATTCCCACTGTGCTTTGATTTCCACCATACCACGGTCAAGAGATCATGCAAAATGATGGCTTTTGGGTAGTCCTGAATCACATGGAGGCAATAAGCGATAGGAGGGGTTTCGTCTCTTCTGGTATTGGGGGTTGATGTTGCGCTGTGTTCGATTGGCTATAACTGGAATTCCCTGGCCAGGGTTGTTGAGATTTACTGGTAAGTGTTATCAGTAGTTTCTCGAACTGTTATGGACCTCATATCGACACGACTTATTAGTTATTGGGTCTGACGTTTACCACCCCTAGACTGTGATATGCGACATATCAGACGAAGAGACCGGACTGTACGGTAGTGTTACTGATTGAATTCGCAGGAGTTATAGTAGGCTTGCTTGTTGATCTTCTGATCGCTCAATACCCGGGTGGTCTTTACGTTTAGCAGACCGCTTGCGGCTTGTGGGTGTTTGATATGATCATCACCTACTGCCGGCGTAATGACGAGTCTTTAGAGTCCTACATAGAGGTTTCCTGGTTCATGCGAAACGGAGTAGGAGCACATATGTGATATGTGCGGGACCGAGATTAATACGAGTATATGATACCGTATTTTATTCTCGCGATATGTGATATTGGCCGGTTATATGTGATATAGCCCGGTTATCGGAACAAATGTTGATTCGATGAAATAATATATATATATATATATATATTTTATTATATGCTCACTTAAATATTTATTATTCTCCCCTGTAATACATTTAACATATATATGATATATGTTTATTGTATTATTTTTCTTTTGTTGCATAAATATTATATATGTGATATATACTATTGTGATATGCTAGGTTATACATGCAATATGGATGTATGAGAATTATACCATGCTATATATTATGTTTGAGCTTAAATTCTTAAGTAATTCAAAAAGGAAGAAATGAGTCATTGTGAAGCTTCATGATAAACTTCGACAAAGTCTTCTCTTTTTGTTTTGCTTAAGATATTTCTAAACTCAACCATGACACATAGCCATGGTTAACTCTTTACAAGAGTTAGTGGATGACATACACTAACCTAGGGTTGCATTTCTAACCTTATCTCTTTCATTATTCATCTTCTTCCTCATTTTGATTTTTGTCTCTAGCTTTTGAGAAAAGAGAAGAAAATAGTGAGAAAATAAACAATAAAGTGAGAAAAATTCCTATTTCATCATCCTCTACTATTAGCCATTTAGTTTAGGGTGTTTGCTTCACTAATCGACACAATTAGTGAAGAGATAGCATGAGCTAGTGTCTCCTCGACGTAGATCATCTTCGGCCTCGAAGACTTCGAAGCAAGCTTGTTCGTTTCTTCATAGGAGCCTCTCTAGAGTCCGGACGATCGTGATCGCAGCAAAGGGACTTCTACATGGAGCTATTGAAGTGAAGGACCGGTCTACAAAAGTTGTATTCATTGTTCACTTAGATGGAAAAAGTTTACATATTATGTTTAACCCTAAGTCTCTAGTTAAGATCTTGGTTAGGGTTTGTTTAGCACCCAAAAAAATTTAAAGTAGCTTGATTGATACTTTCCAAAACCTTCACAAGGTGCTAAGCCAACTCTACAATTTTGAGGGAAATTGAGTGTTTATTATTGCATGCATGATCTTTATATATCAAACACTTGTCTCGAGATTATGTGCAAGAAATTCTCTAGGTAAAAGGGCCGGAATTGATAAAAGTGCTGATAAAATATATCAAGTCCAAGACCTGAGATCTGGCAGTGAACTAGAAAGAATTATAAGATTCCAGACATCAGGAAAGTTCCAAAAAGTCAACAAAAAATATCCCTGAAGAATTCAACCAGAGAGCTCACTATACGGCCGCGGATCCACGGCCGAGTCAGGCCGATCCGCCGCGGAACCGCGGCCGTTCTGATTCATCGGCGGTTGGTAATTTTCCCCGAGGCTTCTTTTCAATAGAAAAACTTCTTCAAGACGCTTCAGTCGCTAGAGTTCTCCAGAAGCTTCCCTTCTAACAGCCAAGCTTCTTGTGCAAGCTTAATACCTACCAAACTTCTCATGCAAGCCTCATAACAACCAAGCTTCTCATGTAAGCTAGCTAACTACCTTACTCTAGAAATTTCTACATAATTACCTAGCTTCTTATGTAAGCTTCATAACAACCAAACTTCCAAGAGAAACTAGACCTAGCTTCTAGGGGAAGCTTGAGGGAAAACTATAAAAGGGCACCTAGGGCATCATTACAAATGTTGTTCATTAGTTGTTGAGTGTAGTTCATTAATTAGGGTTGAATATTGAGCCAAATTTCCACAAGTTGAATGACAACTTGATCCAAAACCCTAGCCCAAATTCAAATCCAAAGCCAAATCAAGATCATTTTGAGAAGCAAATCAAGCAAGCAACCATGGATCCTTTATCCGCGAGGCCAATCTTCATTCGAGCAAGAGATCCACGACGATCCGCGACTCACAGAGATCGAGCGGAGCGAACTTCGACGGATCTAGTTACCTCTTCAAAGGAGCGTTCGAGAGCAACTCTTGTAACCTCGAACTGAGGGAATGTGTACTTAGTCGTCGATTTAATAAAGGTGATAATTGTAATTCTTTCTTTCTTTACATTCTTGCGTTATGAAACTTCTTGATCTTTGATTCATTAATTTTCATGATGTGTGAGTGAAATCTCCGCTGGTGGAGGATTCGAGAGAATTGATAGATTTAATGATGATCAAATCTTAATACTATTCTTAATTCTTATGAAATTTGTGAACCTTAGTGAAAAAAATCGTTGATGACCTAATTTGGAACGAAATGACTTCTTGATTATTTCATTGCAAATTAGGGATCAAATGATTGATGATTTTCTTTGCTAGAGGCTAGATCCGAATGATCATGATTGAAAAGACAAGGGATAGAAGGAGAAACCCTAGTTTCTTCAATAGATCCCTAATCTTCATCATAATCATCAATCTAGCTACAAATTATCAATAGATAAGATTAGAAATTATTAGATTCATCATTAACTATTAACTCAATCGAATCCTACAAGCTATTCTACAAATCTTGATAACTAAATCGATTGGGATATTTCTTGATTCTTGATTCTAGATCTATATCTTTATGTTTTCTTAAAATCAAAACTCATAAATCTTGAATCAACTTTCTTGCAATTTATTTTATCTTTTCATTTCGACTCATCTAAAATAAGATCGATCAAAACACACATCTCAGTGGACGATCCGTATTCATTAACGCGCTACATCGACACAGTTAATTGATTGCGGTATAAATTTCTTTGGTTGTGATCAAAATTTTCCAAATACACACGAAGAATGATCAATCAAATGGCGTCGTTGCCGGGTATGTGTGCTATTTTGTTCGTTTTTATTATTTGAGTTGAAAAATTATCATTCCATCAGACTTTTTAGGTCAAAATTCACATAAGAGCTTAACGATTTGTTGTGATTTGTTGCGAGGAAATCTGGAATCTCTGGAGCGAGAGGAAAAATTTTCAGGACATCTCAAAAAGTCCAGAGAGGCAATTGGAGCAGTTGCTGAAATTTTTGTGCAGGGATCACATAAAGAGACCGCGCATCCGCAGCCATAGAGAGCTTATTGCGGCGATTCCGCGGCTAGCTTAGGGCTTCACTGCACCAAATTTTCTAGGTGAATCTCTGTCTTTCTTATCTTTTCCCTACTCTATCCAATAACCAATTTCTGTAGGTTTCTTTGCAAAAATTCGCAGCGCCGCAAAAAGAAAAATTTGTGCGTGATTTGATCATTGGTTTTGTGCATATTTTTAATACGGAAATTAAGGGGGAAAGACCAAATTCAGATTAGGTGGGGATTTCATTACCCTTCCTAAGCCCCAAAAATCACGAAACTTATATCCGCATCACCCTTCATTAACTAAAAAATATCTAGACAAGACTCTAAGGACCGTCGCGCTCAATTAGGACAGAAAAAGGTCGTGGGTAATCTATTGCTTATCCGCGTTTCTTTTGTGGTGTTTAAGGCAAGTGTGTCTAAGGCAAGTGGTTACTTAATTAGGCCCACTACTTACGTAGTGGAGAACCTCCCACTTACCCGGCACTTACCTGGCCACAGGAGGGATAAAGAGGCAGTAGAGGATTTATCCTGCGATTTGTCTTCTGGAAGTTTAGGAGCGGTCTAGAGACTTGACCTAGTTGACCATTAGATATAGGGTTGCGCGTGCATATTTGTGTGAATTTTCATAAATCCGTCCTTTTTCAAAACAAACCAATTATTTTCTCCCATTTTTACCCTTTTCCCCCTCTTCTCTTCTTATAATGGGTGACCCAAACAGAAGAACTCTTGCCGAGCTTTGCTGCCCACAACCAGATATTTCTTGTTTTCGTTATCGCTTCGGTATACCGTCCGACTCTCCCATGTCCTTAAGAGATCGGATAGAACAAGCGGGTAGAAACAGTTGGCCACCTCAGTCTAGGTCTTATCAACCGTATCCTAATTCTACATCCATTTCTGTTGATACTCCGAGTGAGGATGCCCCTAGACGCATTTCCATTGCTGAGCATATAGCTAGGGTTAAAGGCCAAAGTTTCAATCCGGACCAATATCAACCGTATCCTAATTCTACATCCGTTTCAGTTGATACTCTAAGTGAGGATGCCCCTATACGCATGTCCATTGCTGAGCATATAGCTAGGGCTAAAGGCCAAAGTTTCAATCCGGACCAATATCAACCATCACCTCCACTTTCTAAAGAAGAATTTCATAATCGGTTTGTGTCATGTATGATGTCTAATAGCCAACCGACCAACCAATATCAATATTCTTCTTATTACAATGTTGACCCTACTCCTGCCCAATTTTCACAACCATTCAATTCCTTTCAATCCAATTCGACTTTTCCACCTTCTCTAAACGATCCTTCTAATCAGTCATTTGGGAGTTTTAATTGTCCACAAGAATTTCAATCATATACTGAAACTCCTTATCAACCCAAGTCTAGTCTTGAGCAGACATTAGAAGAAGGTTTAGTAATGTTGAACCGCATCAAAGAGGAATGGAAGGGAAGCATGGCTAAATATGAAGGAGCAACAAGTTCCGAACTAGCAAAAAAAATTTCAATGTCTAATTCGGGCATAAGACAAAATGAGAATTTGGGTAGTGAGAGAGAACTATACACCTTTCTTAATCAAATCTTCCCTTTCCAAACTGAAATCCACAACTCTAGTTTCACAGATTCATCGAGTACACCAAATGATTCATCAATTGACGATAGAATGTATGAGAAGTTGTGTAATAATGCAGTGTTTGATTTACCCAATTGTGAAGGTTCCATTTCGAGTGAAACCATACAAAATCCTTGTGATCTCTACACCTCCACTCTTGAACCTAAATTGATTGAAAACCATACTTTTGATGAGGCGTTTGAGAATTTTAACCTTCACTTGAATGAGGTGATTGACGTTGGGGATATATTGATTGCTGAACCCGAAATTTTGGATGAGTTTGTCCCACCAATTCATCAGGTCCTTTCACTTCCGTGTGGTCATCATCTCGAGCCTTTGATAATTCTTCCCGAACTCCAAATGTTTCTCCAAGTTGATAATAATGGTATAACCGAACAGCAGACCGAAATTCAGCCTACATCTTCCACATCTGGTTTTGCGATCCTGGACACACCAATTTGTTTACCCATTTCAGCTTCTACTTTCTCCGGTTATTCTTCTATTCTTCTTATAGTTTCAGTGAGTCTTGATGAATCACAATCCGATAGTTCAAGTTCGATAATCCCAGAAAGCCAACTTGATTTGGATATTTTTGAAAATGAGGTAGATGAGTTTTTCAAGTCTTCTACCTCCATGTATTTTGACAAATCAAGTATGGTAAAATCTGACACAAAACTTATTGACTGCAAAATGTTCAATAACATCATCGATGAAAGTTTTGAAGAACTTTTTGCCGACGAACTTGCATTCCTAAACAATATGGATTTTGTGATTGATCAACCTCCACCTATAGAAGTTGAACTGCCACCACTCCTTCTTCCTAATCATTCACATTCTCCCTGTCATTCATCCTCATTCTTTCATTTCTATAATTTAAAACTCAAACCCTTTCCAGACCACCACTTATCTCTTCCTCATTTCTTCCTGACTCTATACAACATGTTCTTCTACCGACCTATACGCTACACCGATAAAATCTTTGAATGGTTGGTATTAATTTTTGGTCTTTGTAAAGTCTTATTTTGACCAAATGACTTACCCCCTCTTAAAATGCTTAATATTGTCTAACTCATGTTTGAGGGAGGGTTATATTTTTGGCTTTTGAAAATAAAAGTTATCCTCAAAAATTGTGAGCCAAATATAAGTTTGGGGGAGGATTTTCACTTTCAGTTATTCTTGCCCCCATTAATAATGTTCTCCCAAGCTTACAGGTTTTTTGAGGTTTAGCAGAAGACAACAGTGAGGACATTGTTCTAGACAAGTTTGGGGGAGGTTTATGCTTATTTACGCATCACCTTGCATCATACTTTGCATAAGCACAAATTATAAAACAAAAGAAAAAAATGAAAAAAAATTGTACATAAATAATATAATAAAAGATTAGATAGTGAAAAATTACATCCAAAAGATTAGAAAGATTTAAGAAAACCTAGAAAATTAGAACTTTTCTTAAACGAAACTAGTAATAAGTAGTTATGAGCCGTTGTCCCAATGGTTAGTAAGATGAAGGAAGTCACTAATCTAAGGATAAAAATAAGTCTGAAAAATAGTTCCTATTTTGGAAGCCAAACATTTGAATGTTGATACCCTACTATACGCACTTACACACGTCTTGAAACTCGGGATAGTAGAGGATACCTTGAAATGCTCTTGTCTAAAAGCCAAAGTATGCAGGAAATAATAAACGAAGAAAAGATAAAATGGTGTAGAAAAATGAACACTGGTTTTGTTATCACCAAGGCAGCAATAAAAAAATATAGCGAGGGTGCTTCATCACCTAGTGCCTTAGACCAACTTGTTTGGGAGTCACTGCTAAGCCTTAGGTGTTGCAAGATGAGGAAAATACTAATACGTCTAATCAGCAAGCACATGAGTAATCGGCCGGTTAGTACCTCAAGAAATATTAACGGTCGCATGAGAAATGTGTGAGCAATTCCATCTAAATATTCACCGATTAAAAAATACCGAGGTGATGGAAAAGAGTATGATAGCTTGAATTGAATTCTCTGAGTGTAGGGAGGTCTTTTACACACGTAGGGTTATATGATCGATATTTGGAAGAAAGGTAGGAATGAAGAATAAAGACGATATTTTATTGAGAGATGATGTGATTTCTAATATCTTTTCATGACTATTAAGATAGAGCTCATGACAACCGAAAAGCTAGTATTAGTTGGAAACTCTAATTTTCAAAGTCTTTCTTTTATAATTCTTATCTTTACATGTAACTTTCACGGTCTTCCTTTTATTATGGGATTTTGTGGGTGCAATCCGCTGAAAACCCTCAGGAGACAACACTCCTCCTACTAGGGACACCTAGTGGTTTAAAGGCTTGTTGCACGTGCTCAGTGCAATCGTGTTGCCTATGAAAGTGTGCTAGTTAGTTTTTCTTTTTCTTTATTTTCTCCTTCTCTTGAATAAAAGATGTTTTCTCGAGACGACCAAAATTAAGTTTGGGGGAATTTGATCAGTCGAAAATATTGCATTTTTAACACATCAATTTCCCTACTCTTTGCAATTATCTAAAGGTGTTTGGTATAAATATAACACATATTAGCAGTTCGTCTGCAAAATATCAAATAAGACGTGTTATATATTATAACCGGCATTTTGAGGGAAATTGAGTGTTTATTATTGCATGCATGATCTTTGTATATCAAACACTTATCTCGAGATTATGTGCAAGAAATTCTCTAGGTAAAAGAGCCGGAATTGATAAAAGTGCTGATAAAATACATCAAGTCCAAGACCTGAGATCTGGTAGTGAACTAGAAAGAATTATAAGATTCCAGACATCAGGAAAGTTCCAAAAAGTCAACACAAAATATCCCTGAAGAATTCAACCAGAGAGCTCACTATACATCCGCGGATCCGCGGCCGAGTCAGGCCGATCCGCCGCGGATCCATGGCCGTTCTGACTCATCGGCGGTTGGTAATTTTCCCCGAGGCTTCTTTTCAACAGAAAAACTTCTTCAAGATGCTTCAGTCCCTAGAGTTCTCCAGAAGCTTCCCTTCTAACAGCCAAGCTTCTTGTGCAAGCTTAATACCTACCAAGCTTCTCATGCAAGCCTCATAACAACCAAGCTTCTCATGCAAGCTAGCTAACTACCTTAATCTAGAAACTTCTACATAACTACCTAGCTTCCTATGCAAGCTTCATAACAACCAAGCTTCCAAGGGAATCTAGACCTAGCTTCTAGGGAAAGCTTGAGGGAAAACTATAAAAGGGCACATAGGGCATCATTACAAAGGTTGTTCATTAGTTGTTGAGTGTAGTTCATTAATTAGGGTTGAATATTGAGCCAAATTTCCACAAGTTGAGTGACACAGCTTGATCCAAAACCCTAGCACAAATTCAAATCCAAAGCTAAATCAAGATCATTTTGAGAAGCAAATCAAGCAAGCAACCATCGATCCTTTATCCGCGAGGCCAATCTTCTACCGAGCAAGAGATCTACAATGATCCACGACTCACGGAGCCGAGCTGAGCGAACTTCGACGGATCTAGTTACCTCTTCAAAGGAGCGATCGAGAGCAACTCTTATTACCTCGAATTGAGGGAATGCGTACTTAGTCGTCGATTTAATAAAGGTGATAATTGTAATTCTTGCTTTCTTTACATTCTTGCGTTATGAAACTTCTTGATCTTTGATTCATTAATTTTCATGATGTGTGGTGAAATCTCCACTGGCGGAGGATTCGAGAGAATTGATAGATTTAATGATGATCAAATCTTAATACTAGTCTTAATTCTTATGAGATTTGTAAAACTTAGCAAAAAGAATCGTTGATGACCTAATTTGGAGCGAAATGACGTCTTGATTATTTCATTGCAAATTAGGGATCAAATGATTGATGATTTTCTTTGCTAGAGCCTAGATCCGAATGATCATGATTGAAAAGACAAGGGATAGAAGGAGAAACCCTAATTTCTTCAATGGATCCCTAATCTTCATTAATCTAGCTACAAATTATCAATAGATAAGATTAGGAATTATTAGATTCATCATTAACTATTAACTCAATCGAATCCTACAAGCTATTCTACAAATCTTAATAACTAAATCGATTGGGATATTTCTTGATTCTTGATTCTAGATCTATATTCTTTATGTTTTCTTAAAATCAAAACTCATAAATCTTGAATCAACTTTCTTGCAATTTCTTTTATCTTTTCATTTTGACTCATCTAAAACAAGATCGATCAAAACACACATCTCAGTGGACGATCCGTATTCATTAACGCGCTACATCGACACCGTTAATTGATTGCGGTATAAATTTCTTTGGTTGTGATTAAAACTTTTCCAAATACACACGAAGAATGATTAATCAGGGCTTTAGGCTGATATTCATTATTTTCTCATTAGTTCATGATTATGAGTTTTCAATTATTATGAGATTTCTGGATTTGGGGAAAACCGCAAAGGAATTTATAAACTTATTATCATTTTAAAAATGCAAAGTGCGGTTTTCTCGTGATATGATGTGTGTGGCGTCCACCATAAGATTTCTCGGTTCTTGAGCCACGTATGTACATATACCCGATTCGAGGAGAGAGACGCCGTCTGCGGGTACATGGTGGACCTGGTGAGGCACCCCGGGGCAAGAGGGTCGTATAGATAGACATTGAGCTCGGCAGGGGAGCTGTCATGACCCGAAATATTAACTCATGACCAGCACTTAAATCACGGAACGTCTAAAGGCGTAACTTAATTCAAGTAAGCTGAAACACAGAAATCTAAACCTTTTTAAGAAAATAAATGAGGTGAAGTTTTGAAATAAAGGTATAATGAAATCAAGTTTTCTTAATGCATAGAAAGGAACATGAAAATGCAAGTGAAATTTGCTAGTTTGAAAACGTATTTCGTGTTTTAAAAATTTGGGCAGCACCTTCTTTGTATTTTTTGATTCAAAACCACAAATGTATGTATGCTAGTAAGTATGAGGATATAAATCAACGGTTTCCCTTGCGACACGTCAAAATCATGGAACCTGGGTGCCCAACATCGACACCCGAAAACATCATGAAACCCGTGTCCAGCATCGACGCGTAAATCCTCATATCTCTCGAGCTCCGTCAGTCCGGATCGGCCCACGGGCTCTGTCAGTCCGGATCGGCCCATATCATCTCTCGACTCCGGTCGGTATCCTCCGGATATCCGCCAGGCCCAACCAATCACTAATAGGTAGTGGTCCCTCTGCCAGGCTCACCGTCTGTATACACAGCATCCCTTTCTGGCCCCGGGGTACCATACCGGGTCCACCATGTAAACGCAATCGGCCTCATCCAGCTCTTCGAATCAGGTTTCACATGTCACACGTCTCAGAACCGAGAAAACGCATGGTGGACGCACTGAAATATCATATCAAGAGAAACCGGGTTTTTAAAACAGCACATAATCTCTTTCAAAATGTCCACGGTTCTCAAATCCAGAAATCTCATGAAAACATCATATCTCAATGCGTAAAATCATAGAGCATGATGTATGCGACATATAATAGAAATGTAAGCATATCCGTATATCATGCAGCATGGAACAATGATATGATATATTAAGGGAAAACTGCTCTTCTTGCGGTTCCAAATTTCCCAATAAAACCAGTTATCTATATAGGTACAATATGTATATGCGCAAGTATAGAGGTACCAATGTGTATATGCGCCAATATAGGTATGCAATGTGTATATGCGCAAGTATGGATGTACCAATATATATGTGCACCAATATGGATATACAATGTGTATGTGCTCAAATATGGATGTATCAATGTATATACGCAAGCATGAGTGTACAATATGTATGTGCGCCAATATGGGTGTACAAGTGGTATATACGCAAGCATGTTATGCGAAGAGTCATATCATGATGCAGCAATCCTACTGTGTAGTGACATGTCAATTATCGATGATGAAGTGTGTGAGCCTACAATCTGTGTACGTGTAACATACACATCATCGATAATGGTGCATGTGTACTATCACAGGTATAAGTAATGCGATGCGAATAACATGAATGCAGCATAAGGTAAATCATGTGCAAATGCTGACGGGTATACGTATCTAACATGACCGAGTCGGTGAATCTAACAATCGGCATCTAGCCACACCACATCGTGTACGGTACAATCAATCATACGACATCCTCTAGTCAAGGGTATGGATCAATCATCAAGTCAAACTCATCACGCACGGAAAATCATAGTACGACGGCACTAAGCTATCAGGGATCCTATCAACCTATAAGACGAGGAGGGTACGGACCTAACGTCTCGTACGACATATCACACATGATTCACGGTTTTCTATACATACATTTATATACCTATGTTCCAGGTCTTATCCATAAAAATCTCATATCAGAGGGACCGGCAATCAATCATCTCAATCGACTCGCATCCGTATACCAACATATCACCAAATTCATCATATCGGATCGTACAATTCTTTTCATCACATTTATATCTCACATCGAGTCAAATGTTATATATATACATTCTACCTTTACTAAAAGCGTAAGTATCTGATCTAACATACACACCCGAACCATACAAACAGTTTTTGAAAGATGCGAATCGTAGTTTTGAAAGTAGGGGCTACGGTGTTTTTAAGGAAAATATATCATTTGAAAATCCGTAACGTCCCCTAAGGTTTCTGTTTAAAAGATGCATACGATTCTTTAGTTTGGAAATATGTACGGTTCGGATGACACATCTACGTCGACTATCTAGTCCTATAGTACCCTAAACAGCAATATCACCAAATCTCATCCTCAAATCCCGTCATCACATATTAGCCGTATCATATCACTTCTAACTATCATTTAGTTTCTAATATATTTTCTCTAACTATCATTTAAGTCTATCTATAGTTATCTATTAAAGGTTTCATTAACCATAATCTATATATAAATCGGTTTCCATCAAAGTGTGCGGGGGTGCTATACGCCATCCACCCGACTTCCCCCGTAGATATAGATCCACTCACATTGGTCTTCGCTTGCCGAAATCGATGACGCCACGCTCCGTCGCCTCGGAATCCATGCGAAGGTACCTACAATAATAACGCATATCGCAACGCTGTTAAAATCAAGTTCTGAAAACCGAAACGGCACACGGATCGCTATAGGTTAGAACCTATAGCCTACGCCTGCAAAACCAACAAATTACCCATAGTCGTTGATGTACAAACATCCAACAACCAAACACAAATCCAAATACAAAAACCAAGCAATCCAAAATACGGAAAACATATCCCCAAAACACCCCAATATAATCCCAGATTCTTTCTCAGGTAAAATTGGCCAATTCTGCACATATAGGGGGTCTAATTTACAGGTAACAAAGCTATGGACCAAACACGATGCCATATCCCCCTGCTCTGGCCGCAAATTACGGCCAGAATGGATTAATCTGCGGCCTGGGTTTGGAGTTGGGGTCCCGGGTCTCTATGGTACACTCACAATCACCTGCTCATCCCACTGTCTTTGCTAAATTATTTTTAGTGCCCCCTGGTCACTCCAGATTCCATAATACCACCTCAAACTGTCAATTTAACCGATGTTGACGAATCTAAAGTTCGTATCTTGGGGTTTGGTCACCGTTCCAGGTCAAGAATTCTAACACTAAGTCTTAGTAATAGCCATTACTCATCACCACAATACAACTCAAACCCTAATCCTCCTCTTGAAGTCTCCATGCTCACAAATCCACATCTTAACCCCATTTCTAACTAACTAGAATATAAAGAAACTTGAAACTAACTAAATGGTAGAAATTATACCTCATTTAGGCCACTCAAGAAAACCATAGCTTCTCAAAGTTTGTCAAAATCCCACTTTGCTAGGTCCATTTTGTAGAGGATGAAGAGGTGGTCAATTTTTGTAAAAAGGGTTTAGGATTTTGAGAAGTATTTTGAGATGGATCTAGGGTTGAGGGAGGAGGGAAGTGAGGAGGAAGAAGATGAAGGAAAAATATGAGAAGGGGAAAAGAATGGCTGCCCTCTCTCTCTCCTATTCTCACTCTCTCTTATTATCACCCTCATTTTCTCTCTCCAATCACTCTCTCTTTTTAACCCTTTTCTTTTTCTTTTAAAACCAAACTATATAATACCCCAAAACAATACAAGAAAACAAAATGTAACCAAAATACAACTTGATATGGTGCACTATCCATGAAAAACTGTAGAAACACGGATTTGGCTTAGTCGCGATTAGCAGTGCACTAATCGGGTTTTTATCCAAACTGCATATAATAAATTTTAAAAATGCCAAACCCTTTAAATATATTATTAAATGAATAAATCATTTAAATTTCCATTTATTTCACAATTATTGGTATATATTTATACCCTTTTTCGAAAACCCCAATTTCGCAAATCAGGCAGTTTTCGGGAAATATATTATTTTAATATTAAATTCCAAAAATAATATTTTATATTTTCTGAAATGTTACAGGAGCACTACCTACCGGTTATTATTGACCCGGCGGTCATCCAGAGGATACCGACCAGAGTCGTGTGATTTGACAGATTTGAGGGCCAATCTGAGGATGCGACGCCCGACATATATGAGGATATTGTTTTCACAGATAGACACGACTTCCTTGATGTTTTCGAGGGTTGATGCTGGGCACTCCGGTTTTATCTTGATTTAGTGTGTCGTTGCTGGGCACACATTCATTGATGTGTTTACATTCGTGCATATATTTACATATGTCTGTTACCATATATGACTCTGATGCGAGTACCTTAGTTTGCACTTATGCTTATGCCGTTATCCTTGTTATAACTCGACGTCATTATATTACTATTGTATTGTACTATATGACTCAGAATATAGTCATACATTCGGTTTCTACTCGGTGATGTCTTCTACTCACGAGTTGGCAACTCACCCCCGTTGTGCCACAGTTTTCTTGCAGGTTGACCGCACAGGTTCCATTGCGGATTGCTGGCACACCACTTCCTTTAGGGTGATTACATTGATAGGTGGGACACATTGCATCATGACCACCATTATATACTCGTATATTTCATTTCAGTTGTATCTAGTTAAAAGTTCCATCAACCAGACTTGTATATTTGTAGACTTAGAATCGTTATTGTATATTTTTTTGGCTTAGAGTTACGCTCATGTATTATTCTTATTCCTTATGCTGGTTTCGTTGATGTTTTTATGGGTTCTTTATTCTCATTCTGGGTTTTGATCCTCGCCTTCGGCGTTGTATATTTATTATCTTGCATGGTTGTTTCCGCCATTTGGCGAAGAGCTAGCTCCTTCTTGGAGATGTCTTTTATCACATTGCTTGTACCATTTTCGGGCTAAATTATACAAGGAGGTGCTGCCCAAATTTTCAATGACGAAAATGTTTTTAAGTTAGATAAAAGGATTGTGGTTTCATATATTATATTACCTATGACTTGAAGAAAGAACTTGATTTCAGTGTACCTTTATTTCAAAACTGCATCTCCACTATTTTCCCTAAAAAGGTTTAGATTTCTGGGCTTTTGGCTTGCTTGAATTAGGTGGAGTCCTATAGACTTCACATGATTCATATGCCCGTCACGTGCCTTTTCCGGGTCATGACAAAGTTGGTATCAAAGCATTATGTTTAACCTTGGTTCGAGTCCAGGTTTGACTATGCGGAGTCTATGGCGTATATATATTTTGGAACCTAGGCTTGATCTTACGGAACTTAGACTTGGCCGAGGGGGTATTAGACCCGAACTTTTCTCGCGTAGGTTGACCTTGGTTGATGGAGTAGGTGGCTTAAGTAGAGTGATGTACCGTGTGTATGTTCCGCGACTTACGATACTCTACTCCGTTTAAGAAGCCTTAGGATGTACATTTCTTTTGCACCGTATTCTATTCGTTCCTATGATTTATCCTCATCGATGTTCGATCGTGGTTTCCGTTACCATGGCTACACAAGAAGAGAGAGCTGCGGCTAGAGATGTGGTCAGAGCGAGCTCGTTAGGGACGAGAACTGACCAGGATGTATTCCGGTGACACACGAACGTACTGTTTTATTGTTCTATTAGGACTTCTTGTTGACAAGAGCGTTCGAGATCTGTACCAGATGATCGGGCCATTGCTAGAGGCCAGCCATATTGCGAAGATTCTTACGGTACCGTCTACTCCAGATAATTGAGGCATTGTTTATCGTGCGAACAGATGAGCCAGCCGTTGCTGAATTGATAAGATATCGCCCCTAGACGTTTTAAAGCTATTGCAGCATGAGGTTACACACGGAGATGTAATAGAAGATTGCTAGTTTCCCTTGGATAAATGACTAGGACAGTTGTTCATTTGGATGCTCTGATGTGAAGCCATCAATTTCCTAGCTTCAGGCAGAAGGATACCTCACTCAGACGCGTTGAGAGTCAATTGAGAAGGGACGAGCAAAGGCGCACTACCCCGGTGATTTAGACGAGTTCCCGAGGACGTATTTGGCCAGATGTCTTTTACAGGATATTAGAGATGCCGACTTCATAGCTTTGAAAGAGACTCTAGATATGAGTACAGCCAATTGGAGTGTAGTCCACACATCTACGAAGAGATGATTCCGAATTGGTCCATACTGAAGAAAAGCGGAGTAAGAAGTTCGTGCGAGATTTTCACGAGTTGTCATTCCACTCCGTAGATGTTAAAGATTTACTACGCACGCAGAAGCATTGGATACGGCCACCCTTCCAGAAGAATGTCGTGATGAGAATGCAGCTGCCCCGAAATAAGAAACGGACTAAGTAAAGAGTGCTAACTTCCGGACAGTCCGGCAGAGATGAGATTGGGAAGAGACCCTGACAGGATCTTTCGGGAGTGCGTCGCAATAAAGATTTGAACCAGGATCGATTGTGTAACGCTTTGAAATTCGTTTAGGATAATTTCGCGTTAATTAGTAATGATGCGCGTTTTTCATAAAAACCCGTAAAACTTATTTCTTTTGTAACAAGTGCAAATTGTGATGAGAGGTGTTTATATATATATATATATATATATATATATATATATATATATATATATATATATATATATAGGGTTTATTAATTATAATTTAGCTTGTGTTCACTTTATTTGGGAATTTTCCCTAATTACTTTCTTAAGCAAGGTTTAGTGTAACACATCCACACTTATCTTTTTTTTTTTTGAAACTTAGGTTAGTATAACCATTTCTTTTCCTTCTTGCATGGGTTATTTTTCCCACTAAATAAACTTAAACCCTTTTAATTTTTAAATGAGAGAATGGGAGGTATGGGGGGTTAGGTATTGGGCTTGACTTTTGACCATTCACTCTCTCTCTTTTCTCTCTCCCTCCCATTCTGATTTCCTGCAGAGAGAAGCTGCAGCAGCAACATCTTCATCACCATTCTCTTCTCATTTTGCTTCTCTTTTGATCTATACACAAAACCCTACACAAAAACCCCTTTTTACTTCACAAAAACCTTGGGAAAATGGCTCTTTTGAGGAGGTTGATGGCAAGACAGTGCATGTGAGGGCAAGAACTGAAATTTTGGGTTTCCCTAAGGTCTTTGGAAGGTATTAAACTCACACTTAACACCCTAGATCGTAACTTGTAGTTTTGATAGCTAAAAACCGTATTTTAGTGCTTTTTGTGATATTGAAGGGGAAATGGTGAAGTTTATGTTAAATTGATATTTTTATGGTTTGTTTAGCTTAGTCATGTGTTATATGTGTTGTTTTAACCTAGGGTTTGTTTCAGGTTTCACAAAAATACCTTAATGTATCGATTTTGTGTTAAAATGGTTTTTTAACTAGGTTTTTGGTTCTGTGTAATCTTCTTGTACCCCGTTGTCTTCAGAATAAGATTGTATTTACTGGAGTATATACAATAGGTATAGAGAACACACACGAAGCCCGGGAACCCAACTCCTTAGTCGGGCCGCCGGAAAATTGGTTCTGGCCGCAAATTGCGGCCAGATGGGGGACCTGGGGGTTGGGGTTTGTGTGGTAGGTGTCTGCTGCTATGTGAAGACTTATGGTATGTGCAATTTTGTTTAATTCTTTCTGTAGAAAAATCTGGGATCAATTACCCTATTTCGTATATTTTTAACCTTCGCGACACGTGTGATACGTGTGTGGGTTTGGGGTTTTCTGCGTATCGCGACGTGTCGGGGTTGCTTCAGGCACGTAATCACACGTTTTAGCGTATCGCGCACACGCGCGCTTGGTTCGTGACACGGGTTTCTAGTTTGGCTTCGATGTTGCGTTTTTGTAGATTTGAGCTTATGTGTATTATTTTGTGAAATTCTTGGTTCGCAGGCGAGTACGACGGACGCCGCGAAGAAGGGGAAACAAGTTATCGGCTACACCTAGCAGGAGACTACGGTGAGTAGATTTAACATCTACGGGGAAATCGCCCGTATGGCGTTAAGCGTCGGGGCTTGATAGGCTATAGTAGTCACATATTGCATCTATATACCTTCATTGCATACTGTAGTTCCTGCTACTTATATATGTATATGAACTTAGAATTAATAACACACCGCACTGTTACTAACGGTTCATGTTGCACGAGCACTATTCTACATGTTACACACACCGTTTGTAATTGCCATGACACTCACATTATAGAATTGCCATGAACAGTATATTGTAGCTCACCTGATATATATGATGTGACATGATTAGGCTACTTGTGCACATACTCGTTTGCATATTCAGACTTATGCATATTCAAACTGTACCTACCTAGATAAGCTGATTTTGGTAAAAACTGGGGACTACATGATACTTTTAAAAACTGCATTTACTTAAAGAGCAGTTTCTCCCCTTTTCTTAGAGTACGACTTCTGATGCATATATTATATCTCATGGATTTGCGCATTGACTTTGGATTGCATGTGATTTCTGGATTTGGGAACCGGGGTGTTATTTTAAGAAAATACGCACTGTTTTAAAAAACCCGGTTTCCCTTGATATGATATTTCAGTGCGTCCACCATGCATTTTCTCGGTTCTGAGACGTGGGATATGTGAACCCGAATCGAGGAGCTGGATGAGGCCTATTGCGGGTACATGGTGGACCCGGTATGGTACCCCGGGGCGAGAACGGATCGCCGTGCAGTAGATGGTGAGCCTGGCAGAGCGACCACTACCTACCGGTGATTGGTTAGACCTGGCGGTTATCCGAAGGATACTGACCATAGTCGATAGAAGGATACGGGACGACTCGTACTGCCGGGGCCGAGGGCCGATACCGCAGACGGAGACCGTGGGCTGATCCGGACTGACGGAGCCCGATATATGAGGATTTGCGTGTCGATGCTGGAAACGATTATTTCATGATATTTTGAGTGCCGATGTTAGGCATTCGCGATTCTCAGAGATTTACAGGATTTGAGGGCCGATGAGGATGACGGCGCCTGAGTTTTATTGGGATTTGGGTGCATTGATAGACACCGATTATATTTTTCCACGTTGACATTCCGTGTAGATGTTATTTCATCCCATGCTCAGCATTCATTATTATGCATCTCATCCTGTAGTTATTTTACCTGACAGAGCACTTGCATGATTATTGCACATACTGCTTATCGCATATAGATATTATCTGCTGGCATATTATAGAGTAGCGCAGTACGTGCATGCTCGCGATTACCTTTATATGTTATCTTCTATTCACGAGTTGGTAACTCACCCCCGTTGTGCTACAGTGTTTGCAGGTTGCCCCTCAGAGTAGTCGCGGCAGGCTGCTTTCTTGTATCTTTTTAGCTACAAATACCACTACAGTTGGTGCGTGAGCTGTTTGCTGTTAGGTGGGTTGTGGTATCTGGTTATTTACATTGTATACATACTTTTGTATATAGTATTCTCCATCTACCTTTATATGTATTTGACTTAGAGACAGTGTGAGGACGATGATGTATATTATTTGTGTTCTGGTGTCGAGCTTGTATGAGCCGACTTTATTTATGCAGTTTTATCATTTCTGATGTTTCCACTTATTGCTCATTTCTTCGCTACGGCGTAGTATATTACTGCGTGGTTGTTTCCGCCGTTGGGCGTGATTGCTCCCGTTTGGGATGCTGTATTTTATTGTTATCATTCTATTCATGTCATGTCTTGTACCCGATTTCGGGGTTAGTTTTACAAAGGAAATGCCGCCAAAAGTTTTAAGAAAATAACTTGAACTTAAAAGAATGTTACTAAACTACTGATGGGTTTTTTTTTCAAACGTTTTTAAACAAATGTTTTCCACACTCACTACTTTTAATGGTTTTGATTTCTGGGTTTCGGCTTACTTAGTCGCGTTACGCCTGTAGACGTTACGTGGTTAGGTGCCGGTCACGAGTCGAACTTCAGGTCATGACAGATTGTATCGTGCATACGTTAGGTGTGACCATGATATTTGGTCAGGAGATCTTCAGAGAAGTGCCAGCACGGGATTTCTTCCGTCATTACTCCGTATCGGGCTTTCAAGCTGAGGAGTCATGTAACTGGTAATCCACAAGGAGAAATAAGGATCTAATTGCAGAGGACGCCAGACCGTGGGCAGAAGGCAAGTAGATATTCTTGCTCTGCCAGCTTTGGATGCACCGGCACCTTTCGATAGTGAAGGAGGGGCACTTCGACGGCATTTATTGTGGATTTCGTTTCGGTGATATATATGTATCACGTTTTCATCGTTTTGATTTCGGTATTTTGACGATTTGTGTTATGATTGATATTTCCTATGTGCACCACAGTTGCACTTGATTCGCAATTTTTTTATATATCAGCTGTACTGATTTTCGTTTTGTGCATACCCATTTGCAATCGATTTTGATTTCGTATACTCTGATATATTTGATTTGATTTCGTGCATACAGTATGCACATGATTTTTACTTATGCATTCGGTGTAGTTTACACCCACTTTCAGTACTGGATATATATTTTGTACGCGCAGTTGCACATGTTTATGGGTTTATATACCGCGGTATACTTGATTTTGATTGGAGTATGTCGTATACCGTTGATTTCGATTCTTATACTCGATATTCGTTTTCGTGCACATTGTGCACTTGATTGGGATTCTTGCGCACACTTGGCGCACTAGATGTGATTTTGTGCACACCAAATGCACTAAATCGAGATTCTTCGTGCATTTCAAATACACCTGATATTGTTGTCATGCACACTTGTTGCAGTTGACAGATGTTTTCATGTACACCCGTTGCACTTAGTTTTGTTTATGTGCACATTCGTGGCACCTATATTTGATTTCGATTTCCATGCGTACCAGACGCACGTGACATTCCTATGTTTGCTATTTAAGGTTGATTTCCTTTTTAGCATCTTGTTTTCATGACTTATATACTATATGGTTTAGTAACCGAGAAGGACTGGTCGGAGGACAGTACCTGAGTATTTTTGCATGCATCAATACTTACCGAAGGGATTTTCAAAAGAGCTATAGTCTCCATATTTTCCTACGTGCCCATGATGACACAGAATTTTATAAAGAAAACCCTTCTAAATTATTTCAAAGGCGGGTTATATGTTGAACAAAAAATATATATATGTATAGCTATTTTCCTTATAATGAACGTCCGCTACTTGTGCCGTGATTTGCGCATCGCACGGCGATTTGAAAAAGGTTTTGCATGTATTTCTATTCGGATGTTGACGATTTCACAAGATGCGTACTATACATATGTTATAATCCTAATTACATCATATTCGATTTTTGTAATGGATTTTGGAAACTAGTATTTTCGCATTAACTCCGATGATTGCGTGGCGCTTGACGGAGTTTCGATTTGAGTTTTACACTCGTTTTCATATGCATGCATTACGCTATGATACGTTTTATGTATTCATGATTTCGGAGCCCCAATGACCTGATTGTCTTGCTGAAATTTTTTAGTATTTGGGGGGTTTAAATTTAAATTCGGGGAACGAATTTATTTAAGGGTGGAAGATTGTAACATTTCAAAAAAATAAAATATTATTTATGTGATTTAAATAAATAAAATGGTAAATTTTTGGATATTATGAAAATATGGATATTGGTTTTCAAGAAGAAGTATAATTATATACTTATAGTTTAGAAAATAATTGGAAAATTGATATAAATTATTGATTTTGAAAGAATTTATGTGATTTGGGCATTCTACAAATTTTTATACAATTAATTGCATACTAGTTTGATTAATACTTCGCTAATTATGCGTTAATCTTGTTTATGCACATGGAATGCAACTTAACATGTTGCAAACACTTGTTACCGTTTTATATAATCTTTGTTTCATTTCCTTTTTTGTTGTTTTTAAAATGCCTTTGCCTTAAAAAGAAAAAGGAAATAAAAAGAAATGTTATGAGAAAGATATTTTGATAAGAGGGGGAACATGGGGGTATGGGCATGAGAGAGAAGAGAAAGAGAAGGGGGGGTTTCTCACAATGGATCATTATTGCTTCTTCATCTCTCATTGTTCTCCTTCATTCTTCTTCTCCTTTCATCACCTCCCTCCACCTCCTTTACCACCCTAAACCACCCTCTAAAACACCACAAAACATCATGTTCCCATCACTAAAATCACTCCAAACCTCACTACAAACTCTATGGTAGGATCAAGTGGAGATTTTGAACACTTTGGGCAACCCTAGAATTTTCTTTAGTTGCTACATGAGATATATCCTACACCTTTAGTTAAGATTTGAGTTTCCTTACCTCTTTTTTGAAGTTTAGAGTTTAACCGATGAGGTTTAGTGATGTTGGAAAATTCCTAGATGAGGTTTAAGCGATTTTATGAGTTGTGAAGGTGTAATTGAAGTGTATCTAGTGACCACAACCCCTTTAGTGTCAACACCTGGACCAAACCTGAGACTAATCCCTAAGACTTGAACTTTGAAATTTTCCGATATCGGATTTTGTGGTATTTGTGATGATATTTAGGAATCTTCTATAACCCTTGAAACCTGAAAACTATTTAGCAATCACCGTGAGACGTGAAGGTGACTAGGAAGCTACCCCTAAGACCCGAGACCCTAACCCTAACTTTTTGCCGCCAATTTCCTTCCTTTGGCCGCAATTTGCGGCCTGGGTGTGAGCAAAGGGGTTTGTGCTTGGTCCATGGATCCTATACCTGTTAATTAGACCCTCCACATATGCAAAATTGGCTAATTTGACCTGAGGAAAAATCTGGAGATGTTTTCCTAAGTTTCTGATTTCGGTTTGCGACTTTTAACGACTTGGGTTTTGGTATTTTTGTTTTATCTCGGTCGATTGACGTTCGTACGTCGATGTCGAGAGTTGTTTGGTTGTTTTTGCATGCGTGGACCATAGGTTCAAACCTATGTGTGTTTCGTGTGCTGTATCGTCTTTTCTTGTATTTGATTCTTGTTGCGATGTGCTTGAAAACTGTAGGTACCATCTGTAGGGTTGCTGGGCACGCGCACAAGGGTCTACGAGGCATCAACCATGCCCGATTAAAAAATTAGCCGTGCCGAACAACCCGAATACGGATCTTTAAACTAGAGATTAGGCGAAAACTAACATGTTAACAACTTTAACACTAAGTGAGAGGGATTACAACCTTTGTAGATCCGGTCCTTCACTTCATATGCTCCGTGTTGAGGTCCCTTCACTGCGATCATCGGGTTCCGGACTCTCGAGAGGTTCCACGAAGAGAAAGATGCAACCTTTGCTTCCGATCTTCGATACAAAGATGATCTACCTTGAAGTTTCGTTAACATAAGCTAACACTCATGAAATGATGTGAACACCCTCATCTAAATGGCAAGGGAAGATGAGGATGATGAAGTAGGATTTTTGCTCTCTTTATTTATCTTTTTCTCATATTTATTCATCACTTGGAAAAAGCTAGAAAGCTTTTTCCATGAAGAAAGAAGAAGGAAGAAGAAGATGAATAATAGAATTATGATAGAATTCCTTTTGTGATGAATAAAGCAAAGGAGATAATGATGAATAATGCAACCATGGTTGACTAAACCTTTGTAGAGAATTAACCAAGGCTACGGTTTGGGTTAGGTTAAGAATGAGTCATTTGAAAATATCTTTCACAAAACAAAACCAAAACCTTCTAGAATCATCTAGAAAGCTTAACCCTAATCCAAACCCTAATTATGTTTAAACTCCACTAAACATGTTGCATTAGTTATCATATCATGTTACAATATTATATATCACATATATAATATTTATTGTAACCAAATAAAATAATACATTTAACATATATCGCATATATATCAATGTATTACCTGAGTGAGAAAAAGACTCTTTTAGTGAGCTAATATTAGTTAATGTCATTTAATATATCATATATATTATTATACATTAAATTATCGAATCAACACTTGATCCGACAATCCGGCTATATCGCATATAACCGACTAATATTTATCCGTACCGATTCATCGAATCAACACTTGATCCGATGACCCGGCTGATATCAAATATCACGAGAATAGAATACGGTATCTCATATCGCATTATCCTCGGTCCCGCACATATCACATATGTGCCCCTACTCCGTTTTGCCTGAGCCAAGGAACCTCTGTGTAGGACTCTAAAGAATCGTCAATACGCCGGCAGTAGGTGATGATCATATCAAACACCCACAAGCTGCAAGCGGTCAGCTAAACGTAACAGCTACCCAGGTATTGAGCGCTCAGAAGATCAACAAGCAAGCCTGTACATTCTCCTGTGAATCCAAACAGTAACACTCCCGTACAGTCCGGTCTCGTCGTCTGATATGTTGCATATCTCGCCCAGGGGTGGTAAGCGTCAGACCCCAGTAGCTCGATAAGTTGTGTCGATATGAGGTCTATAACAGTTCGAGAAACTACTGATAACACTTACCAGTAAATCTCAGCAACCCTGGCCAGGGATTTCCGGTTATAGCCAATCGAACACAGCACAACATCAACTCCCTATACCGGGAGAGACGAATCCCCTCCTATCGCTCATTGCCTCCATGTGATTCGGGACTGTACCCAAAAGCCACCTTTTTGCATACCCTCTTGGACGTGGTATGATGGAAATCAAAGCACAGTGGGAATCACACAAGACTCTATGACGATCTCGGGTCAACATACTACTCTGTACCAGTGTCACCGGAGAACTGCCATCTGACGTGAGGTACAATACCATCTGGGAGTTCTTGGCGAGTCCGTCCAGTGTACCCAGTCTCCACTGAGCACCCGTACACCATCCTTGATGTCAAACACCGATGGATATGGGATCATCCATCGCCCATCATATGGGTCAAGATGCGTATACGCTAGTCTAATCTGGTGTATCGATGCCATGTCTCGATACACCCTCGACTAGGAACAGTTATAGGATGTACTCGTCGACTACTGTGGCCCCACTAGTATGATCTCATCATAGTCCTAGTAGTCGAGTACACATCCTAAGGGCTTTTTCAACATGTAACATAGAGACAATCACAGTACATGTTAAGATAAAGTTCAACCAGATAGCATACTATCATGTCGAGCAAGAAAGTCCTCCCTATATATGTCCTAGCATCCACTACAATATACATCGTATGTACAGTAATGTCCTCTAGGGCATACATATAACTAACAATCTCCCACTTGCACTAGGGCCATCTGTTATGGTATCGCATACCCAACAATTAGTCGCGGTTGAAGTATCTCATACTCAACCATCCCATAAAAGTCTCTACTGGGAAAAAGGCCTTTGTGAGTGGATCCGCGCTGTTGTCCTCTGTATCTACTCTCCTAACCTCGGTCTCCCTAGAGATCAACCATCTCCATGATCAGGTGATACTACCTAAGAATTATATCTGGATTTCTGATGGGACGATTGTTCCTCGGCCAAAGCCACAACTCCATTGTCACACAATGGTAGGAACAAAGTTCATCTCATGAACTAATATGTATCCAGACTGCCTCTTTGGTAGCATCCTTGGTAACGATGTATCTTGCCTTTAATCGTCGAGTAAGTCATGGAATCTAGCTTGGAACTCTTCCAACATACCGTCCCTCCACTGAGGGTAAAGACAATGCCTGCGACTGATATTCAGTCGTCCTTATCACCCTGGAACCTTTCCAGTGATTCTCCCCAGGATCGATTGATTCCATCTCACTACAACTAGTGAGAATCCTAACATCCAATTAGATCTATCTCATAGATCCAAAAACCCAGGATTTAGGAGGTATCACTTTGATCCTATATGGAGAATCCTTATGATAAGCGGAGATTGACCGAGCGTAGCATAGGAAACTCCTTCCCTATCAAGAGTATGTTATCCACGTACTCTACGAGGATCACCGCCATACTCTCTACTACCTTTTTGTATATACAAGGTTCATCTACCATTTTGATGAAGTCAAACTCTTTGACTACCACATCAAAACAGATGTTCCAACTCCGCGATGCCTGTTTTATCATATAAAACATCCTGCACACGTTTCCGCTGCTCCCACTTTCTACGAAGCCTCTGGCTGTGTACTTATAGACGCTCTCTTCTAAAACATCATTTAGAAAAGCAGTCATGACACCCAACCACCAGATATCGTAGTCATGGAATGTAGCAGTGGCAACTAGGATCTGGATGGACTTAAGCATAGCTTTGAAAGTCTCAACTTTTCCATGTACACCAAGTAATCTTCTCAAGATATACTCACTCCTGATGGGGATTTAACCCTTCAGATAAAGCAACCAAAGTCCATACTTTGTTGGTGTATAAGGATTCCATCTCAGATCGATAAGCATCCATCCATTCTTACAGAGTCCCATTCCTGATGGCCAGCTCGAAACTAGTTGGGTCATCATCTCATGATGCAATCCTCGCTCCCACTGTCATAGTGAAACCAAAGTATCTCTCAGGTGGGTGAGGAACCCTACTAGATCGGCGGAGAGGCTGAGGTTCGTTGGAAACTATTGAGTCCTTTGGTTCTACCAAATCATCAGCTGCAGTTTGTATAGCTGGAACATTTCCAGTTCTACATAACAGACCTTGCCTCGAGCTTGTCCGGATTTTTCTTTCATGCATAAGCCGGACAACCCCAAATCTTAACAAACTTAAGATATGGGCTCTTCCCTTTCATATCACATATGAAGTGGTAGACAACTGATTTGATTTGAACCCTATTCAATAGGTATGCAGCTTCTCAAGCGCATAACACCCAAAAGGAAATAGGAAACTCAGTAGTACTCATCATAGAGCACACCATATCAAATAGGGTGCTATTGCTCCGCCCCGATATACCATCGTGCTATGGTGTATACGGAGGAGTAATGCTGAGAGAGAATCTCATTCTCCTTTAGAATAGTCCAGGAATTCCGTGCTCAAGTATTCTCCTCCTTGATCTCATCAAAGGACATAATACTTATACCCGTATTTTGGTTCCCTACTTCTAACTTACATTCTGTGAATATCTCAAAAGGTTCGGACTTATGTTTCAACAGGAATATATGTCTGAATCTTGAGAGATCATCAGAGAATGTAATGAAGTACAAAGAACCGGTCTTGGCATGTGTAGACAGGAGACTTTCATACATCAGCATGTATCAATCCCAAGAGTTCACTAACTTTTTCTCTGTTTCCAATAAACAGAGCTGTGGTCATCGTATCTTTGTGACATGACCGGCAAGTTTCACAAGATGTAAATTCAAACTAATTTAAATATGCATCTATATGTAACTTAGCTAGTCGGGTGGCATTGATATGACCTAGTCTACAATACCTCAAGAAGAATTCGTTCATTTCTGAACTCTTCCTCTTGTATGTGTTCCGTATACTAAGAACTGTAGTTTGATTTAAAACATCAATGCTTTTAGATAACGTGCCTGAACCGATCAACTCTTGATTTAGGAAATGTTCAAAACATTATCCAATAATACAAAATTATATCTTTCTTTACTAATAAAGAGACCGATATGATTTTGTATATCAGATTCGGTATCTAATAACATTCGTTCAGAATCAATGTATTCTGGTAATACAGGGTGATAGTGACCAACAGACTTGGCTGCAACACTTGCACTGTTTTCTGTCTCATGAAACTTATCACCCGTACTCAGTTCTCTACCTATCTGTAGCCCATGTAACAGATTACATATGCGGGATCCTGATCCGGTATCACATACCCAGAACGTAAAGGATACTGAGAAACAGTTCTCTGTAATGAACACACCCGAAGATGATGCATCAACATGCACTTTCTTCGTTTGGGCGGCACGGGAAATCTGGTATTTCCCAATTTCCTGCTCTATCTTATAACAATTATAAGTTGGAGCGGGACCAACGTTCCCCGGCTCAGTATAACAAGCGTGTTCGGTCAATATATCCGTTTTATTATCTTGATTAAGGCGTGATATGGTCGCTACCTGGAGAGAGAGAGAAGAAAACACTCAGCGTATGCTCTTGCAAGATTAGATTGGTTATCTAATATATCTAATCAGGATGTCTCCCACTGTTTTAGTCAAATCTTCCTTCAAACCCTAAAAGGAAAGACTAGCCGGGATTAATTACACGCTACAAGTTCGCCAATCTTTCAGCCGGGCCAGTGTCGGTACTTTGAGGGAGGTCCCCCGTACTTTCGCACGAACCTAATTAAAGTAAACCTCGCTTTCCCAGAGGCGTAACCCCGTTAACACCTTTCTAGACACCTACTTGATCGGCTAATTGTAATGTGTAAAACTCTCCCAGGAGTAACTCTTACTCGCAGCGGGTATCGGGATCCAACTATCTCATAGAAGGTATGCAATCTCATTGCAAATTTCAACACTTGAAATTCCCAATAATATTTTACCCTAAGTAACTTATGACCTTAACTATGGTCAACAAATCATAAGCACTAGTCAAGTTCTATCCGTCATTTCTTGATTAATTAGACCCACCCACATGACCCTTAACTAAGGTCAACAAAGTCATACGACTGTCCTAACTAATCGCATCATATGCTATATAGGAAGACATCACTTAGCTACCGTACACTGTGCCTTAACTATGGTCAACAAACACAGCACGAATACTAAGTACTCTACTTCCTAAAATGACGGAGGGTTACGACAGGTTTTTAAGAAAACCTATTGCGTAATGAACTTGATATCGTTGTAGAATCGAGTGATTTTAAATGGAGTGTTTTTTTGAGGCTTTTCTAGTTTTGCTAAAGGGGTCACTCCCGGTGAAGGGATCGTCGGCCCTTTCCTCGTCGAATGAGGTGCGGGATATATCATATATATCACTGTGCAAAGCAGAAACTATAGAAGCAATCAAAAGACAAACCGAGAGTTGTAGCATCTGCCAGTTATTGCTAAAGGAGTCACTCCCGGTGAAGGGATCTTGGTCCTTTCCTTATCGAATAAGGTGCAGGATGTTCTACAAGGAACACCGCGATGCAAAGCAAGAACTAGAGCTACCAGTTTTTAATTTAAACAAGTTTCTACAACATCTTAGGTTTCTTTTAGTTTCATTAATCTCATTAATGAAGTCCCATTTTATTATGCTTCGCAAGCATCACATTTGAAACGAAATCTGCAATATAACATATATCTCATATATATAATATAAATGTTCATCTCAGGCAGTAATATGATCTCATCACAGAACATTGCAGCAGAAGAAACATATATGAAATATTGGATATACTAGGACGTCCGTGTTTTCAATACGAGCCTGTATAAAACACGGATTCCACGGTCGCGATGAATAGCCAAACCCACATCCCTAGACCCCTACGAGAGCGGCAAGCAACACAGCCAATTCTAGGGTTAGGAGACCCGGTCCCGACTCCTCGAGATGGTCTCCCACTGGACCCTAGAACCCGGTTACTTGTGCTCCCCTCCTTGGGTCTACCTAATGCGGAAAAGTAAATAATATACAACGGTGACATCTTCCACTACCTGGAAGTGCCCCAATAAAAGAATATTACATACAAATGAATTTTACATGAATGAAAAAGAAAAAACTCTCATCTCACATAAAACCCCCCGGCTATTCAAAACGCGACGATCCAATATAACATATCACAGCAACACATAATATCTCATATCATCAACGTAAGCAAGTATGCGTATCCCGATTGTCGTTGATGTACAGCAACGAAGCCGGCGATACACCACATACTACACTTACGGTCACAGAAAAGAAAGTGTAAAACTACAACAGTTGGAATCCGCAACCTCTTTAGACATCGCATGCCTAACCAAATGAATTCCTTAGACATCACATGCCTAACAATTATAAACCCCGCATTTTAGTCTCTTTATCGAAAACTCTTTTCAATGTCAAGTCGGGCAATTCAACAAGATTCCCGACAACCTGATCGAATGCTCGTCGCAAACTTTAGTAGACGGCCGCACCCCCGATGCCGTCGACGAAGTGCACTAAGGCGGAACACCGCTGCCGCGAGCACCCGAACAGATGCTTTCGGCGACGGGGTTCTCCTACAGTCACTTGGTCGGGGCTATGGGGCGTAGCTGTCTATTAAGTTTACCCGGCGAGTATCCGCGTACGCTACGTGATTGCGACGGAATTTTGATCGCATCAAAATTCCATGGCAACCGATCATGTGAGACTAAAGTGCTGTGTTTATAACATTCATATTAGTTATCTCATAACTACCTGTGGATTCCAAATATTGTATCACATTCCAGATAAATAGACAAAGTTAAACCTTCCGATCGAATCATCAAACACCCAAGATTTCCCCAATATATCTCAACTCTTGAAATCAGTTTAAAAACATCCATCACATGCCACAGTACCAATGGTCCAGCCGTAGAAGGGTCAAGCCAACGCCTCACATGTGGCACGCCGTACTGCCCCAAACCCTAAGGTTCAAAAGGCAGTTCAAGACGGTCACACAATCGAGTTAAGGTTTGTTGTCTTCTAGAGGGTCCACCGCATTACTTGCATGACTTAGAACGTTCTTAAACACGAGGAAAAATCCAACTTTTGAAAAAAATTCCGACAGGGGAAAAAGTGAGTTATTGATATCCGTTCGAACTTTTTAACAGTTTCTAAAAGTTATCCAGACAAAACACAAAGACGCAGTTAAAGTTCCCGATCGAATCATCGAATCCCCAATACAACCCAGAAAATTCAACAGTTGAATAAATATTAAAAATTCCCAGAAAATACAGCACTAAAAGATAAGAATTACTGTGCAAAGAACGTGCCAAGAATCGACTTTATGGCCGCGGAACCGCCGGACATGCCGGGGTGGGGCCGCGGTTCCGCGGCGCTTTAGACGAATTGCGCTCACGTGCTTAACAGTAACTTATATAATTCCTTGCTATAATTTTTGGATATTTTTAATTTGGAAAAAACCACAGTTTTGAAAAATTTCCAGAAACTAGGGTATATCGGGTTTTCCGGGTTCGATCGGACTTTAAACTTCGTCTAGACTTCGCCTAAAGCTCTAGCTTGGCTCTGATACAACTGTAGGGTTGCTGGGCACGCGCACAAGGGTTTATGAGGCATCAACCATTCCCGATTAAAAAATTAGCCGTGCCGAACAACCCGAATACGGATCTTTAAACTAGAGATTAGGCGAAAACTAACATGTTAACAACTTTAACGCTAAGTGAGAGGGATTACAACCTTTGTAGATCCGGTCCTTCACTTCATATGCTCCGTGTTGAGGTCCCTTCGCTGCGATCATCGGGTTCCGGACTCTCGAGAGGTTCCACGAAGAGAAAGATGCAACCTTTGCTTCCGATCTTCGATACAAAGATGATCTACCTTGAAGTTTCGTTAACACAAGCTAACACTCATGAAATGATGTGAACACCCTAATCTAAATGGCAAGGGAAGATGAGGATGATGAAGTAGGATTTTTGCTCTCTTTATTTATCTTTTTCTCATATTTATTCATCACTTGGAAAAAGCTAGTAAGCTTTTTCCATGAAGAAAGAAGAAGGAAGAAGAAGATGAATAATAGAATTATGATAGAATTCCTTTTGTGATGAATAAAGCAAAGGAGATAATGATGAATAATGCAACCATGGTTGACTAAACCTTTGTAGAGAATTAACCAAGGCTAGGGTTTGGGTTAGGTTAAGAATGAGTCATTTGAAAATATCTTTCACAAAACAAAACCAAAACCTTCTAGAATCATCTAGAAAGCTTAACCCTAATCAAAACCCTAATCATGTTTAAACTCCACTAAACATGTTGCATTAGTTATCATATCATGTTACAATATTATATATCACATATATAATATTTATTGTAACCAAATAAAATAATACATTTAACATATATCGCATATATATCAATGTATTACCCGAGTGAGAAAAAGACTCTTTTAGTGAGCTAATATTAGTTAATTTCATTTAATATATCATATATATTATTATACATTAAATTATCGAATCAACACTTGATCCGACAATCCGGCTATATCGCATATAACCGACTAATATTTATCAGTACCGATTCATCGAATCAACACTTGATCCGATGACCCGGCTGATATCAAATATCGCGAGAATAGAATACGGTATCTCATATCGCATTATCCTCGGTCTCACACATATCACATATGTGCCCCTACTCCGTTTTGCCTGAGCCAAGAAACCTCTGTGTAGGACTCTAAAGAATCGTCAATACGCCGGCAGTAGGTGATGATCATATCAAACACCCACAAGGTGCAAGCGGTCAGCTAAACGTAACAGCTACCCAGGTATTAAGCGCTCAGAAGATCAACAAGCAAGCCTGTACATTCTCCTATGAATCCAAACAGTAACACTCCCGTACAGTCCGGTCTCGTCGTCTGATATGTTGCATATCTCGCCTAGGGGTGGTAAACGTCAGACCCTGGTAGCTCGATAAGTCATGTCGATATGAGGTCTATAACAGTTCGAGAAACTACTGATAACACTTACCAGTAAATCTCAGCAACCCTGGCCAGGGATTTCCGGTTATAGCCAATCGAACACAGCACAACATCAACTCCCTATACCGGGAGAGATGAATCCCCTTCTACGCTCATTGCCTCCATGTGATTCGGGACTGTACCCAAAAGCCACCTTTTTGCACGCCCTGTTGGACGTGTTATGATGGAAATCAAAGCACAGTGGGAATCACACAAGACTCTATGACGATCTCGGGTCAACAGACTACTCTGTACCAGTGTCACCGGAGAACTGCCATCTGACATGAGGTATAATACCATCTGGGAGTTCTCGGCGTGTCCGTCCAGTGTACCCAGTCTCCACTGAGCACCCGTACACCATCCTTGATGTCAAACACCGATGGATATGGGATCATCCATCGCCCATCATATGGGTCAAGATGCGTATACGCTAGTCTAATCTGGTGTATCGATGCCCTGTCTCGATACACCCTCGACTAGGAACAGTTATAGGATGTACTCGTCGACTACTGTGGCCCCACTAGTATGATCTCATCATAGTCCCAGTAGTCGAGTACACATCCTAAGGGCTTTATCAACATGTAACATAGAGACAATCACAGTACATGTTAAGATAAAGTTCAACCAGATAGCATACTATCATGTCGAGCAAGAAATTCCTCCCTATATATGTCCTAGCATCCACTACAATATACATCGTATGTACAGTAATGGCCTCTAGGGCATACATATAACTAACACCTTCGTGTGGACTTCGGGATGACAATGAGAGCAAGGCGTCATCGATTTCAGCAAGGATCGAAGGTGAGTAGATGTATATCTACGGGGGAAGTCGGGTGGATGGCGTATTGCACCCCTGCAATTCGTAGATTAGGATGCATATATTATATATGTGTTAATGTGAGATACAGATACGTAGCAAGTAGGGTTCTAGAAGGCTCTAGGTTAGAATAGGTATACTTATAGGAAGTGCTTATCTTTTGTCTATTTTTTATATTTGAGACCCATTAGTTTATATTGTTGCGCGCGCGCACACACACATGTGTTATGATATGGGTGTATATGTATATATGTATATATATATATATATATATATATATATATATATATATATATATATATATATATATGGATGCGTTGATATATATATATATGTATATATATATACGTATAAGATGAGGATATGTGATGTTGAATGGATATGAGTCGATATGATCAGGAATGATGCCGTGAGGTTATGATATGTGATTGAGTCGAGACACCGTATATGATTGATATATTAAAGGATCGTTGGGTGATATATACAAACATGCGATAACATGTTACTTGATGAAATAATAGATTGTACGTGACTTTAGATCCGTACTCTGATTATGATATTGTACGACGATTGATACCGTACTAACTATATGATATGATATATATGATTTTGACCCGTACACTCAACTTTGAGAATGCCGTACGATGGATTTTACCGTACGAAGTATATATGATGATTGATCCGCACTCTTGACTTGAGAAAGTCGTACGATAGATTATACCGTACGTGACGCTATGAGGCTGGATTGCTGACTATTAGATATATCGACTCGGATATTCTATAGACTTTCTTATCACTTTCGACATCGGTTCTTAGTTTAGTCTTTTAGTTGCTTTTAAAGTTTACTTCTTCTATGCTCATACTATTCCCATTTCATTGTAGATATATACATGTGCCTTCATCAGCTGTTATGATCTCATCTGCTAGGACACGTGCACCATTACCGATGATGCGTATGTTGCACGTACACTTACCGGCCGACTCACACATATCATCATCGGTAATTGCCATGTCACGTACACTTTAGAAAACGTTAGTTCACTTGTATAACCTGATAGCATGTAGCAATTACATTGTTGGTATACACGATTTTATATGCTAGTTTAAGATATTGCATTTCTTACTTAGATGCCGCTTTGGATTCATATATTCGTACTGTTATGCACTGTTGAGGGGTTTTATGCTGATATTCATTGTTTTCTAATTACCTCATGATTATGAGTTTTCAATTATTATGAGATTTCTGGATTTGGGGAAAACCGCAATGGAATTTATAAACATATTATCATTTAAAAATGCAAAATGCGGTTTTCTCGTGATATGATGTGTGTGGCGTCCACCATGAGATTTCTCAGTTCTTGAGCCACGTATGTACATATACCCGATTCGAGGAGAGAGACGTCGTCTGCGGGTACTTGGTGGACCCGATGAGGTACCCCGGGGCAAGAGGGTCGTATAGATAGATGTTGAGACTGACAGGGGAGCACTACCTACCGGTTATTATTGACCCAGTGGTCATCTGAAGGATACCGACCGGAGTCGTGTGATTTGACAGATTCGAGGGCCGATCTGAGGATGCGTTGCCCGACATATATGAGGATACTGTTTTCATAGATAGACACGACTTCCTTGATGTTTTCGAGTGTCGATGCTGGGCACTCCGTTTTTATCTTGATTTAGTGTTTCGTTGCTGGGCACACATTCATTGATGCATTTACATTCATGCATATATTTACATATTTCTGTTACCACATATGACTCTGACGAGAGTACCTTAGTTTGCACTTATGCTTATGCCTTTATTCTTGTTATAACTCGACGTCATTATATTACTATTGTATTGTGCTGTATGACCCAGGATATAGTCATACATTCGGTTTCTACTCGGTGATGTCTTCTATTCACGAGTTTGCAACTCACCCCCGTTGTGCCACAGTATTTATACAGATAACATTCTATAAGGTGGATACCTCATTTAGATTTTACCCATTTATTATAAATGGGAAATGAGGTGGATAAATGAGAGATGGGAGTATGGTGAGAACCATGCTTGCACAGTGTTGCACAAATGAATTTTTAATTCATTTGTGCAAACTATTCAAGCATTGGATTGATTTTATATTGAAAGATAATGTTTTACAAAACCATGCTATGAGATTTTATCTCACATAGGGATGGCTCATTATTTTTGAGAGATGGGTTTTTCTTCTTACCATCATGCTTCACTCCCTCTCTAGTTTTCATGAGTTCCTCCACCTTCATTCTAAAACCTCCTCTTTATAATCTCATGAGTTGAGAATTAAGAGAGGAGGTAAGATTGATAAACACTTGGATCCACTCACTACATCCTAGGCACTCTAGATTAGCAAACGAAAGTCCCTAGTTGCTTCACTTGATAATTGGTGTGGAGCTAGAACCAAGAGCTACATCCCTCGGGTGGATCATCTTCAATGGAGGAAGATCGGAGGCTAAGCTCAATCGTGGACACCTCATGGAGTTAAGGATGATGGTGGAATACAGAAGGACACAGATCATTCGGTATAATGCTTCTATCTGTTAGTGATATGTATGCCCTAGAGGCCATTATTGTATGATATAGTGGATGCTTGGACATATATATGGATGACTTTCTTGCTCGACATGATAGTATGCTATCGGTTGCCTTTATCTTAACATGTTCACTGGTATTATTATACAGTCTCTCATATACATGTTGATAAAGCCCTTAGGATGTAGGCTTGACTACCAGGACTATGATGCGGATCATACTACTGGGACATGGGTAGTCTACAAGCACATCCTTCAATTGTTCCTAGTCGAAGAAATATCGAGACATGGCATCGATATTCCAGAGTAGACTAGTGTGTATATTTCTTGACCCTGTATGGGGCGATGCTTGATCCCATATCCATTGGTGCTTGACATCAAAAATTGTACACAAGTGCTCATTAGAGAATGGGTACACTGAACATGACTTGCCGAGAACTCCTAGTTGGTACTATACCTATCGTTAGATAGCAGTTCTCTGGTGACACTGGTACAGATTAGTCTATAGACCTGAGATCGTCATAAAGTCTTATGTGGTTCCCACTGTGCTTTGATTTCCTCCCTACCACGGCACAAAGGAGTCGTGCAAACAGGTAGATTTTGGGTACAGTCCCGAGTCATATGGAGGCAATGAGCGATAGGAGGGGTTCCGTCTCTCCCGGTATTGGGAGTTGATGTTGCACTATACTCGAATGGCTATAATAGTAAGTCCCTGGCCAGGGCTATTGATGAGATTTACTGGTATGTGTTATCAGTAGTTTCTCGAACTGTTATGAGTCATACATCGACATGAATTATCAAGTTATTGGGGTCTAACGTTACCACCCCTAGACTCGATATGCGACATATCAGATGAAGAGACCGGACTGTACGGTAAGTGTTACTTATTGGCTTCATCAGAGTTTGGACAAGCTTGCTTATTGAACTTCTAATCGCTCAATACCTGGGTAGCCGTTACATCCAGCTAGTACCGCTAACGGCTTGTGGGTGACTGATGTGATTATCACCTACTGCTGGCGTATTGATGAGTCTTTAAAGTCCCATACAGAAGTTTTCTGGTTCAAGCGAAACGAAGTAGGGCACATATGTTGATATGTGCGGGGGCCTAATTAGATACGTGTATGTAATACCGTATTCTAATCTGGAAGTTATTTGTTATCGGTTAGGTTTTATGTGATATAACCGGATTATCGAATCAAGTGTTGATTTGATAATGTGATATACAGATAAATGATATTAGTCGGTTATATATGATATAACCGGATTATTAAATCAAGTGTTGATTTAATAATTTAATATATATTATATTTGATATAATTATATATTAACTAATATTATTTGCTCACTAATTATTTACTTAATACATACAATATCTATCTATCTATCTATATATATATATATATATATATTAAGCATTGTTTGATTTTCTAGTTTTGTGAAAAATAGAAATGAGGTGGAAAATGAGAGCATGGATAGAACCATGGCATTTATCATTGTTTATTTGTTTGTGTGCATTATTGAAGTATGGCATAATTTTTATAATTGAGAAATATCTATACTTCAATAATGCAGCACAAAAGGGTTGCCATTTTCTATCATTTTTTATCACTTGGTGGTTTTTCTTGACATGAGCTCCTTCTTCCTCTAGCTCCCATCATCTTCCACCTCCTCATCAATTTCATACTTCAAGCTCTAAACAATCACATGTGTTGTGAAACATAGATCTTGAAACTCTAGTGAGCAAACAAAACCCCTATTTCACCATCCTACACTTCATTAGCACTCTAGTGTAGTGTGTTTCCTTCACTAAAGAGTTTAGTGAAGAGGTAGCTTGGATTGGCGGACTTCGGGTGGATCATTTTCGGCACGAAGTTCATCGGAGGAAGCTTGCACCTTCTTCAAGTGGAGCCTAGTGGAGTCATGTGGACTACTACCCGGAGCATTTGAAGAGAAGGACTTTGTCTACGAAGGTCATATACTCTTTCCTTTATCTTAGTTTGTGATATCATCATAGTTAAACCCTAAAATTCTAGTTAGATCTTTGGATAGTGTTGATTAGCACCATGAAAATTTGAAAATTGCATGTGTGATGCCCGTTTAAACCCCGTCGCGGTGCTAGCAAACACTGTCACCATCATAGTAGTTTAGCTCTTTGTAGTATGCTAGTATAGGTTTATGGTTCGATCTAGAACGGTTTTGTTAGCGCCAAATTTTTAAACGTCATTTTTGTTCCGCATCGGCCACGGTAGATGGCCAGGGCGCTATCGTAACCCAACATACCATACTCCCACTAATGTTTTCTGAAAAGAATTCATTTTACTAAAACGGGTGGCGGGTCAAGAACAATATAACTATTGATCTTCCAAATAGTAGAATGTTAACCCTCGTCAAAGCCCGGGAAAACCTACAGACTGCCATTACTGAAACGCGCCTAGAGTTTATCCGGATTCTAGTTTTAAGCATGAGCCAGACAACTCCATATACCTTAACATCGATAAGATATGAATCCATTCTATATCCAATATAGAAACAAAGGCACTAATTTAATTGGAACCATATTCAAAATACATGCAGCCATTTCCAGTGCATATCGACTAAATGGAAAAAGGCCAAGCAGCATTACTCATCAAGGAGCGTACTCACAGATGAGTAACCTGAGAGAGAAACAAATTCTCAAATATATTACTTACAACGGAATACCTAGCATAAGTATCTACATCTTCGATCACCTCGAAGAATCCTGATACTTGCAACATTTGGTTCTCTACTTTATTCTTATACCTATAACTTCTCAAAATTTGGACCTTGTATTTCAATGAAATACTTGTCTAAAACCAGAGAAGTCATAAGTAAACATAATATAGTATGAGAACCAACCCCTTTGTGCTAATGGACATCAGAAAACATACAATACTTTGTAGGGTTACTGGGCACTCTAACAAGGGTTAAGGAAGCATCAAACATGCCCGTTTAAAATTTTAGCCGTGCCGAATATCCCTAAGCAAGATCGTTGCTAGAAAATTAGGATTTCATATGTATGTAAACTATGTTTACTACTAAGTGAATAAGATATAAAACCTTTGTAGATCGGTCCTTCACTTCTTTAGCTCTTTGTTAAAGTCCCTTCGCTGCGATCGTGGTTCTCCCAGACCCTTGCATGGCTTTACGAGGCGATAGACGCGTCCTTGCTTGAAGTCTTCGAGGCCGAAGATGATCTACGTCGAGGGGATGCCAACTCAAGCTTCTACTTCACTAACTTGAGAATTAGTGAAGCAAACACCCTAAACTAAAGTGCTAGTCTAGTAGAGGATGGAGAAATAGGAAGTGGGTTCTCTTTAGAATTTTGTTTCTCACAATCTATCTCACTTTGGATCAAACCCTAGCAAGCTTTTTCTTTTTAGCAATGAAGAAGAAAAAGAAATGAAAGAGATGAGGATAATGATCAAGTGAGAAGGCTAACCATGGTGAGTGAGTATCATATACTAACTCTTGTAGAGACATAACCATAACTAATTCAAAATGGTTAGGTTAATATAAAATCTAAAGTAAAACAAATTTAGTGGACTTTGTCAAAGCATCTCCAAGCTTCTACAAGCTTCATGCTTATGACCTAAGCACCACTAATTTGTAATTACTTTAAATAAATATTAACCACCATCTAATACAGTATGGTGTATGTCTTATACACCCATGTTTAGTGTATCATCAACCATGATACAAAAGAAAACACTTTTAATATATATATATATATATCACACATATATATATATATATTCAAGTGTTCATGTGAGAAAAACCTAAAGTGAACATGTGTTAGTAAATGTAAACTAGTATATCTAATATACAATTATACACTTAATTATTAAATCAACACTTGACTTAATAATCCGGTCATATCTCATATAACCGACTAACATCCAATGTATCGACTTATCGAATGAACACTTGATTCGATAACCCGGCTATATCATATATAACCGACTGATACAAAAAGTCGCGAGAATAGAATACGGTATCACATACATGCATTATTCTCGGTCCTGCACATATTACATACGTGCTCCTATTTCGTTTTGCCTGAGCCAGTAAAACCTCTATGTAGGACTCTAAAGACTCGTCAATACGCCGGCAGTAGGTGATGATCACATCAAGCACCCACAAGCCGTCAGCGGTACTAGCTGGACGTAACGGCTACCCGGGTATTGAGCGATCAGAAGATCAGCAAGCAAGCCCGCTCCAACTCCTGTAAAATCCTGCCGGTAACACTTCCCGTACAGTCCGGTCTTCTCGTCTGATATGTCGCTTATCAAGTCTAGGGGTGGTAAACGTCAGGCCCCAATAACCGATAATTCGTGCCGATGTGAGGCTCATAACGGGTCGAGAAACTACTGGTAACACTTACCAGTAAATCTCTAAATCAGCCCTGGCCAGGGACTTCCCTGTTACGGCCAATCGAGCACAGCGCAACATCAACCCCCAATACCGGGAGAGACGAAACCCCTCCTATCGCTCATTGCCTCCATGTGACTCGGGACTGTACCCAAAAACCACCATTTTGCACGCCCTCATAGACGTGGTAAGGTGGAAATCAAAGCACAGTGGGAATCACACAAGACTCTATGACGATCTCGGGTCTACAGACTAACCTGCACAAGTGTCACCAGAGAACTGCCATCTGACGTGAGGTATAATACCATTTGGGATTTCTCGGCGAGTCCGTCTAGTGTACCCAGTCTCCACTGAGCACCCGTATACCATCTCTGATGTCAAACACCAATGGATATGGGATCATCCATCGCCCATCTCATGGGTCGAGAATCGCATACGCTAGTCTACACTAGTATATCGATGTCCCGTCTCGATACACCTACGACTAGGGCTCTTGAAGGATGTACTTATGGACTACCATGTCCCCACTAGTATGATCCGCATCATAGTCCATGTAGTCAAGTACACATCCTAAGGGCCTTACCAACATATAACTATAAGACAGTATAAAGAGACAAGTATACATGTTAAAGTAAATTGCAACCAGATAGCAAACTATCATATCGAGCAAGAAAGTCCTCTCTATATATGTCCAAGCATCCAATATAATATACATCATCTGTACAATACTGGCCTCTAGGGCATACATACAACTAACAATCTCCCACTTGCACTAGGGCCAGCTGCTGTAGTATCGCATACCAAGCATCCCGAAGAGTCTCTCAAACTGTATCTGTGGAATGGCCTTCGTGAGTGGATCCGCTGTGTTGTTCTTCGTGTCAACCCTCCTGACCTCGATCTCCCGGCGATCAACTATCTCCCGGATCAGGTGATACCGCCTCAGAATATGCCTGGATCGCTGATGGGACCTGGGTTCCTTGGCCAAAGCCACCGCTCCATTGTTATCGCAATACAAAGGTATTGGATGCTCAATGGATGGAACCACTCCAAGTTCAGTAATGAACTTCTTGATCCAGACAACCTCTTTGGCAGCATTGTTGGCAGCGATGTATTCAGCCTCCATCGTCGAGTCTGCCACGGTTTCCTGCTTGGAACTCTTCCAGCTAACCGCCCCTCCGTAATGGGTAAAGACAAATCCCGACTGCGACTTAGAGTCGTCCTTATCACTCTAGAAGCTCGAATCGGTAAAGGACTCCACTTGGAGTTCTCCGTTACCATACACCAAGAGCATCTCTTTAGTCCTTCGTAAGTACTTGAGAATACTCTTCACAGCTGTCCAGTGACTCTCTCCAGGATCAGCTTGATACCGACTCACTACACTTAGTGAGTATGCTACATCGGGTCTGGTACATAGCATCGCGTACATGATAGAGCCTACAGCCGAAGCATAGGGTATCCCTTGCATGCGAGCTCTCTCCAAATCAGTCTTGGGAGACATCTCTTTGGAGAGAGTGAGCCCTGAGTCGTGGGTAAAAACCCATGTTTGGACTCTTCCATACTAAACCTCTTTAGTATGGTATCAATGTACCTGGATTGGGACAATCCCAATATCCTTTTAGATCTATCTCTATAGATCATAATTCCCAGTATGCAGGAGGCATCACCTAGATCTTTCATTGAGAATCTTTATGATAAGAAGAGCTTCACCGATTGCAGCATAGGAATGTCATTTCCTATCAAGAGTATGTCGTCCACGTACAATACGAGGAAGTCAACCTTACTCTCTGCCACCTTCTTGTAGATACAAGGTTCATCTACATTTTTGAAAAAATCAAACTCTTTGATAACGACGTCAAAGCAGATGTTTCAACTCCGCGATGCTTGCTTTAATCCATAAATGGATTTAAGCAGCTTGCACACCTTCCCGCTACTCCCACTATCTACGAAGCCCTCTGGCTGAGTCATGTACACGCACTCTTCCAAATCACCGTTTAGAAAGGCGGTCTTAACATCCATTTGCCAGATTTCGTAGTCATGATATGCAGCGATGGCAAGCATGATCCGGATGGATTTAAGCATAGCCACTGGAGAAAAGGTTTCGACATAGTCCACACCTGGTCTTTGACGAAAACCCTTTGCAACATGTCTAGCTTTGAAAGTCTCCACTTTCCCATCTACACCAAGTTTTTTCTTGAAGATCCACTTGCTCCCAATGGGTTTTACCTCTTCAGGAGCATCTTCCAAAGTCCATACTTTGTTTGTGTACATGGATTCCATCTCGGACCGCATTGCATCCAGCCATTTCACTGAGTCCCCACTCGTGATGGCCTGCTCGAAGCTAGTTGGGTCATCATCAATCATGATGCAATCCTCGCTCCCACCATCCATGAGAAAACCGTAGTATCTCTCAGGTGGGTGAGGAACCCTACTAGATCGGCGGAGTGGCCGGGGTTCATTGGGAACTACCGAATCCTCTGGTTCCACCAAATCTTCTATTGTGGTTTGTACAGCTGGAACCTCTTCCAGTTCTATCTCAGAGCCACTAATCTCTTTTGCAATAAATTCCTTTTCTAAAAAGGTGGCGTGTTGAGCAACAAAACCCTTTGTTCCTCACTGTGGTAGAAGATATACCCTCGCGAATGCTTGGGATATCCAACAAACTTACACAAAATAGACCTTGCCTCGAGTTTGTCCGGTTTTAGTCATTTGACATAGGCCGGGCAACCCTATATCTTAATAAAATTAAGATATGGTCTCTTCCCCTCCCATATCTCATATGGGGTGGTAGGCACAGATTTGGTAGGAACCCTATTCAGTAGGTATGCTGCTGTCTCCAGTGCATATCCCCAGAAGGAAATAGGTAACTCAGCTATACTCATCATAGAGCGCACCATATCTAATAGGGCGCGGTTCCTCCGTTCCGATACACCGTTGTGCTGTGGTGTATATGGAAGAGTTAGCTGAGAGAGAATCCCATTCTCTTTTAGGAAGTCCAGGAATTCATTGCTTAAGTATTCACCTCCTCGATCAGATCGGAGGATTTTAATACTTTTCCCGGTTTGGTTCTCGAATTCTTGTTTATATTCTCTAAATTTCTCAAAAGCTTCTGATTTATGTTTCATCAGGAACACATATCCGAATCTAGAGAGATCGTCAGTGAATGTAATGAAGTACGAAGAACCATCCCTGGCATGCGTAGACATGGGACCGCATACATCACTATGTATCAGTCCCAAGAGTTCGGTACCTCTTTCTCCGTGTCCCGTAAACGGAGTTTTGATCAGCTTGCCTTTGAGACATGACTGTCAAGTGCCATAAGATGAAAATTCAAACGGATTTAAATATCCATCCTTATGCAACTTAGCTAGTCGTGTCGCATTGATGTGACCCGGTCTACAATGCCACAAGAAGGATTCGTTCATTTCTGAACTCCTTCTCTTGTGTGTGTTTGTTATGCTTAGGACTGTTGATTGATTTAAAACATAAATACCATTGCACATTGTGCCTGATCCAACCAACTTTTGGTTTAGGAAAATGTTCATAACTTTATTCTGTAATACAAAATTATATCCCTCTTTACTCAACAAAGAAACCGGTATAATGTCGCATATCAGGTTCGGCATGAAATAGCATTCGTTCAGAATCAATGTATTACCAGTTGGCAATACAAGGTGATATTCCCCGACGGTTTTTGCTGCAACAATTGCACCATTTCCAACCCTTATGCCTTTATCACCTTCTCCAAGTTCTCTACCTTTCCTAAGCCCATGTAACTGATTACATATATGGGATCCTGACCCGGTATCTAATACCCAGGACGTAGAGGAAATGGAGAAACAGTTCTCTGTAACGAACACACCCGAAGAAAATGCATCAACATGTACTTTCTTCACACGGGTGGAATGGGAATCCTGGTATTCCCTTATATCCTGTTCAGTCTTATAACTCTTATAAGAAAGAACGGAACCAACATTTCCCAGCACAGTATAACATGCGGGTTCGGTCAATAAATCCATATTATTATCTTGATTAAGGCATGATATGGTCGCTACCTGGAGAGAGAGAGAAGAAAACACTTTAGCGTATGCTCTTGCAAGATCAGATTGGTTATTATTTTATCTAATCAGGATGGCTCCCACTGTTTTTATCAAATCTTCCTTCAAACCCTAAAAGGAAAGACTAGCCGGAATTAATTACACCCTACAACTTCGCCAATCTTTCAGCCAGGCCAGTGTCGGTACTTTGAGGGAGGTTCCCCGTTCTTTCGCACGGACCAAATTAAAGTAAACCTCGTTTTCCCAGAGGCGTAACCCCATTGACACCTTTCTAGACACCTACTTGATCGGCTAATTGTCCTGTGTAAAACTATCCCGGGAGTAACAATTACTCGCAGTGGGTATCGGGATCCAACTATCTCACAGAAGGTATGCAATCTCATTGCAAATTTCAACACTTGAAATTCCCGATAATATTTTGCCCCAAGCATCCCATGACCTTGACGGAGGTCAACAAACCATAGGGTGCAAGTCAAGTTCAACCCGTCATTTCTTGATTGAATCAAACCCACCCGTACGACTCTTGACGGAGGTCAACAAGGTCGTACGACTACCCTAATCCAATCTGCATCATATGCATAAGAAGATAAATACTAGTTAGCTACCGCACACTACGCCTTGACGGAGGTCAACAAACGTAGTACGAATACTAAGTAGGACTTATCTGAAATGACGGAGGGCTACGACAGGTTTTTCTGAAAACCTATTGCGTAATGAACTTGATATCTTCGTAGAATCGAGTTAATTTGAAATGGAGTGATTTTGAGGCTTTCATTAGTTTTGCTAAAGAGGTCACTCCCGGTGAAAGGATCTCGGCTCTTTCCTCATCTAATAAGGTGCGGGATATATCATATACATCACTATGCAAGGCAAAACTCCAAAAGCAATCAAAAGCAAACCGAGTGTTGTAGTATCTGCCAGTTTTGCTAAAGAGGTCACTCCCGGTGAAGGGATCTTGGCTCTTTCCCCATCGAATAAGGTGCAAGGTATATCATATATACCGCTATGCAAAGCAAAACTGTAGCTACCCTTTTTGAAAAATTTGATTCTACAACATCTTTTAGGTTTCTTTTCTTTCATTAATCACATTAATGAAGACCCGTCTTTTAAGTCACCTAAACATCAGAGATAAATACGACGTACACTTATGCCATCCGCATTCGCCTCGATGTCCCCTCGTGCATCGTTAGGTTAGGTAACTACCAGCAGAGCGGGGCAGGGCTAGCGCAGATGTAAGACATAAGTAATGCCTATATAATATATCATATATACTATATACAATATTTATCACAGAACATCAAATGATCACATCACAGATATCGCAGCAGAAGAAATATATGAAACATTAGATATACTAGGACGTCCGTGTTTTATTTTGAGCCTCTATAAAACACGGATTACACGGTCGCGATGAATAGCCAAACCCACACCCCTAGACCCCTACGAGAGCGGCAAGCAACCCTACCAATTCTAGAGTTAGGAGACCCGAACTCGACTCCTCGAGTTGGTCTCCCACTGGACTGCAGAACCCAGTTACTTGTGCTCTCCTCCTTGGGTCTATCCTAGTGCGGAAAAGTAAATAATATACAAAAGGTGACATCAACCTCACCCCGGAAGTGCCCCAATAAAAGAATATTACAAACATTTAAATTTACATGAATGAAAATAAAAACTCTCATCTCACATAAAACCCCCGGCTTTTCAAAACGCGGCGATCCAATATAACATATCCAGCAACACATAACATCACATGTCATCAACGTAAGTAAATATGCGCATCCCAATTGTCGTTGACATATAGCAACGAAATCGGCGATATCACATATTACACTTACGGTCACAGAAAAGAAAGTGTTAAACTACAACATTTGGAATCCACAATCTCTTTAGATATCGTAAATCCGAAATATCACATATTTCGCATTTCATGCCTAACTGTATGAATTCCACATATTGTATCACATTCCAGATAAATAGACAGTATTAAACTTTCCGATCGAATAATCAAATACCCAAGATTTCCATAATAGCTCAACACTTGAGCGGAGTTCAAAAATTCCAGAATACGTCACAGTAGCAACGGTCCAGCCGTAGAAGGGTCAAGCCAACGCCTCACATGTGGCACGCCGTACTGCCTCAAACCCTAAGGTTCAAGAGGCAGTTCAAGACGGTCACATAATCGAGTTAAGGTTTGTTGTCTTCTAGAGGGTCCATCGCATCACATGCATGTTTTTCCGAAAGATTTAAACCCGAGAAAAATTCAACACTTGAATGTTTTTCGTGCCGGGAAAAATTGAGTTAATGATATCCGTTCGAACATTTTAATACATTCTAAATTATCCGGAATAACAAAACAAAATTAAATTCTCCGATCGAATCGACGATTACAAAATAAACCCCAAAAATTTCAACACTTGAGTCAGAATAAAAAAATACCCAGAAAGATATAATCACAGAAATAGACATTACTGTAGAAAACCCAAAGCCCATTGCTACAGTACGGCCGCGGATCCACGGCCCAAGAGGGCTATGGCCGCGGTTCCGCGGTGGATATTACTGTTCATGGGCTCGTTTTCTACAGTAATGTTTATATTTACCTGCTGATTTTTTTTAGGTATTTTCAATTCAGAAAAATCACAGATTTAAAAAAATGTACAGAGAGGGGTTCATTTTGACGTATTCGGGTTCGTTCGGAGTTTTAACTTCGTTAACACATCGCCTAATGCTCTAGCTAGGCTCTGATACCACTGTAGGTCAGGCAGCCACCCCATCCAATGGGGTCACCGTGGCACCAACGGGTCCCTCAGCAGCTACTTTTTACGCATGCCCCCTCGCGAGGATTATAACCCGCCGGAACACCTTCCGGTCTCGGGACACCCTGGGGGTAAGAGCCTATGCTTCGCCACACTGTCACACAGTGAGAACCCCCCATAGGTCGACATCCAATACCTAGTAGCTCTGATACCACTGTAGGGTTACTAGGCACTCTAACAAGGGTTAAGAAAGCATCAAACATGCCCGTTTAAAATTTTAGCCGTGCCGAATATCCCTAAGCAAGATCGTTGCTAGAAAATTAGGGTTTCATATGTATGTAAACTATGTTTACTACTAAGTGAATATGATATACAACCTTTATAGATCGGTCCTTCATTTCTTTAGCTCCTTGTTGAAGTCCCTTCACTGAGATCGTGGTTCTCCCGGACCCTTGCATGGCTTCACGAGGCGATAGATGCGTCCTTGCTTGAAGTCTTCGAGGCCGAAGATGATCTACGTCGAGGGGATGCCAACTCAAGCTTCTACTTCACTAACTTGAGAATTAGTGAAGCAAACACCCTAAACTAAAGTGCTAGTCTAGTAGAGGATGGAGAAATAGGAAGTGGATTCTCTTTAGAATTTTGTTTCTCACAATCTATCTCACTTTGGATCAAACCCTAGCAAGTTTTTTCTTTTTAGCAATGAAGAAGAAGAAGAAATGAAAGAGATGAAGATAATGATCAAGTGAGAAGGCTAACCATGGTGAGTGAGTATCATATACTAACTCTTGTAGAGCCGTAATCATAGCTAATTCAAAATGGTTAGGTTAATAAAAAATCTAAAGTAAAACAAATTTAGTGGACTTTGTCAAAGCATCTCCAAGCTTCTACAAGCTTCATGCTTATGACCTAAGCACCACTAATTTGTAATTACTTTAAATAAATATTAACCACCATCTAATACAGTATGGTGTATGTCTTACACACCCATGTTTAGTGTATCATCAACCATGATACAAAAGAAAACACTTTTAATATATATATATCACATATATATATATATATATATATTCAAGTGTTCATGTGAGAAAAACCTAAAGTGAACATGTGTTAGTAAATGTAAACTAGTATATCTAATATACAATTATATACTTAATTATTAAATCAACACTTGACTTAATAATCCGGTCATATCTCATATAACCGACTAACATCCAATGTATCGACTTATCGAATCAACACTTGATTCGATAACCCGGCTATATCATATATAACCGACTGATACAAAAAGTCGCGAGAATAGAATACGGTATCACATAAACGCATTATTCTCGGTCCTGCACATATCACATACGTGCTCCTATTTCGTTTTGCCTGAGCCAGTAAAACCTCTATGTAGGACTCTAAAGACTCGTCAATACGCCGGCAGTAGATGATGATCACATCAAGCACCCACAAGCCGTCAGCGGTACTAGCTGGACGTAACGGCTACCCAGGTATTGAGCGATCAGAAGATCAGCAAGCAAGCCCGCTCCAACTCCTGTAAAGCCTGCCGGTAACACTTCCCGTACAGTCCGGTCTCCTCGTCTGATATGTCGCATATCAAGTCTAGGGGTGGTAAATATCAGACCCCAATAACCGATAAGTCGTGCCGATGTGAGGCTCATAACGGGTCGAGAAACTACTGGTAACACTTACCAGTAAATCTCTAAATCATCCCTGGCCAGGGACTTCCCTGTTACGGCCAATCAAGCACAGCGCAACATCAACCCCCAATACCGGGAGAGACGAAACCCCTCCTATCGCTCATTGCCTCCATGTGGCTCGGGACTATACCCAAAAACCACCATTTTGCACGCCCTCATGGACGTGGTAAGGTGGAAATCAAAGCACAGTGGGAATCACACAAGACTCTATGAAGATCTCGGGTCTACAGAGTAACCTGCACAAGTGTCACCAGAGAACTGCCATCTGACGTGAGGTATAATACCATCTGGGAGTTCTCGGCGAGTCCGTCCAGTGTACCCAGTCTCCACTGAGCACTCGTATACCATCTCTGATGTCAAACACCAATGGATATGGGATCATCCTTCGCCCATCTCATGGGTCGAGAAGCGCATACGCTAGTCTACAGTGGTATATCGATGCCCCGTCTCGATACACCTACGACTAGGGACCTTGAAGGATGTACTTATGGACTACCATGTCCCTACTAGTATGATCCGCATCATAGTCCATGTAATCAAGTACACATCCTAAGGGCTTTACCAACATGAAACTATAAGAGAGTATAAAGAGACAAGTATACATGTTAAAGTAAAGTGCAACCAGATAGCAAACTATCATATCGAGCAAGAAAGTCCTCTCTATATATGTCCAAGCATCCAATATAATATACATCATCTATACAATACTGGCCTCTTGGGCATACACACAACTAACATACTTTGTATAAGTCCTCTGAGTTTAATAACTCAAACCCTGTGCGTCGCAGGTTGAAAACTGTGCTATGCTTAAGAAGAATTACACCGCTGTTGAATGCACCTTACCTAACCATCAACTATCATAGGTAAATATCATAGACATAATTTCAAAAAAATTTATCTCACTTTATAAAATAAACATACAGATATATCGGTTTGAAATTGGTGTATAACAACGGATTTTCAAAACCAAATATTTGCTGTTAGGCAAAACCCATGTGATTTCCTCAAATATCACCAATTACAAAGAATTCTGATATATATAGGATCTAATCACCCAATTCCCAATATCTTACTCCCACTCAGCATCTGTAATGCCATAAAGATGTGAGAATCAAGTCTGGTAAATACTTGCCCTGGAGTTAGAATCTAATTGGGAAAACAGTTTTCAATTAACACCGCACAGTAAAACTGAAACATGAAAATGTTTCGAAGGGGTGGCCGGGTATTCCTAGTAATGCCTCTTCCACTATCCAGATTCATGACAGTAATCGTATATTTCTTTGCTTTCACTCCAATCCCTTTATATGTCTTTACTTATTACCTTCTGTACACCATACTTAGGCTAATTGGTTTTTTTCCTTCCTTACATTTCGGGACCTACCTATGATTTGGAAGAAGACTATCCAATAAGCGTAATAGGTGTACTCTCCTAATACTAGGAGCCCTGGCAACCTGAGAGAAAGTAAAGAGAAAAGACAACCGAATAATTTTATTCGATTTCTCCACAACCGGAAACCATCCTCGAACTAAAATAAGTTTCTTCTTCCTTCTCCTTCTTCTTCCTTGTATTAATGAAGCAAGGTGATGAGATGGAAAATAGGTTTTAATGAAGTATGGTGATGAGGGATGGCTTGGATTGTGATATGCATTTATTGTGCACTATTGCACCATAGTTGCATATAGATGTAGCCATTCATTTTCATTTACACTTGATGATTTTTTCATCTCATCCAATATGCTTCATTCACTCTTCTTCTCCTTCTTCTTCCTTCTCTCGCTCACATGAGCTTGGGATTCTAGAGAAAAAAATTTAGTGAGACATTCCTACATCATCGACCATCTAAACCTAGTGAGCTTGGATCATCGGTTAGAGCCACCTTCGGTTTCCCTTGGGTGGATCGTCTTCGACAAGGGTGGTCGATTCTTAAGCGCGATCCCAGCGGCTACGAGCTTGGAGGGTTCTTCCACAATTGGGTGGACACGCGACAAAAGTTGTAGTTCTTCAACCCTTGAACTTTTAGATAGCTAGTTTAGGTTATTGGACCGTATCCTGGGTTTTACGGGCGTTCAGTGCTTGCTAGAATTTTTGTTTTCGCTTCCGCCTCGGCCACGGTTTCCACGACGCATGTACTGAAACCCAACAGTTTAGTCGATGTTGCTTTTTATAAAATTATTTTTTGTTAATTTCGCCTCTCTACAAACGGTGGAGTGTGCGACATCGACTTACATGGTATTAGAGCCACTCCATAAGTCTTAGATAACTTGTAGCGACATTTGAAATCTGCCATTTTTGTCGTGCACGAACTGCCTGTTGGGTTATGCCAGAGCCCTGGCCATCTACCGTGACTGTTTGCGTAACAAAAATTTTCAAAACTGGCGCTAGAACAACCTTATAATCCGGATCTACCATAAACCTAAAACTAGCAAACTAAAGAGGAGTTTAGAATGGTTATACCGAATGATCCGAGTCCTTCGGTCTTCTACCATCTTCCTAACCTCTTAGAGGCCACCATGATCAAGCTTGATCGCCGGTCTCCCTTCATCGAAGATGATCCACCTGAGGATTTGTATTTTGAGCTCCAACCTCATAGCCGAGGTAACTATGGTACCAAAGAATGTAGAGTCTAATGATGGATTAATTTTTCTCTAAACACCTTAGGTTTCTCAACACATGAGACTTTTAGGGTGGAGGTAGAAGAAGCAAGCTTGAAGGAGATGAGAGTGTTGCAACCATGGAAAAATTGGCTAAGTGTTTTGAACAAGAATCAAGCATCACCAAAAAATCTCACAACACCAAAATAATTATCAAGCATCACCAAAAAATCTCACAACACCAAAATAAATATCAAGCATACCACAATAGTGAACCATGAGTCACCCCCATGAGTCACCACAAAGCCATGCTTCCATAAATGCCAAATCACACCCCATCCCTCCACCTCATTTAACCATTTAACAAAATGGTTATAAACAAAAATGAGGTGGCATCTTCTAGAAGCACTTTGTAATAAATTACAAGAATACCCCTCACCGTATATACATACTCGTATCCGTATTCCGAAAAATACGAATACAAAGAGACGAAAATAATCCAATGATATAATACTAGAATCCGGCTTAAACCAAAGCCCATTAGTATTATCTGTCCGAATCATGATACATGCACAAGTGCACGTATACGATCGAACCCTGCCGTAAAACCATACGGCCTCTACATCGTTTCGTCCGAAGTAAAGAAACCCTCTGTATAGGACTCTAAAGACTCGTCAATACACTGGCAGTGATTTTAACCACAAGCACGTCAGCAGCACTAGCTGTATGTTCATCACTAAAAACTGCATTTTTATACCACACATTCTTTATCTATTTTTTTATATATCAGTACTATTAACCAGTGTCTGCTCAGTAATTACAGATTATAGGTATTCGTGATAAAATACTGGAAATACACTCAAAATCACGGATATAACGTTTGTGAGCCGACACTGCAACCGGAACTGGAAACCGACCGATATCCAAAGAGTTTTTTGCAAATAAATGTGTGCACGCTATTTTATTCCAACACAATGCAAGTGTGCACACAACTCTTTGGCATGGACCATGGTGGGGCTGCCCATGGCACACACAAATGATAACTTTTGCAAGTGGGGGGACAAGAGTGATAAATGCATAAAGATGTGATGTGATGTATAGCTACAAGTTTCCCTCCAAATCCCTGAGTGCAACCTAGGCCTCTATTGAGAAATAAAGCAGCAGCAGAGTAATAGTGGGGAACATACAAGACCACACAACAAATACGAGCTAGATTGCTCGGTTTTGGGCCGGCCACACCCCACAAATATCCGAGCTGGCTGGCCCCCTTGCCCCAAAGATCCCCAATTTTCTGTGGTCCCTCCCTTGCTTCCACGTCATCTTATTTTTATTGCTTGTTTATTCTTATTTTGTGCCTATAAAAGCACACCGGTGAGCAAGGGATGGGGCTCTCACATTGTCATTCTTTGTCCAAGTTTGTTCAAGACTTCACACTCTTTTTCATTTTCCATTTTGTTCTTGTACGTAACTAGTCCACCTTGAGTTCTTTTCCTTCTCTTGATCTTGTAACCTCTTCATTGAGCTTGCAACTTTATGTTTTAGTTATTGAACTCAAGGGTTGTATCTTCATTTGGAATCAATAAAGCTTTCTTTTTGCATTCATTTTGTTTTGAGTTCTTAGCCTTCTCTTGATCTTGCAACCTCTTCATTGAGCTTGCAAGTTTATGTTTAGGCTATTGAACCCATGGTTTGTATTGTGTTCTATAGTTCTTAGTATTTCTTCCCTTTTACTTACTTGCTTTACATACTTGCAATTTAATTACCATGTCATTTACTTACCTGTATTGCTTTTCTTTTCTTTTCTCTTTTCTTTTGCTCTTTCTTTTTGTTGTTTTGTTTGTTTGTGAATATGTGTTGTTAGGAAAGAAAAAGATATTGTAAGTTAAGGTTTTCGTTTCTCATTTCCTTTGCCCTATATTTTCCTTTGAACTCCGCCCAAAGCTTACGCAAGCGCTCCGTTAGGCACCCTACCCTACCAAGGTATCGGTGATTCCTAACAGCGACCGGTTGCGTTCGGTTTCGCCGGAGGCGAAAGCCAAGCGACAAGAACGGACGGACAAGGGTCAATAAGCCGGATTTCTTAAATACCGTGCTTAAGCACCCTAATCCACATTGTTGCCGATTGCTTTAGCTTCAATTGGTCAAGCTCCGCACAAAGGATTGAGTACGAATCCACTAACTTACACTAATCTATCTTTTCCTAACAAGCTTATAATTGTGCATATATACATATAGGTTAGATACGAAACCATTCCGCCACACGCATTAACTCGTGAAAACAAGAAATTAAAACGCTCTGTCTACCTGCGGACGATCCGTACTCATCGTGGCTAGCTACACGCGACGCCGTCCTGATTGCGGTTAACTTTAGAGCTTTAAAATACACGACACGCCAAAAGCGTGCAATCAAATGGCGCCGTTTCCAGGGAGATGATAACGTTTTTATTTTTGTTATTTCGGGTTAATCTTGCTTATATCCTCTAATACTTTTCTAAAAACAAACTAAAAATTTCAAAATTTCAAAACCAAAACAAAAATTAACATTCCTAACCATTTTGTTGTCTGGATTTAAGACCTGCAAGCACTTTGGATCTCAACTGAAAAGATAAGTAATACCATTGAGACACTATTAGAAGACTTATACACCTGAAGAAATTTAGAGCCCAAATCCCATAAGAAAACCGGCGACCTACCCTACAAATCCGAGCTTGCCGGCTAAAGAACCTCAAGTTGCTCCAAAACTTTCTTCTGTGCTCCAGTGTTCTGTTTTTTTCCCATTTTTATTGCTTGTTTTTTTATAATTTTTAGTGTGCAAGTATTTGGCATTCATATCGCTTTTCCGCACTAATATCCGTTTTTTTCCGACATTTGTAGATTTTTACGGATTTGCGAACTGCGATCGTATGGAGCAAAGTGTACATTCAAAGTTAAGGTGATTGCGAAATACAGTGCCAAAGATCCGGGTAGTTTGACCCGCGCAAGCGAACATTCCAAGCTATTCAGATTTAACTTCAATGGGGGTTTCTTAACCTAAAAATTTATCGGTACGTACTTTATTAACACCTTCTTCTCAAATCCGATGCATCCAATATAATATCTTTGCAGGATTCTTTGCAAGTTCGCTTTCAAATTCCAAAATTGACTAACCCGAATTTGTTGCAGTGCCGTGCTTAATATAAAAAAATGATTGTTTGATTCTTTGAATAAATCTTTTTCATTGATTTGCGTATTGCATCCATTAATACGGGCAAGCAAACCCCACAACATACGGTAAAGGATTTCATCCCCTTTTCCGTAGCCAACAAATCACGAAATTGAGCATAACGTTTACCCACAAAAATTTTAAAAGAAACTAGATTTTAATCCTTTAAGGACTTCGCGCTCAATAGGAGAAGTTAACTATGTTTAGAACACCGCTTAACGGTATATCGTTTATGGGGTGTCTAGGAAAGTGTTCACGGCAAAACCGCCAAAAGAGAAAGGGTTATCTAATTAAGGACCTTCGCTAAAGCGTCGGAAAACCTTCTCTTATCTCTGCACTTACCTGGCCTCGTGATCAGTATATCTTGAGCCCGTTTCTCGACACGGTTTTACTTCGCCAATCAAGTTCATGAGCAGGTCTAGTTGACCAAGGTGAATCCTAGACTGATTAGGTGTGCGATATTTTTGTGTCGTGATTATTTTTGTCCAGATTCTTTTTATGTGTATATTTCATTCTTTTGTTGATAACTAACTTATAAAAAAAATGAAAAAAACCCACATTCTTTTTCCCCTCCTTTTCTCTTCTTCTTCTTCATATCATGGGTACCCCACCTTGAAATTCTCTTGCCGAACTTTGGTACCCACAACTAGACATTACTTCATACGGTTCTTGCTTTGGTCGAACTTCGAACGATCCCTCCATGCACAAAACAATTGGACTCCGCAATCTAGGACAAACAATTGGACTCCGCAATTGGACTCCGCAATCGGATAGACGCGTCTAGGACAAACAATTGGACTCCGCAATCCACTTTGTATCAACCGTTTCAACCTACCCAACCTTCTTACGTTGATACCCCTTTTGAGAGTCCTGTTGCAACTCCAAGACCAATGTCCATTACCGACCGAATCGAACAATCCCGTAGCTGATCTTTCACTCCTTTCACCACTTTAAATTCTTTTGATCAACAGTTCCAACCACCTTCTTATCATAACGTTGATCATAACCTTGTCCAACTATTCAATTCCTATCCATCCTACCCAACTTTTGCACCTTCCCTAGACATTACTTCTGAACAGCAACTTGGGAGTTTCCAGTATCCAAACAACTTTGAATCTTTTACTAAAACCCTTTCATAACCCATGTCTAGTCTAGAACAGCCATTGGAAGACTTTCGGGTAGCGTCGCACCAACAGATGATGGATTTGAATGCGTCTATGGCCGCCCTCATACAACCTAGTTGTAACACCATAGAATGCGATTAGTGTTAATTAAGCGTTAATGCGGGGTTTTAAGGAAAAGTTTACCAAATCGGTTTCCTCACATTTTATAACAATTAATTAATATTTTATTATTAATTGTTATGCTTTGCACACACGTGTGCATATTAATGTGAGGGTTAGTTAGTGTTAATCTTGTTAAGTGACCATGACACCTTAAGCAATCCTTGCCTTATTTAACCTTGAGCTTAGATATTTGTGAGAGAGATATTTTCATCTTTTGGATTGAGAGAGAGGTGGCTAGGTGAGTCATGAGACATTAATGTGAGCATTGATGAGGAGAGGGAGTGAGTAAGTGTAAAGCTAAGGTTCACCCTACACTCACCCTCTCATCATTTTCATCTCTCACTCTCTCATTCCTATCTCTTCTCAATTATTCTTCATCCTCTCAACTCTCACCTCTTCAAAAATCCTTGCAAAACTTCATTAAACAACATGGAAAACACTTCACATGTCATGTTTAGCCACTAGGTTGCCTTGGAGCTTGGAAAGATTGGATTTTTGAGCAAGAATGGCTAGGTAATGACCTTTAACTGATAATTAGGTGTTTATATTGTTGTGTTGCCTTGTAGTTGTGGTTTGGAACACTAAAGGTATAGTTTCATGCACATATCGTATTTTTAGTGTCATATTGGAGTCTCTGTGATCTGCTGACCTGGGAATTTTACTGTAAAATCTAGCAGTGTAGTAGTGTTGTACTAGTGACCCTGAGTATACACGTGAAGCACAAACCCTATCCTATCGGTTTTGGCCGGCGACAATGAAGGAAAATCCGGCGACCTGGGCCTTTTTGGGGAGTTAGGGCTTGGGTTTTGTAGGGTAGCTGTCTGCAGTTGTTTATAGGTGTTTGGTACTGTTTGATTTTTAGGTTTTGTCAGTATACAAATTCTGGGATCACTTTGCTATAATCTAGTGTTTTAAATACGCGTGTTACGTTATCCGACACGGTTCGTGATCTTGTGTAGCTGCTGCACCTGGGTTGGTTTTGGGGTTTCGCCACACACGTTAACCACTAGACGGACACTTGAAAATTGGTTTGGAGTTGGTGCGTCGGTCAAACTTAGTTTTTACGTGATATTGGTCAATTTCTGAGATGTGCACTTGTTATGTTTATGTTAATAGGATCGCAGGTGGGGATTTTGAACGCTGCGAAGAAAGGGAAGCAGGTGACTGGATTTACCTAGCTCGAGATAGTCGGTGAGTAGATTTAACATCTATGGGGAAATCGCCAGTATTGCGTAAAGCGTCAGGGCTAAATATGATATTATATTAGCTGCATGTTTATATGCACATATAGAGATGGTGCATGGACATCATTGCATATTATTACTTGGTGTGCCTTGTCACGACCCAATAATTGGCCCGTAACCGGCACTTAAACTGCGTAACGTCTACAGGCGTACGCAACTCAAGTAAGCCGAAACCCAGAAATCTAAACCACCCAAAACTGGATCAACGGAGAAAACATAGTTTTAAACATTCGGAAATTTTCAAGTAAAAATCTTTAAGTTTAGTTTTCGTTCTTAAAAATTTCGGCAGCACCTCCTTTGTAAAAACTAGCCCCGAAAACGGGTACAACATAGATAATAATAAAAGCATCCTAAACGGGAGCAAATCACGCCCAACGGCGGAGACAACCACCACAACATATATACGACGCCGAAGCGAAGAAATATAAAAGAAAACTGCATAAAGAAGTAAAACTTTTCAACAAAACCGGCTCCCACGAGCATGGCACCCAACGTCACCACAAAATATAACACTGAATCCTCACAAGTCGTCTCTATTTCATATACAACATAGTGGTAGATGGAGAATACTAGATCCAACAAAAGATATACAAGGTATAAACAGATAACCGCAAACCCACCTAAAAGCAAGGCCTCACAGCCAACCGTAGCGGTATCCGCAAAAGTAGAGATGATAAGACGCCCTGCCGCGACTACTTAGAGGGTAAGTCCTGCAAAACACTGTGGCACAACGGGGATGAGTTTCCAACTTATGAATAGTAAATAACATCATACAGTAATCGCAAGTATGCATGAACAGCGATCTATCTATCATATGTAATCCGATAGCATAAGTATGATAAGTGAATATGCAACAATCATGTAAAGGTACATCATCAGGGTACTACAACTACATGAAGCAATGCATATCAACATAATCCTGAGTGTGGGATGATATAATATAAAATCTCATGCAAAATCATCAGCATGGAAAAACACCAGTGTCCCTCACTGACACATCAAATCCCAAATCCTCAGGCACCGCATCCTCAGATCGGCCCTCACATCCTGTAAGTCTCATGGAACCTGAGTGTCTATCATCGACACCCGAAACATCATGAAAACATGTACCTATAAGTATATATATATGAGGATATCAACCCCCTATGTCCACCGACTATACGTAAAAATCATAGAAACCTGAGTATCTAACACCGACACTCGAAACATCATGAACCCATGTCTAGCATCGACACGTAAATCCTCATAACTCAGGTGCTGTCACCATAACTGGCCCTGACGATATGTCGTACATCACTCCGTTCGGTATCCCCATGATAACCGCCGAGTCCAAATACAATCACAGGTAGGTACTTGCCCACCTTCCAGGCTCATCGTCTGTACCACGATCATCTTGCCGAGGGGAACCGTACCGGGCCCCACCATGTACCCGCACACGGCCCACTCACTCCTCGCATCGGGTATATATCACAAATCTCAGAACCGAGAAATCTCATGGTGGACGTATCAAATATCACATCAAGAGAAACCGGGTTTTCAAATAATATATAGTTTCTTGAAAATACCCCCACGGTTCTCAAATCCATAAATCATATGAAATCCATATCTCAATACGTAAAATCCATATAAAACTGATATATGCAACATAAAACATCAATATGAGCATATAAAGGGAAAACCGCTCTTTAAATTGAATCTAGCTTTAAAACATATCATGCGGTTCCCAATTCCTTCGAAAACAATTGCAGTATCATATGAAGTGTACATTTAAGTGAAGCAATGTTCAAGTATCTACATGTAATCAAGTATGTGGGTGTACATGTCAATATGTATGCATGATGTATAAGTAGCTATAGAAAGATATACGTGAAGTGGAATAAGGGTCACTACCTCAACTATTCCTGCCCAATGCAATATCACGTATGTATGTGTCCACAGTATTTCATATGCACAATAGAATAAGAGTTACTACTCCAATCATTCCTATCCACTACCATATCACGTATGTAGGTGTTTGTGCGTGTCATGGCAATTACAGACGGTGTGGGTGTAGCATACAATTTAGTGCTCGTGCAACATGAATCGTCAGTAATGTGTTATATCTAAAGGCACGAGTCAAGTACAACAGATAATTCTAAGCAATGACATTCATATGAATGTAACTAATATGCAAATACATGCAGCTATCATATCATATTTACCCCGACGCATAACGCCATACGGGCGATTTTCCCGTAGATGTTATTGTTAGTTATATATATGCCCTAGAGACCATTACTGTACATTCGATGTATATTGTAATGGATGCTTGGATATATATAGGGAGGACTTTCTTGCTCGACATGATAGTACGCTATCTCGTTACTCTTTATCTTAACATGTACTCTGATTGTCTCTATGTTACATGTTGATAAAGACCTTAGGATATGTACTCGACTACTGGGACTATGATGAGATAATACTAATGGGGCCACGGTAGTCGACGAGTACATCCTATAACTATTCTTAGTCGAGGGTGTATCAAGACAGGGCATCGATACACCCGAGTAGACTAGCGTATACGCATCTTGACCCATATGATGGGCGATGGATGATCCCATATCCATCGGTGTTTGACATCAAGGATATGAGGGAATTTCTTCCGCATCTCGCTCTCGGCCTCCATGGGCGATTTCTAAAACGTTACAATCTCCCTTCCTTATAGAAATTCGGTCCCCGAATTAAAATTTAACTACGCGTACCTTCAAAGAGATGAGGGAATTTCTTCCGCATCTCGCTCTCGGCCTCCCAAGTGATCTCCTCACTAGTCGGGCTACGCCAAAGAACCTTCACAGATGGCAAGACCTTTAACCGAAGTTTCTTCACCTGCCGATCCAATATAACTACCGGCTGCTCGGTGAACGAAAGATCGCGCTCAAACTGAACGGTCTCGTGCTGAATCATGTGAGAAGGATCATGAAGGTATCTACGAAGCATCGACACATGGAAAACGGGGTGCACATCCGGATAACTAGGCGGGAGCGCCAAACGATAAGCAACAGAACCCACTCTCTCAAGGATCTCGAAGGGACCAACAAATCTGGGACTGAGTTTCCCCCTCTTCCCGAATCGCATAACGCCCTTCATCGGAGAAATCCTCAGGAATACATGATCCCCCACTGCGAACTCAAGTCTGCGACGACGACGGTCGGCATAAGACTTCTGCCTGCACTGGGCTGCTCTCATCTTTTCCTGAATCAGCTGGATCTTCTCCATAGTCTCCTGAACTAGCTGGGGTCCCAAAACCAGACTCTCACTAAGCTCGGTCCAACAGAATGGCGATCGACACTTCCTACCATATAAAGCCTCAAAAGGTGCCATCTGAATAGTCTCCTGAAAGCTGTTGTTGTAGGAGAACTCAATCAACGGCAAGTGACGATCCCAACTGCCACCAAAATCAAGCACACATGCACGGATCATATCCTCCAGAGTTTGAATAGTCCGCTCCGACTGGCCATCGGTCTGTGGATGAAAAGCGGTACTAAAACTCAGCCAGGTACCCAAAGCTTCCTGAAGCTTCTGCTGAAGACGGCTAGTAAACTGGGTGCCTCTGTTGGATACTATGCATGTGGGAACACCGTGCAAATGCACAATCTCATCTATGTACAACTGAGCATACTGAGCATAACCGAAAGTGGTCTTCACTGGAAGAAAGTGAGCCGCTTTCGTCAACCGGTCTACAATAACCCAAATGGAATCATACCCTCGACTGGTCCTGGGTAGACCCATAATGAAGTCTATGGAAATCTGCTCCCATTTTCACTCCGGAACGGGTAAAGGCTGCAACTCTCCAGCCGGTCTCTGATGCTCAGCCTTAACTTGCTGACAAGTCAGGAACCTCGAAACGAAGTCCGATATATCACGCTTCATCCCTTCCCACCAGTAGAAGTCCCTCAAGTCACGGTACATCTTGGTGGAACCTGGATGAACGCTAAAGGCCGACTGATGTACCTGCTCTAGGATCTCGCGTCTCAACCCATCATCATCTAGTACACGCAAGCGAGTCCCATATCATAGCACACCCTGGTCATCAATCATGAACTCCGAAACTCTTCCCTGCCGAACAAGCTCGAGAATCTCAGTCAAACGGGCATCACTGGGCTGCGCCTCACGGATACGATCAAGTAGTAGTAGACGCGCGTGGACATGAGCAAGCTGTCCCCCAGCGGAAGTGAACTCAAACTGCACTCTACCATTACACAAGAGCTGCTAATCTGCAGAAGACTGACGCTAAACTGCGTTCAATTAGGACAAGCTACCCCCGGGCCTACGACTCAAAGCATCAGCTACCACATTCGCCTTGCCCGGGTGATAAAGGATCTCACAATCATAATCCTTCACTAGCTCCATCCATCGGCGCTGTCTTAGGTTCAGATCCCGCTGCTGGAATATATACTTCAAGCTTTTGTGATCCGTGAAGATCTGACACGACTCCCCGTACAAGTGGTGTCTCTAAATCTTCAACGCAAAGACCACCGCGGCCATCTCAAGATCGTGAGTGGGGTAATTCTGCTCGTGCTTCTTCAGCTGCCTAGAAGCGTAAGCAATCACTCTATTGTGCTGCATCAATACACAGCCGAGCCCCACTCGAGAAGCATCACAATAAACAACATAGCCGCCTGATCCAGAAGGTAAAGATAGAACTGGTGCTGTCGTCAACCGAGTCTTCAACTGCTGAAAACTCTGCTCACACGCATCAGTCCAAAGAAACGGAACTCCCTTCCGGGTCAGTCCAGTCAGCGGTGCAGCGATACTCGAGAAATCCTGCACAAAACGGAGATAATAACTAGCTAAGACCAAAAAGCTGCGGACCTCCATCACCGATACAGGTCTGGGCCAAAGCTGTACAGCCTCGATCTTCCTTGGGTCTACAAGAATACTATCACCAGTCACCACATGACCCAGAAAGTCAACTCTATCAAGTCAAAACGCGCACTTTGAGAATTTAGCATACAGCTGGTGCTCTCTCAACATCTGCAAAGTAATCCTCAAGTGCTGCTCATGCTCCTCATGACTCCTAGAGTAGACCAGTATGTCATCAATAAACACTATAATGAACTGGTCGAGGAACGGCCTGAAAATCCGGTTCATCAGATCCATGAACGCTGCCGGTGCATTGGTGAGTCCGAACGACATCACCAAAAACTCATAATGCCCATAGCGCGTACGAAAAGCAGTCTTCGGAATGTCATCATTCCGAACCCGCAACTGATGATAACCCGAACGCAAATCAATCTTTGAAAAATGTTTCACACCCTGGAGCTGATCAAATAAATCGTCAATGCGAGGTAAAGGATACCTATTCCGCACCGTGACTCGGTTCAATTGATGATAATCCACACACAACCTCAAACTGCCGTCCTTCTCCTTGACGAACAGAACAGGGGCTCCCCACGGCGAAACACTCGGACACAAAAGTCCCAAATCAAGCAACTCTTTCAATTGATCTTTAAGCTCTCTAAGCTCTGCCGGAGCTATCCGATAAGGCGGTATGGAAATAGGCTCCGTGCCAGGAATCAGATCAATGTAGAACTCAATATCGCGCTCTGGCGGCAACCCAGGTAACTCATCGGGAAAGACATCGGGAAACTCTTGCACGGTAGAAACCTGGTCCAACGACTCCACTGTGGCTCTAGTATCATGAATGAAAGCCAAGAATCCCCGACATCCCCTCCTCAAAAGCCGACTAGCGCATAGGATGTAAATCAAACTGTGAGGGGCGGCACCACGGTCCCCCTGCACAACAAACACCGACTCGCCGGGAAAACAAAATCTAACTGTCTTCTCGCGGCAGTCTACGAACGCGTAGCAAGTAGCTAGCCAGTCCATGCCCAACAGAACGTCGAAGTCCAACATCTCAAGAAGGATCAAGTCGATGGACAGATCTCTGTCTCCTAAACGGACAGCACACGATCGGAACACGTGTCGCGCAACAAACGACTCTCCCACAGGATTAGTCACGACTATCGGCTGATCCAGCAAACACGACACTCGGCCTAACCTTGGCACGAAGTGCGTAGAAACATACGAATGCGTAGATCCCGGATCGAAAAGAACACGTGCATCATAAGAACATACAGAAAGGGTACCTGAAACCACAGCATTGGATGGCTGAGCGTCCTGGTGAGTCAAGGCAAAAACCCGTGCCTGCCGTCTACCGGCTACTTGCTGTCGTCTGCCTCTGCCACCTCGTCCTCTCGGCACAAAACCACCGTGACCACGACCTCTCTGAGCAGGAGTCTGACGCGGCGCAACAACAGGAATAAGAGGCAACGCTCTCTGAGGCGGAGAAGGTGGTAAGGTAACCTGGGGTACTGCTGGCCCTCTCTGATGCACCACGGTACAATCCCTCACTTGGTGCTGTAAACCGCCACATCCAAAACACCCACGTGTCGACGGCTGACCCCTCTTGGGAAAAAGTACTGAACAACTGGCCACATCCCACGTCTCTGCTACTCCCAATGTCTGATCGAGCTCTGTCTCGGAATCTAAACCTCTGCCTCCGTGCTGGTACATCCGTACGAGTCCTCTTCGGTTCCGGAACAACCGATGACTCAGCTAGACGCTCCTCCACCAACAGGGCTGCATCCACAACTGCCGCATACGTGTCATAATGCTGAATGCTGATGGATAGGAACAAATAGGTAAGCAGGCCTCGAAGAAACCTCTTCACCCTCATCTCCTCAGTTGCCACCAAATACGGAGCATACACCGACAGCTCAGTAAACAATACATCATACTCAGACACCGTCATCCCCAGAGTCTGACGTAATGACTCAAATTTGCGCGCTCGCGCATCCCTGACGCTCGGTGGAAGAAAACGGGCGAGAAATACTTCCACAAACTCAGCCCAGGTCATAGGAACAAGACCAGCGGCTCTGCCCCTCTCCAACGACTCACACCACTTCTGGGCCAGACCCTCCAGCCGGAAACTCGCGAACTCCACCCATCTCTCGTCGTAGCATCGGAGCGAACGACAAATCCTGGCCATCCGGTCGATAAACGACTGCGGATCCTCAGTAGCATCTGTGCCAGCAAACACCGGAGGCCTTAGCTTCATGAACTCCGTCAGTGACACGGTAATAACCTCCGGAGGTGTAACTGCGACTGCCGGAACTATAGGTACCATCGTGGTCCCTGCAACGGGTGGAACAACAGCCTGTCCCTGTGCTCGAATGGCCTCTACTAAAGTCCCCACAATCTGGCGCAGGTCCTGCATACCAGCTCCAATCATAGCAATGTGCTCCGGTATGACAGGCGTACCGCCCTGGTCAGTCCTCGCCTCAGACGAGTCAACTCTGACCTCGGCCTTCGCGGCCGCTCTCTGTGCCCTCGTAGTCTTCGACGGCATATAGGCTGGAAATTGAAACAAGATTCGATAAGGAAACGGAGATCGAATCACAAAGATGTATATCAATCACGGAAGGAATTTCAATCAATAAGTCCTAAGGTCACTTAGGCGGAGTACCGTGTCGTAAGTATGCCGCGGAATATACACACGCTACGTCACTCTGCTTAAGCTTCCTACTCCATCATACCAAGGTCATCTTATACTCCGAAAGGTAAAACCTAGCGCTCTGATACCAACTTTTTCATGACCCAATAATTGGCCCATAACCGGCACTTAAACTACGTAACGTCTACAGGCGCACACAACTCAAGTAAGCCGAAACCCAGAAATCTAAACCACCCAAAACTGGATCAACGGAGAAAACATAGTTTTAAACATTCGGAAATTTTCAAGTAAAAATCTTTAAGTTTAGTTTTCGTTCTTAAAAATTTCGGCAGAACCTATTTTGTAAAAACTAGCCCCGAAAACGGGTACAACATAGATAATAATAAAAGCATCCCAAACGGGAGCAAATCACGCCCAACGGCGGAGACAACCACCACAACATATATACGACGCCGAAGCGAAGAAATATAAAAGAAAACTGCATAAAGAAGTAAAACTTTTCAACAAAACCGGCTCCCACGAGCATGGCACCCAAAGTAACCACAAAATATAACACTGAATCCTCACAAGTCGTCTCTAAGTCATATACAACATAGTGGTAGATGGAGAATACTAGATCCAACAAAAGATATACAAGGTATAAACAGATAACAGCAAACCCACCTAAAAGCAAGGCTTCACAGCCAACCGTAGCGTTATCCGCAAAAGTAGAGATGATAAGACGCCCTGCCGCGACTACTCAGAGGGTAAGTCCTACAAAACACTGTGGCACAACGGGGGTGAGTTGCCAACTCGTGAATAGTAAATAACATAATACAGTAATCGCAAGTATGCACGAACAACGATCTATCTATCATATGTAATCCGATAGCATAAGTATGATAAGTGAATATGCAACAATCATGTAAAGGTACATCATCAGGGTACTACAACTACATGAAGCAATGCATTTCAACATAATCCTGTGTGTGGGATGATATAATATAAAATCTCATGCAAAATCATTAGCATGGAAAAACACCAGTGTCCCTCACTGACACATCAAATCCTAAATCCTCAGACACCGCATCCTCAGATCGGCCCTCACATCCTGTAAGTCTCATGGAACCTGAGTGTCTATCATCGACACCCGAAACATCATGAAAACATGTACCTATAAGTATATATATATATATATATATGAGGATATCAACCCCGTATGTCCACCGACTATACGTAAAAATCATGGAAACCTGAGTGTCTAACACCGACACTCGAAACATCATGAAACCCGTGTCAAGCATCGACACGTAAATCCTCATAACTCAGGTGCTGTCACTACGACTGGCCCTGACAATATGTCGTACATCACTCCGGTCGGTATCCCCACGATAACCGCCGAGTCCAAATACAATCACCGGTAGGTACTTGCCCACCTTCCAGGCTCATCGTCTGTACCACGAACATCTTGCCGAGGGGAACCGTACCGGGCCGCACCATGTACCCGTACACGGCCCACTCACTCCTCGCATCGGGTATATATTACAAATCTCAGAACTGAGAAATCTCATGGTGGACGCATTAAATATCATATCAAGAGAAACCGGGTTTTCAAATAATACATAGTTTCTTGAAAATACCCCCAGGTTCTCAAATCCATAAATCATATGAAATCCATATCTCAATGCGTAAAATCCATATAAAACTGATATATGCAACATAAAACATCAATATTAGCATATAAAGGGAAAACTGATCTTTAAATTGAATCTAGCTTTAAAACATATCATGCGGTTCCCAATTCTTTCGAAAACAAATGCAGTATCATATGAAGTGTACATGTAAGTGTAGCAAGGTTTAAGTATCTACATGTAATCAAGTATGTGGGTGTACATGTCAATATGTATGCATGATGTATAAGTAGCTATAGAAAGATATACGTGAAGTGGAATAAGGGTCACTATCTCAACCATTTCTGCCCAATGCAATATCACGTATGTATGTGTCCACAGTATTTCATATGCACAATAGAATAAGAGTTACTACTCCAATCATTCCTATCCACTACCATATCACGTATGTAGGTGTTTGTGTGTGTCATGGCAATTACAGACGGTGTGGGTGTAGCATACAATTTAGTGCTCGTGCAACATGAACCGTCAGTAATGTGTTATATCTAAAGGCACGAGTCAAGTACAACAGATAATTCTAAGCAATGACATTCAGATGAATGTAACTAATATGCAAATACATGCAGCTATCATATCATATTCTCCCCGACGCATAACGCCATACGGGCGATTTCCCCGTAGATGTTATTGTTAGTTATATATATGCCCTAGAGGCCATTACTATACATACGATGTATATTGTAATGGATGCTTAGATATATATAGGGAGGACTTTCTTGCTCGACATGATAGTACGCTATCTCGTTACTCTTTATCTTAACATGTACTCTGATTGTCTCTATGTTACAAGTTGATAAAGCCCTTAGGATATGTACTCGACTACTGGGACTATGATGAGATCATACTAGTGGGGCCACGGTAGTCGACGAGTACATCCTATAACTATTCTTAGTCGAGGGTGTATCGAGACAGGGCATCGATACACCAGAGTAGACTAGCGTATACGCATCTTGACCCATATGATGGGCGATGGATGATCCCATATCCATCGGTGTTTGACATCAAAGATGGTGTACGGGTGCTCAGTGGAGACTGGGTACACTGGACGGACTCACCGAGAACTCCCAGATGGTATTATACCTCACGTCAGATGGCAGTTCTCCGGTGACACTGGTACAGAGTAGTCTGTTGACTCGAGATCGTCATAGAGTGTTGTGTGATTCCCACTGTGCTTTGATTTCCATCATACCACGTCCAAGAGGGCGTGCAAAAAGGTGGCTTTTGGGTACAGTCCCGAATCACATGGAGGCAATGAGCGATAGGAGGGGATTCGTCTCTCCCGGTATAGGGAGTTGATGTTGTGCTGTGTTCGATTGGCTATAATCGGAAATCCCTGGCTAGGGTTGCAGAGATTTACTGGTAAGTGTTATCAGTAGTTTCTCGAACCGTTATAGACCTGATATCGACACGGCTTATCAAGCTACTGGGGTCTGACGTTTACCACCCCTTGGCAAGATATGCGACATATCAGACGACGAGACCGGACTGTACGGGAGTGTTACTGATTGGATTCTCAGGAGAATGTACAGGCTTGCTTGTTAATCTTCTGAGCGCTCAATACCTGGGTGGCTGTTACGTTTAGCTGACCGCTTGCAGCTTGTGGGTGTTTGATATGATCATCACCTACTGCCGGCGTATTGACGATTCTTTAGAGTCCTACACAGAGGTTTCTTGGCTCAGGCAAAACGGAGTAGGAGCACATATGTGATATGTGCGGGACCGAGGATAATGCGGTATGTGATACCGTATTGGATTCTCGTGATATGAGATATCGGCCGGGTATATGTGATATAGCCGGGTCATCGTATTAGTCGGTTATATGCGATATAGCCGGATTGTCGGATCAAGTGTTGATTCGATAATTTAATGTATAATAATATATATGATATATTAAATTACATTAACTAATATTAGCTCACCAAAAGATTCTTTTTCTCGCTCGGGTAATACATTGATATATATGCGATATATGTTAATTGTATTATTTTATTTTGTTACGATAAATATTATATATGTGATATATAATATTGTAACATGATATGATAACTAATACAACATGTTTAGTAGAGATTAAACAAGATTAGGGTTTGATTTGGGCTAATGCTTTCTAGATGTTTCTAGAAGGTTTTCTTTTGTTTTTGCAATGATATTTTCAAGTGACTCATTCTTAACCTAACGCAAACCCTAGCCTTGGTTAATTCTCTACAAAGGTTTAGTCAACCATGGTTGCATTATTCATCATATTTATCTTTTCATTATTCATCACAAAAGGATTCTAATCATTAATCATCTTCTTCTTTCTTCTTCTTTCTTTCATGGAAAAAGGTTACTAGCTTTTTCCAAGTGATGAATGAGTGTGAGAAAAAGATAATAAAAGAGGGCAAAAATCCTACTTCATCATTCTCATCTATCCTTGCCCTTTAGATGAGAGTGTTCACTTCATTTAGTGAGTGTTAGCTTGTGTTAATGAAACTTCAAGGTAGATCATCTTTGTTATCGAAGATCGGAAGCAAGACTGCATCTTTCTCTTCGTGAAACCTCTCGAGAGTACGGAACACGATGATCGCAGCGAAGGGACCTCAACACGGAGCTTCAGAAGTGAAGGACCGGATCTACAAAGGTTGTAATCCCTCTCACTTAGTGTTAAAGAGTTTAACATGCTTGTTTTCGCCTAAACTCTAGTTTAAAGATCCGGCTTTGGGTTGTTCGGCACGGCTATTTTTTAAATCGGGAATGGTTGATGCCTCGTAGACCCTTGTACGCGTGCATAGCAACCCTACAGTGGTATCTGAGCTAAGCTAGAGCTTTAGGCGAAGTCTAGACGAAGTTTAAAGTCCGATCGAACACCGAAACCCTAATTTGAACCCTTCTCTGGATATTTTTCAAAAATATGATTTTTTATGAATTAAAATTGCTCAGAAAATTAAGCAGGAAAAACTAAGAATTACTGTATAGTACGGACTTGTAATGCGCTGATTTGACCGTGGAACCGTGGCCAAACCAAGGGTTTGGCGGCTGTTCCGCGGCCAAAATTTTGAATTATTCCCTGGAACTTCATATATTTATTCTTAGGTCCTTTCTTGTCATTTTTTTCTGGGAATTTTTTAATTTCACTCAAGTGTTGAGTTTTCTAGGGTTGTATTGGGGACTCGTTGATTCGATCGGATAATTTAACTTTGTTTAGTTTGTCCGGGTAATTTTTTAGAAACTGTTAAAAAGTTCGAACGGATATTAATAACTCACTTTTTCCCCTGTCGGAAATTTTTTCAAAAGTTGGATTTTTTCTCGAGTTTAAGAACGTTCTAAGTCGTGCAAGTAACGCGGTGGACCCTCTAGAAGACAACAAACCTTAACTCGATTATGTGACCGTCTTGAACTGCCTCTTAACCTTAGGGTTTGTGGCAGTACGGCGTGCCACATGTAAGGCGTTGGCTTGACCCTTCTACGGCTGGACCATTGGTACTGTGGCATATGATGGATGTTCTTAAACTGATTTCAAGTGTTGAGTTATACTGGGGAAATCTTGGGTGTTTGATTATTCGATCGGAAAGTTTAACACTGTCTATTTATCTGGAATGTGATACAATATTTGGAATCCACATGTAGTTATGAGATAACTAATTTGAATGTTATAAATCTAGCAGTTAAGTCTCAGATGATCGGTTGCCACGGGATTTTGATGTGATCAAAAGTCCGTCGCAATCACGTAGCGTACGCGGATACTCGCCGGGTAAAATTAACAGACAGCCATGCCCCATAGCCCCAACCAAGTGATTGTAGGAGAACCCCATCGCCAAAAGCATCCGTTCAGGTGCTCGCGGCAGCGGTGTTCCGCCTTAGTCCACTTCGTCGACGGCATCCGGGGGTGCGGCCGTCTACTAAAGTTTGCGACGAGCATTCGATCAGGATGTCTGGAATCCTGTTGAATTGCCCGACTTGATATTGAAAAGAGTTTTCGATAAATGAGACTAAAATGCGGGGTTTATAATTGTTAGGCATGAGATGTCTAAGGAATTCATTTGGTTAGGCATGCGATGTCTAAAAAGGTTGCGGATTCCAACTGTTGTAGTTTTACACTTTCTTTTCTGTGACCGTAAGCGCAGTATGTGGTGTATCGCCGGCTTCGTTGCAATACATCAACGACAATCGGGATAAGCATACTTGCTTACGTTGATGATATGAGATATTATGTGTTGCTGTGATATGTTATATTGGATCGTCGTGTTCTGAATAGCCGGGGGTTTTATGTGAGATGAGAGTTTTTCTTTTTCATTCATGTAAAATTCATTTGTATGTAATATTCTTTTATTAGGGCACTTCCGGGCTGAGGATGATGTCACCTTTGTATATTATTTACTTTTCCGCATTAGGTAGACCCAAGGCGGGGAGCTCAAGTACCCGGGTTCTAGGGTCCAGTAGGAGAGCATCTCGAGGAGTCGAGACCGGGTCTCCTAACCCTAGAATTGGCAGTGTTGCTTGCCGCTCTCGTAGGGGTCAAGGGATGTGGGTTTGGCTATTCATCGCGACCGTGGAATCCGTGTTTTATACAGGCTCGTATTGAAAACACGGAAATCCTAGTATATCCAATATTTCATATATGTTCTTCTGCTGCAATGTTCTGTGATGAGATCATATTACTGCCTGAGACGAATGTTTATATTATATATATGAGATATATGTTATATTGCAGATTTCGTTTCAAAAGAGATGCTTATGAAGCATAATAAAATGGGACTTCATTAATGAGATTAATGAAATTAAAAGAAACCTAAAAATGTTGTAGAAATTTGTTTAAAAACTGGTAGCTCTAGTTTTTTCTTTGCATAGCGGTGTTCCTAGTAGAACATCCAACACCTTATTTGATAAGGAAAGAGCCGAGATCCCTTCACCGGGAGTGACCACTTTAATGAAACTAGCAGATGCTACAAACTCGGTTTGTCTTTTGATTGCTTCTATAGTTCTTGTTTTGCATAGTGATATTTGTGAAATATCCTGCACCTTATTCGATGAGGAAAGAGCCGACGATCCCTTCACCGGGAGTGACCACTTTAGCAAAACTAGAAAAGGCCTAAAAAACATTCCATTCAAAACCACTCGATTCTACAACGATATCAAGTTCATTAAGCAAAGGGTTTTCTTAAAAACCTGTCGTAGCCCTTCGTCATTTCAGATAAGTCCTACTTAGTATTCGTGCTACGTTTGTTGACCTCCGTCAAGGCGTAGTGTGCGGTAGCTAACTAGAATTTATCTGTTTATGCATATGATGCAGATTGTTTTAGGGTAGTCGTGCGGCCTTGTTGACCTCCGTCAAGGGTCGTGCGGGTGGGTTTAATTCAATCAGGAAATGACGGGTAGAACTTGACTAGCAGCCTATAGTTTGTTGACCTCCGTCAAGGTCACGGGCAAAATATTATTGGGAATTTCAAGTGTTGAAATTTGCAATGAGATTGCATACCTTCTATGAGATAGTTGGATCCCGATACCCGCTGTGAGTAAGAGTTACTCTTGGGAGAGTTTTACACATTGCAATTAGCCGATCAAGTAGGTGTCTAGAAAGGTGTCAACGGGGTTACGCCCCTGGGAAAATGAGGTTTACTTTAATTAGGTTCGTGCGAAAGCACGGGGGACCTCCCTCAAAGTACTGGCACTGGCCTGGCTGAAAGATTGGCGAACTTGTAGCGTGTAATTAATCCCGGCTAGTCTTTCCTTTTAGGGTTTGAAGGAAAATTTGACTAAAACAGTGAGAGACATCCTGATCAGATAAATTGATAACCAATCTAATCTTGTTTAAGCGCACGCGGAGTGTTTTCTTCTCTCTCTCTCCTGGTAGCCTTAATCAAGATAATAATACGGATGTATTGACCGAACCCGCTTATTATACTGAGCTGGGGAACGTTGGTCCCGCTCTAACTTATAATTGTTATAAGACAGAGCAGGAAATTGGGGAATACCAGATTTCCCGTGCCGCCCAACCGAAGAAAGTGCATGATGATGCATCATCTTCGGGTGTGTTCATTACATAGAACTGTCTCTCTGTATCCTTTACGTCCTGGGTATGAGATACCGGATCAGGATCCCGCATATGTAATCTGTTACATGGGCTACAGATAGGTAGAGAACTGAGAACGGGTGATAAGTTTCATGAGATAGAAACGGTGCAAGTGTTGCAGCCAATTCTGTTGGTCACTATCACCCTGTATTACCAGAATACATTGATTATGAACGAATGTTATTAGATACCGAACCTGATATACAAAATCATATCGGTCTCTTTATTAGTAAAGAAGGATATAATTTTGTATTGTTGGATAATGTTTTGAACATTTCCTATATCAAGAGTTGATCGGTTCAGGCACGTTATCTAAAAGCATTGACGTTCTAAATCAAACTACAGTTCTTAGTATACAGAACACACACGAGAGGAAGAGTTCAGAAATGAACGAATCCTTCTTGAGGCATTGTAGACTAGATCATATCAATGCGACCCGACTAGCTAAGTTATATTTAGATGCATATTTAAATCTGTTTGAATTTACATCTTGTGAAACTTGCCGGTCATGTCACAAAGATAAGATGACCATAGCTCTGTTTATTGGAAATAGAGAAAGAGTTAGTGAACTCTTGGGATTGATACATGCTGATGTATGAAAATCTCCTGTCTACACATGCCAAGACCGGTTCTTTGTACTTCATTACATTCTCTGATGATCTCTCAAGATTCAGACATATGTTCCTGTTGAAACACAAGTCCGAACCTTTTGAGATATTCACAGAATGTAAGTTAGAAGTAGAGAACCAAAATACGGGTATACGTATTATGTCCTTTGATGAGATCAAGGAGGAGAATACTTGAGCACGAAATTCCTGGACTATTCTAAAGGAGAATGAGATTCTCTCTCAGCATTACTCCTCCGTATACACCACAGCACGTCGGTGTATCAGGGCGGAGCAATAGCAACCTAAGTGATATGGTGTGCTCTATGATGAGTACTACTGAGTTTCCTATTTCCTTTTGGGAGTTATGCACTTGAGAAGCTGCATACCTATTGAATAGGGTTCAAATCAAATCAGTTGCCTACCACTTCATATGTGATATGGAATGGGAAGAGCCCATATCTTATGTATGTTAAGATTTGGGATTGTCCGGCCTATGTCTAAAAAGCAAAATCCAGACAAGCTCGGGGCAAAGTCTGATCTGTGGAAGTTTGTTGGATATCCCAAGCATTCGCAAGGGAATATCTTCTACCAAACCGAGAAACAAAAGTGTTTTATTTCTCAACATGCCACCTTTGTGAAAGGGAATTTCTTGTGGAAAAATTAGTGGTCATGAGGTAGAACTAGAAAGAGTTCCAGCTATACAAACTACAACATATGATTTGGTAGAACCGAAGGATTCAATAGTAACCAACGAACCTCAGCCTCTCCGCCGATCTAGTAGGGTTCCTCACCCACCTGAGAGATACTTCAGTTTCTCTATGACAGTGGGAGCGAGGATTGCATCATGAGATGATGACCCAACTAGTTTCGGGCTGGCCATCAGGAGTGGGACTCTGTAAGAATGGCTGGATGCTTATCGATCTGAGATGGAATCCTTATACACCAACAAAGTATGGACTTTGGTTGCTCTATCCGAAGGGTTAAATCCCCATCAGGAGCAAGTATATCTTGAGAAGATTACTTGGTGTACATGGAAAAGTTGAGACTTTCAAAGCTATGCTTAAGTCCATCCAGATCCTACTTGCCACTGCTACATACCATGACTACGATATCTGGTGGTTGGGTGTCATGACTGCTTTTCTAAATGATGTTTTAGAAGAGAGCGTCTATAAGTACACAGCCAGAGGGCTTCGTAGACAGTGGGGGCAGCGGAAACGTGTGCAAGATGTTTTATGTGATAAAGCAGCCATCGCGGAGTTGGAACGTCTGTTTTGATATGGTAGTCAAAGAGTTTGACTTCATCAAAATGGTAGATGAACCTTGTATATATAAAAAGGTAGTAGAGAGTATGGTGGTGATCTTCGTAGAGTACGTAGATGACATACTCTTGATAGGGAAGGAGTTTCCTATGCTACGATCGGTCAATCTCCGCTTATCACAAGGATTCTCCATATATGATCAAAATGATACCTCCTAAATCCTGGGTTTTGGATCTATGAGATAGATCTAAGTGGATGTTAGGATACTCACTAATTGTAGTGAGATGGTATCAATCGATCCTGGGGAGAATCACTGGAAAGGTTCTAGTGTGATAAGGACTACTGAATGTCAGTCGCAGGCATTGTCTTTACCCTCAGTGGAGGGACGGTATGTTGGAAGAGTTCCAAGCTAGATATCGTGACTTACTAGACAATTAAAGGCAAGATACATCGTTACCAAGGATACTACCAAAGAGGCAGTCTGGATATATAAGTTCATGAGATGAACTTCGTTCCTACCATTGTGTGACAATGGAGTTGTGGCTTATGCCAAGGAACCCCCGTCCCATCAGAAATCCAGATATAATTCTTAGGCAGTATCACCTGATCATGGAGATGGTTGATCTCCAGGGAGATCGATGTTAGGAGAGTAGACACAGAGGACAACAGCGCGGATCCACTCACAAAGGCCTTTTTCCCAGTAGAGACTTTTATGGGATGGTTGAGTATGAGATACTTCAACCGCAACTAATTGTTGGGTATGTGATACCACAACAGATGGCCCTAGTGCAAGTGGGAGATTGTTAGTTATATGTATGCCCTAGAGGCCATTACTGTACATACGATGTATATTGTAATGGATGCTTGGACATATATAGGGAGGACTTTCTTGCTCGACATGATAGTACGCTATCTGGTTACTCTTTATCTTAACATGTACTCTGATTGTCTCTATGTTACATGTTGATAAAGCCCTTACGATATGTACTCGACTACTGGGACTATGATGAGATCATACTAGTGGGGCCACGGTAGTCGACGAGTACATCCTATAACTATTCTTAGTCGAGGGTGTATCGAGACAGGGCATCGATACACCAGAGTAGACTAGCGTATACGCATCTTGACCCATATGATGGGCGATGGATGATCCCATATCCATCGGTGTTTGACATCAAGGATGGTGTACGGGTGCTCAGTGGAGACTGGGTACACTGGACGGACTCGCCGAGAACTCCCAGATGGTATTATACCTCACGTCAGATGGCAGTTCTCCGTTGACACTGGTACAGAGTAGTCTGTTGACCCGAGATCGTCATAGAGTGTTGTGTGATTCCCACTGTGCTTTGATTTCCATCATACCACGTCCAAGAGGGCGTGCAAAAAGGTGGCTTTTGGGTACAGTCCCGAATCACATGGAGGCAATGAGCGATAGGAGGGGATTCGTCTCTCCCGGTATAGGGAGTTGATGTTGTGCTGTGTTCGATTGGCTATAACCGGAAATCCCTGGCCAGGGTTGCAGAGATTTACTGTTAAGTGTTATCAGTAGTTTCTCGAACCGTTATAGACCTGATATCAACACGGCTTATCAAGCTACTGGGGTCTGACGTTTACCACCCCTAGGCAAAATATGCGACATATCAGATGATGAGACCGGACTGTACGGGAGTGTTACTGATTGGATTCACAGGAGAATATACAGGCTTGCTTGTTGATCTTATGAGCGCTAAATACCTGGGTGGCTGTTACGTTTAGCTGACCGCTTGTAGCTTGTGGGTGTTTGATATGATCATCACCTACTGCCGGCGTATTGACGATTCTTTAGAGTCCTACACAGAGTTTTCTTGGCTCAGGCAAAACGGAGTAGGAGCACATATGTGATATGTGCGGGACCGAGGATAATGCGGTATGTGATACCGTATTGGATTCTCACGATATGAGATATCGGCCGGGTATATGTGATATAGCCGGGTCATCGTATTAGTTGGTTATATGCGATATAACCGGATTGTCGGATCAAGTGTTGATTCGATAATTTAATGTATAATAATATATATGATATATTAAATTACATTAACTAATATTAGCTCACCAAAAGATTCTTTTTCTCGCTCGGGTAATACATTGATATATATGCGATATATGTTAATTGTATTATTTTATTTTGTTACGATAAATATTATATATGTGATATATAATATTGTAACATGATATGATAACTAATGAAACGTGTTTAGTAGAGATTAAATAAGATTAGGGTTTGATTTGGGTTAATGCTTTCTAGATGTTTCTAGAAGGTTTTCTTTTGTTTTTGCAAAGATATTTTCAAGTAACTCATTCTTAACCTAACCCAAACCCTAGCCTTGGCTAATTCTCTACAAAGGTTTAGTCAACCATGGTTGCATTATTCATCATATTTATCTTTTCATTATTCATCACAAAAGGATTCTAATCATTAATCATCTTCTTCTTTCTTCTTCTTTCTTTCATGGAAAAAGGTTACTAGCTTTTTCCAAGTGATGAATGAGTGTGAGAAAAAGATAATAAAAGAGAGCAAAAATCCTACTTCATCATTCTCATATATCCTTGCCCTTTAGATGAGAGTGTTCACTTCATTTAGTGAGTGTTAGCTTGTGTTAATGAAACTTCAAGGTAGATCATCTTTGTTATCGAAGATCGGAAGCAAGACTGCATCTTTCTCTTCGTGAAGCCTCTCGAGAGTCTGGAACACGATGATCGCAGCGAAGGGACCTCAACACGAAGCTTAAGAAGTTAAGGACCGGATCTACAAAGGTTGTAATCCCTCTAACTTAGTGTTAAAGAGTTTAACATGCTTGTTTTCTCCTAAACTCTAGTTTAAAAATCCGGCTTTGGGTTGTTCGGCACGGCTATTTTTTAAATCGGGCATGGTTGATGCCTCATAGACCCTTGTACGCGTGCATAGCAACCCTACAATTAAATCTACTCACCGATGGTCTCGAGCTTTGAAAATCCGACTACCTGCTTCCCTTTGTCCGCAGCACCCGAAGTCCCTGGTTGTGAACCTAAAATTTCATTAATACGACACATAAGCTAATTATCCTATAATGACAAAAAGACAACGAAACGCGATGAAAACGCCCGGAAAATTACACTGCGCGCTTAGCTCATCTATCGCGCACGACATCCGCCAAAAACCCTAACTGGGGTCGATAAACTACAAAACACCAAGTCTAGACCCCGATCGTCCCGATCGCGCAACACAACACAAATAATTACGAGGAATACAATAGATATAACCTCGCAACGACCAATCGAACCCATGTCGGAAAAACCCCGAAATCTAGTAAGCAACCTATCGCAATATTTCGCATTAGTTTCAAGCTAACGCATATCTAGCGATTACAAACAACTTAAAATAGCTTAACTAAGCTATCTAAACCATTCCTATATTTTTAACACTCGCTAATTATGTTTTAGCAAAAACCTAGTAAGCAATTTGCATAATTAAACCAAAGTGTTCATTAGCAAAAATTAACATTTTCTACTAGGTTAATCTTCTCCAAAACAAAAATTAACACTTCAAATGAACACTAATCACTTAAACAAAATATAACCATAACATGAATTTCTTAAACCAAATATAAATGAATTAATCATGATTTAAAAACTAAACTAAACACATAATTAGCTAACTAAATTAGCTAGATTAAGATTAAAGCAAATATATAAGGATTAAGGTAAGAAATATACCACTCCAAGAACACAAAATGAAACTTAATCCAACATCTTAGCATCAAAAAACAAGCTTTGTTGAAGATCCAAACAAGTTTAGTGAAGAGAATGATGGTTTAATTTTTATATAGGAATTTTTGGATTTATTTTTGGAATTGTTTTTGAAGAATTTTGAAGAAATAATGAAGAAATGAGATTGGGAAATATTTTGGACAGAAATTTGAGATAAGGCTCGGCCATGGGGAGGTTGGGGGTAATTTTGTGAATTTTGGGTGAAGAAATTGCTAGGAAAATGAGTAATAAATGCTAATAAATGCACTTTGCCACCTTTACACCTTTTCTTTTCTTTTTAAAAAAATTCCTTCTGCACTCCAAAAATATCTAGATATTTAAAAAATAAGTTTCCAAAATTTTTCTAGTGACACATTTATTCACAAGAGAAAATTTTTCCCGGTTTATGTGCACAAAATACCGCTTAAAATAATATTTTATTTGGGAAAAATTCTATCTGAACCAAAACCTCCCAAATACTCCCAAAGTTCGCGCACAAGCTTTATTTTAGCTAAACTAGGTGCCGGCAAGCTTAAACGGACGTTTGATCGAAATCGGGTTAAAACGGGAAAAACCGACAATTTTGCCCTAAAACGGGAAAGTTCGTAAAACGATTTCTAAAACGTTACATGCCTGAACTTGTACCATGTGTATACTGCACTATTATTGACAGTTCATGTTGCACGAGCACTAATTGTATGCTACACACACTGTCGGTAATTACCATGATACGCACAACACATATACATATGTAATATTGTTTTGATTAGTGACATTGAGGCATTGATTCTTGTGCGATGGCGCATATGAAATATAGCAATCATGCATACCTACATGCTGACACATATACCTTGCTATAGCTACATGTTCACTTTATATGATGTTGCATTGGATTTGGATAATTGGGAACCGCGTGATATATTTAATGACTTGATGCATTTAAATAGCGGATTTTCCCTTGATATGCTTATATTGTTGTTCTATATTGCATACATCATATTACATGGATTTACGCATTGAGATATGGATTTCATGTGATTTTCTTGGTTCTGAGACTTGTGTTAGAAACACGATATGATACGTGGATTGCGAGTGTTGGAGTTGGACATTCAGGTTCCGTGAGATGTATTGATATGTAGATTGCGAGTGTCGAGATTGGATACTCAGGTTCCATGGATTGCGAGTGTCGGAGTTGGACACTCAGGTTCCGTGAGATGTACATATACGATATGTGGATTTACGTATCGATGTTGGATACGAGTATTTCATGATGTTTTCGAGTGCCGATGTTGGGCACTGAGGTTCCATGAGATTTACAGGATATGAGGGCCAGTCCTGGTGACAACGTCTGAGGATTTTGGGATTTGGGGTGTCGTTGATAGACACCAGGTTTTTCCATGCTTATGATTTGTGCATGAGCTTTATTATTTATCCCACACTCAGGATTTATTTGATATGCATTTGATTCATGTAGATATAGTACCCTGGTGGTGTACCTTGATCATGATAGTTGCATATTCATATTGCCATACTTATGCTATCAAATTACATGTGATAGATTATCGCTGTTAGTGCATATTTACGATTACAGTATGATGTTATTTACTATTCACGAGTTGGCAACTCAACCCCGTTGTGCCACAGTGTTTTGCAGGTCTGATCCTCAGAGTAGTCGCGGCAAGGCGCCTTATTATCTCTACTTTTGCGAATACCGCTATGGTTGGCTGTGAGGCCTTTTGCTATAGGTGGGTTGCGGTTATCCGATGATGTACATTGTATATCTTTTGTATCTAATATGCTTAATCTACCACCTTCATGTATTGACTTAGAGACAAGTTGTAAGGATCGATGTTGTATATTCTTATGACTCTGGTTGTCGTTCTCATGTGAGCCGGCCTTTTTTTATGTTGATTATCTCATTTCTTCGCTACGGCGTCGTATATCTGTTGTGGTGGTTGTTTCCGCCTTTGGGAGAGATTTGCTTCTGTTTGGGGATGCTTTACTTATATCTTATGTTTGTACCCGTTTCGGGGCTAGCTTTTACAAAGGAGGTGCTGCCGAAATTTTTATGAAAACAAACTTAAGCTTTAAGTTCTTACTTGAGATTTTAAAATGTTCCTATCTTTTCCTCCTTGTGATGGTCTAGATTGCTGGGTTTCGACTTACTTAAATTGCGTTACGCCTGTTGACGTTACGTAGTCTAAGTGCCGGTCTTGTTCCTAATTTGGGTCGTGACAAGGTTGGTATCAGTGCGCTAGGTTTTACCTTTCACAGTGTAGCATGACCTTGATATGATGGAGTAGGTAGCTTAAGCAGAGCGACGTAGCGCGTGTATGTTCTGCGGTATAGTTACGACACGGTGCTCCGCCTAAGTGACATTAGGACTTATTGCATGAAATTCCTTCCGTGATTATATACATCCTTGTGATTCGATTTCAGTGTCCTTATCGAATCCTGTTTCCGTTTCCACCCTTTATGCCGCCGAAGACTACGAGGGCGCAGAAAGCTGCCGTGAGGGCCGAGGTCAGAGTTAACTCGTCCGAGATGAGGACTGACCCGGGCGGTACGCCCATTGTGCAGGAGCAGATTGGTCCACCTTCGATGGACAGTATTGCTAGGCTCGAGGCCGGTATGCAGGATATGCGCCAGATGATGGGGACGTTGGTTGAGGCCAGTCGAGCGTAGAGACAGGAGGTTGTTCCACCTGTTGCGGGGACTGTGTTGGTGCCTACTGTTCAGGCAGTTGTACCTGCAGCTACAGAGGTGATCACCGTATCGCTATCGGAGTTTATGAGGCTGATGCCTCCGGTTTTCACTAGCACTGATGCAGCTGAGGATCCCCAGTCATTTATCGATCGGATGGCCAGGATATATCGTTCGCTGAGATGCTCCGACACGAGATGGGTAGAGTTTGCGATCTTTCGTCTGGAGGGTCTGGCCCAGAAGCGGTGCGAGTCCTTAGAGAAGGGCAGAGCCGCAGGTCTTTCTCCTATGACTTGAGCTGATTTCGTGACGGTGTTTCTTACCTGTTTTCTTCCGCAGAGTGTCAGGGATGCTCGAGCGTGCAGTTTCGAGTCGTTACACCAGACTCAGGGTATGACGGCGGCCGAGTACGATGTGCAGTTTACCAAGCTGTCTGTGTATGCCCCGTATTTGGTAGCTACTGAGGAGATGCGGGTCAAGAGGTTTGTTCGAGGCCTGCTTACCCAGTTGTTCCTCGCTATCAGCATACATCATTGTGACACGTATGCAGTAGCGGTGGATGCAGCCCTATTGGTGGAGGAGCGTCTTTCTGAGACATCGGTTGTTCCGGAACCGAAAAGGGTTCGTACTGGTGTATCAGCACGGAGGCAAGCGTTTAGACACCGTGACACTTCCCGTTCAGATACTGGGGTAGTGGAGGCTCGGGATGAGGCCATATTTTTAGCTCTTATCCCCAGGAGAGTCAGCAGTTTTCATCTCGATGTTTCTGGTGTGGGAATTTGTGTCATCGCGTTCGAGATTGTACTGAGCCACGTGAGGGCGAGGCAGCTGTACCACATATTACCCTACCACCTTCTCCACCTCAAAGGGCATTGCCTCTTATGCCTGTTGTTGCTCCGCGTCAGATTCATGTTCAGAGAGGTCGTGGTCGCGGCGGGTTTTTTCCGAGGGGACAGGGTGGCAGAGGTGGAAGTCAGCCAGTCGCCGGTAGAGGGCAGACTCGGGTGTTTGCCTTGACTCATCAGGACGCGCAGACGTCCAATGCTGTGATTTCAGGTACTATTTCTGTATGTTCCTTTGATGCACATATTTTGTTTGATCCGGGATCTACGCATTCGTATGATTCTACACACTTCGTGCTGAAGTTGGGCCGAGAGTCGTGTTTGCTAGATCGGCCGCTTGTTGTGATTACTCCTATTGGCGATTCTTTTGTCGCGCGACATGTATTTCGGTCGTGTGCCGTTTATATCGGAGATAGAAATTCGTCCGTCGACTTGATCCTTCTAGATATGTTGGACTTCGATGTTCTCCTTGGCATAGACTGGTTAGCTGCTTACTATACGTCTGTGGACTGCCGTGAGAAGACAGTCAGTTTTAGTTTTCCAGGCGAGTCTGTTCGGGTTGTGCAGGGGGATCGTGGTGCCGCCCTTCACAGTTTGATTTCAGCCCTTTACGCTAATCGGCTTTTGAGGAAAGGATGTCGGGGATTCTTGGCTTTCATTTATGATACTGGTGCTACAGTAGAGTCATTGGACCGGGTTCCTGTCGTGCGAGAGTTTCCCGACATTTTTCTCGATGAGTTACCTGGTTTGCCGCCAGAGCGCGATATTGAGTTTTGCATTGATCTGATTCCTGGCACGGGGCCTATTTCTATACCGCCTTACCGGATTGCTCCGGCAGAGCTTAGAGAGGTTAAAGATCAATTGCAAGAGTTGCTTGATAAGGGACTTGTGCATCCGAGTGTTTCGCCTTGGGGATCTCCGGTGCTGTTCGTCAAGAAGAAGGACGTCAGTTTGAGGTTGTGTATCGATTATCGTCAATTGAACCGAGTTACGGTGCGGAATAGGTATCTTTTACCTCGCATTGACGATTTGTTTGATCAGCTCCAGGGTGCGAAACATTTTTCTAAGATTGATTTGCGTTCGGGTTATCATCAGTTGCGGGTTCAGAATGATGACATTCTGAAGACTGCTTTTTGTACACGCTACGGGCATTATGAGTTTTTGGTGATGTCGTTCGGACTCACCAATGCCCCAGAAGCGTTCATGGATCTAATGAATCGGATTTTCTAGCCTTTTGTCGACCAGTTTATTATTGTGTTTATTGATGACATTATGGTCACCTCTAGGAGTCGAGAGGAGCATGAGCAGCACTTGAGGATTTCTTTGCAGATATTGAGAGAGCACCAGTTGTATGCTAAATTCTCAAAGTGCACATTTTGGCTTAATAGAGTTGACTTCCTGGGTCATGTGGTGACGGGAGACGGTATTCTTGTGGACCCGAGGAAAATCGAGGCTGTACAGCTTTGGCCCAGACCAGTATCCGTGACAGAGGTCCGCAGCTTTTTGGGTTTAGCTGGTTATTACCGCCGCTTCGTGCAGGATTTCTTGAGTATCGCTGCACCGCTGACCGGACTGACCCGGAAGGTGGTTACTTTTCTTTGGACTGATGCATGCGAGCAGAGTTTTCAGCAGTTGAAGACTCGGTTGACGACTGCACCAGTTCTATCTTTGCCTTCTGGATCGAGTGGCTTTGTTGTTTACTGTGATGCTTCTCGAGTGGGGTTCGGTTGTGTTCTGATGCAGCATGATTGAGTGATTGCTTATGCTTCTAGGCAGCCGAAGAAACACGAGCAGAATTATCCCACTCACGATCTTGAGATGGCCGCGATGGTCTTTGCGCTAAAGATCTGAAGTCACTACTTGTATGGGGAGTCGTGTCAGATTTTCACAGACCACAAGAGCTTGAAGTACATCTTCCAGCAGCGGGACCTGAATCTGAGACAGCGCCGGTGGATAGAGATTGTGAAGGATTATGATTGCGAGATCCTTTATCACCCGGGCAAGGAGAATATGGTTGCTGATGTTTTGAGTCGTAAGCCCGGGGGTAGCTTGTCCCAGTTGAGCGCAGTTCAGAGACAATCTTCTGTAGATTGGCAGATCTTGTGCGATGGTAGAGTACAGTTTGAGTTCACTTCCACTGGGGGACAGCTTGCTCATGTCTGCACCCGTCCATTTCTACTTGATCGTATTCGTGAGGCGCAGCCCAGTGATGTCCGTTTGGTTGAGATTCTTGAGCCTGTTCGACAGGGTACAGATTCGGAGTTCTTGATTGATGACCAGGGTGTGCTACGTTACAGGACTCGCTTGTGTGTACCAGATATTGATGGGTTGAGATGCGAGATCCTAGAGTAGGCACATCAGTCATCTTTTAGCATCCATCCAGGTTCCACCAAGATGTACCGCGATTTGAGAGACACTTACTGGTGGGAAGGGATGAAGCGCGATGTTTCGGACTTCGTTTCGAGGTGCCTCACTTGTCAGCAAGCCAAGGCTGAGCACCAGAGACCAGCTGGAGAGTTGCAGCCTTTACCCGTTTCTGAGTGGAAATGGGAGCATATTTCCATGGACTTTGTTGTGGGTCTACCCAGGGCCAGTCGGGGGTATGACTCCATTTAGGTGATCGTTGACCGGTTGACGAAAGCGGCTCACTTCCTTCCAGTGTAGACCACTTTCAGTTATGCTCAGTATGCTCAGTTGTATATAGATGAGATTGTGCGCTGCACGGCGTTCCCATATGCATCGTATCCGACAGGGGAGCCCAGTTCACTAGCCGTCTTTGGCAGAAGCTTCAGGAAGCTTTGGGTACCCTGTTGAGTTGTAGCACCGCTTTCCATCCGCAGACCGATGGTCAGTAAGAGCGGACGATACAGACTCTAGAGGATATGCTTCGGGCGTGCGTTCTTGATTTTGGTGGCAGTTGGGATCGTCATTTGCCATTGATTGAGTTCTCCTACAGCAACAGCTTTCAGGAGACTATTTAGATGACACCTTTTAAGGCTTTGTATGGTAGGAAGTGTCGATCGCTAGTCTGTTAGACCGAACTCAGCGAGAGTAGGGTTTTAGGACCCCAGCTATTTCAGGAGACTACGGAGAAGATCCAGTCGATTCAGGACAGGATGAGAGCAACCCAGTGCAGACAGAAGTCTTATGCCGACAGTCGTCGTCGCAGACTTGAGTTAGCAGTGGGGGATCATGTATTCGGGCGGATTTCTCTAATGAAGGGCGTTATGAGATTTGGGAGAAAGGGGAAGCTGAGTCCCAGATTTGTAGGTCCTTTCGAGATCCTTGAGCGAGTTGGTACCGTTGCCTATCGTTTGGCACTCCCACACAGTTTTCCGGATGTTCACCCCGTATTCCATGTGTCGATGCTTCGTAGATACCTGCATGATCCTTCTCATATGATTCAGCACCAGACCGTTCAGATTGAGCCAGATCTTTCGTTCACCGAGTAGCCGATAGTTATATTGGATCGGCAGGTGAAGAAACTTCGATCAAAGGTCTTGCCATCTGTGAAGGTTCTTTGGCGTAGCCCAACTGGTAAGGAGATCACTTGGGAGGCCGAGAGCGAGATGCGGAAGAAATTCCTTCATCTCTTTGAAGGTACGCTTAGTAAGAATTTTTAATTCGGGGACGAATTTCTTTGGGGGAGGGAATTGTAACACCTTAGAATGCGATTAGTGTTAATTAAGCGTTAATGCGGGGTTTGAAAGAAAAGTTTACCAAATCGGTTTCCTCACATTTTATAACGATTAATTAATATTTTATTATTAATTGTTATGGCTTGCACACACGTGTGCATGTTAATGTGAAGGTTAGTTAGTGTTAATCTTGTTAAGTGACCATGACACCTTAAGCAATCCTTGCCTTGTTTAACCTTGAGGTTAGATATTTGTGAGAGAGATATTTTCATCTTTTGGATTGAGAGAGGGGTGGCTAGGTGAGTTATGAGGCATTAATGTGAGCATTGATGAGGAGAGGGAGAGAGTAAGTGTAAGGCTAAGGTTCACCCTCTCATCATTTTCATCTCTCACTCTCTCATTCCTATCTCTTCTCAATTATTCTTCATCCTCTCAACTCTCACCTCTTCACAAAATCCTTGCAAAACTTCATTAAACACCATGGAAAACACTTCACATGTCATGTTTAGCCACTAGGTTGTCTTGGAGCTTGGAAAGATTGGATTTTTGAGCAAGAGTGGCTAGGTAATGACCTCTAACTGATAATTAGGTGTTTATATTGTTGTGTTGCCTTGTAGTTGTGGTTTAGAACACTAAAGGTATAGTTTTGTGCACATATCGTATTTTTAGTGTCATATTGGAGTCTCTGTGATCTGCTATGACCTGGGAATTTTACTGTAAATCTAGGAGTGTAGTAGTGTTGTACTAGTGACCCTGAGTATACACCTGAAGCACGAACCCCATCCCATCGGTTTTGGCCGGTGACAATGAAGGAAAATCCGGCGACCTCGGCCTTTTTTGGGAGTTAGGGCTTGGGTTTTGTAGGGTAGCTGTCTGCAGTTGTTTATAGGTGTTTGGTACTGTTTGATTTTTAGGTTTTGTCAGTATACAAAATCTGGGATCACTTTGATATAATCTAGTGTTTTGAATACGCGTGTTACGTTATCCGACACGGTTCGTGATCTTGTATAGCTGCTGCACCTGGGTTGGTTTTGGGGTGTCGCCACACATGTTAACCACTAGACGGACACTTGAAAATTGGTTTGGAGTTGGTGCGTCGGTCAAACGTAGTTTGTACGTGATATTGGTCGATTTCTGAGATTTGCACTTGTTATGTTTGTGTTAATATGATCGCATGCGTGGATTTCGAACGCTGTGAAGAAAGGGAAGCAGGTGACTGGATTTACCTAGCTCGAGATAGCCGGTGAGTAGATTTAACATCTATGGGGAAATCACCCGTATAGCGTAAACCGTCAGGGCTAGATATGATTTGATATTAGCTGCATGTTTATATGCACATATAGAGATGGTGCATGGATATCATTGCATATTATTACTGGTTGTTCTTGAACTTGTACCCTGTGGACACTGCACTATTATTAACAGTTCATGTTGCACGAGCACTAATTGTATGCTTCAGACACACTGTCGGTAATTGCCATGATATGCACAACACATATATGTAATATTGTTTTGATTAGTGACATTGAGGCATTGATTCTTGTGCGATGGCGTATATGAAATATAGCATACATGCATACCTACATGCTGACACATATACCTTGCTATAGCTACATGTTCACTTTATATGATGTTGCGTTGGATTTGGAAAATTGGGAACCGCGTGATATATTTAATGACTTGATGCATAAATAGCGGATTTTTCCTTGATATGCTCATATTGTTGTTCTATGTTGCAAACATCATATTACATGGATTTACGCATTGAGATATGGATTTCATATGATTTTCTCGGTTCTGAGACTTGTGTTAGAAACATGATATGATACGTGGATTGCGAGTGTCGGAGTTGGACACTCAGGTTCCGCGAGATGTATTGATATATGGATTGCGAGTGTCGAGATTGGATACTCAGGTTCCGTGGATTGCGAGTGTCGGAGTTGGACACTCAGGTTCCGTGAGATGTACAGATACGATATATGGATTTACGTATCGATGTTGCACACGAGTATTTCCTGATGTTTTCGAGTGCCGATGTTGGGCACTCAGGTTCCATGAGATTTACAGGATATGAAGGCCAGTACTAGTGACGGCGTCTGAGGATTTTAGGATTTGGGGTGTCGTTGATAGACACCAAGTTTTTCCATGCTGATGATTTGTGCATAAGGTTTATTATTTATCCCACACTCAGGATTTATTTGATATGCATTTGATTCATGTAGATATAGTACCCTGGTGGTGTACCTTGATCATGATAGTTGCGTATTCATATTGCCATACTTATGCTATCAAATTACATGAGATAAATTATCGCTGTTAATGCATACTTGTGATTACAGTATGATGTTATTTACTATTCACGAGTTGGCAACTCACCCCCGTTATGCCACAGTGTTTTGCAGGTCTGATCCTCAGAGTAGTCGCGGCATGGCGCCTTATTATCTCTACTTTTGCGGATACCGCTACGGTTGGCTGTGAGGCCTTTTGCTATAAGTAGGTTGCGGTTATCCGATGATGTACATTGTATATCTTTTGTATCTAGTACTCTCCATCTACCATCTTCATGTATTGACTTAGAGACGAGTTGTGATGATCGATGTTGTATATTCTTATGACTCTGGTTGGCGTGGTCATGCGAGCCGGCCTTTATTTATGTTGATTATCTCATTTCTTCGCTAAGACGTCGTATATCTGTTGTGGTGGTTGTTTCCGCCTTTGGGCGAGATTTTCTCCCGTTTGGGGATGCTTTACTTATATCTTATGTTTGTACCCGTTTCGGGGCTAGCTTTTACAAAGGAGGTGCTGCCGAAATTTTTATGAAAACAAACTTAAGCTTTAAGTTCTTACTTGAGATTTTAAAATGTTCCTATCTTTTCCACCTTGTGATGGTTTAGATTGCTGGGTTTCGGCTTACTTAAATTGAGTTACGCTTGTTGACATTACGTAGTCTAAGTGCCGATCATATGCCCAATTTGGGTCGTGACACTAGTGACCCGGTAACTAGTTTTCAACTAGCTCCAAATTTACCAATGTATGATGAGGCGGTTAGACAAATTGAGAATTTGAGTGGAGAGAGTGAGATGTACACCCTTCCAAATCAAACCTACCTATTGCAAATTGAATCCCACAATTCCGGTTTTGAATGTCTATCGAGTGTCCTAAATGATTTACCAATTGAAGGTAGAATGTTTAATGAGTTGTGTGACTTTGTAGTGTTTGATTTATCCGATTGTGAAGGGTCCATTCCAAGTGAAACCAATCCCAAACCTTTTGACCTCTACACCTCCATCTTAGAACCTGAATTGATTGAAATCCATGCTTTTGATGAGGTGTCTGAGAATATTGATTTTCACTTGATTGAGGATATCGATGCTGGGGATATTTTGGATGATGAATCCGCAGATTTGGATGAGGTTTTCCCTCCAATTCATCATCCCGAGTCATTAACTGTTTTTCTCGAACTTCATACGCGTCTTGATATTGATGATAAATGCATGGATAACTTAACTTTGAGGAGAATTTTGAGGATATTTTTGAGGATGCACCAGTTTTGCTTGATGAGTCGGATTTTCCAATTCATCCTATCCCTTTCATTGACTGTGTACACCCTCCTGAACCTTTAACTGATACCCCTCCTCGATCATTTCCCTCCATCCTATCCATCGTTGCGACCTTGCAAGACACCGTATCACTTTCATTTACTATGTCTGGTTTACCAAGTTCAGTCTACCCATGTTTTCATACGAATCTTGAAAGGTTTGACCCCATTTCTCGACGGGTTGATAGATTAGTTCAATCGCTTTTTACACATCGGTCATCACAACTTGTGCTAATTTATTTACTCCATTTTCACCCTCAAGTTCGTACTCAATTTCTTTTTCCCTTCCGCCATTCTTCTCCTCATATACCTGGACCGTATACCACTTCTATCCCCATACGGTCTCGTGTATTCTCCATTTCTTTCCACTCCGCATTCTTTCACTAACCTGCACACTATCGCGATAAATTTTTTGAATGGTTAGTGTTATCCTTTGGCCTGTGTAAGGCCTTATATAGATTGATACTGTTCTCCCCCCTTATCCTGAACTCTATCGCTTAAATAGTGGAAACACTGTTTTACTTAAGTTTGGGGGGGATCTTTTTGTGTATATATATTTTGTTTTCCTTTTTCTATTATAAAAAAACCAAAAATAGAAAAACAGGGAAGCGCCGACAATTTTGACCCTCTTGGTGTAGCTTGACAGTGAGGGCACTGTCAAGTTTAAGTTTGGGGGTATGCTCGGTAAGCTTTCTACCTTCGCATTCAGGTGTATATTTTGCATTTGCATACTCATTTAAAAACCCATAAAAATCGAAATTTTTTACAAAAATATAAAAACTTTGTCCTCAAGTTAGCTAATAGGGTAACCTAGATTTTGATTCCGAAAGTTTAGTTGATATGTTAGAAATAACTAAATCCTAGGCTTAGAAATTGAAAACCCTAAAAAAAACCCTTCTTCTGTTTAACCTTGGTAATTATATGTCCTAACAGTTTTTTTATAGAAGTAGGTAATCTTGAGTTCAGTTCTTGAGTTAACTCGAGATGAAGGGAAAGTATTGAAAGCTTTACTGAAGGATAAGTCTGAAAAATAGTTTCTATTCTTGAGTCCAAATTTAGAAAGTATATACCCTACAAACTGCACATACATGCACCTTGAAACTTGGGATAGTAGAGAATACCTAGAAATACTCTTAGCTGAAAACCTAGTATGAAAGAAAAAACGATATTTAAAGCTAACAATCAAAAGAGCATCATTTGAAAAATATATCCGGTCTTGAAAAAGAAAAAATAAAGAAAAGAAAAATAAACAAAGTCAAGACCTGAAAACTGCTATTTACGCTTTAAGCTCACTCATTCAGTAATCGGCTGTTAGTGCCTCAAGAAGCATTAATAGTCGTATGAAAGGTGTGTGAGCAAAACCGTCCATCATTTAACGAAAAGAAGTAGTATTAGGCATTAGGGCAAGGGTACTATAGCTTGAATTGAATTCTGAAATGAAGGGGTGAAAAATTTACACACACGTAGGGGTATACAATCGATATTTGGAGGAAAAATAGAAATAAAGAATAAGACTTATGTTTTCCGTGAAGATGATAAAAATCCCTGATTGGAGACCGCACTTTTAGAAGGAAAACTCAAGAGATACCGAGATCTTTCTAAACTGTAAAACATATAGGATCTGGGGTTGAATAAATAGGAGGTGTGAATCATAAAGGTTGAATATTTCTAACTTAGGATGATAGAATTTCTATCTTAGATTCTAAAACTGTAGGAGTAGAATCGACGTTAACTTATGAAACTAGCTTGACGGGATTTTGTGGGTGTAATCCGCTGAAAACCCTCAGGAGACAACACTATAGGGACACCTATAGGTTTAACGGCTTGTTGCACGAGCTCAGTGCAATCATGTTCCCTGCGAAAGTGAGGCTGGGATTTTTTTTTTGCTCGAGACGAGCAAAAGATAAGTTTGGGGGTATTTGTTCATCACTAAAAACTGCATTTTAATATCGCTCATTCTTTATCTATTTTTTTATATATCGGTACTATTAACCAGTGTCTGCTCAGTAATTACATATTACAGGTATCCGTGATAAAATACTGGAAATACACTCAAAATCACGGATATAACGTTTGTGAGCCGACACTGCAACCGGAACTGGAAACCGACCGATATCCAAAGAGTTTTTTGCAAATAAATGTGTGCACACTATTTTTGTAACATTTCAGGAAAATAAAATATTATTTTTGGGAATTTTTATAATTAAATAATAATTATATTGAATATTTTAATTAGGCGGTAAAATTAAATACCGATAAATTTGGGGGAAATTTGGAAAAATTATAGAAATTACTAAAAAGAGGGTGCTTTATGTAATTTATGCAAATTATGAAATTCTATGATTTATTTTGCACTATTTAGTGCTAATCGCGATTAAATATCGCTAATCGCGCATTAAGCTTGTTTTGTGCAAAACATGCACCATGTCACATTTTGACACTTGTTTCATTTTGTCATGGCTTTTTCCTTCCCTTGCATGGTTTTGTTTTAGAAAAAGAAAAGAAAAGAAAAGATAAAGAAAACAAGAAATAAAGAAAAAGTCAAAGAGGCATAATGATGACAAGAGGAATGAGCATGAGAGAGAGAGGGTGAGGGGTCAAACCATAGGCATGGCTCATTGTTTCTCTCTTCATCTCTTCACCATTTCTTCTCCTTCTTCACCCATGGCAAACCCCATCTCCCTCCTCCACTTCAAGCCTCAAAACACCGCCAAAACAAACCCAAAACTCTATACCCATTTCTTTAAAAACATGCACAAGCTCAAGGGAAGCATATTGAACCAAGAAAAGTTGGATTTTGACGACTTATGGAGCTAGGGCTGTCTAGAGTGGCCTAAATGAGGTAATCCCTACACTATTTGATTAGTATTTGAATTTCCTAACTTCTATTGTTAGTTTAGGAGTGTTTTAGTGTAGATTAGTGGGTTTTGAAATTTCCTAGAAGAGGGTTAAGGATTCTTGAGTTGTGGTGGTGAAGTTGAGGCCTAGTAGTGACCATAGAACCACCATAGTGATAAAAACCGAGAACTAACTTAAACTGAAAACCTGAAAACCCAAAACAGAAACTTGTCATGTCGGTTTTGTGAAAATATAGGGTGTGCAGGGAAATCTGGAGCAACCCGGGGACTTTCTGAGTTTAGAAAACAATACCAGGGACCTAGATACACCACCAGGAGACCACCCTACGAAGACGAAGCCCAACAGAGAAGGGAGGACCGAGCAGGCTGGATTTTTATGGGTAGGGGCAGGCAACTTGGTGGCATGAGGTGTCGGGTTGGTCCAGTAGCTCATATACATCATATACAGTACCCTAGACTTGTTTGCTTAGCTTTATTTGACCCGAGTCAAAATCTGGGAGCATTCTAGTGTGATTTTGGCTATGTTTTCCGTATTTTGAAATGCTAATTCTTGATATTTGGATTCGTATTGGGTTGTTGCATGTTTGTACATCCAAAACAGGGGTTGTTTAGTCGTTTTGCACGCGTGGGATATAGGTTTTGACCCATAGGCAATCCGTGTGCCGTTTTGGTTTCTGGACTTGATGTTAATAGCGATTGCGATTGTTTATTATATGTAGGTACCCTCGTGAAGACTTAGAGACGAAAAGCATGTTAGTGTATATGCCCTAGGGGCCACTAATGTATCATACTAGTTTGTATATTACTTAATGGAAGCTTGGGATATTCACAGTTATATTGACAGTCTCGCTCAACATAGTAGTATGCTACTTGGTTTAGGTCTATCTTAATATGTGTATATGTTAGCATATCGCGAATACATATTGATAGAGCCCTTAGGATCTTGCTTGACTACCAGCGTTGTGATGGTAGTCACATTAGTGGGAGCTGGGTAGTCTACAAGCACATCCTTTTTCAGGTCCCTAGTCGTAGGATTATCGAGACAGGGCATCGATACTCCGGAGTAGACTAGTGTGTACGCTTCTCATCCCAGTTGGGGAGATGGTCTGTCCCACAGCTATCAGTACGTTGTACTGGAGATAGTATACAGGTGCTCGTTGGGTTACGGGTACACCGGACAGGACTCGCAGGGAACTGTTGGTTGGTATTATACCCGTCGTCAGTTAACAGTTCCCAGGTGACATGAGTAATAGTCCGCAGACTTGACACTGCTTCTTCGTCTCGATTGTGTTCCCACTGTTCTTAGATTGCTACTCTACCACGGCTCAAAGGAGTCGTGCAAACCGGTAGCAGTTGGGTGCAGTCCCGAAGCACTTGGAGGCAGTGGCGGTTAGATAGGATTCGTCTCTTCCGGTATTGGGAGTTGATATCGCGCTGTGTTTGGAGAGCCATTACGCAAATTCCCTGGCCAGGGCAAACGAGATTTACTGGTAAGATTTCCAGTAGCTTCTCAAAGTGTAATGGGCTTCACTCCGACACGACTTATACCGCTTTTAGGGGACTGACGCTTGCCGCCCCCTAGGCCCGATATGCGATAGTCCTAGACGAACAGACCGGACTGTACGAAGATTGTCACATAAGGCTCAGTTGGAGTTCGGATGGGTTTCCTCATCGGCCTTCTTATCGACATCTACCCGGGGATCGTTACGTACAGCCAGTACCGCTTGCGGCCTGTGGTTAAACCCATTGCTAGCGTAGTGTCGAGTCTTTAGAGTCCCATACAGAGAGTTTCCCTGCTTCAGGTGAAACGATATAGAGGTCGTATGGTCTTACGACAGGGTTCGGACACATATGTGTATTTATGCACGTACGAAGTTCGGATAGTTTTTACTAGCAGCCTTTAGTTTAAGCCAGATTCTAGTATTGGATTATTGGATTTATACAGTCTCAGTATTTCTGTGTTTTCACGGATGGGAGGGGCATTCTCGTATTTAGTCGAGAAGCTTCTTGAAGAAAGATGAGGTGGAGAGCTTAGGTGGAATTTGCATTAAATGGATTAGTGACTCATGGAGTGATTCATCCAAATGAGTTAATGAAGCATTTATTGCTTAATGACTCATGAGGTGATTCATCCAAAGTGAATTAACGAAGCATGGTTGATATTATTATATGTTATTCATTTAGATAATTATCATGCTTCATATATTCACAAATGAGACATAATTCATATCATTCTCACTTTCACATTCTCTCTCCTCAAGCTCTCTCTCTTCAAAGACCTAACCCTAATCCTCTCATGTGTTGAGATCCTAGGGTTAGCAAGACTAATAGATCCCTAATCCTCTTCTATATCCTCTAGGTTACTTTGATTAGCACTCATAGCCACCTAGTTACCTCAAGTGAGAGGTTAAAGCTTGGAGAAGGATCTCTCGGGAGGATCTTCTATCACATCGAGGAGGCCGACGAGGAGGTGAACTACAAGAACAAGAAGGACTTGAATCTTTAGGTATAATCTTCTATCATAGTAGCTAATCACTTATATATAGTTGTTAGTTAGGGTTTAGCAAAGATCCGTAAAGTTAGTCGATGTTAACTTAAACAAAATGATTGTTTTACCTATTCCGCCTCCCCCGCATCATGTGAGGTGTCTAACGCCGAGTTACAAAGTAAGCGCGTGGCGACATCGGTATCGTCAAGCAAAGGTGAGTAGATTATATCTACGGGGGAAGTCGGGTGGATGGCGTATAGCACCCCCGCAAAGTTGTGAGAAATGATGGGATGTGATATATATACTTTTACATGTTAGTGTGTGATATGAACCTTAGCAAGAAAAGCTTTAGGAGATTAGGGGTTAGTGTTAGCGAGAATTTGAAGAAAGGACTTTAGTCGATTTCTTAGTCACGAAAACCTAGAGTAAAGATTTTCATACACGCACATACACATACTCGCATACTTTTATTTCCTTGTGCGTATTGGGGACATATATATTGGTATTCATACGTTTGGATGATGATGATGTTATATGATACTGGGGAATGAGTCGATATGATCGGGCATGATGCCGTGAGATATTTAAAATGTGACCGAGATATGTCATGATGTTATAGCGGATAGTTGGACGACGATACCATGTAGATGATGACATATATGATAGTTGACATATGATCGAGATATGAGATGAGATATGTTATGATATTTTTAATGGATCGCTTGGACGATGTATACTTCTATATGATAATATGTGTTGATGACATCGGATTGTATGAGACTTTAGATCAGTAGCCAGAATATGATATTGTTGATGATATTAGTAGTGTACTAGACTTAGATCTGTATCCCAGTTCACGATATATGATGATAAGGATACCAGATGAGTAATGAGATAAATGTGATATTTGACCCGTACCCAGATTTGGGATGCCGTACGATAGCTTCACCATACGAGATATAGTTATGAGGATAGATCCGCACTCTTGACTCGAGGATGTCATATTATTTGTATCGTACGTGATACTATTGAGGCGAGATCACCGACTACTAGATATATATATAGATCGACTCAGACTTAGGTGGATTCCCTTACCCTTTTGACTGGGCTCGAGTCTTACTCATTTTCAAAAGTGGAGAATCGTGAGTATTTTAAATACCAAACTGTATGACTCGTATATTGGGTAGGTATATCTTTTAGTGTTGCTGTTACTACATCACTTTCTGTATTTTCATGATGTTTCATCGCACTGCATGTTTGTACATATGTTCTCTGTAATTATCATGAAACCCTGCTGTCAGGACACCAGCACCATTACCGATGATGCGTATGTTCCATGTACACCTGCTTCCCGGCTCACACACATCATCGTCGGTAATTTCCATGTCACGTACACTTTAGAAAATACTATCCATTGACATAGCTTGCTAGTTGATAGATGCAACATGTTATAGCTTTTTTATGGTAGTTAACTATTGCATTTATTGCATGATATCAGATGAATTCATATATTCATTGGTCATGCAGTATTATGGAGATTTATGCCGGTTTTCATTGTTATTGACATGGTGACTTGATGATTTCGATTCTTCTTGATATTTTCTGGATTTGGAAACCGCATGTGAATGTTTTGAAAACTGATGATTATTTTAAAGAGAAAAATGTGGTTTTCCTTGAGATGTTGAGTATTGTCCACCGTGGTGTTTTCTCGGTTCTGAGATGTTTTCGAGACCCGATTCGAGGAGTTGGATGAACCGTATCGGGTACATGGTGGGCCCGGTAAGGTACCACGGGGAAAGAAGCTCGAGTTGTAGACGATGAGCCCGGCAAGGGCAGACTGCCTACCGGTGATTTTAGCTGGCGCGGCGGATATCTGGAGGATACCGTTCGTGGTCGTGTGATTGATGTTATGGGCCGATCCGGACTGGCGGAGCCCGAGGTATTGAGATATTGAGACTTGAGACACTGAGATATTGAGATTTGATGATACAGGCCAGTCCGGATAGCCGGAGCCTGAAGTATTGAGATACTGAGATTTATGTTTTGTGTCGATGTTGGACACTGTTTTATCTGTCGATTTCATTGATGATACACGATTTATATACATACATAAATCTTATTAAATAAAGAAAACGGTTGTCTCATTCACGATGTATTCTGTTTCATTTGTAATGCATTCATACATCATTTATCTGATATGTTGCTATCTGAGGTACTGACACGAGCATGTAGTATACACTTATACATAGATGGACCAGGATATTTATTTGAGGATATTACTTGATATGACCTAGGATAGCGTCATGCATGCGATTTCTACTCGTAGATGTTTTCTACTCACGAGTTGGCAACTCACCCCCGTTGTGCCACAGTTTCTTGCAGGTTTTGCCGTACAGGTTTCGTTGCGGTTTTGCTGGCACACTGTTCCTTCCGGGTGATTGCTTTGGTAGTTGGGTTCTTTTGCATCAGGACCACCATTGTATATTTGTTATTTCGGTTGTACCTAGTAAAACTCCATCAACCAGACTTGTTTATTTGATAGAACTAGAAGACCAGTGTATATTCTTTCGACCTTAGAGTCGCGCTTGTATTATTATGGTTTTTTGGTGGATATGGGCTTTCTTTTGAGTTTTGATCCTCGCCCCTCGGCGTTGTATATTATATTGCTTGCGTCGTTGTGACCGTAAATTGACGAAGAGCTAGCTCCCGCTTGGGGATGCCTTTATTCATTATATATGCTTTATCAGGTTTGTACCCGTTTGGGGTTAGTTTTTACAAAGGAAACTCTGCCGAAATTTTCAGAAAAGACTTTTAAAAATGCATATTTCTGTATATGTTGTTAAACTTCTTGCTTTAAAAATTGGTTTTCTTTCACTCTACTGCTTTACTTGGTTTGGATTTCTGGGTTTTGGCTTACTTAGATTACGTACGCCTCGAGACGTTTCGTAGTTTAAGTGCCGGTCATGTTCCGTACTTTTCGGTTGTGACAATTTTGGTCCAACACAATGCAAGTGTGCACACAACTCTTTGGCATGGACCATGGTGGGGCTGCCCATGGCACACACAAATGATAACTTGTGCAAGTGGGGGGACAAGAGTGATAAATGCATAAAGATGTGATATGATGTATAGCTACAAGTTCCCCTCCAAATCCCTGAGTGAAACCCAGGCCTCTATAGAGAAATCAAGCAGCACCAGAGTAATAGTGGGGAACATACAAGACCACACATCAAATACGAGCCAGATTGCTCGGTTATGGGCCAGCCACACCCTACAAATATCCCAGCTGGCCGGCCCCCCTTGCCCCAAAGATCCACAATTTTCTGTGGTCCCTCCCTTGCTGCCACGTCATCTTATTTTTATTGCTTGTTTATTCTTCTTTTGTACCTATAAAAGTAGACCAGTGAGCAAGGGATGGGGCTCTCACATTGTTATTCTTTGTCCAATTTTGTTCAAGACTTCACTCTTTTTCATTTTTCATTTTGTTCTTGTACATAGCTAGTCCCCCTTGAGTTCTTTTCCTTTTCTTGATCTTGCAACCTCTTCATTGAGCTTGCAAGTTTAAGTTTTGGTTATTGAATTCAAGGGTTGTATCTTCATTTGGAATCAATAAAGCTTTCTTTTTGCATTTATTTTGCCTTGAGTTCTTAGCCTTCTCTTGATCATGCAACCTCTTCATTTGAGCATGCAAGTTTAAGTTTAGGCTATTGAACCCATGATTTGTATTGTCTTCTATGGTTCTTAGTATTTCTTCCCTTTTACATACTTGCATTAATTACTTGCATTAATTACCATGTCATTTACTTACTTGTATTGCTTTTCTTTTCTTTTCTTTTATCTTTTCTTTTTGTTGTTTTGTTTGTTTGTGAATATGTGTTGTTAAGAAAGAAAACGATATTGTAAGTTAAGGTTTTTCGTTTCTCATTTCCTTTGCCCGATATTTTCATTTGAACTCCACCCAAACCTTACGCAAGCGCTCCGTTAGGCACCTTATCCTATCAAGGTATCGGTGATTCCTAACCGCGACCGGTTGCGTTCGGTTTCGCCGGAGGCGAAAGCCAAGTGACAAGAACGGACGGACAAGGGTTAATAAGCCGGATTTCTTAAATACCGTGCTTAAGAACCCTAATCCACGTTGTTGCCGATTGCTCTAACTTCAATTGGTCAAGCTCGGCACAAAGGATTGAGTAAGAATCCACAAACTTAAACTAACCTATCTTTTCTTAATAAGCTTATAATTGTGCATATATACACATAGATTAGATACGAACCATTCTGCCACAGGCATTAACTCATGAAAACAAGAACTTAAAACGCTCCGTCTCCCTGCGGACGACCCGTACTCATCGCGGCTAGCTACACACGCCGTCGTCCTGATTGCCGTTAGTTTTAGAACATTAAAATACACGACACGCCAAAAGCGTGCAATCACTGTACGTAACGGCTACCCATGTATTGAGCGAAATGAAAGACGACGAGCAAACTCATCCGAACCCCAACTGAGCCTGTTCATGACAATCTTCGTACTGTCTGGTCTGTTTGTCTAAGAGTATCGCATATCGAGTCTAGAGGGTGGATAAAGTGAGACCCTAATAACGCGATATTTCGTGTCGGTATGAAGCCCATCACCAACTGAGAACTACTGATCCAAATCAGTAATTCTCGTCTACCTTGGCCAAGGATTTTTGGTGATGGCCACCCGTACACCTCGCAACATCAACCCCTAATACCGAGAGAGACGAATCCCCGAAGATCCGCTCACTGCCTCCATGTGGCTCGGGACTGTACCCAACTAAAACCTATTTGCACGACTCCTTTAAGCCGTGGTAGGTTAGTAATCAAAGCACAGTGGGAACTCACACGAGACAAATAACGATCTCTGGTCGACAGACTAACCTGTACACATGTCACCTGGGAACTGCTATCTGACAATAGGTATAATACCAACTAGCATGTCCCTGGCGAGTTCGTCCAGTGTACTCATAACCCAATGAGCATCTGTATACTATCTTAGATGACTAACTGACACCAATGGCTTGTGAGACCGGCCACCGCCCCTCGTCGGGGTCTCGATAAGTACACACTAGTCTACTCTAGAGTAGCAATGCCCAGTCTCGATACTCCCTCGACTACGGACATTTAAGGATGTGCTTATCGACCACCCAACTTCCACGTATATGATCGCCATCATAATGTTGGTAGTCAAGCAAGAATCCTATGGGCTCTATCAACCTGTAATAGTGATCTGTAATACCACATAATGCATGTACAAGATGATAAAGATAAACTAGATAGCATACTATCATTTTGAGTAAGACTGTTCTATCCGTATAGGTCCTCCCTCAATTATCATAATCACCTGCCTATGATTACAATAATTTCCTTGAGGGCACTATAGCCAACAATCTCCCACTTGCACTTAAGGCTAATTATTGCGGTGTCGCATACTCACAGCCCGTGTAATACCGAACACCCAACTTCTCTACTAATCAGTCTCGCAAAGCTCGTTTGTGAAACTATTGCGTTCGAGTAATAGCCTCAGTGAGTAGATCCGCTCCAATATTTCTATCTTTATCTCTCTCTATATCTCAACTTCATGGAGAAAGACTATCTCCCGAAATGAGAAATACCTGTCTTAGAATTTTTCTGGATATCTGATGGGACCCAGTTCACAAATGAACTTCAAATCCAACAAACTTCTTAGATTGTATCAGCCACTGAATTTAATCGGTATCCCATGCCATTCCTTTCTCAGTATCTGTAACGACTCTGTTTTAATGTACAGAATATTTATTTAAAAGTTAGTGTACAAATGGAGTATTTGCAATCCTGTGTATGTTATAAGTATTTAATTTGCTTTAGAACAGCAAGAAAGCATTTGTAGCTCATTTGTAAAGCCTTGCACTGCTGTGACATAGCCCATGTGTTCAAATCCACTCAGCCACATATTATTTTTAATTGATTTTTTCTTTTAAACTTTTAGAAGCTCAAAAGTTTACACGTGCAATACACGTAAAAATGAAAAGTCACTTAAAACAAACATGTGGAAAATGATATATGACAGATAGGGACACGCGGCCAAGATCTAGAGCCCCTCACCTCAAAATGGACCGGAGAGATTTCACCATGGGCCGGCGCCATTGGTTGAAACCGTCCCAAATGCTTCAAATTTTTAAACCCTAACCCCTTGGACTCCCCCCACTAACCCCAGTCTGTTTGATTTCCCTGCACATTTCCAAAGAATTAAAATGAGGCATTAATCCAACTTTTAATGCATATTTTTAATTCATTCTTCATTATCCTAAACCTTAATTTCTCCTATAAATACCACACTACACCATAGCCCTCCTCATTCAGAATTCCATTGCCAAAACTCTCTAAATTTCCTAAGTCCAAGAAGTTGTACAAGTGGAGTTAGCTCAAGGCAATGTTCCGGCTACGTTTCGGGACAAATCCGGCGACGAAACGAGTCCACGACGCTTTTGGAAGTTCCTTCTACCTCTTCCCTCTTCTTTCAATCAGTAAGTCCCCTCTCCCCTTCTCTCCTTCTATTAAAAAGACTTCTCTTTTCAAAACTCGTCGGAAGCGGAGTTAATCTGACTTCCGATTCTAATTTCTTTAAAAACTCAATTTTTCTTAACCAAATAATAACCATCTTTTTATATCTTATTTAATAAACATAAATAACATCTACAACAAGTTTCAATTCAAAATATAATGTTAAACAACTTTTAGTTAACTTTTACGGTAAAATATCATCTAGTTTACATACGCATTACTTTATAGTTTGGCTCATATTACCTTTAGAAAACTCACGAGGTAATGGCTTACCTCATCACAACACTCATCTTGACACAACACGATGGCTTTTGTAACAAATTTTGAAGGAGAAAACATAATTTACATTAAAATACCTTAAACTATTAAAACCCGTATTCTTTAAATTGTTTTAATTAATTCCTTACAAATAAGCCTCTACAACCCATTTTAGGGAACCCGATCAGGATGGTACGGGTTATCGCACTTCCTCGGGATTCATAGAGCGATATGCAGACCTCCTTATGGAGCAGTCGATCTCGATGGAATTTTTATTACAATTTTTAAGAAAACGTGATTTATATTTAATAAATAAATTCTATTTTTATAATTATATATATAAATATTATCAAAATATCTATTTTAAATATATAATATATATTCCATGTTTTCTAATCAAAAGAAAAGAATCACAAAAGATCATGAAAATATCATCACATTTCAATACAAGTCAAATTACAAGAAAATACCATATACTATTCAAAGTTAGGTTTATATCGACTAGAATATTTTATTTTATAAAAATTACAACTATGAAAATCCTAAAGACGATAAATAAACACTTGAGGTTTATTTTGAAAATATATCAAAACTATTTTCATAAAACCCCCTCAAGTTATACTAATTTACAATAAGGACCCTAGTAAATATAGGTTGAAGCGGGACCGGTTCTCTTGAGCCTCAGGGAGCCGGAAAATATGGGTGCTTGCCTATCTAAGGTAGACAAACTAAAAACGGTGTTATCAATACGGTAATTGTCTTGGAAAAAGACACAAATCCTGCCGTCCATGTGCAGCAGTTACCGGTAACATCAAAACTAATTCAGGACTTCAATTCTGTTTAAGTTTCTGACTCAGGCAGAGTCTCAGTCTAAACTGAAATCAATCAATCTATTCTTGAATATGATTCAAGTATAACTTCATTTCAACATGAATCCATTTATACCAGAATTCAATCTATATCAACATGACTCGACCGAACCGAACCATGTATATACTCTGATTACATGATTATCCATTTATATCCATTCCGTTTACATGATATCATGGTTTCGTCAAGTCGTACATCTATTAAAAAAAATAATATACATCAATACATAATACATTACGGCGTTTTAAAGGGGTAGACTAGTACGAAATGTGTTAGAAGTGGCATGAGACGGTCACTTCAATACACCTAACTTGAATATCCATTGCTGTTGTTCCGTGGCTTAAGGGTTCTTTGTGCTCTGTATACCTTAGTCCATGGAATAGTTGGACTCCTCTCGTATACACTGGCATATTCTGTACCAAGCTACAAACAACTGCGTTAACATAACAATCAAATAGTATACAGTTATACTCTTTCTGTCTATTCTATTTCTACCTTTCTTTGGGACTTACTGAGCGATTGTTCGCTGACGACATTCCTATTTCTCTTCTTTCTTTGGAATGTTGTCAGGTGGATCCGACTCACTGGAGATGAGCCCAGTTTAGAGGACTTGGATCAGTTCAGCAAGGACCCCAAGCTCTAGACTCTTGTATATACTTTACTTTCAAGTTCATACCATTGTTTATGTATTGCTTTCATTATTGTATTTAATTTTCATTTGTATTGTAAAGAAATGTTAAATAAATAAAAGTTGCTGTTCATTTACATTTCATGTCTTCTTGTGTATATTTATATTATATTGCTTAGTTACGCTTAGCGTATTTACTTCTGAGTAAATATGCAGCGGGCCTCATCGCGTCTCCTTACCCGTACACTGGGAAGCGGGGCGTGACAGTATCCGCTTGGAACTCCTGTCCAACATACTGCCCTTTAAAAGAGGGAAAACTTTAACTCTGACAGTCATTTTGTCATCCAAGTCACCTTGGAAGCCTGAAATGATAACCGCCTCCTGAAGGAGGCTGCCGTTATCATATACCAAGAACATCCACTTATGTTCATAACCGCTTCCTAACATTTCTCCAGAATTGGATTAATATATACTTATTGCAGCCTGTGCAAAATCAATATCTGGTGTTGTACTTGACATCTCATGATTGACTCAATTGCCTAAGCAAGTGATATGCCAATCATGCAAATCCCTCTCCTCATCAATCTAAAAGACTTCTTTTTAGAGAGGGTGACTCTATCACCTGCGGGTACACCACCACGCCAGGAGTCGTCCATTCTAAAACACTTTAGAATAGTGTCAAGTACCAGAATTGGGACACTTCCCAAATCTAGATCTAAAACCATAAATCTAGTCACTAGAATCCCTGATATTTTATCCATATCCTATGTGGAGAAACCACAATGTGACAACCACAGTATAACCGATCGTAGTATAGGAAGATCTCTCCCTATTAAGTGCATGTCATCCAAAAACCATGACATCACTCCCTACTACCTTCTTACTAGATCCATCTGTTATTCTGATGAAGTCAAACTTTATGACTGTCACATAAAAAATAGATGATCTATCTCCGCTATACCTGCTTTAGTCTATAAATAGAAATAAGCTACTTCCCCACCATGCTTCCGTTGTTCCGAATGACTACAACAACCTTATGTTAGAGTCATATACACGTGCACTTCTAAAGCTAGTTTAGAACGATGTTATACTCATCCTCCTACCAGATCTCATAATCTAGAACAGCAATAGTGGCAAGTTTATGTAATAAAAAACCACCCTGTCACCGTCTTTGAGGGGACCGAAATACCTCTCGAGTGTCTGAGGTTACCCACCAAATCTGCGGAGTGGCTAATAGATCGTCGAAACCATTTGAATCCTCAGGTTCTATTAAATTTTCAGTAATCGTATGTGGTTCTGGAATTACTTCCAGTTCTACCATAATCCCACTAATGATTTCTAAAAAGAATCCATTTTACTAAAACTGGTGGCGAGTCAAGAACAATTTAACTATTGATCTTCCAGATGGTAGAAAGTTAACCCTCGTCAAAGCCCCGAATAACCCACAAACTGCCATTACTGAAACGTGCCTTGAGTTTGTCTAGATTTTGGTTTTAAGCATCAGCCGGACAACTCCATATACCTTAACATCATTAGGATATGAATCCATTATATATATATATCCAATATAGAAACAAAGGCATTAATTTAATTGGAACCAGATTCAAAAATCATGCAGCCGTTTCCAGTGCATATCAACCAAATGGAAGAAGGCCAAGCATCATTACTCATCAAGGAATACATCCACATATGAGTAACCTGAAAGAGAAGCAAGTTCTCAAAACTATTACTTACAACGGAATACCAAACACAAATATCTACATCTTTGATCTCCTTGAAGAATCCTGATACTTGCAACATATGGTGTTGGATATATGTATGCCCTAGAGGCCATTATATGATAGTGGATGTATTTATACATGTGTGTGTGTGTGTGTATATATATATATATATATATACAGATGACATTCTTGCTCGACATGATAGTATACTATCTGGTTCTTCTTTATCTGACATGTTGACTTGATCATGCTTTTATTCATTTACACATGTTGATAAAGCCCTGAGGATATTTGCTTGACTACTATGATTATGATAGAGATCATACTAGTGGGACGTCTGTAGTTTATAAGCATATCCTGAAATGTCCCTAGTCGTAGGTGTATCGAGATGGGGCATCGATATACCAGAGTAGACTAGCGTATATGATACTAGTCCCATATGATGGGCGATGGATGTTCCCACATCCATTGATGTTTGACATCGAGATCATATGCGGGTGCTCATTGGAGACTAGGTATACTGGAAGGACTCGCCGAGAATTCCTATATGGTATTATATCTATCGTCGGATAGCAGTTCTCAGGTGACACTGATACAGGTTAGTCTGTAGACCCGAGATCGTCATAGAATCATGTGTGTTCTCCCACTGTACTTTGATTACCACCCTACCAAGGCTCTACTGAGTCGTGCAAACAGGTGGCTTTTAGGTACAATCCCGAGATACATGAAGGCGATGAGCGATAGGAGGGGTTTCGTCTCTCCCGGTATTGGGAGTTGATGTTGTGTTGTGCTCGATTGGCTATATCAGTAAGTCCCTGGCCAGGGCTGTTAAGATTTACTGATAAGTGTTATCAGTAGTTTCTCGATCTGTTATAGACTATTCATCGGCACGACTTATTGAGTTATTGGGGTCGACGTTACCATCCCTAGACTCGCTATGCAGCATATCTGACGAAGAGACCGGACTGTATGGTAGTGTTGCCGGTTGGCTCGACGCGAGTGGTGACAGGTTGGCTTGTTTTCTTCTGATCGCTCAATACCCGGGTGACCGTTACGTTTAGATGACCACTTGCGGCTTGGGGGTGCTTGATATGATCATCACCCACTACCGACGTATTGACGAGTCTTAGAGTCCCACAATGGAGTTACCTAGCCCAGGCGAAACGATGTGGTGTGCATATGAGATATGCACGGGGACCCGATTAAATGTGCGTATGTGATACCGTATATTAAGCGGGCGGTTTGCTATTTGTCAGGTCGTATGAGATATGACCGGTTTGCTAAATCAAGTGTTGATTTAATATTGACCATTAGCATTTTCACTTTAAACCCTTTTGTCTTTTGGTGTATGCATGCATGTATGCACATGTTTACATTGATGCACATATGGATGTGCATGCACACATACATGCATACACATGTGCGTCATGGTTATTGATACACTTGATGGTGGCAATATAAGACTCACATGTTAGTAAACATATTGGTTTTTATTTTTGTGATTAATGAAAATGGATAATCACTCATAGTTGATTATTTTATTCTTACACTAAACCTTGGGTTAAACATGAGTTATTTTTCCATGGCCATTTTAGCTCCAAAAGAAATATCTAGATATTTATTAACTTGGGTTAAGAATGACAAGAGGAATATATATATATATATATATATTCATTTCTCATTTTTATCCCAAGTTTTATCATTATCTTGAGCTCTCATATTGCCATCTTCTTCTTCCTCTCTCTCTTGCTCTCTAGGTTTTGATAGTGAGTGAAAGAGTGATCAGGTTAGGGTTTTCAAGTGAGAAAACAAACCACATCATCATTCTATACTACTCTTGCCCACTAGTTTAGAGTGTTAGCTTCAACTTCATCATCTTGATCAAGTGGAGCTTTGAGCTTGGACAAAGAGGACTCCGGGTGGATCATCGTGGACTTGGAGGATCTCAAGCAAGATTCTTTCAACTCTCAAGTAGCCAAAGAGTCTAGTGAAAGGAGCTACAAAGGTTGTATTCTATAAACCTAGTACTTAACTACTTGTGGATTGTGTTAAAGTTTAGTGTTACCCTAGCTTTTCTAGTTTGATCCTTAGGATAGTTTGTTTAGCACCCTCTAAACTTTTAATATGGCATGTGTGATGCTACCAAAACCTAGTAGTGGTGCTAATGAAACCCTCATGGTATTAGAGCCTAACTAGAAGCCTAGACGATGTTACGATAATCCGAAAATGAAAACCTCTGCTAAAATACGGTTTTAGAAACCCTTGATAATGCTCTCTGATTTTTTTTTAAAAAGTGGTCTAAAAATTATTTAAACAACTGCGGAGTGGCATTTATGATAATACAAGAACACAGGTGAAATAGGAGTGGGGGGGGCTCGGATTTTGGCCGAGCCCTGGGCCAGGGATTCCGGCGTCGCCGGCCATTTTGGCTCTTCCCCTGCTCGTATTGCACCGGTGCTCTATAATTCATAATCTGGGGTTTCTGGTATTGTTTGGTAGTCTAGAATTGCATGTGATGTAAGTTTGGTAATGGACTCTTTGCGGAGTATTTCGTATTCGTATTTTTTAGCATTGTATTGGTAACCTAGACGACGTTAAAAAGGTCGAACGATTATCAACCACTGGTATTTTCCATATGAACGTACTCAATATATAATGCAGGTATTCTTATGGACCCTCTAGAAGAATGAAACCCTAACTCGAGATGTGACCACAGAACCGCGACTAAACCTTAGGGTTTACCGTAGTTAGTGGCGCCACAAATGAGGCTTTGGTTTGCCCTTCTACGGCTGGTCCATAAAGTACCGTGGCATAGTTTTTGGGTATTGTTTAACGGTGCTCAAGTGTTGAGCTTGCTGGGGAATATGGGTGTTCGCTAATTCGATCGAATGGTTTGACATCGCCTAGTAGTATGCGATACTTATTTCTGTGACCGTAAGTGTAGTATGTGTATCGCCGGTTTCGTTGCTATATGTCAACGGCAATTGGGGTACACATACTTGCTTACGTTGATGACATATGATGTTATGTGTTGTTGTGCTATGATGTATAGGACTGTCGTGATCGAATAGCCGGGTTTTTTTTTATATGAGATGAGAGTTTTACTTTTCATTCATGTAAAATTCATTTGTAATGTAATATTCTTTTATTTGGGGCACATCCGGGTTGAGGGTGATGTCACCATTGATGCATATTATTTACTTTTCCGCATTAGGATAGACCCAAGGTGGAGAGCACAAGTGACTGGGTTCTAGAGTCCAGTGGGAGACCATCTCGAGGAGTCGGGACTGGGTCTCCTAACTCTAGGATTGGTAGGGTTGCTTGCCGCTCTCGTAGGGGTCTAGGGTGTGGGATTGGCTATTCATCACGACCGTGGAATCCGTATTTTCTATTGTTGGCTAAATACTAAATACGGACATCCTAGTATATCCTATATGATCATATCTGTGTTTCTGCTGCTTATATTCTGTGATGTGATCGCTTAATATATCTGAAACGAATGCAATATTATATATGAGATATATAGTAGACGTTGCTTATGTTTTACACCCGCACTAGTCCCGTCCCGGTATGCCGTTAGTTAAGTAATCTAACGGTGCATAACGGAACATTATGGCAAATGCGGATGGCATAAGCGTACGTTGTATTTTCGTTTCTTTTCTGTGATTGTCTTAAGGACTTAAATGATGGAACAACATTAATATGATTAATGTGAAGAAAAATAAACCTAAAAAGATGTTGTAGAATCGGATTTGAAAACCACTCGGCTTTTTACGAAAAAGCTACTTTCAAAACTGTGGAGCTTAAGCCACTAAATTTTAAAAACCATTTGATTCTACGACGATATCAAGTTTAAAGCGTTAAGGGTTTTCTTCAAAACCATCCGCAACCCTCCGTCATTTTAGGAAGTAGAGTACTTAGTATTCGTGCTATGTTTGTTGACCTTAGCCAAGGCGTAGTGTACGGTAGCTAAGTGATGTCTTCCTACAAATGCATATGATGCAGATTAATTGGGACGGGCATGTGACTTTGTTGACCTTAGCCAAGGGTCATGTGAACGGGTCTAATTAATCAAGAAATGATGGGTTGAACTTGAGTAGTGCTCGTGATTTGTTGACCATAGCCAAGGTCATGAGTGCTAGGGGTAAAAACCACGTCGGGAATTTCAATAGTTGAAATTTGCAATGAGATTGCATACCTTCCATATGATGGTTGGATCCCGATCCCACTGTGGGCAATAGTTTCTCCCAGGAGAGTTTTGAAGTTTACAATTAGCTAACCCATTAGGTGTCTAGAAAGGTGTTAACGAGGCTACGCCTCTGGGAAGACCAGGTTTATATTAATTAGGTCCGTGCGAAAGCACGGGGGACCTCCCTCAAGTACCGACTCTGGCCTGGCTGAACGGTTAGCGAAGTTGTAGACTATAATTAATCCTGGCTAGTTTTCCTTTTAAGGTTTGATGGTAAATTTGATAAAAGCAGTGGGAGTCATCTATTAGATAAGATAATAACCAATCTGATCTTTGCAAGAGCTTTCGCTGAGTGAATTCTTTTCTCTCTCTTAATGGCATATACCAATGACAGGACTCAAGATTCTACTAGATAAAAATAAACTGAATGTGACCAATTATAAAGACTAGATGAAGAACCTTAACATTGCCTTGACTTATGATAAGGTATCATATGTCCTCACGGCTCCAGCCCCGCCCATCCCAGGTCCTAAATCTTCAGTTGTGGATAAGTAAGTCTTCAATACATGGGACGCTGACTGTGCCACGGCCAAATACCTCGCGCTTGTATCGATGGATAACACACATCAGAAGCAGCACGAGAATATGGACGTCCAAGCCATATTTCTCCATACAAAGGAGTTGTATGGGGAGCAATCTCGTGTCTTACGATACGAAGCGTCACGAAAGCTGTTTCAGACGCGGATGGCCCCTGGCACACCAGTAGGAGACCATGTTTTGAAGATGATAGCTCTCATAGAAGAGCTTGAGGACCATGGGTGGACAATGGACAATGAGCAATATACTGATATTATTCTGCAGTCTCTCCCCTCCACCTCTGCTCAATTTGTAGTAAACTTCAACATGCACAACATGGAGAAGGAACTACCTGAACTCCTTAATATGTTAAGGAGTGCAGAGAGCACGCTGAAGTCAGTGAAGACTCCCGCTTTGACTGTTGGGACATCTTCCTCCTCTCGTCCGAAGGCTAAGGCCAAGGGAAAGATGAAGAAGAAACCCACCAAACCTAGAGGTGGAGTTAAAAAGGTTAAGGGGAAAGACAAGTCCAAAGCTGGGGAATCGGGGAAAGGGGAATGTTATCACTGCCACAAAACAAGACACTGGAAGCGCAACTGCACTGAGTACTTGGATCTCAAGAAGACGCATAGGGATGCTTCCGCTTCAGGTGTGTTTGTGACAGAAAACTGTTTTTCAATAAACTCTGCTTCCTGGGTATTAGATACCGGTTCAGATTCTCACATTTGCAATTCTATGCAGGGGCTAAGAAATAGCAAGGTTTTGAAGACAGGTTACCATACTCTCCGGGTTGGAAATGGTTCCAATGTACATACAGTTGCAGTGGGAAAGTATCACTTGGGGTTGTCGTCTGGATGTATATTGTTTTTGAACCCATGTTATTATGTACCTAGTATGCTTTGTAATATAATATCCATTTCTTTGTTAGACGATGAAGGATATAATTTTGTATTGCAGAATAATGTTATGAACATTAACCTGAATCAAATGTTGGTTGGGTATGGTACACTTAATAACGGGATATACGTCCTAAATCAACACACAGTTTTCAGCATACAACACACTAATAAAAGAAAACTGTCAGAAATAAATGAAGCTTTTCTTTGGCACTGTAGACTTGGTCATATTAACGAAACAAGACTAAACAAGTTACACAAAGATGGATATTTAAACCCTTTTGAATATAAATCTTATGCGACTTGTCAGTCTTGTATCAAGGGTAAAATGACCAAAACTCCGTTTACAGGACACGGAGAAAGAGCTACTCAGCTCTTGGGCCTCATACATAGTGATGTATGTGGGCCAATGTCTACACATGCTAGAGGCGGTTTTTCTTACTTCATCACCTTCACTGATGATTTCTCAAGATTCGGTCATGTATTTTTATTAAAGCACTAGTCCGAAACTTTCGAGAAATTCACTGAATATAAACTCGAAGTAGAAAAACAAACCGTCTTGAGCATCAAAATGCTTTGATCAGATCGAGGTGGTGAGTACCTCAGTACAGAGTTTGCAGACTTCCTAAAAGAGAATGGGATTCTCTCTCAGCTCACTCCTCCTTACACACCACAACACAATGGTGTGTCAGAACGACGGAATCGAACCCTATTAGATATGGTTCGTTCCATGATGAGTGATACTGAGTTACCTGTCTCATTTTGGGGGCATGCATTGGAGACTGCAGCGTTTCTACTGAACAGGGTCCCTACCAAAACCGTGTCTACCACGCCATATGAGATATGGCATGGGAAGAGACCATTTCTTAAACGAATTAAGATTTGGGGTTGTCCGGCCTACGTTAAAAAGCAAAATCCGGACAAACTCGAGACACGGTCAGTCATGTCTAATTTTATGGGATATCCAAAGAATTCTTATGGATATCTATTCTACTACAAGGGGGAACAAAAGGTGTTTGTTTCTCAGCATGCCAAATTTTTAGAAAAAGAATTTTTTACAAATGATACTGATTGCAGTGTGGTAGATCTAGAAGATGTTCTAGAAACACAAACTACAATTGATGACTTGGTTGAACCGGCTGTTGCAGCAGAAACTAATGAACCTCAGCCACTCCGTAGATCTGGTCGGACTTCTCGCCCACCGGAGAGGTACTACGGTTTCCTCATTGATGGTGATAGTTGCATCATGGATGATGATGATCCTACCAGTTTTCAGCAAGCTATCATGAGTGGAGACTCTGTGAAGTGGCTGGATGCCATGAGATCTGAAATGGAGTCTATGTACACCAACAAAGTATGGACTTTGGACATTGTACCCCCTGGGGTAAAACCCGTGGGGTGCAAATGGATCTTTAAAAGAAATATTGGCGTAGATGGGCAGGTAGAGACCTATAAGGCAAGACTTGTGGTGAAGGGTTTTCGTTAAAGACCAGGTCTGAACTATGACGAGACTTTTTCTCCCGTAGCCATGCTTAAATCCATTCGGATCCTACTTGGTATTGCTGCTCACTACGACTATGAAATCTGACAGGTGGACGTTAAAACTGCATTTCTAAATGGTGATTTAGAAGAATGCGTTTACATGGATCAGCCAGAGGGCTTCATTGACAGTGGGAGCAGCGGGAAAGCATATAAATTGCTTAAATCTATTTATGGATTAAAGCATGCATCACGGAGTTGGAACATCTATTTTGATGATGTTATCAAAGAGTTTGATTTCATCTAAAATCCAGATGAACCTTGTGTTTATAAGAAAGCTGTAGGGAGAGCTGTCACATTCCTCGTATTGTACGTGGATGACATTCTTCTGATAGGAAATGATATTCCTATGCTACAGTCGGTCAAATCTTTCTTATCACTAAGGTTCTCCAAGAAGGACCGGGTGATGCCACATACATACCGGGCATTAAGATCTATAGGGATAGATCCAAAAAGTTATTGGGATTGTCCCAAACCAAGTACATTAACACCATCCTAAAAAGGTTTAGAAGATTCCAAGCGGGGTGCCTTACCCGCTTGCCATGGAGTCACTCTCTCTAAGGACTTTTGCCCAAAGACTGATGAAGAGAGAGCTCGCATGAGCATTATACCCTATGCTTCAGCCGTAGGATCTATAATGTATGTGATATTATGTACACGCCCAGATGTAGCTTAAGCACTTAGTGAAGTAAGCATGTATCAATCCAACCTAAGGGAAAATCACTGGATAGCTGTGAAGAACATTCTTAAGTACTTGCGAAGGACTAAAGAATTGTTCTTGGTGTATGGTAATGGAGATCTCCAAATGGAGGCCTTTACCGATTTGAGCATCCAGAGTGATAAGGAAGACATCAAATCTATCTATGGGTTTGTATTTACCCTCAATGGAGGGGCAGTAAGTTGGAAGAGTTTCAAACAAGATACCGTTGCAGACTCTACGATGGAAGCTGAGTACATTGCTGCAAATGATGCCGCCAAGGAAGCCGTCTGGATGAGGAAGTTCATCTCGTAGCTAGGAGTAGTTTCAACCATTATTGATCCAATACCATTGTATTGTGATAATAATGGGGCTATGGCGTTAGCCAAGGAGCCCAGGTCCAATCAGCGGTCCAAACACATCCTGAGGCGCTTTCATTTGATCCGGGAGATTGTAGATCGCTGCGAGATCGAGATTAGGAGAGTAGACACAAAGAATAACATCGCGGATCCACTCACCAAGGCCCTCCCTCAGCCGCAGCATGAGTGACTTTTTGAGATGTTGGGTACGAGATACGCCAATAACCGGCCGTAGTGCAAGTGGGAGATTGTTGGATATATGTATGCCCTAGAAGCCATTATATGATAGTGGATGTATTTATACATGTATATATATATATACAGATGATATTCTTGCTCGACATGATAGTATGCTATCTGGTTCTTCTTTATCTGACATGTTGACTTGATCATGCTTTTATTCATTTACACATGTTCATAAAGCCCTGAGGATATTTGCTTGACTACTGTGATTATGATAGAGATCATACTAGTGGGACGTCTGTAGTTTATAAGCATATCCTGAAATGTCCCTAGTCGTAGGTGTATCGATATGGGGCATCGATATACCAGAGTAGACTAGCGTATATGATACTAGACCTATATGATGGGCGATGGATGTTCCCACATCCATTGATGTTTAACTTCGAGATCATATGCGGGTGCTCAGTGGAGACAGGGTACACTGGACGGACTCACCGATAACTCCTATATGGTATTATATTTATCGTCGGATAGCAGTTCTCAGGTGACACTAGTATAGGTTAGTCTGTAGATCCGAGATCGTCATAGAGTCTTATGTGTTCTCCCACTGTACTTTGATTACCACACTACCACAGCTCTACTGAGTCGTGCAAACATCTGGCTTTTGGGTACAGTCCTGAGACACATGAAGACGATGAGCGATAGGATGGGTTTCGTCTCTCCCGGTATTGGGAGTTGATGCTGTGCTGTGCTCGATTGGCTATATCAGTAAGTCCCTGTCCAGGGCTGTTGAGATTTACTGATAAATGTTATCAGTAGTTTCTCGATCTGTTATAGGCCCTTCATTAGCACGACTTATTGAGTTATTGGGGTCGACGTTACCATCCCTAGACTCGCTATGCGGCATATCTGACGAAGAGACCGGACTGTACGGTAGTATTGCCGGTTGGCTCGACGGGAGTTGTGACAGGTTCGCTTATTTTCTTCTGATCGCTCAATACCCGGGTGGCCGTTACGTTTAGCCAACCTCTTGCGGCTTGGGGGTGCTTGATATGATCATCACCCACTGCCAGCGTATTGAGGAGTCTTAGAGTCCCACAATGGAGTTACCTATACCAGGAGAACTGATATGGTGTGCATATGAGATATGCGCGGGGACCCGATTAAATGCGCGTATGTGATACCGTATATTAATCGGGCGGTTTGATAATGGTCGGGTCTTATGAGATATGACCAGTTTGCTAAATCAAGTGTTGATTTAACATTGACCATTAGCATTTTCACTTTAAACCCTTTTGTCTTTTGGTGTATGCATGCATGTATGCACATGTTTACATTGATGCACATATGGATGTGCATGCACACGTACATGCATACACATGTGTGTCATGGTTATTGATACACTTGATGGTGGCAATATAAGACTCACATGCTAGTAAATATATTGGTATTTATTTTTGTGATTAATGGAAATGGATAATCACTCATGGTTGATTATTTTATTCTTACACTAAACCTTGGGTTAAACATGAGTTATTTTTCCATGGCCATTTTCGCTCCAAAAGAAATATCTAGATATTTATTAACTCGGATTAAGAATGAGAAGAGGAAAATATATATTTTCATTTCTCATTTTTATCCCAAGTTTTATCATTATCTTGAGCTCTCATATTGCCATCTTCTTCTTCCTCTCTCTCTTGCTCTCTAGGTTTCGATAGTGAGTGAAAGAGTGATCAAGTTAGGGTTTTGAAGTGAGAAAACAAATCACATCATCATTCTATACTACTCTTGCCCACTAGTTTAGAGTGTTAGCTTCAACTTCATCTTCTTGATCAAGTGGAGCTTTGAGCTTGGACAAAGAGGACTCCGGGTGGATCATCGTGGATTTCGAGGATCTCAAGCAAGCTTCTTTCAACTCTCAAGTAGCCAAGGAGTCTAGCGAAGGGAGCTACAAAGGTTGTATTCTCTAAACCTAGTACTTAACTATTTGTGGATTGTGTTAAAGTTTAGTGTTACCCTAGCTTTTCTAGTTTGATCCTTAGGATAGTTTCTTTAGCACCCTCTAAACTTTTAATATAGCATGTGTGATGCTACCAAACCCTAGTAGTGGTTCTAATGAAACCCTTCATATGGTTCTCTACTTTATTCTTATACTTATATCTTCTCAAAACTTGGACCTTGTATTTCATCGAAATACTTGTCTAAAGCTAGAGACGTCATGAGTAAACAGAATATAGTACGAGTACGTACCCATTTGTTTTAAAAGACAACGGACAACATACAATACTTTGTATAAGTCCACTGAGTTTAACAACTCAAACTCTGTGTGTCGAAGGTTAAAAACTGTACTATGGTTAAGAAGAATTACACCGTTATTGAATGCACATTACCTAACCATCAATTGATATAGGTAAATGTCATTGACATAATTTCTAAAAGTTATATCTCACTTTATAAAATAAATGTACGTATATATCAGTTTGAAATTGGTGTATAACAACGGATATTCAAAACCAAATATTTGCCGTCAGGCAAAACCCAGGTGATTTCTTCAAATATCACCAATTACAAAGAATTCTGATATATATTGAGGATTTAATCACCCAATTCCCAATATCTTACTCCCACTCACCATCTGTAACGCTATACAGATGTGAGAATCAAATATGGTAAATACATACCCTGGAGTTAGAATCTAATTGGGAAAACAGTTTTCAATTAACACTGCACAGTAAAACCGAAACATGAAAATGTTTCGATGGGGTAAGCGGGTATTATTAGTAGTGCCTCTTCTAATATCCAGATTCATGACTGTAACCATATATTTCCATGCCCTCACTCCAATCCCTTTATATGTCTTTACTTATTAGCTTCTGTACACCACACTATAGGCTAATTGATTTTCTTCCTCCCATACCCTCCGGCACCAGCCTATGGTTTGGAAGAAGACTATCCAATAAGCGTAATAGGTGTACTCTCCTAATCCTAGGAGCCATCGCAACCTGAGAGAAGATAAAGGGAAAAGACAACTGAATAATCCTTATTCTATTTCTCCAGAACCATAAACCATCCTCGAACTGGAACAAGTTCCTTCGAGTTCGTATGTAACTATACGATGGAATATCCAAGAAATGTGGATTTTCGTAGTGATACGGAGTGTTTTGGAGAAATGTAAACGTGATATAAGTGTGGCAGGGGTATATGTTGTTTCGTCGTGAATGATAGCAGTCGCAATTTCCTTTGCCCTTTATCTAATCACTTTATATGTCTTTACTTATTACCTTCTATACATCACGCATAGGCTAATTGGTTTTCTTCCTTCCCCACATTTCAGCACCTGCTTATGGTTTAGAAGAAGACTATCTAAAAAGCGCAATAAGTGTACTCTCCTAATACGAGGAGCCCTCGCAACTGTCACGACCAGAAATATTAGCTCGTGACCAGCACTTAAATCACGCAACGTCTAAAGGCGTAACGTAATACAAGTAAGCTGAAACCCAGAAATCTAAAACCATTTTAATGAAAATAGAAAAGGTGAAGTTTTGAAATAAAGGTATAATGAAATCAAGTTTTCTTAAATGCATAGAGAAGGAACATGAATAATGCAAGTGAAATTTACTAGTTTTAAAACATGTTTCGTCTTTTGAAAATTTAGGCAGCACCTCCTTTGTATATTTTGATCCAAAACCATAATACATGATAATATAAAAGGCATCCCCAAGCGGGAGCTAGCTCTTCGCCAAACGGCGGATCACAACCACGCAAGACAGTATATATAAGTATACGACGCCCAACGGTGAAGTTCACCACCAAAGATAAATAAATAAGTAAGACATCAACCCAAATGCGAACATAAAACCCATCGCTCAAGTCTCGCAACTACAAGTCTTGCTAAGTCTCATTAATTATACAATTACTAAATTTGATTGATGGAGTTGACTAGATACAATATGAAATATAAATACAAGAGTGGGTACGATACAAATGTCCCACCTACCAAAGCAAAACACCCGAATGCAACTGTGTGCCAGCGATACCGCTACTGATCCATGCGGGCAACCAGCAAGAACTGTGGCACAACGGGGGTGAGTTGCCAACCCGTGAGTAGAAAAACATCTACAAGTAGAAATCGAATAAACAACGACTCCTAGGTCAACTATATCATAAAGGCAATACTATGATATCTTGGGTGACCGGGTCTGTACATGTGCCAACAAGGTAGTCAATGCTTATAAGCATGCGGATAACATCCAACAGTATAATCAATGAATGTATGCATGTGGATCCCGTCCACCCATATAATCAATGTATGTATGTAAGTGGATCTCGTCCACGTGTCAACCACTGACACAACAACATCATGCATGTAAATATCATAAAAGCATATGCATGAAAATATAAGGATATAAATCAACATGTGTCCCTCGCGACACCTCAAAATCATGGAACCTGAGTGTCCAGTATCGACACTCGAAACATCATGAAACCCGTGTCCAGCATCAACACGCAAATCCTCATATCTCTCGGGCTCCGTCAGTCTGGATCGGCCCACGGGCTCCGTCAGTCCGGATCGGCCCATATCATCTCTCGATTCCAGTTGGTATCCTCCGGATAAACGCCGAGTCCAAATACTATCACCGATGGGTAGTTCTCCCGTTCCAGGCTCACCGTCTAAAAATTCGAGTCTTCTTGCCCCGGGGTACCTCACCGGGTCCACCATGTACCCGCAGACGGTGCCTACCGCTCCTCTAATTGGGTTTCACATGCCACTCTCACAACCGAGAAAACACATGGTGGATGCACTGAAATATCATATCAAGAGAAACTGGGTTTTTAAACAGTACATGCTTTCTTTTAAAATAGCCACGGTTCTCAAATCCAGAAATCTCATGAAAACAACATATCTCAATGCGTAAAAGCGTAAAGCATGATGTATGCGACATATAACAGAAATGTAAGCATATCCGTATATCATGCAGCATGGAACAGTGATATGACATATTAAGGGAAACCGCTCATTTAAATAGATCCAGTTTTGAAAATATCTCATGCGGTCCCCAATTCTCCAAACCCAAAGCCTGCATCATCTATGTATGTGCAATAAGTATCTATGTAGGTATGGATGCACAAGTGGTATATACGCAAGTATGAGTGTACAATATGTATGTGCGCAAGTATATCATGCGAGGGTCATATCCTGATGCAGCAGTTCTACTGTGTAGTAACATGGCAATTATCGATGATGAAGTGTGTGAGCCGACCAATCTGTGTAAGTGTAGCATACACATCATCGATAATGGTGTAGGTGTACTAGCACATGTATATATATGATGCAATGACAATAATATGAATGCAGCATAAGGTAAATCATATGCAAATGCTGACGGGTATACATATCTATCATGACCGAGTCGGTGAATCTATCAATCAGCATCTAGCCACACAACATCACGTACGGTATAATCTATCGTACGACATCCTCTAGTCAAGGGTATGGATCAATCATCAAGTCATCTCATCACGTACGGAAAAATCATCGTACGGCGGCATTAAAACACTAGGGATCCTATCAGCCTATGCGACAATGAGGAGTACGGACCTAACCTCTCGTATGATATATCACACATAATTCACGACATTGTATATATATCTATATACCTATATCCCAGGTCACATCCATAACAATCTCGTATCAGGGGACCGGCAAGGTATCAATCACCTCAATCGACTCGCATCCGTATACCAACATATCATCATATCACATGTCAAATCGTATTCTCTTTTCACCATAATTATATCTCACATAAATTTAAGTTTACATAAACATTCTACTTTTACTGAGCATAAGTATCTAATCTAACATACACACCCGAACCATACAATCAGTTTTTAAAAGGTGCGAATCGTAGTTTTGAAAGTAGGGGTTACGGTATTTTTAAGAAAATATATCATTTGAAAATCCATAACGTCCCTCAAGGTATCTGTTTAAAAGATGCATACGATTTCTCGGTTTGAAAATAGGTATGGTTCGGATGACACATTACGTTGACTCTTTAGTCATATAGTACCCTAAACGACAATATCATCAATTATCATCCTCAAAACCCGTCAACACATATTAGCCGTATCATATCACTTCTAACTATCCTTTAGTTCTTAATATAGTTTCTCTAACTATATTTTAACTCTATCTATAGTTTTCTATTAAAGGTTTCCTTAACCATATTCTAGGAATCGGTTTCCATCAAAAACTTGCGGGGGTGCTATACGCCATCCACCCGACTTCCCCCGTGGATATAGATCCACTCACCTGATCTTTGCCTGCCGAAGTCGATGTAGCCACGCTCATCCTCATTGTCTCGAAGTCCACGTGAGGGTACCTACAATTTCCAATGCGTCATATAGTATCAAGAATCGAACATGAAAACCAAAGCTGCATGCGAATCGCTTATAGGTTAGAACCTATAACCTACGCCTGCAAAACTACTAAACTACCCCCGTCGCTGACGTAAAAACATCAGATGACGGAACACAATATCAAATACCAAATCTCAAATTAAAACAAAGTCGTAAAACTATGCAGCAACTCAAGAAAATGGTCCCAGATTTTACCCTAGGTGAAATTAACCAATTTTGCACACATGAGGGGTCTAATTTACTGAAGATAGAGCCATGGACCAAACCCAGATCAATTTGGTTGTAACCAGGCCGTAAATTGCGGCCCAAATCATTAAATTTGCATCCAAGATTAATGGGTTGGGGCTCAGGTTTCAAAGGGTGATTCATGGTTGCCTGCACGTCTCATGGTTAAGGGAACTTTTATAAAGGCCTCGGGTGATACCAGATTCCATAATACTATCACAAACTGTCAAATTTCGATGTCGGGAAAAATTCTAAATTCATGTTTTGTTTTCAAATCCAGGTATTGGTCAGTAAAGTCGACACTAAGGCCTGTAGACAGCCACTACCCAACACCAATTCCAAACAACCCTTAATTCCTCTCTTAAAATTTCCAACATCACAAATCCATCACTAAACGAATTCTAAACTAAACTAAAATGCTAGGAATACATAACTAAACTAAATGTAAGGGATTATACCTCATTAATGCCACCAAGCAAAACCCTAGAAGTCCCATGTTTCCAAAATCCAACTTTGATGGGTCCAAAGTGTAGAGTGTGAAGAGGTGATCAATTTTAATGAAAGGGGTTTAGGGTTTTGATGAAGCTTTGGAGATGGATCTAGTGGGTGAAGGTGGAGGGAGATGGGGAAGAAGAAGGAGATGAAGAAATAAAATGGGGTGAGGATATGGCAGCCCCCCCTCATTCCTCTCTTATTCTAACCCTCTCTCACAATTAATTACCTTTTTACTCTTTTCATTTTCTTTTTCTTTTATTTAAAACACAAATCACATAATACCCAAAAATAACACAAGAACACAACATGTAATCAAAATATAACATGACATGGTGCACTACCCACAGAAAACTGTAGAAACACGGATTTGGCTTAGTCGCGATTAGCAGTGCACTAATCGGGTTTTTATCCAAACTGCACAAAATAAATTTTAAAAATGCCAAATCGTTTAAATATATTTTTAAATGAATAAATCATTTTAATTTCCATTTATTTCACCATTATCGGTATATTTTTATACCCTTTTTCGAAAACCCCAATTTCGCAAATCGGGCAGTTTTCGGGAAAATATATTATTTTAAAATTAAATTCCAAAAATAATATTTTATTTTTTCTGAAATGTTACAATCTTCCCCCCTTAAATAAATTCGTTCCCCGAATTTCAATTTAAACCCTTAAATTCTAAAACATTTCAATAATCAACTCATATCAACGGGGCTCCGAAATCATGGAAGATGCCGCAACACAGCGCGTCAAGTGCGAGTGAAAACGAGTACAAACTCAAAAACTGAACTCCGTCAAGCGTCATGCAAATCATCGGATTTGCACGTATATCATTGGAGTTACAATGGAGATACAGATCTCGAAATCCAATGCTGAAATCCAATATACACTAGTCAAATACTATAACATGTATATAGTACGCATACTTGAAAAATCTCCAAAAACTAAATAAAATTCATGCAAAATCTTTTCTGAATTGCCATGTGATACGTAACTCACGGCTCTAGTGACGGACGCTCATTTGTAAAATAGTAATATACGTTCATATATGTTTTTTTCAAATATACGTCCCGTCATTTTTGAAATATCTCAAAAGGTTTTCCTTTGTAAACGTTCGTGTCACTCACGGACACATAGGAAATAGCGAGACTATAGCTCCTTTTTGAAAACCTCTTGTTAACTTTTAATGCATGCAAAGTACTCAGGTACCGTCCTCAGATCAGTCCTGTTTGGCTACTACGTAACAAAGTGCTCATCATGAAAACAAGGTGCTCAAGAGCAAAATCAGCCTCGAGAGGCGTATCCAACAATCACGTGCGTCTAGTGCGCACGGAAATCAAATCCGCATACAGCTGCCACAATATACACAAAAGAAAAACTAAGTGCAACAGGCGTGCACGAAAACATCTGTCCAGTGCAATGGGTGTGCACGACAACAATATCTGGTGCATCTATTGTGCCCGAAAATCTCAAATCTGGTGCATCAAATGCGCGAAACACGAGTACGGTGCAACCAAGGAACGAAAATTGCATTATTAACTAAAATACATATAAAAACTACATCGAGTGTACCAAGGTGTATAAATCAAAAACATGTGCAACTATGTGCACAAATCCGTATCAATGCACTGCAAGCACATGTGAGCTATATAGAGTGCAAAAATCATATCATCCGTAAGAAATCCATGAAATCATAAACACATGCTACCAAGGTACAAAATCAACATCAAATGCAATGGATATGCACAAATCGTAAATCAACACAACGGTGTATAAAACATATGTCCAATGCAATAACTATGCCCAAACATGTAAATACCCAGCAGTTGCAGCCATGGTGCACGAAAACCATATCATGAAACTCAATCATCAAAACTCAAATCCAAGCGATATAAGTGTGATACTCGGATCACAAACGCAAATCGCAACAAATGACATTGAGGTACACCTCCTACAATGTCGAAAAATAAATCGGTGCGCCTAAAACCGGCAGAACAAGAATATCTGCTTGCCTCCTGTTCACGGTCTGGCGTCCTCACTCTCTGGGTCCTCAATTTTCTCTATGGATCACCAATCTCGCAATCCATCGGCTCATCGGCCCGGTCAGGTGTGCTAACAGGAACGATTCCGCTTTGGCACTTCTCTGGTCATCTCTCGGCCAATTATCACAACCACTCGTAAAGCAGCACGTCACTGGCGTCGGCCTCCGTCCCTCTGAAGAATCGTGACACAACTGATCCTCGGTGTAAATCTCATCGCAGCAGTGCCCTGGAGGGAATCTGCTCATGGTCTCTTCCGATCTCGCCTATGCCGAACTGTACGGAGGCTGGTACTCATACATAATATGTTCTCGTTTTCTGGACATCTGCGTTCTCAGCACAGCATTCCCTCGGAAACCGGCCGTATCCCAATGTCTCTGTATACACATTAGATCTCTAATCTCGACGGGGAGTAAAAAACAGCTCGTTAACATCTCGCACGAACCTCTGGTTTCACTCGTCCGTATCATAGTCCACTTTGACGTCACGTCGTGCTATCTGCGCACTACAATGGTCCTCGACTATAGTCAATCCGGAATCTCTCGCACGAACTCGAAATTACGAACTCGGTATCTTCATCACTCTGTAGAAGAAATCTAGCCGAACACGTCCTCGGGAACTCGTCCCAACCATCGGAGGAAAGCTCAATACTCGTCCGTTCTCGATCAGCTCACAATGCATCTGGGTGAGGTCCTCTATCTGAAGCTGGTCATCTTGCTGATCTCTTATCACATGATATTCGGACGACATCAAACTTTTCGATTGATTCATCAATGTCCCATAATTTCCCGAAAGCTCAACACCTGAGCACAGTCTAATAATATCCAGTATATGCCACAATACCTATGGACCGACCGTAGAAGGGTAATCCCAAGCTTCACTGATGGCACCGCTGAACTACTGCAAACCCTAAGTTTCAGAAGCGGTTTCATGGTCATTATGTCGAGTTAGGGTTTCATTCTTCTAGAGGGTCCAAAGAATTACTTGCATGTTCCTTCGAATACTTTAACTTGGAAAAGTGGGTTCCTGACATTCGTACGAACCTTTTAACTTTGCCCAGACCATACATGAATACCCTTCGTCCGCATGCTAAGCAATGCCTCAATCCTCCAGGAAAGGCGATACATCAACGATCATCTCTGGATTGGTCTACTCCAAATCTGAGTAAGACTCTCCACACTGGAAATCTTCAACTCAACTGGGCTTACGTCGGCGCGTCAATCTGACGAATCACCTTCGTCTCTCAACTCGGGATAGACTACCTATCGTCTGTCGCATCTCTTCCTGGAAGCTCCAGCGATCTCAGCTCTTATGCTCTGGAGGCGACATCCTAAGAATCTCAGCAACAGCTGGGTCATCTGTCTGCACGGTAGACAACATCACAATCTCTGAGGTAGGCTGTACATCAATAGTCCTCTCGTCACCGGTGGCTCTAATAATGGCCCGATCATCTGGTGTAAAACCAAACACTCTCCTCAACAAGAGGTCACGACACAAACACTACATCGAGACGTTCCCGTGCCACCAGAAAACACGATGGTCAGTCCTCGTAACAGACGAGCTTGCCCTAACCGCATCACTAGCAGCAGCTCAATCTATGCTCACACCATAGTGACAGGAACCTCAATCGAGTATCAAAGAAAGCAGATCAACGGCATGAAAGGAAACGACAGATCCAGAATGGATACATGACCATAAGAAGAAACAGCATCAATGAGAGTATGATCATGGAAACGAACAGAATCAAGGACCTCAATATATGTACCTCCTAAGGTTTCTTAAGTGGAGTATCGTAACGTAAATATTCCGCGGAACATACGTAAGGCACATCACTCTACTCAAGCTACCTACTCCATCAATCAGGGTCAGCCTATGAAATGAAAGTTCGGGTCTAATACCCCCCCGTTCAAGTCTAAGTTCTATAAGGTCATGCCTAGATTTCGAAATACATACCCGCCCTAGACTCCGCATAGTCAAACATAGACTCGAACCAAGGTTAAACCTAGCGCTCTGATACCAACATTGTCACGACCCGAAATATTAGCTCGTGACCAGCACTTAAATCAAGCAACGTCTAAAGGCGTAACGTAATACAATTAAGCTAAAACACAGAAATCTAAAACCTTTTTAATGAAAATAAAAGAGGTGAGGTTTTGAAATAAAGGTATAATAAAATCAAGTTTTCTTAAATGCATAGAGAAGGAACATGTATAATGCAAGTGAAATTTACTAGTTTGAAAACATGTTTCGTCTTTTGAAAATTTGGGCAGCACCTCCTTTGTATATTTTGATCCAAAACCACAATACATGATAATATAAAAGGCATCACCAAGCGGGAGCTAGATCTTCGCCAAACGGCAGATCAGAACCATGCAAGACAGTATATATAAGTATACGACGCCCAACGGCGAAGTTCACCACCAAAGATAAATAAATAAGCAAGACATCAACCCAAAATGCGAACATAAAACCCATCGCTCATGTCTCGCAACTACAAGTCTTGCTAAGTCTCATTACTTATACAATTACTAAATTTGATTGATGGAGTTGACTAGAGACAATATGAAATACAAATACAAGAGTGGGTACGATACAAATGTCCCACCTACCAAAGCAAAACACCCAAATGCAACTGTGTGCCAGCGATATCGCTACTGATCCATGCGGGAAACCTGTAAGAACTGTGGCACAACGGGGGTGAGTTTCCAACTCGTGAGTAGAAAAACATCTACAAGTAGAAATCGAATAAACAACGACTCCTAGGTTAACTATATCATAAAGGTAATACTATGATATCTAGGGTGACCGGGTCTGTATATGTGCCAACAAGGTAGTCAATGCCTATAAGCATGTGGATAACATCCAATAGTATAATCAATGCATGTATGCATGTGGATCTCGTCCACCCATATAATCAATGTATGTATGCATATGGATCTCGTCCACGTGTCAACCACTGACACAACAACATCATGCATGTAAATATCATAAAAGCATATGCATGAAAATATGAGGATATAAATTAACATGTGTCCCTCGCGACACCTCAAAATCATGGAACCTGAGTGTCCAGCATCGACACTCGAAATATCATGAAACCCGTTTCCAGCATCGACAAGCAAATCCTCATATCTCTCGGGTTCCGTCTGTCTGGATCAGCCCACGGTCTCCGTCAATCCGGATCAGCCCATATCATCTCTCGACTCCAGTCGGTATCCTCCGGACATCCGCCGAGCCTAAATACTATCACCAATGGGTAGTGCTCTCGTTCTAGGCTAACCGTCTAACAATACGAGTCTTCTTGCCCCGGGGTACCTCACCGGGTCCACCATGTACCCGCAGACGGTGCCTACCTCTCCTCGAATTGGGTTTCACATGCCACTCTCAGAACCGAGAAAACACATGGTGGACGCACTGAAATATCATATCATGAGAAACTGGGTTTTTAAAATAGTACAGGCTTTCTTTTAAAATAGCCACGGTTCTCAAATCCAGAAATCTCATGAAAACAGCATATCTCAATGCTTAAAAGCGTAAAGCATGATGCATGCGACATATAACAGAAATGTAAGCATATCCGTATATCATGCAACATGGAACAGTGATATGACATATTAAGGGAAACCGCTCATTTAAATGGATCCAGTTTTAAAAATATCTCATGCGGTCCCAAATTCTCTAAACCCAAAGCCAGCATCATCTATGTATGTGCAATAAGTATGTATGTAGGTATGGATGCACAAGTGGTATATACGCAAGTATGAGTGTACAATATATATGTGCGCAAGTATATCATGCAAGGGTCATATCCTGATGCAACAGTTCTACTGTGTAGTGACATGGAAATTATCGATGATGAAGTGTGTGAGACGGCCAATCTTTGTAAGTGTAGCATATGCATCATCGATAATGGTGTAGGTGTACTAGCACAGGTATATATATGATGCAATGAGAATAATATGAATGCATCATAAGGTAAATCATATGCAAATGCTGACGGGTATACATATCAATCATGACCGAGTCGGTGAATCTATCAATCGGCATCTTGCCACACAACATCACGTATGGTATAATCTATCGTACGACATCCTCTAGTCAAGGGTAAGGATCAATCATCAAGTCAACTCATCACGTACGAAAAAATCATCGTACGACGGCATTAAAACACTAGGGATCCTATCAGCCTATGCGACAATGAGGGGTACGGACCTAATGTCTCGTACGACATATCACACATGATTCACGACATTCTATATATATCTATATACCTATGTCCCAGGTCACATCCATAACAATCTCGTATCAGAGGACCGGCAAGGTATCAATCACCTCAATCGACTCGCATCCGTATACCAACATATCATCATATCACATGTCAAATCGTATTCTCTTTTCACCATAATTATATCTCACATAAAGTCAAGTTTACATAAACATTCTACCTTTACTAAGCATAAGTATCTAATCTAACATACACACCCGAACCATACAATCAGTTTTTAAAAGGTGCGAGTCGTAGTTTTGAATGTAGAGGTTACGGTGTTTTTAAGAAAATATATCATTTGAAAATCCGTAACGTCCCTCAAGGTATCTGTTTAAAAGATGCATACGATTTCTCAGTTTGAAAATAGGTATGGTTCGGATGACACATTACGTCGACTATCTAGTCCTATAGTACCCTAAACGGCAATATCATCAATTATCATCCTCAAAACCCGTCATCACATATTAGCCGTATCATATCACTTCTAACCATCCTTTAGTTCCTAATATAGTTCCTTTAACTATCTTTTAACTCTATCTATAGTTTTCTATTAAAGGTTTCCTTAACCATATACTAGGAATCGGTTTCCATCGAAAACTTGCGGGGGTGCTATACGCCATCCACCCGACTTCCCCCGTGGATATAGATCTACTCACCTGATCTTTGCCTTCCAAAGTCGATGACGTCACTCTTATCCTCGTCGTCTCGAAGTCCACATGGGGTTACCTACAATTTCCAATGCGTCATATAGTATCAAGAATCGAACATGAAAACCAAAGCTGCATGTGAATCGCTTATAGGTTAGAACCTATAGCCTATGCCTGCAAAACCACTAAACTACCCCCGTCGCTGACGTAAAAACATCAGATGATGGAACAAAATATCAAATACCAAATCTCAAATTAAAACAAAGTCGCAGAACTATGCAGCTACTCAAGAAAATGGTCCCAGATTTTACCCTAGGTGAAATTAACCAATTTTGCACACATGGGGGGTCTAATTTACTGAAGATAGAGCCATGGACCAAACACAGATCAATTTGGTTGTACCCAGGCCATAAATTGCGGCCCAAATCATTAAATTTGCGTCCATGATTAATGGGTTGGGGCTCAGGTTTCAGAGGGTGATTCTTAGTTGCCGCACGTCTAATGGTTAAAGGAACTTTTATAAAGGCCTCGGGTGATACCAGATTCCATAATACTATCACAAACTGTCAAATTTCGATGTCGGGAAAAATTATAAATTCATGTTTTGTTTTCAAATCCGGGCATTGGTCAGTAAAGTCGACACTAAGGCCTGTAGGCAGCCACTACCCAACACCAATTCCAAACAAACCCTAATTCCTCTCTTGAAATTTCCAACATCACAAATCCATCACTAAACGAATTCTAAACTAAACTAAAATGCTAGGAATACATAACTAAACTAAATGGAAGGGATTATACCTCATTAATGCCACCAAGCAAAACCCTAGAAGTCCCATGTTTCCAAAATCCAACTTTGATGGGTCCAAAGTTTAGAGTGTGAAGAGGTGATCAATTTTAATGAAAGTGGTTTAGGGTTTTGATAAAGCTTTGGATATGGATCTAGGGGGTGAAGGTGGAGGGAGATGGGGAAGAAGAAGGAGATGAAGAAATAAAATGGGGTGAGGATATGGCAGCCCCCCTCTCTCTCCTCTCTTATTCTAACTCTCTCTCACAATTAATTACCCTTTTACTCTTTTCAATTTATTTTTTTTTTATTTAAAACCAAATCACATAATACCCAAAAATAACACAAGAACACAACATGTAATCAAAATATAACATGACATGGTGCACTAGTCACGGAAAACTGTAGAAACACGGATTTGGCTTAGTCGCGATTAGCAGTGCACTAATCGGGTTTTTATCCAAACTGCACATAATAAATTTTAAAAATGTCAGATCATTTAAATATATTTTTAAATGAATAAATCATTTTAATTTCCATTTATTTCAATATTATCGGTATATTTTTATACCCTTTTTCGAAAACCCCAATTTCGCAAATCGGTCAGTTTTTAGGAAAATATATTATTTTAAAATTAAATTCCAAAAATAATAATTTATATTTTCTGAAATGTTACAACAACCTTAGAGAAGGTAAAGATAAAAGACAACCGAATAATCCTATTTAATTTCTCCAGAACCAAAATCCATCCTCGAACTGGAACAAGTTCCTTCGAGTTCGTATGTAACTATACGATGGAATATCCAAGAAATATGGATCTTCGTATTGATACGGAATGTTCTGGAGAAATGCAAAGGGGATGTAGGAGAGGAAATGATATATGCGACTAAATGATAATCTAAAAGCCAAAGTGTTTTAAGAAGGTTCGGTTAACTTGGTTCATGAGTTTTATATGGTCAGGCCATGGGTACTGCCAAAGAGAGAAAGAGAGAGAGAGAGAGAGAGAAGAAACACTCAGCATACACTCTAACCTACGTCAGATTAGTTAATCACTTTATCTAATCAGGATGGCTCCCACTGTTTCCTCGAATTCTCCTTCAAACCCCAAAAAGAGAATTAGTCGGGATCATCTAAAATCACCCGAGGAGTAACACCTAGAGTGGGAATCAGGATCCAACTATCATCGTATGATAACATGATGGAATCCATTCAAGTCACCACACTCCAGAAGGTATGCGCATGCCTGGAAAGTTTCCTGTATGTTTGAAACTCCCGATGTGGTTTTTATCCCTACGACCCAAGTGACCTTGACTAAAAGATCAAAATGTCAAAAGGTCCTAGTCAAGTTCTACCCATCATTATCTTGATTGCATTAGACCCACCCGTACGAGGCTTGACTAAAGATCAAAATGATCGCACGACTGTCCTAACCAATCGCGTTATCATGCAACAGAAAAGCATTACACAGCTACCGAACACTATGCTTCGACTAAAGATCGAAATGCATAGCACGAATACTAAGCACTACCAATCCGAAATGACGGAGGGCTATGGCTGGTTTTTGGCGAAAAACCTTTAACTTAATGAACTTGATATCGTTGAAGGAACCAAGTTGTTTTATAAATATATAGTAGCGCAAACTTTTGCTAAAGAGGTCACTCCCTTTGAAGGGATCTCGGCTCCTTCCTCATTAAATGAGGTGCATGATATTCCAAACTGAATACCACGATGCAAAGCAAAAGAATCGACTATAGTGAAGTTATTACAATGACGCAAACTTTTTCCCAAGAGGTCACTCCCGATAAAAGGATCCTGGCTCTTGCCTTGTTGAATGAGGTGCTGGATATTCATAACCGAATACCGCTATGCAAAGCAAAAGGAAACGTCTGTAATTTTAGTTTTAAAAAACTTGGTTCCAACAACATCATATAGGTTTGTTTTCCTTGCTTTAATCAGAATTAATGCATCAATTAAACCATATCACACCAGAAAAGAACGAAAATACAATGTACGTATATGCCATCCGCATTCGCCACGGGGTCCCGTCATGCACCATTAAGTTATTTAACTAATGGCAGAGCGGGGGCTAGACTAGCGCGGATGAAAAACATATACAAAATCTACTAGTATATATATAAATATATAGAACATTTTTCCCAGGCATGATATAAGGAACATCACAGAATCTCAGCAAGCAACACAAAATAGTGGATAATCTTGGAGCATCGGATTTCATTTGAGCCGCAAATGAGACCCGACGTTCTCTGTCGTGTGGATAGTCTGTGCAATGAAAACCTGGACCCCTACGAGAACGACAAGTTACCTGCCAATCCCAGAAGTGAGGCAACTCCAATCAACAAAGTGAATAGGCCACCCAGCACTTCACGAAATCCAGTAACTTGAGCACCCCCTCCGTGGGTCAACCTGTACCCCCTACGAGTGCGGCGAATAGCCCGCCAATTCTAGAGTGAGGCCCATATGTCTCAACGCCATGAGATGCGGGCCCGTTACCCTCTAGAACCTGTCTATTCGAGCACTCCTCCACAGGGTAATCCTAGTACAGAAAAGAAATATATGTATAAGGATGACATCGACCTCAACCCGGTCGTGCCCCAAACAAATAATATACAAACTGGCAGAAACGGCAGTCCACATGTTGGATGCTCGTCCTGCAATATCAAATTTAAAAATGAATCTGAATTGTACAACTATCATTGCACCACTGGCTATCCACCACGACAATCCAACCACAACTACAGCATAATACAGAACATCAACGTGAATGTCATGTTCACAAACCCGTCTAATAGAAAATATAGCAGTTAGATGAGTTATACTGCCCTAATGACATTCACGTTCGCAGATAGTAATGTATGCACTGAAACTTATAAACGGTGTTAAAATAGCAACTTTGAAATACTTGGTATTGCCACAATACCAAAGATAACATAATATGCAATCTGGCAAAAAACAAACAACACCTGAAACCAATATTCAAGAGCCTGGAACACCACAAAAATTTCAAGACCAAAACCCACAGAGGGACCGGCCATGCTAGGTATTTCGCCATTCTCGCCGGTTACATTTAGGAGTTTGGGTCTCGTGTTTTAATGGTGTTCTAGTTACAACATGAGAAGCCTTCTGCAATTGTTTAAAAAATTTTAGAAGACTCTGAAAAATCAACAGCAACTTGAATATTGTTTCAGTTGTTTTGGAGTTGTTTTGGTTTCTTTACTTTATACATCATTTAAACTACTAGTTTAGGGTTTATGGGTTGTCTCTGATACCATGTTGGGTTATGCCAGCGCCCTGGCCATCTACCATGACCATTTGCGAAACAAAATTTTTCAAAACTGGCGCTAGAACAACCTTATAACCCGGATCTACCATAAACCTAAAGCTAGCAATGGTTATACCGAATGATCCAAGTCCTTCGGTCTTCTACCATCTTCTTAAGCTCATAGAGGCCACCATTATCAAGCTTGATCGCCGGTCTCCCTCCATCGAAGATGATCCACCTGAGGATTTGTAGTTTAAGCTCCAACCTCATAGCCGAGGTAACTAGGGTATTTAGTTCGCTAAACTAGATAGCCTAGAGGATGTAGAGTCTAATAATGGATTAATTTGTCTCCAAACACCGTACGTTTCTCAACACATGCGACTTTTAGGGTGGAGATAGAAGAAGTAGGCTTGGTGGAGATGAGAGTGTTGCAACCATGGAAAAATTGGCTATGTGTTGTGAACAAGAATCGAGCATCACCAAAAAATCTCACAAGACCAAAATAAATATCAAACATCACCAAAAATCTCACAACACCAAAATAAATATCAAGCATGCCACAATAGTGAACCATGGGTCACCCCCATGAGTCACCACAAAGCCATGCTTCCATAAATGCCAAATCACACCTCATCCCTCCACCTTATTTAACCACTTACCAAAATGGTTATAAACAAAAATGAGGTGGCATCTTCTAGAAGCACCTTGTAATAAATTACCACCCCTCACCGTATATACATACCCGTATCCGTATTTCGAAAAATACGAATACAAAGAGACGAAAATAATCCAATAATATAATACTAGAATCCGGCTTAAACCAAACCCACTAGTATTATCCGTCCGAATCATGATACGTGCACAAGTGCACGCATATGATCGAACCCTGCCGTAAAACCATACGGCCTCTACATCGTTTCGCCCGAACCAGGGAAACCCTCTACATGGGACTCTAAAGACTCGTCAATACGCTGGCAGTGGGTTTAACCACAAGCACGTCAGCGGGACTAGCTGTACGTATTGGCTACCCAGGTATTGAGCGAAAGGAAGGCCAACGAGCAAACTCATCCGAACCCCTACTAAGCCTGTTCGTGACAATCTCCGTACAGTCTGGTTTGTTCGTCTAAGAGTATCACATATCGAGTCTAGGGGGGTGGATAAAGTCAGACCCCTAATAACGCGATATTTCGTGTCGGTATGAAGCCCATCACCAACTAAGAACTACTGATACAAATCAATAATTCTCGTCTACCTTGGCCAAGGATTTCTGGTGATGGCCAACCGTGCACCTCGCAACATCAACCCTCAATATCGGGAGAGACGAATCCCCGACGATCCGCTCACTACCTCTATGTGGCTCGGGACTGTACCCAACTAAAACATATTTGCACAACTCCTTTGAGCCGTAGTAGGGTAGTAATCAAACTATAGTGCGAACTCACACGAGACAAATGACGATCTAAGGTCGACAGACTAACTTGTACACATATCACCTAGGAACTGCTATCTAACAATAGGTATAATACTAACTAGCATGCTCCCGACGAGTCTATCCAGTGTACTCATAACCCAATGAGCACCTGTATACTATCTTAGGTGACTAACTGACACCAATGGATTGTGAGACCGGCCACCGTCCCTCGTCGGGGTCTCGATAAGTACACACTAGTCTACTCTGGAGTATCAATGCCCAGTCTCGATACTCCCTCGACTAGGGACATTTAAGGATGTGCTTATTGACCACCCAGCTCCCACGTATATAATCACCATCATAATGCTAGTAGTCAAGCAAGAATCCTATGGGCTCTATCAACATGTAATAGTGATCTGTAATACCACATAATGCATGTACATGATGATAAAGACAAACCAGATAGCATACTATCATTTTGATTAAGACTATTCTTTCAGTATAGGTCCTCCCTCAATTATCACAATCACCTGCCTATGATTACAATAATTGCCTTAAGGGCACTATAGCCAATACTGTCGACAGAAACAATCCCTAAAAATGAAATTTTGAGATGTTTGCTAACCCCGCGGGCTCACGGTTTGAACCGAGAAGCCATGGGATGAAGCATGGGCACCTCGAGCATACCCCGAGGGTACCAAAGGCCAGGTCCGCCCCCCAAGACCACCATAAGACGGCCTTAGAGGGTGGTGACCCGAGAGCACCCCAATAGGGTGCTCTCGGGTCTGCCTTCCATTGGGGGTCACTTCATAGTGGCTTCCGGGGGTGGGTGAAAGTGTTTGTTACCACCACCACTGGGTTTTACTATCATCAAGTATGCCATTTAAAATTTTTTGGGGTGCTAATTAACACTAAACAAGAATCGAAACTAGATGATTAGGGTTTAACTGTGATATACCAAAAACTTTAACTAAGTGAAGGATGCTACAACCTTTGTAGGCCGTGTCCTTCTCTTCTCAAGCTGCATGTAGTAGTCCACTTGACTCCACTAGGCTCCACTTGAAGTTGGATCGAGCTTCCTTTGCGATCTTTGTGCTGTAGATGATCCACCCGAAACTCCGCTAATCCAAGATACCTCTTCACTAAACTCCTTAGTGAAGGAAACACACTACAACAAAGTGCAAATCTAGTGCAGGATAGTGATGTAGGGGTGTAACATTTCAAAAAAAAAATTTATTTTTGGGAATTTTTTATAATTAAATAATATTACATTGAATATTTTAATAGGGCGGTATAATTAAATACCGATAAAATTGGGAAAAATTTGGAAAATTTTGGAAATTACTAAAAAGAGGGTGTTTTATGTTAATTATAAGTTTTTATGATTAATTATACACTATTTTTGTGCTAATCGCGATTAAATATCGATAGTCGCGCATTAAGCTTGTTTTGTGCAAAACATGCACCATATCATTTTTACACTTGTGTTACATTTTCCTACATGGATTTCTCTTCATTTTTCATTCATGGCTTTGGTTTTGTGAGAAGAGAAAAGGAAAGGAAAAGAAAACAAAAGAAAATGGAATAAAGAATGGAGGGATGGGCATGAGAGAGAGTGAGAGGGTGAGGGGTCAAACCTTGGACCAAGCTCCCATTCCTACTTCATTTCTTCATCATTTTCTCTCCTCTCCCTCACTCACTGCTACTGCTGCTGCCCTCTCTCCCTTTGCCTCTCTACCTCCTCACAATCCATCACAATAAACCCATTAAAACCCCATCTCCTCTTCATAAATTTTGTGCACAAGCTACACTATGGACCAAGAAAAATTTGATTTTGGTGCCCTAGGGGATTCATTTTAAGTCCATGTCACGCACCCCACGAACTTGCGGGGAGGCGGAATATATGAAAAACGATTATCAAAGCTTCGTAACACGGACTTGAGCGCATGAATCGTTTCTAAACCGTTACTAGCAAACTACGAAAGGTTTAACTACTCGGATTCGAAGTTATACCTCACGTTACTTGTCCTTCGGGTCTTCATCGCGGTCCTCCACTCCTCGTAGTCTCCTTAGAACATCGGCACCTCAACGGCCTCCTCGAGTCAAAGACGATCCACCCGAGAGCTCCCACGCCAAGCTTGATCTCTAATTTGAGATAACTAGGTTGCTCAAAGTGCTAATCTAAGCTACCTAGGGGATATAGAGTGAGGTTATGGAAGTATTAGTATAGCTAACCCTTGATCTCAACACATGAGATGTTAGGGTTAGGGTTTGAAGAGGGAAAGCTTGAGGAGAGAGAAGGTGAGAATATGAATTACTTTGGATGAATGAAATCATTTGAGTATATATGAAACATGTGATATTATTAAGTAAATAATAAATAAAGTATTATCATCATGTTTCATTAATACCCTAAGTGATTCATCATATGAGTCATATAAATCATTAAATGAATCATTAACTCATTGCATGAATCACTACATGACTCACTAATCCAATTAATGCAAATGCCACCTTAGCCCCCAAGTCACCATGCTTCAAGAAGCTTCCCGGAAAATTACGAGAACGCCCCTCCAATCCGTGAAAATACGGAAAAACTTTAGACTGTATAAATCCAATAACCTTATACTAGAATCTGGCTTAAACCAAAGCCGGCTAGTAAAAACTGTCCGAACGCCGTACGTGCGTTTAAACACGTATGCGTCCGAACCCTTGTCGTAAAACTATACGACCTCTATATCGTTTCGCCTGGAGTAGGGAAACTCTCTATGTGGGACTATAAAGACTCGACACTATGCTGGCAGTGGGTTTAACCACAGACCGCAAGCGGCACTAGCTGTACGTAACGGTCCCCAGGTAGATGTCGATAAGAAGGCCAATGAGGAAAACCATCCGAACTCCTGCTGAGCCTGATGTGACAATCTTCGTACAGTCCGGTCTATTCGTCTAAGACTATCGCATATCGAGCCTAGGGGGCGGCAAGCGTCAGTCCCCTAATAGCTGTATAAGTCATGTCGGAGCGTAGCCCATTACACCCTGAGAAACTACTGGAACCTACCAGTAAATCTCGCTTGCCCTGGCCAGGGACTTTGCGTAATGGCTCTCTGACACAGCGCGATATCAACTCCCAATACCGGGAGAGACGAATCCTGTCTAACCGCCACTGCCTCCAAGTGCTCGGGACTGCACCCAACTGCTACCTGTTTGCACGACTCCTTTGAGCCGTGGTAGGGTAGCAATCTAAGAACAGTAGGACACACTCGAGGAGAAGTAGCAGTGTCAAGTCTGCGGACTATGCTGTACTCATGTCACCTGGGAACTGCTAACTGACGATGGGTATAATACCAACCAATCAGTTCCCCTGCGAGTCCTGTCCGGTGTACCCGTAACCTAATGAGCACCTGTAACTATCTCCAGTACGACGTACTGATGGCTGTGGGACAGACCATCTCCCCAACTGGGATGAGAAGCGTACACACTAGTCTACGCTGGAGTATCGATGCCCTGTCTCGATAATCCTACGACTAGGGACAAGTATAGGATGTTGCTTATAGACTACCCAGCCCCCACTAGTGTGTCTGCCATCACAACGCTGGTAATCAAGCAAAGATCCTATGGGCTCTACTAATATGTATAAGTGATACGTTACAAGAAACATATGCACATATTAAAGTAGACACAAACCAAGTAGTATACTACCATTTTTAGCAAGACTGTTATATACAACTGTGAATATCCCAAGCTTCCATTAAGTAATATCCAACCTAGTATGATACAATAATGTCTCCTAGGGCATATACACTAACAATCTCCCACTTGCACTAGGGCCATGAGCTAGCATATCGTAGACCTATCATCTCGAATAGCCTCTCGAATTGCGTCTGAGGAAGGGCTTTTGTGAATGGATCAGCAATGTTATTCTCCGTCTCTACTCTATTTACCTCGATCTCCCGGCGATCTACGATCTCCCGGCGATCTACGATCTCCCTGATCAGGTGATACCGTCTTAAGATGTGTCTGAACTTCTGATAGGACCTGGATTCCTTCGCTAAAGCTATAGCACCGTTGTTGTCACAATACAAAGGTATTGGATCAACATTGGTAGGAACCACCTGAAGTACTGTGAGGAACTTCTTCATCCAGACTGCTTCTTTTGCGGCATCGCAAGCAGCTATGTACTCCGCTTCCATTGTTGAGTCGGCAACGGTCTCCTGCTTGGAACTTTTCCAACATACCGCCCCTCCATTGAGGGTAAAGACATAACCCGACATGGATTTGGAGTCATCCTTGTCACTCTGGAAGCCGGAGTCGGCAAAGGCCTTCATCTGGAGGTCTTTTCCGCCATACACCAAGAACATCTCCTTAGTCCTCCTCTGGTACTTGAGAATGTTCTTTACTGCTATCCAGTGCTTCTCCCCTGGGTTTGCCAGATACCGGCTTACAACGCTCAATGCGTATGCTACATCTGGTCTGGTACATAACATCGCATACATTATAGAGCCTACCGCAGAAGTGTAAGGCATAATCGACATGCGATCCCTTTCCAAATCAGTCTTGGGAGACATCTCTTTGGAGAGGGTGATTCCGTGACAAGCCGGTAGATTACCGTGCTTAGAATCATCCATACTGAATCTCTTCACTATGGTGTCTATGTACCCGGACTGCGAAAGTCTCAACATCCTCTTTGATCTATCACAAGATCCAGATCCCCAGAATGTAGGTGGCATCACCCAGGTCTTTCCTAGAGAATTTATGTGATAAGAATCTTTTGACTGACTGTAACATAGGAATATCATTTCCTATTAGGAGAATGTCATCCACGTACAAGACGAGGAATACTACAGCTCTCCCTACAATCTTACTGTATATGCAAGGTTCATCTGGATTTTTGATAAAGTCAAATTCTTTGACAGCATCATCAAAACAGATGTTCCAACTCCGTGATGCCTGCTTTAGTCCATAAATGGACTTAAGCAGCTTGCATACTTTACCGCTGCTCCCACTCTGAATGAATCCCTCTGGCTGATCCATATAGCCGCTCTCTTCCAAATTACCATTTAGAAAGGCCGTCTTTACGTCCATCTGCCAGATTTCATAATCGTGGAAGGCAGCAATAGCAAGAAGGACCCGAATAGATTTAAGCATAGCCACTGGAGAAAAGGTTTCGTCATAATCCAAACCAGGTCTTTGACGGAAACCCTTTGCAACAAGTCTAGCCTTATAGGTTTCAACCTGTCTATCTACACCAATCTTCTTTTTGAATATCCATTTGCATCCTACGGGTTTTACCCCATCTGGAGCAATGTCCAAAGTCCATACTTTGTTAGTGTACATGGACTCCATTTCGGTCCGCATTGCATCCAGCCATTTTACCGAGTCACCGCTCTGAATGGCTTGCTGGAAGCTAGTAGGCTCATCATAGTCAATAGTGCAATCCTCTCTATCCCCGTCTATGAGAAAACCATAGTATCTCTCGGGCGGATGAGATTGCCTACTACTCCTGCGGAGTGGCGTCGGGATGTCCCTTTCTTCTGAAGCCTCAGGTTCTACCATACTTTCAGTAGTAGTTTGTGGTTCTGGAATTTCTTCCAGTTCTATTTCGCTCCCACTTGTTTTCCTTTCTAAAAATTCAGTTTCCAAGAAGTGGGGATGCTGAGAAAAAAAAAAACCTTTTGTTCCTCTGCGTAATAGAAAAGATACCCCCTGGAGTTCTTTGGGTATCCCACAAACTTACACAGTACTGAGCGTGCCTCGAGCTTGTCTGTATGCTGCTTCTTTACAAAAGCTGGACATCCCCATGTCTTAAGATACTTAAGACAGGGTTTCTTCCCACTCCACATCTGATATGGTGTGGTAGGCACAGTTTTGGTTGGAACTTTGTTCAAAAGATATGCAGCTGTTTCTAGCGCATATCCCCAGAAAGATCGCGGCAACTCAGCTTTACTCATCATGGAACGAACCATATCTAATAGAGTTCGATTCCTCCTTTCTGATACACCGTTGTGTTGTGGTGTGTATGGAGGCGTAAGCTGAGAGAGAATTCCATTCTCTTTTAAGTAACCCAGGAACTCGGCACTTAAGTATTCACCACCTCGATCAGATCTCAGTGTCTTTATACTCTTGCCTATTTGTTTTTCTACTTCATTCCTATATTCTTGGAATTTCTCAAAGGCCTCGGATTTATACTTCATTAAGAAGACATATCCATACCTAGAGAAATCATCCGTAAAAGTAATGAAGTAGGAATAACCACCTCTCGCATGTGTAGACACTGGACCGCACACGTCACTGTGTACGAGTCCTAAGAGCTCGCTTGCTCTTACTCCGTGTCCAGTGAACGGAGTTTTTGTCATCTTTCCTTTGAGACAGGATTGACAAGTTGCATATGTTTGATATTCGAACGGATCCAAATATCCTACTTTATGTAACTTAGTCAACCTTCTCTCATTAATGTGACCTAATCTATAATGCCATAAGAAAACCTGATTTATTTCCGGAGACTTTCTTTTTAGCGTGTTCTGGATATTGAAAACCTGAGCTTGACTTAATACATATATACCGTTATCTAATGTACCTGACCCAATCATAACTTGATTTAGGTGGATGTTAACTACATCGCTTACGAATGTAAAATCATATCCCTCTCTTGAAAGTGAGGACACTGATATGATATTACATGTCAAACTAGGTACATACAAACAATTACGTAGAATTAATATATGCCCACTTGTCAAACCTAGGCGATATTCTCCCACGGATTCAGCGTCTACGCTCATTCCGTTTGCAACTCTGAGAGACCAATCACCTACCTTTATAACTCTACGGTTTCTCAAAGCATGTAATGAATTACAGATATGAGATCCTGCTCCGGTATCTAGTACCCAGGAAGTAGAGTTAATTGACAAACAGTTCTCAATTACAAATCACTAGAGGCTGAAACCACAACATGCTTCGAATCCTGGCTACTGGCTTTGCTAGCCCTGCAATCATTCTGCCAATGTTCATTCCTGTAACAATAGGAACGTCCCTCTTTTACTATATCCAGTCCCGAAACTTTTGCCCTTCTCTTTCCTTCTGCTTCCCTGGTTTCCTTCAGGGTAGGAGGCAGAGACTGTAGAATCAAGTCAGTATCTGACTCGTTTCCCAACGCGGTCTCCAGGTCCTGGAGCTCATCAATACAAATAGTCATTGTAAGGACGTTGTCCCCTACAGATGACCGGTCAGCCAACCTCGCTTGAATTAATTCGTTCGAGGTCTCAAATCTTGCGATATGAGATTGCTCTCCATATAAATCTTTGTTATGGAGAAAGATGGAAACTAAGTCCATCTTCTCGTGCTGCTTCTGGTATACACCATCAACTGAAGCTAACACGAGGAACTTAGCTTTCTCTTTATCTTTTTCTCTTGTCTGACGGATATCCATATCCGTGACAGTGGAAACTGGACCTGGGACGGCGGGATCTTGAGTAGTAACAGGGTGGTCCAACTTGTCATAGGTAATGGACATCTGGACAGACCTTTGCCAGTCATATAAGTCAGATTCAGTCAATTTGTTATCTAGATGTAACCTATGTGTGGTCACAAGGTCGCTGCAATTTTAAGAGAGAGTAGAAAATACTATTAGGATGATGCTCTTGCAAGTTTAGAGTGGTTTAATTTATCTAAACAGGATGGCTCCCACTGTTTCTCGAATCCCTCCTCAAACCATAAAAGAAGAATTAGCCAGGACTATTCTCACCGTACAATTCTTGCTTAACCGTTCAGCCAGGTCAGTGTCGATACTTCGAGGGAGGTTTTCCAACGCTTTCGCGAAGTTCCTTAATTAAATAACCTCTTTTCTCTAGGGGCGTAACCCCGCTGACACCTTTCTAGGCACCTACTTGGTTTATAGCATTGATCGTTAAGTGACGAATCTCCTGATAAGTAGTATATACTCACAGTAGGATCAGGATCCAAAATATCATCGTATGATAATGTTGAAGGAATCCTACCAACATTCATCAAACTCCAAAATGGTATGCTCTTTCTGCAAATTTCAGTTTCTTTAGAAATTCCCGATGTGGATTTTTGCCCCATGCTCTTATGACCTTGACGAAGGTCAACAAATTATAAGTCACATGTCAAGTTCTACCAGTCATTATCCAGGTTAATTTGAACCCACCTGTACATACCCTTGATGAAGGTCAACAAGGTAATACGACTGTCCCAAACCAACGCATCTATCTATGCTGCATATGAAAACCCAACGGCTACCAATCACTATGCCTTGACGAAGGTCAACAAACATAGCTTGAATACTATTGAATATTCATATGAAATGATGGAGGGCAACGAATGGTTTTGGTAAAACCGTGAACGTAGTGAACTTGATATAATCGAAGGAACCTGATACTTTTTTTTAAAAGGAGTGGTTAAAGCTCCGCAATTAAAAATTCTGATCTTTTTAAAATAACCGAGTGGTTTCTTTTAAATTTGTTCCAACGACTAAACTTTTGGTTTATTTTCTTTGCACTATAATAATGCGTCCCGTCTTTATCCTATCATTGCAGAAAACAACGAAAATACCACGTCCTCTTATGCCGTCCGCATTTGCCACGGGGTCCCGTCATCACCCGTTAGGTTACTTAACTAACGACAGAGCGGGGGTTGGTCTAGCGCGGGTGTAAAACATAAGTGACGTCTAATAGCTATCATATATAGATATTGTACATTCGTCAGACGCAATAATAAGCATTCCTGATCACAGATGAACTTTATTGGATATACTAGCAATCCGCATTTGCTTTGAGCCTGCAATAAAAGACGGATTACACAGTTGTGATGAATAGCCATTACCCCACCCCAGACCCCTACGGGTACGGCAAACTACCCGCCAAGTACCCGAAGTGAAGCGTTCTCCCTCAACAAAGTGAGTAGGCCACTAAACACTTCAAAGTACCCGGTAGTTTGTGTACCCCTCCTTGGGTCTATCCTAGGAGCAAAAACAGTAAAAATAAATAATACAACGGTGGCTACAACCGCAACCTGGATGTGCCCCGCAAAAGAATATTACATCATATTACATTTACATCGAATGAATGAATATTAAACCCATCTCAAACACCGGCTAATCATCACAACATTCCAATCAAGTCCATATACACAAACAGTAAACATTACAGAAATGTGCAACCCCCAACCGACATACTAGCAGTTAGGGGAGGTTTACGAACACATTAAACATTACAGATAATAACCCGATTAGCAAATATCTTAGAACATCGATCGATAACCATATTCCGTGTTTACCCCAAAAGCAAACCAGCAAAGAAGCAACCTGGGTAGAAACAGAACATACAGGAAAACAAAAAACCAGAAATTATGAATTACTGTGAAACTCCGAGTTAACTCGGCGTTGACTTGGCGGAGGATCCGCGGCACAAGCACTCTATTGCCGCGGATCCGCGGCCGTTTTGCTGAGTTACTGGCTCGTATTTTACCAGTATTCATTAATTTCCCTGCTGTGAATTTTAAGGTATGTCAAATATTTTTTCAGACACTTTTAAATTTAACAGAAACTGAAAAGGGGTTAGGGTTTGGTTTTCGTGTTTTTCGTCGATCGAACTTCTAATTAGTTGCTAACAAGCTAGTAATGGTTTAGTTGGCTCTGATACCACTGTAAGTCCATGTCACGCACCCCACGAACTTGCGGGGAGGCGGAATATATGAAAAACGATTATCAAAGCTTCGTAACACGGACTTGAGCGCATGAATCGTTTCTAAACCGTTACTAGCAAACTACGAAAGGTTTAGCTACTCGGATTCGAAATTATACCTCACGTTACTTTTCCTTCGGGTCTTCATCGCGGTCCTCCACTCCTCGTAGGCTCCTTGGAACATCGGCACCTCAACGGCCTCCTCGAGTCAAAGACGATCCACCCGAGAGCTCCTACGCCAAGCTTGATCTCTAACTTGAGATAACTAGGTTGCTCAAAGTGCTAATCTAAGCTACCTAGGGGATATAGAGTGAGGTTATGGAAGTATTAGTCTAGCTAACCCTTGATCTCAACACATAAGAGGTTAGGGTAAGGGTTTGAAGAGGGAGAGCTTGAGGAGAGAGAAGGTGAGAATATGAATTACTTTGGATAAACGAAATCATTTGTGTATATATGAAACATGTGATATTATTAAGTAAATAATAAGTAAAGCATTATCATCATGTTTCATTAATACCCTAAGTGATTCATCATATGAGTCATATAAATCATTAAATGAATCATTAACTCATTGCATGAATCACCACATGACTCACTAATCCAATTAATGCAAATGCCATCTTAGCCCCCAAGTCACCATGCTTCAAGAAGCTTCCCGGAAAATTACGAGAACGCACCTCCAATCCGTGAAATTACGGAAAAACTTTAGACTGTATAAATCCAATAACCTGATACTAGAATCTGGCTTAAACCAAAGCCGGCTAGTAAAAACTGTCTGAACGCCGTAAGTGCGTTTAAACACGTATGCGTCCGAACCCTTGTCGTAAAACTATACGACCTCTATATTGTTTCGCCTGGAGTAGGGAAACTCTCTGTATAGGACTCTAAAGACTCGACACTACGCTGGCAGTGGGTTTAACCATAGACCGCAAGCGGCACTAGCTGTACGTAACGGTCCCCAGGTAGATGTCGATAGAAGGCCGATGAGGCATCCGAACTCCTGCAGAGCCTGATGTGACAATCTTCGTACAGTCCGGTCTGTTCATCTAAGACTATCGCATATCGAGCCTAGGGAGCGGCAAGCGTCAGTCCCCTAATAGTTGTATAAGTCGTGTCGGAGCGTAGCCAATTACACCCTAAGAAACTACTGGAACCTGCCAGTAAATCTCGCTTGCCTTGGCCAGGGAATTTGCGTAATGGCTCTCTGACACAGCGCGATAACAACTCCCAATACCGGGAGAGACGAATCCTGTCTAACCGCCACTACCTCCAAGTGCTCGGGACTGCACCCAACTGCTACCTGTTTGCACGACTCCTTTGAGCCATGGTAGGGTAGCAATCTAAGAACAGTGGGACACACTCGAGGCGAACTAGAAGTGTCAAGTCTGTGGACTATGCTGTACTCATGTCACCTGGGAACTGTTAACTGATGATTGGTATAATACCAACCAATCAGTTCCCCCGCGAGTCCTGTCCGGTGTACCCGTAACCTAACGAGCACCTGTATACTATCTCCAGCACGACGTACTGATGGCTGTGGGACAGACCATCTCTCCAACTGGGATGAGAAGCATACACACTAGTCTACGCTGGAGTATCGATGCCCTGTCTGGATAATCCTACGACTAGGGACAAGTATAGGATGTTGTTTATAGACTACCCAGCCCCCACTAGTGTGACTTCCATCACAACGCTGGTAATCAAGCAAAAATCCTATGGGCTCTACTAATATGTATAAGTGATACGTTACAAGAAACATATGCACATATTAAAGTAGACACAAACTATGTAGCATACTACCATTTTTAGCAAGACTGTTATATACAACTGTGAATATCCCAAGCTTCCATTAAGTAATATACAACCTTATAACGTCTTCAAAATAATAAAATATGATTTTTGGGAAATTTTATAATTTAATATTATTTTAATGAATATTTTAATATTCTGGTATAATTAAATACAGATAAATGGGGAAAAATTATGGAAAATTCTAAAATAAGTTATTTTAAGGAATTGCTTCGTTTTCTGTGCATGCCCCCATTTCCTCTAGTTTTGACCCTGAGTATGTCTAGTTTTGACTGATTCCATCTAGGGTGAAATCTGGGTTGATTTTCCTATGTTGGTGTATAATTTGGGACTTGTTTTGGCATGGATTTTGGTATTTGGTGATTCATTCCTGTCGGGTGGCGTTTGGACGTCAACGACAAGTGGATTTTGATTGTGTTTACATGCGAGTCGATAGGTTTTTACCTATGCGGGTAGCGTGTGCTATTTTGGTTTCCGATGTGATTTTCATGTGCTTTAGCATTGTGATATACTTGTAGGTACCCCGCGTGATGTTGAGGCAAAGGAGGTGAAGATAGCGACATCGGCTTTGGCACACGAGAAGCAATGTGAGTAGATTTATATCTGTGGGGAGAAGTCGGGTGGATGGCGTATAGCACCCCCGCAGTCCGTGGTGATGTATACGAATACGTATACACACGAATATTTATTATGTGTTGTTTAGGGTTATTGATGGTAATAATGATATTTTGATGATAAGAATATATTGGTTTGGTTTAGTGCGAACCCTAGAGTAGTGGTTGCACTCACACATACATTTACACACATACTTGCATTCATTCTTTCATTTATTAGAGTGCATATGATGGTGCGTATATCTACACATGGGTATGGGACTATGTGTTTATATACTGGATTTGAGGATAGTATTTGGGATTTGAGATGAGTCGATGAGATTGGGCTTGAGGCCAGGAGATCGGTGATGTGATTTGGTTCGTATCGAGATACGACACGATGTTTTAACGGGTCTTTTGACGTAGTGATTCTTACACCTGCATGCATACATTGAGGGTATCAATATTGTACTAGACGTAGATCAGTACCCCGATCATGACATTTGATAAAGAGGATACCAGATAAATAGTATGATGAATGTGATATTGACCCGTACCCAGATTTGGGATGCCGTACGACGGATTTACGTACAAGCTATATTTTGATGATTGATCCGCACTCTTGACTTGGGATGTCTGATTATAGATAGGGTATCGGATATGATATTATTGAGGCGGGATCACCGACTAATATATATACATGTATGTATATGTATCGACTCAGATGTTAGGCGGTTTCCTCACCCGTAGCTCTACTTGTTAGTTCAGCCGTATAGTTTAAGATGGTTGTTAGATTAGATTAGACTCCTACCTATTTCAAAAACTAACGAATCGTGGGTATTTTAAAAGACAGCCCAAGGGATCCTACGGATATTTCAAAAGACGTATCTTTTCATAAAAACACCGTAGCCCCTATTTTCAAAACCCCATGATTCGTGTTATTTCAAAAAGCACCAATTGTAGAGGTTATTTTAGATTAATGCAGATTAGTTATAGTTGCGTCTAGTATTCAGCTTCCGCTCATTATTGTGGTTCGCATCGCATCGCATGCTTATATTATGTTTCATACTCCATTATTGATGTTATGCTGTTAGGACACCAGCACCATTACCGATGATGCGTATGTACCACGTACACTTACTTGCCGGCTCACACACATCTCCATCGGTAATTGCCATGTCACGTACACCTTAGAAAATATTATTGCATCGACATAGGTTGTTAGCTAATAATTTAGACATGATATTAGTGTACTTGCCTTATATGCTAGATTAGACATTGTAATTATTAGTTGTTACATCATGCATGTTATTATTCATGGATTTTTATGCCTGTATGCACTGTTTACATGCTATTGAGGATTGGATTCGGATTTCCATGAGATTTTCTGGATTTGGGGGAAAACCGCAAAACTTATATAAACTTCTTTTCTCTTTTTAAAATAAAAAGTGCGGTTTTCCCATGATGTATGAGTCGTCCACCATGAGTTTGCTGATGGATTTGGAAACCCGATTCGAGGAGACGGATGAACCGTTTCGGGTACATGGTGGACCCGGTAAGGTACCCCGGGGCAAGAAGCGCGTGGTGATGACGATGTGAGCCTTGCAGGGGAGCACTACCTACCGGTGATTTTACCCGACGCGTCGGATATCCGGAGGATACCGTCGTGGTCTTGAGATGGATGGTAGGGGCCGGTCTGGACTGACGGCGCCCTAGATATTATGATTGAGACATTGGGATTTCGAGATTTCGAGGTACAGAGACTGTGATACAGAGATATCGAGATATTGGGATTACGTTTTGTGCCGATGCTAGGCACTGTTTTATGCTGATTTCATTATGATACCTCAACTAAAAATACAAGGGAAATCTCACTAAATTATGAAAACAGTTTCTTCATTTACATGTATTCTGCTTTCATGCATTCATACCTCATATTCATGACATACTATTACCTGAGGCACTAGCACGAGCACTTGGCACTACATTCACGTATAGAGATTACATTGCCAGTTTAGCATGCTTCAGCTTTATTCATATTGAGGTTTCTTTATATCTGATCGTATTGACCTAGGTTGGGTCATGCATTCGATCTCTGCTTGTAGATATCTTTCTATTCACGAGTTGGCAACTCACCCCCGTTGTGCCCCAGTTCTTGCAGGTTTGCCGTACAGTTCTATAGCGGCATTTCTGGCACACTGCTTCCTTTTGGGTGATTTGCTTGGATAGGTGGGTTCTTTTGTATCAGAACCGCCGTTGTATTTATATTATTCATTGTATCTAGAATATCCATCAACCAAAACTCGTATATTGTTTCAGACCTAGACTAGTGATGTATTATTCGACCATAGAGTCGCGCTTAGTAGTGTTGCGGTTTTCTTGTTGCTTTTGAGCTTTCTTTTGGATTTGATCCTCGCCACTTGGCGTTGTATATTATTGTTGCATGTGTGGTGGTGACCGTCGATTGACGAAGAGCTAGCTCCCGCTTGGGGATGCCTTTATCATTGCATATATTGTTATCCTTGTTATACCCCATTCGGGGCCAGTTTTACAAAAGAAACTCTGCCGAAATTTTTAGAAAAGACTGTACTGTTTTTAAAAATGCATATTCGGTTTAGTTATTTAAAAACCTTGATTTCAAACATGTTTTTCTTCACTTCTTTAAACCAGTTTCTTTACTTATTCTTAAAAATGGTTTTAGATTTCTGGGCTTTTGGCTTACTTGGATCAGATGGAGTCCTATAGACTTCATATGGTTCAAGGGCCAGTCACGTGCTCTTTCGGGTCGTGACAAAGTTGGTATCAGAGCGCTAGGTTGACCTTGGTTCGAGTCTAAGTTTGACTATGTGGAGCCTAGGGCGTTTATATATATACGGAACTTAGGCTTGACCTTACGGAACTTAGACTTGGTCGAGGGGGTATTAGACCCGAACTTTCGTCGTGTAGGATGACCCTTGGTTGATGGAATAGGTAACTAAAGTAGAGTGACGTACCGTTGGTATGTTCCGCGGCATACTTATGACACGCCATTCCGCTTAAGGAACCTTAGGATGTACATATTTTCGAGATCAGTGATCCTCTTTATATCCAGGATTATACATCCATTTGAGATCCCCGATTCTATTAGTTTCATGATCATACCTTTATTGATGCTGTTCCTTCCCATGATCATGTATCCACTTTGGATCTGTTGTTTCCTTTCTTGCCATTGATGTGCTCTCCTTGATACTCGATTGAGGTTCCTGTCACCATGTTTGAGGGCAGTTTGGGCTGCTGCTAGGGTTACGGCCGGTGTGAGCTCGTTTGGTACGAGGGCCGACCATTGTGTTTTCTGGTGACATGGGAACGTCTCGAGTTAGTGTTGGTGATTGTGACCTCTAGTGGAGGCGAGTGCTTGGTCTTGCACCGGATGATCGGGCCATTGTTAGAGCTGCCAGTTGAGAGAGGACTGTTGATGTACAGCATACCTCAGAGATTGTGATGTCGCCTACCGTGCAGACAGATGGACCAGCTGTTGCTGAGATTGACAGGATGTCTCTTCCGAAGCTTACGAGCTGAGATTGCCGTAGCTTTCAGGCAGATATGAGACAGATGATAGCTAGTCTACCCGATTTGAGAGACGAAGGTGATTCGTCCGATTTTGCGCCGGAGCGGGCCCTGATGAGTTGAAGATTTCCAGTGTGGAGAGTCTTACTCAGATCTAGAGCAGACCGACTCAGAGATGACCGCCTATGTATTGCCTTTCCTGGAGGATTGAGGCGCTGTTCGGCGTACAGGCGAATAAGCCAGTTGCTGCTGCAAATGACGAGATGTCGCCCAGATGGTTGGAGCTACTGCAGCGCGAGCATATACTTAGAGAGATGATAACGAGTCGCTAGTCACCTGAGGATGAATGACTAGGACAGGTGGTTCGTTTGTTTACCGATGCGAGGTCATCAGATAGATTGTTTCCAGCTAGAGACGACTTCACGCAGGTTCGTTGAGAGTCGATAGAGACGATCGAATGTCAGGAGCCCATTTTCCAAGTTTAAAGTATACAGAAAGACATGCAGGTGATTCTATGGACTCTCTAGAAGAATGAAACCCTAACTCGACTTAATGACCGTGTGAAAGCCTTTGAACCTTCGGGTTTGCGGTGGTTCCTCAGCGCCATTAGTGAGGCTTGGGTTTGCCCTTCTACGGCTGGACCACCGACGCTGTGGCATGTACTCGATACTATTAAACTGTACCCATGATGTGATCTCTTGGGGGATTATGAGGATCTGACGAGTCGATCGGATGGTTCGACATCTTTCGGATATCGTGATGGGACACTGCTTGGGAGACTCCAGATGCGAGCGTAGCCGTCGGAGCGCAGTTCGTGTAGCCACGATGAGTTAAGTCCGAATCAGTCGACATTGAGCTAGGTGGAGTAAAGAGTTCGTACGAGATTTCGACGAGATGACGTCCCACTCCGCTGACATTAGAGATGTGATATGCACCCCGAGGCGTGGTATATGGATGTATCTTCCAGAGAGAAGCGCGATAGGTATGCAGCCGTTCCGGAATAAGCTTTAGCTTCAGCATTGGATGATGACTTCCGGGCATTTCGGCAGGATTGAGATTTGAGAAAGGAACCTCGACAGGACCTTTCTGGAGTACGTTACGAGAAGACCTAGACCAGGAGTGGTCGTATTGCGCACACCCAGCAGGACAGAGTTCGGCATTGTCGACGAGGTAGTTGACCATGTTCGGATAAAGGAACTTACCCAGATGCGTTGCAGATCGATCAGGGACAGACGAGTGATGAGTATTCCTCCGATGGTTGGGACGTGTTCCCGAGGACCTGTTCGGCCTGACATCCTCTACAGAATGATGAAGCTACAGAATATGCGATTTCGTGTCCGTGCGAGAGACTTCAGATTGACCGTGGCCGAGAACAGTGCAGTGCGTAGTAGCTTGGCGTGACGTCATAGTGGACGACGATAGAGACAGTTGGAACAAGAGGTTCGTGTGAGACACTGATGAGCTGTCATTGCTTCCCGTCGAGACTAGAGACCTGATATGCTTACAGAGACGTTGGAATGTGACCAGTTTCCGAGAAAATATTGTGCTGAGGACACAGGTGTTTTTGAGCGAGAAGAGGTTGTGCAGGAAGCCAGCCTCTGTACATATCGGCATAGGCATGATCGGAAGAGACCTTGAGCAGGATTCCTTCCAGGACATTGCTGCAATGATGTTTGCACCCAGGATCAGATGTGTGACGTGCTTTCAGAGAGCCAGAGGCCGACGCCAGTGATACGCTGCCTTACGAGCGGTCGTGAGGATTGACCGAAAGGTGACCAGGAAAGTGCCAGAACGGAATCGTTCCTGTCAGTACTCCTTACCGGGCCGATGAGCCGATGGATTGCGAGATTGGTAATCTACAGGAAAGATCAAGAACCAGAGGCAGAGGACGCCAGCCGCGAGCAAGAGGCAAGTAGATATCTTGCGCAGCTAGCATCGGATGTTCCGGTACCTTCTTGACCCTGAAGGATGGTATATCGACGACGGTAATTATGATTTGTGATTTTGTGATTTGATTATCACGTATCCGTTGCTTTGGATTTCGGTATTTTGGGCGATCTATTCACATGATTTAGTCTTGATGACTGAGTTTCATGATATTTGATTTTGTGCACCATGGTTGCACCTACTGGGTATTTATACCTTGTACATAGTTATTACTCTTGAGCTGTTGATTGCGATTTCATGCCTATTTTATGCTGGTGATTTGATTTACGCTTCCAGCAGAGTTTCATGTAATTTTAGTGTTTTGATTTTGCACTCGGTATAGCTTATATGTGCTTGTAGTGTATCGATATGTGTTTTGTGCCCGCAGCTGCACACGTTTATGATTTTCTTCATATCTGGATACACTTGGTGTTGCTGCTTACGTATTTGAGTTATTGCTTGGTATTTGTGCATGGGATGCACCAGTTCTATACTTCGTGCATTTGTCGCACCAGTTTTATGTTTCTTGCGTTTATCGCATCAGATTTATATTTCGTGCCTTTGTTGCACCGGATTTATATTTTGTGCATTACGATTGCACCTGACTTCGATTTGATGCCTTTCGGTATGTCGATTTTGATTGTGATATTGATGTGGATTCTTGCACTCCGTGCTTTTGACTGGACTTACGCATATTCGACGTTGCTATTGGATTTTGTGATTCCGTGCATATTGAGTGCGCAGGGTCTAGATTTTCATTCGTGCATGATGGATGCACCGATTTGGATTTTCGCGCATGTTGGGCGCATGTTTTGAGATACGATTTTGGGGCACACCAGATGCACTAAATCGAGATTCTTCGTGCATGTCAGATGCACCTGTTTTGGCTGCCAGGCACACGTTGCCTATGACAGATGCTTCGTGCACACCCGTTGCACCTAGATGTTGTTTTGTGCACATGTTTAGCACATATATGGATTTTGATTTCCGTGCGCACCAGACGCACAGGGTGGTGTTATGTGATTTTTGGGATTTATTCCTTTTGGAGCAGTACATTTTTATGATGTTGGATATTTGCTTTCATACTGAGCAGGACTAGTCAGTGGGCAGTACCTGGATATATTTTGCATGCATCGATAGTTATCGAAGGGATTTCCGAAAAGCGAGCTATAGTCTCAGTATATACCTACGTGTCCGATATGACACGAAACGTTTTAAAAACAAGGAAACCCTTCTAAACTGTTTTCAAAACGGCGGAACGTACCTATTAAACAAAGGATATATATACACATATATAGTTATTTTCTTATGAGAAACGTCCGCCACTGTGCAGTGTTACGCGCATCGCACAGCGACTTAAAAAGATTTGGCATACATTTGCATCAGCTATTTACATGTATAGATTGGATGTCTACATGTATAGTCTTGGTCCATATCATATTGATTTTGTATTGGATTTGACATTGTGTCGTTATCATGACTCCGATGATTGCGGATGCTTGATGGAGTGTTGCTTTTGAGTTATCTGCTCAGTACTCATGCGCATGCATTGCGCTATGATGTTTTATGTATAGATGATTTCGGAACCCCGATGACTTGGAATTTGTATTGAAATATTTTAGTATTTGGGGGTTTAAATTTAAATTCGGGGACCGAATTTCTTTAAGGGGGGTAGATTGTAACGTCTTCAAAATAATAAAATATGATTTTTGGGAAATTTTATAATTTAATATTATTTTAATGAATATTTTAATATTCTGGTATAATTAAATACAGATAAATGGGGAAAAATTATGGAAAATTCTAAAATAAGTTATTTTAAGGAATTGCTTCGTTTTCTGTGCATGCCCCCATTTCCTCTAGTTTTGACCCTGAGTATGTCTAGTTTTGACTGATTCCATCTAGGGTGAAATCTGGGTTGATTTTCCTATGTTGGTGTATAATTTGGGACTTGTTTTGGCATGGATTTTGGTATTTGGTGATTCATTCCTGTCGGGTGGCGTTTGGACGTCAACGACAAGTGGATTTTGATTGTGTTTACATGCGAGTCGATAGGTTTTTACCTATGCGGGTAGCGTGTGCTATTTTGGTTTCCGATGTGATTTTCATGTGCTTTAGCATTGTGATATACTTGTAGGTACCCCGCGTGATGTTGAGGCAAAGGAGGTGAAGATAGCGACATCGGCTTTGGCACACGAGAAGCAATGTGAGTAGATTTATATCTGTGGGGAGAAGTCGGGTGGATGGCGTATAGCACCCCCGCAGTCCGTGGTGATGTATACGAATACGTATACACACGAATATTTATTATGTGTTGTTTAGGGTTATTGATGGTAATAATGATATTTTGATGATAAGAATATATTGGTTTGGTTTAGTGCGAACCCTAGAGTAGTGGTTGCACTCACACATACATTTACACACATACTTGCATTCATTCTTTCATTTATTAGAGTGCATATGATGGTGCGTATATCTACACATGGGTATGGGACTATGTGTTTATATACTGGATTTGAGGATAGTATTTGGGATTTGAGATGAGTCGATGAGATTGGGCTTGAGGCCAGGAGATCGGTGATGTGATTTGGTTCGTATCGAGATACGACACGATGTTTTAACGGGTCTTTTGACGTAGTGATTCTTACACCTGCATGCATACATTGAGGGTATCAATATTGTACTAGACGTAGATCAGTACCCCGATCATGACATTTGATAAAGAGGATACCAGATAAATAGTATGATGAATGTGATATTGACCCGTACCCAGATTTGGGATGCCGTACGACGGATTTACGTACAAGCTATATTTTGATGATTGATCCGCACTCTTGACTTGGGATGTCTGATTATAGATAGGGTATCGGATATGATATTATTGAGGCGGGATCACCGACTAATATATATACATGTATGTATATGTATCGACTCAGATGTTAGGCGGTTTCCTCACCCGTAGCTCTACTTGTTAGTTCAGCCGTATAGTTTAAGATGGTTGTTAGATTAGATTAGACTCCTACCTATTTCAAAAACTAACGAATCGTGGGTATTTTAAAAGACAGCCCAAGGGATCCTACGGATATTTCAAAAGACGTATCTTTTCATAAAAACACCGTAGCCCCTATTTTCAAAACCCCATGATTCGTGTTATTTCAAAAGGCACCAATTGTAGAGGTTATTTTAGATTAATGCAGATTAGTTATAGTTGCGTCTAGTATTCAGCTTCCGCTCATTATTGTGGTTCGCATCGCATGCTTATATTATGTTTCATACTCCATTATTGATGTTATGCTGTTAGGACACCAGCACCATTACCGATGATGCGTATGTACCACGTACACTTACTTGCCGGCTCACACACATCTCCATCGGTAATTGCCATGTCACGTACACCTTAGAAAATATTATTGCATCGACATAGGTTGTTAGCTAATAATTTAGACATGATATTAGTGTACTTGCCTTATATGCTAGATTAGACATTGTAATTATTAGTTGTTACATCATGCATGTTATTATTCATGGATTTTTATGCCTGTATGCACTGTTTACATGCTATTGAGGATTGGATTCGGATTTCCATGAGATTTTCTGGATTTGGGGGAAAACCGCAAAACTTATATAAACTTCTTTTCTCTCTTTAAAATAAAAAGTGCGGTTTTCCCATGATGTATGAGTCGTCCACCATGAGTTTGCTGATGGATTTGGAAACCCGATTCGAGGAGACGGATGAACCGTTTCGGGTACATGGTGGACCCGGTAAGGTACCCCGGGGCAAGAAGCGCGTGGTGATGACGATGTGAGCCTGGCAGGGGAGCACTACCTACCGGTGATTTTACCCGACGCGTCGGATATCCGGAGGATACCGTCGTGGTCTTGAGATGGATGGTAGGGGCCGGTCTGGACTGACGGCGCCCTAGATATTATGATTGAGACATTGGGATTTCGAGATTTCGAGGTACAGAGACTGTGATACAGAGATATCGAGATATTGGGATTACGTTTTGTGCCGATGCTAGGCACTGTTTTATGCTGATTTCATTATGATACCTCAACTAAAAATACAAGGGAAATCTCACTAAATTATGAAAACAGTTTCTTCATTTACATGTATTCTGCTTTCATGCATTCATACCTCATATTCATGACATACTATTACCTGAGGCACTAGCACGAGCACTTGGCACTACATTCACGTATAGAGATTACATTGCCAGTTTAGCATGCTTCAGCTTTATTCATATTGAGGTTTCTTTATATCTGATCGTATTGACCTAGGTTGGGTCATGCATTCGATCTCTGCTTGTAGATATCTTTCTATTCACGAGTTGGCAACTCACCCCCGTTGTGCCCCAGTTCTTGCAGGTTTGCCGTACAGTTCTATAGCGGCATTTCTGGCACACTGCTTCCTTTTGGGTGATTTGCTTGGATAGGTGGGTTCTTTTGTATCAGAACCGCCGTTGTATTTATATTATTCATTGTATCTAGAATATCCATCAACCAAAACTCGTATATTGTTTCAGACCTAGACTAGTGATGTATTATTCGACCATAGAGTCGCGCTTAGTAGTGTTGCGGTTTTCTTGTTGCTTTTGAGCTTTCTTTTGGATTTGATCCTCGCCACTTGGCGTTGTATATTATTGTTGCATGTGTGGTGGTGACCGTCGATTGACGAAGAGCTAGCTCCCGCTTGGGGATGCCTTTATCATTGCATATATTGTTATCCTTGTTATACCCCATTCGGGGCCAGTTTTACAAAAGAAACTCTGCCGAAATTTTTAGAAAAGACTGTACTGTTTTTAAAAATGCATATTCGGTTTAGTTATTTAAAAACCTTGATTTCAAACATGTTTTTCTTCACTTCTTTAAACCAGTTTCTTTACTTATTCTTAAAAATGGTTTTAGATTTCTGGGCTTTTGGCTTACTTGGATCAGATGGAGTCCTATAGACTTCATATGGTTCAAGGGCCAGTCACGTGCTCTTTCGGGTCGTGACAAACCTACTATGATACAATAATGTCCCCTAGGGCATATAAACTAACATTCATGAGTGCAAAATGAGGTAATTATTCCATCGTTAGTGTAGAATTTCCATTTCTTTAGCATCCATGTTAAATTAGAACCGATATTGTGTGGTTTTGGGAACTTTGAAACTTTGAGTTGAGGATTAGGGTTTTAGTTGAACCCAAAGGTGAAATTAAGGTTAGTAGAGGCTATACAACCCCTGTGGTGATTGATTGGAGACCTAAACAAGATACTAGAACCCCTATTAGCGAATTTAGAAACCCGATATCGGAAGAATTGTGGATTCTGTAAGTGTATAATGAAATCTGCTAACACCAGGCTGACCTGAAAATTATTTTGCAAAGACAGTGATACATGCAGGCAACCTAGGACCCCCCACTGAAACCCTAGCCCTTAACCCTCTACCCAGGCCACAAATAAATTCATTCTGGCCGCAATTTGCGGCCAGAGCAGTGAGGAATTGACTCGTATTTGTTCTATGGCTTTATCTCCGGTAAACTAGACCTTTGGCATATGCAAAATTGGCTGATTTGACCTAGGGTAAAATCTAGGACCATTTTCAAGAGTTGCTGTTTTGATTCGGGGTTTCGTGTTGCTTATTTTGAATTCAGGATTTTTGTAATTTGTGTGGTATTCGATCACTTTACGTTTGTGCGTCGAAATCGAGTGTTATTTGGTGGTTTTGAAAGCGTAGCCCATAGGTTCTAACCTATAGGCTTTTAGCGTGTCGTTTTGAATTGGGTTTTAATGCGACACGATACGTTATGAAGTGTAAGTACCCTACGAAGACTTCGAGACGACAAGCAAGCGCGTGGCGATGTCGGCAACGGAAAGCGAAAAGCAAGGTGAGTAGTTTATATCTATGGGGGAAGGTGGGTGGATAGCGTATAACACCCCCGCAGTTCGATGTATAGTATGATATATATATATACTATATAATATCTTTTATGTGTGACATGGATATTCAAGATATGATTATGTGTTCATGGTTAGTTTAGGGTTATTAGAAGTGAACTAGTATAGCTTTTTAGTCGCGAACCCTAGAATAAGTTTACACCCACATGCACACACATGCTTACTTTGTTATACTTGTGCGTATATAGGGATACGTATATACATATACACACATAGGTATAGAACTATGTATATATACACACGTATACCTACACATGGATGATAAGGATTGTATATGGTATTTGGAGATGAGTCGATGAGATTGGGCATGGTGCCATGAGATCGGTGATATGATGTGGTTCGTATTATGAGATACGACATGAGATTTTAGCGGGCCTTTGGACGTGTGTTTTACATACACATATATATTTATATCGATGGTATCAGCTATACTAGACTTAGATCAGTATCCCCAGTTCTTGAGATATGATGATAAGGATACCAGATATTTGATGAGATAAATGTGAGATTCGACCCGTACCCAGAATTGGGATGCCGTACGACGGATTTACGTACGAGCTATATATTGATGATAGATCCCCACTCTTGACTCGAGGATGTCATAGTGTATATTGTATCGTATGTGATACTATTGAGGCGGGATCATCGACTATTATATTTATATGTATATCGACTCAGATTTAGGTTGTTTCCCTTACCCTTTCGGTTAGACTGTTCGTTTAGTTCTGTAGTACTTAGTAGATGTTAGACTAGACCTGAGTCATACCTATTTTAAAACTAATGAATCGTGAGTATTTTAAAGACAGGTCAAGGGATTCTACGGATATTTTCAAAAGACGCTTCTTTTCTTAAAAACACCGTAGCCCTTATTTTTCTAAACACCACGATTCGTGTTATTTCAAATGGCAAAACTGTATTATATATATATATATATATATATTGATGTAGATTCTTCACTGTTGTGTTTATTATTCATTTTCCGCATATTCTTTCTATTCGCATCGCATTGCATGTTTAAATGTGTTATTGTTATATTAAATCCATGTTGTCAGGACACCAGCACCATTATCGATGATTCGTATGTTCCACGTACACCTGCTTGTCGTCTCACTCAATTCATCATCGATAATTGCCATGTCACTACACAGTAGGACTGTTGCATCAGGATATGACTCTTTGCACGACATACTTGCGTACATACTTATTGTACACTCATACTTGCGTACACACATATTGTACACTCATACTTGCATACATACGTATTTGTACATACATAGATGATTTTGGATTCATTTTGGAGATTTGGGAACCGCATGATATATTTTTAAAACTAGATTCACTTTAAAAGGGCGGTTTCCCTCGATATGTTGCATGAGATACTGATATGCTTACATTTGTATTATATGTAGCATACAGAATGCTTTATGATTATACGCATTGAGATATGTTGATTCTATGATATTTCTGGATTTGAGAACCGTAGGTATTTCAAAAGAAAGTATGCATTGTTTTAAAAACCCGGTTTCTTCTAATATGATATTTTCAGTGCGTCCACCATGCGTTTTCTCGGTTCTAAGACGTGTGACATGTGAAACCCGATTCGAGAAGGCGGATGATCCGTTTGCGGGTATATGGTAGACCCGGTATGGTACCCCGGGGCGAGAGAGATTTCGTGTGGATGACGATGAGCCTATCAGAGGGACACTACCTACCGGTGATAGTATTTGGGCTCGGCGGATATTCGGAGGATACCGACCGGAGTCGAGAGATGATGTGGGTCAATCCGGACTGACGGAGCCCGTGGGCCGATCCAGACTTACGGAGCCCATGGGCCGATCCGTACTGACGGAGCCCGATATATGAGGATTTATATGCCGATGCTGGGCACGGGTTTCATGATGTTTCTAGTGTCGATGCTGGACACTCAGGTTCTATGATTTTGATGTATCGCGAGGGACACACGTTGATTTATATCCTCTTACTTCCATGCATATGCTTTATGATACTTACATGCATGATGTTTTGTGTTATTGGTTGACACGTGGACGAGATCCACATGCATACAGACATTGATTCATGTTGATTACATTGATCATACCTCATATTTATGATATGTTGCTACCTGAGGCACTGACACGAGCACTTGGTATTACACTGATGTATAAATGTTTACCCTTGCCGCCTTATCATGCTTCAGACTTTATCATATTGATGATATATATTATTACTGATCGTATTGACCTAGGATTAAGTCATACATACGATTTCTGCGCTGTGATGTTTTCTACTCACGAGTTGGAAACTCACCCCCGTTGTGCCACAGTTTCATGTAGGTTTTGCCGTACAGGTTCTTGCGGCTTTCTGGCACACTGTTACCTTTCTGGGTGATTGCTTTGGTAGGTGGGTTCACTTGCATCGTGACCATCATTGTACTTATTTATTTCCAGTTGTATCAAGAAAAATTCCATCAACCAGACTTGTACATTTATTTCAGACTTGAAAACCAATTGTATATTCTTTCGACCTTAGAGTCGCGCGTTGTATTATTATGCTTTTCTTGATATTTTGAGTTCCCTTTTTGAGTTTTGATCCTCGCCCTTCGGCGTTGTATATTATACTGCTTGCGTGGTTGTGACCGTCAATTGACGAAGAGCTAGCTCCCGCTTGGGGATTCCTTTTAACATTGATGTCTATATTATTCATGTTGTACCCCGTTCGGGGCCAGTATTTACAAAGGAAACTCAGCCGAAATTTTCAGAAAAGACTTGGGATTTTTAAAATTCATATTCGGCTTATGTTATTTTAAAACACTTGTTTTAAAACTCGTTTTCTTTATTTCTTCCATAAAATGGTTTTAGATTTCTTGGCTTTTGGCTTACTTGAATTAGATGAGGTCCTATAGACTTCATATGATTCAAGGGCCGGTCACGTGCTATTTCGGGTCGTGACAAGGGGTGTTGTTTGTGCACTAGGGTTCTCACAAGCTCAAGGGTTCACAACTCATGTGAGAGATTGAGCTTGGAGGTGGAGGTGAAGAAGATGGAGAGAGCTACAGAGCAAATGAGTTCATGTTAAGAAAATGAACAAGTGTTGAAAAATGCAAGTCAAGAATGGCTTTTACAAACTCACACTTATTGAAGCATCAATTTTTCTCAATAATAAAAAATGAAGCCATGCTTCAATAGTGAAGTAAGATGAATAAAATATTCATCAAGCCATGCCTCAACCCATTCCTCAAATGTCTCCTCTTTTCCACCTCACATTTTCTATTTTCTAAAAATAGAAAATCAACCATGCTTCATATAATATATATATATATATATATATATATATATATATATATATATATATATATATATATATATATATCACATATATATCAATAATAGTTAACATATAATTATATCAAATATAAATATATATCATATTATTAAATCATAACTTGATTTAATAATCCGGTTATATCACATATAACTTACTAATATCATTTATCTGTATATCACATTATCAAATCAACACTTGATTCAATAATCCGGTTATATCACATATAACCCAACTGATATCAAATAACCACCAGATTAGAATATGGTATCACATACTCGTATTTAATCAGGCCGCCGCACATATCAGTATATGTGCCCTACTTCGTTTCGCTTGAACTAGGAAACTTCTGTGTGGGACTCTAAAGACTCATCAATACGCCAACAGTAGGTAATGATCACATCAGTTACCTACAAACTGTCACGCCCCGCTTCCTAAAATACGGAATACGAGAGGTAGACAAGGCCAGCCATGCTCCTACGGTCAAGGAAGAGTCCTGCCGTAGTCACACTTCGGCTTCTAGTTTATCATGGTAAACAGTAAACGATGCGCAGGTAATGAGAAATGCAGTAGCTGAAAAATACAATAATGTAAACTGACCTGAAGTGGAACAAACGGATGTAACTAGGAACGGCAAGTCAGGAAATCTGTGATGCACTGGTCCAGGCTAAATCGTCTTCTCACACTGAGCATGCATACTCAGGTCGTCAGAGCGACACAATAGCAATAATATGTATATATAAAATCAAGTGATATTTCTAACAGGGGTAATGGAAATGAATAACAGTAAATCAATGACAGTATGAATATGTAGGTGCAGTAATCAACGCAGCGGAACAGTAAATCAATATAATGATATGTCACATATGCCACACAGTATATAGAGAATAAAAATGCCAGTATCCCTATCAGTCTCTAAGTCTCACTGTACAGGTCACTAAGCCTATCGTCAGTCCAAGTGTGAGAGTCAACCACTCGCGAGTGTCCTCCACCCAAGGGTAGAACCCAAGGGCAAGGGACCACGGGCCCAACATGTAACGAGTGTATCACGGTGTATATATCACATACCCTGTAAATCTCCATATAACTCCCTAAATATATAAGCCGGCATGGGACTCCCGAGATTCTGTTGAACTCACACTTAAACTACCCCACACCCCGAGGTCTACATCAAACGCTAACCATCACCCTAAATACTAATCGATCCGTGACAAGTCTGCGCGAGAACTGGAGGCAGGACCTCCATCAAGCACGTCCCGACTAATACCTAAGATAAATGGCAGTGTCGGATGCCTTATCTGTGACATCCGTGCCAGCGCTTCCATAAGTGTCCCATACCACTTATAGTCACACGTACACGCATCCCACAGACGTCGACAATGCAATAGAATAAAAGGGACACTGATTGTGCACAAGTACGTATCACTTTCACTTAATCACGAATGCACGAACACTGACGTACTTGCCACAATCATCACTAAAATCTAACACTGGGTAAATGCACGATGTCACTAGGTTATCACTACAATGATATGGGTATGATGTGATGCATGAACAGTATAAGAAGCACAATTAAGGTGTCATAAAAACAACAGTCTATCACTTGCACGATTTATCATGAAACATATGTATATAATTTAGCGAAATGATAAAAAGGTAGTAATTAGTAAGTTCAGTTATCCATCCATAGAATTTGGTTTCGAGCCAATCGGCTTTCAGGATCATTAGTTATAACTGTTTCATTTTAAGCGCACGCGGCTGAAAATCCGGTTTCAGAATCAGGAATCCATTTCGCAATGCATTTTAACCCCAGTTGGGATCATAATTTAGCGATACTACAGTTGAAAGAATTCTAGGGTTTTCAGTAAAGTTTTCAACGCAACAAACGGATCTTCAATCGCGTCTGTATGTTAGGAGTTATAATCTGTTTAATATCAACATGTCAATTCTGAATCTGCTGGGACTGTTAGGTGTCCCGATATATTAAATCACCGATAAAATATCAAACGGTAACGAAACAGAATGAAACCAGTTGTGTTGTCTAGCTAACAGGTTTCGCTACAATAAACAGCGGAGTTCCGCAACCTAAGAGTTAAGTAAATCCTGTGGTACCCATTACGGAACAGCAACCAATAACTAGAGTCGCTCTGGACTGCAGTCCAGAGTCGCATTCCGATCTAATTTTCATCATGGTTTAAGTATAGGAATGTCTGGAAACTAGTACAGGGTTAAAGCTTGTCGAGTTGGCTTCGATTTGAGCCCTCGAACGCACTATTCTAGTGTGTATAGGATTTATGGTGAATTTTAACGGTTCTCAGGTACACTAAAATTACAGTTTTACGATTAGACTTGGGGTTAGTCGTTTTAATCTTTAACAGTCGTATTTTCTAATGAAACTTGCACAAGGTATACAACATATCAAGGGCCACAGCATTATATCTAGTTCCGTCAAATTGGATAATAATTTTCTATGAGAACAAGCATCGAACGGTTTTATGGCAATATTTAGCATCAAGAAAAACATGGAATATCTACGATTTTGATTGGTAATTTAATGATAAATAGCATGAAAGCAAGTAAAAACTTGCCTGGAGACGTCTTGGAGCACACGGCAGCGGCAACGACATGAACGCGCGATGAATGACGCGTGCAAGGTTCGCGGTCTTGGCTCGTGCTCGGGCTCTGGACATATGGTGGCATGGTGCTGGTGGCATGGTGGCATGGTGCTGGTGGCATGGTGCTGGGCACAAGGTGGGTACGAGAGAGGGAGAGTTGAGAGAGGCAGTTAGAGAGAGAGAGAGGAAGGCAGAGAGGGGGTTCGTCGGTAGTGCTCAGGCAGTGGAGCTCGAGGCTTGAGTTTGTGAAGAGGAGTCAGAGGCGCTCGTGATGTAGGCATTGGTTGCTGGCAAGGAGCGGGCACGGGTGTCGTTGACATGGTCGCCGATGGTTCAGAGGCGGCTCCGGTGAGGTGGGGAGCTCGGCGGAGTTGTTGGCGGCCATAGAGGAGAGGCGGCGGCCGAGGAGGCGAGGCGGCGGGGGATCGATCGCAAGATAGGGTTTCGACGGGGGCTCGACCACGGAGGCGAGGCGGATGGGGCTCGACCACGGAGGCACGGCAACAGGGGAGGCAAGGCAGCGGGGGCTCAAGCTGGGGGAAACTCGGGAACGGGGTAAAGGAGAAAAGAGATGGAGAAGTTGCGAGATGAGGGTTGAGGGAAAGGAGGAGTTGTTGGTTGGTGGTGACGGGGTGAGTGGAAGAAACTTGGGTGGCGATAGTGGTCGGCGTCGAGAGGTGGCAGGGGTTGAGCTCGGGAGTAGGGGCTCGAGTTGATGGGTGCAGGAGTCGTCGGTCAGTGGGAGAGAGGAGGAAAGAACGCGAGGGAGACGGGAGTTTGAGTTGAGGGTTGAGGAAGAAAGAGGCGGCTGGATATGGGTGCCGGCAAAGGCGGTCGGTGACGATGTGGTTTGGGGGGTGCATCGAGAAGAGAGGAAGAAGAGAACGAGAGAGGGAGCGAGCGAGGAAGTGGGAGCAGTGGGTAGAGGAGAGAGGGTCGTAGGGGAAAACGCACGCGTCGTGGGTAACGCTCGCGCGAGCGAGGGCGACGGCGGAGGCGAGAGACGCGGTCGCGAAGAGGAGAGAGCCGTTAGAGTTTTAAATGGGAGATGAACAGTGATGTAGTCGGGTCGGGTGAGGAGGAAGCGGGCGCGGGCGTGGAGAGGGCGCGGGCTTGGTGGGCTGGGCCTGAAGAACACAAATAAAAAGAATAGAAGGGAAAAATGGGGGATGGGCCAGGCCAGAAAAGAAAAGGAATTTAATTAGGAGAAATAGAAATGGGCCGAGAGCTGGCTGGGCTAGGGAAATGCCGGGTTTGGGTTAGGTGTGTGGAATATTAGAGAAAAGAAATAAGTAGTGGGCTTAGGAAAAGTTTTAAATTTAAATATTACTATTCCCATATTCCCAAAGTGGGCTGAGGGATTTAGAGGAAGCCAAATGGGAGAATAAGGGATTTGAATTTGGGTTTAAACTAAATAGTTTTGAAGAATTTGGTTTGTTAATGGGCTGGAGGAAGATAAGGAAAATGATGAGAATGGGCTTGGGTTTGGAAATAAATAAGGATAGGGAACTAGGGAAAATGGCGGAAATAACAAATACAAGAATCTGGGAAAGAATATACTAGATAGGTAAAAAGGTATTTAAACTAACTAAAATAATTTTGAATATAAACTAACAAATTTGTAAGTGGTAATTTATATAAATACGGACATTGGCGTACAAACGAGAACCGGGTATTACACAAACCGTCAGCGGTACTAGCTGGACGTAACGACTACTCAGGTATTGAGCGATTAGAAGATTAAAAAGCAAGCTTGTCCAAACTGCTGGGTTCGCTTAGCACCCCGGCTATGTTTCGACACGCATCAAGTATGCTATTTCAAAAAATCTAGGGTGCCGAGTGTAAGTCGACGTTAGACACCCCACATGATGCGGGGAGGCGGAATAGGTAAAACAATCATTTTCTTTAAACTAACATCGACTAACTTTACGGATTTTTGCTAAACCCTAACTAACAACTATATAGTAGCTACTATGATAGATGATTATACCTAATGAATCAAGTCCTTCTTGTTCTTGTTGATCACCTCCTCGTCGGCCTCCTCGATGTGATAGAAGATCCACCCGAGAGTTGCTTCTCCAAGCTTTAGCCTCTCACTTGAGGTAACTAGGTGACTATGAGTGCTAATCAAAGCAACCTAGAGGATATAGAAGAGGATTAGGATCTATTAGTCTTTCTAACCCTTGGATCTCAACACATGAGAGGTTAGGGTTAGTTCTTTGAAGAGAGAGTGAGAGAGGTTGAGGAGAGAGAATGTGTAAGTAAGAATGAATAAATATCTTAAGTCATTTGGATAAATAATGAAGCATGAAAATATCTAAATGATAATATCTCAAAATATCAACCATGCTTCATTAATTACTATGAGGTGAATCACCTCATGACTCATGATGTAATTAATGCAAATTACACATCATCTCCTCCACCTCATTAAGCTTGATTCATAAATGAATAAAAACATAATGAGTCACCTTTCTTCTAGAAGCTTCTCGAGTAATTACGAGAATGCCCCTCATATCCGTGAAAACACGGAAATACTGAGACTGTATAAATCCAATAATCCATTACTAGAATCTGGCTTAAACCAAAGCCCGCTAGTAAAAATTTTCCGGACATCATACGTGCATAAATGCACGTATGTGTCCGAACCTTGTCGTAAAACCATACGACCTCTATATCGTTTCGCCCGAACCAGGAAACTCTCTGCGTGGGACTCTAAAGACTCGACACTACGCTGGCAGTGGGTTTAACCACAGACCGCAAGCGGCACTAGCTGTACGTAATGTTAGTTATATGTATGCCCAAGAGGCCATTACTGTACATTGAATGTATATTGTAGTGGATGCCGGGACATATATAGGGAGGACTTTCTTGCTCGACATGATAGTATGCTATCTGGTTACACTTTACCTTAACGTGTACACTGATTGTCTCTCTGTTACATGTTGGTAAAGCCCTTAGGATGTGTACTTGACTACCTGGACTATGATGCGGATCATACTAGTGGGGACATGGTAGTCCATAAGTACATCCTTCAAGGTCCCTTGTCGAGGGTGTATCGAGACGGGGCATCGATACACCAGAGTAGACTAGCGTATACCTTCTCGACCCATACAGATGGGCGATGGATGATCCCATATCCATTGGTGTTTGACATCAGAGATCATATACGGGTGCTCAGTAGAGACTGGGTACACTGGACGGACTCGCTGAGAACTCCCAGATGGTACTATACCTTACGTCAGATGGCAGTTCTCTGGTGACACTGGTACAGAGTAGTCTGTTGACCCGAGATCGTCATAGAGTCTTGTGTGGTTCCCACTGTGCTTTGATTTCCACCTTACCACGTCCAAGAGGGCGTGCAAAACGGTGGTTTTTGGGTACAGTCCCGAGTCACATGGAGGCAATGAGCGATAGGAGGGGATTCGTCTCTCCTGGTATAGGGAGTTGATGTTGCGCTGTGTTCGATTGGCTATAACCGGAAATCCCTGACCAGGGTTGCTGAGATTTACTGGTAAGTGTTACCAGTAGTTTCTCGAATTGTTATAGACCTCATATCGACACGACTTATCGAGCTATTGGGGTCTGACGTTTACCACCCCTAGGCGAGATATGCGACATATCAGACGATCAGACCGGACTGTACGGTAAGTGTTACTGGTTGGATTCACAGGAGTGTGAGCGGGCTTGCTCGTCGATCTTCTGATCGCTCAATACCCAGGTGGCCGTTACGTTTAGCAGACCGCTTGCGGCTTGTGGGTGCTTGATATGATCATCATCTGCTACCGGCGTATTGACGAGTCTTTAGAGTCCTACACAGAGGTTTCCTAGCTCAAGCGAAACGAAATAGGAGCGCATATGAGATATGTGCGGGACCGAGAATAATACCAGTATGTGATACTGTATTCTATTCTCGCGATATGTAACATTGATCGGTTATATGCGTTATAGCCGGGTTATCGGATCAAGTGTTGATTCGATAAGTTGTTACTATAGATATTAGTCGGTTATATGCGATATGACCGGATCGTTAAATCAAGTGTTGATTTGATGATTTAATGTATAATTATATATATGATATATTACTTTACATTAACTAGTATTGGTTCACTTTAAATGGATTTTCTCACTTGAAGTTCACAAGTTGTATATGTGATATACTTTTGTGCACTTGTTTGTATCATGTTTGATGATACATGCTTACTTGTGTTTGTGTAAAGATTAAACCATGGTCGTGTAATGGTTAGGGTTTTTCATTTTCTTATTCATTTATTTTGTTTATTTATTTTGAAATGATAAAGAAAAGAATGGTGGCTTAGTTTGTTTTTTATTGAAGCTTCATGAAGCTTTGAACAAGTCCACCATTCTTGTCTCATATTTAACCCTAACCATTTCATTTAACCATAGTCTATTCTCTACACATGACCATGGTTAGATTATGATAAGTATTCCTTTTATTTTATATTTTATAGAATAACTTATCATAATTCTATCTTCTTCCTCTTCTTCTTCTTCATGAAGAAACCTTGCTCCATCAATGGTAACTTGAGCAAATGAGTGAGAAATCCAATTCTAAAGTCTACCCACTTCCTATTTCTTCATCCTCTACCTCTTGCCAAGTAGTAGAGTGTGTTTTCTTCACAAGTTTCTTGACTTGGTGAAGTGAGAGCTTGATCTAGTGATGCCTCGACGTAGATCATCTTCGGCATCGTAGTCGACGACCTAGCCCGGTCTTTTCTCCGATGAAACCACCGTGAGAGTCATGGTTCGATTTGGACAGCGGAGAGGACTTCATCATGGAGCTATGGAGGTGGAGAAACGGATCTACAAAGGTTGTATTTCCGTTCTTTTAGTTTAGTTGTAAACTAGTTTCTTTTTCGCCTAAAATTCTAGCCAACGATCTTGTTAGGGTTTCTCGGCACATATAAAATTTGAAATTGGCATGGTTGATGCCTTGTGAGACCTCTTGAGAGTTCCTAGGAACCCTACAGTGGTATCAGAGCCTAGCTATAGCCTTAGGCGAAGTCTAGACGGCGTTTGAAATCCGAACGACCCGCAACCCCGACCCTAAAATGCTCTCTGGACAATTTCACAAATCTGGTCTTTTTCGAAAATAAAAATATGCAGAAAAATCAGCAGGGAAATCTAAGAATTACGGTGCAAAAAGTTTTCCATGAACTGTTCATAGTGCGGCGGAACCGCGGCAGAAGCATGGCTTCTGCGGCGGTTCCGCGGTCAACTAATGAGTTTAGTCAACCATTTTTGCACAGTAATTCCTATTTTATGGTTCTGGTTTTTCTGGGAATTTTTAATTTGATTTAAGAGTTGAGTGTTCTGGGGTTGTATTGGGAGTTCGTATATTTGATCGGATTATCAAACTGTGTCTATGTGTTTTCCGGATAATTTTTGAATATGGTAAAAAGTTCGACCGGATACAAATACCCACCTTTTCCCCTGTCGGGAAATTTCCAAGTGTTGGATTTTTCCGTAGTTTAACGACGTTCTAAGTAGTGCAATTAACGCGATGGACCCTCTAGAAGACAACAAACCTTAACTCGATTATGTGACCGTCTTGAACTGCCCTTTGAACCTTCGGGTTTGGGGCAGTACGGCGTGCCACATGTGAGGCGTTGGCTTGACCCTTCTACGGCTGGACCGTTGGTACTGAGGCACGAACTGAATGTTTTTAGACTTGTTTCATGTGTTGATCTGTATCGGGAAAACTTGGGTGTTTGAATGTTCGATCGGAAAGTTTAACATTTTCTAATTTTCTGGAATGGGATACAATAATTGGAATTCACAAGTAGTTATGAGATAACTGAATGAATGTTATAAACATAGCAGTTTAGTCTCACTTGATCGGTTGCCATGGAATTTTGATGTGATCAAAAGTCCGTCGCAATCACGTAGCGTACGCGGATACTCGCCGGATAAACTTAATAGACAGCTTCGCCCCATAGCCCCACCAAGTGACTGTAGGAGAACCCCGTCGCCGAAAGCATCCGTTCGGGTGCTCCCGGTAGCGGTGTTCCGCCTTGGTGCACTTCGTCGACGGCATCGGGGGTGCGGCCGCCTATTGAAGTTTGCGACGAGCATTCGATCAGATTTTCGGGAATCTTGTTGAATTGCCCGACTTGATATTGAAAAGAGTTTTCGATTTTGAGACTAAAATGCGGGGTTTATAATTGTTAGGCATGTGATGTCTAAGTAATTCAATTGGTCAGGCATGCGATGTCTGAGGTGGTTGCGGATTCCAACTGTTGTAGTTTTACACTTTCTTTTCTGTGACCGTAAGTGTAATATGTGATATCGCCGGTTTCGTTGCTATATGTCAACGACAATTGGGATGCGCATATTTACTTACGTTGATGACATGTGATGTTATGTGTTGCTGGATATGTTATATTGGATCGTCGTGTATGAATAGCCGGGGTTTTTTTATGTGAGATGAGTGTTTTTCATTTTCATTCATGTAAAAACTTGTATGTAATATTCTTTTATTGGGGCACTTCCAGGTTGCGGAAGATGTCACCCTTTGTATATTATTTACTTTTCCGCACTAGGATAGACCTAAGTAGGAGGGCACAAGTAACCGGGTTCTGGAGTCCAGTGGGAGACCAACTCGAGGAGTCGAGTCCGGGTCTCCTAACTCCAGAATTGGTAGGGTTGCTTGCCGCTCTCGTAGGGGTCTTGGGGTGTGGGTTTGGCTATTCATCACGACCGTGGAATCCGTGTTTTATACTGGCTCGTATTGAAAACACGGACGTCCTAGTATATCCAATATTTCATATGTTTCTTCTGCTGCGATATCTGTGATGTGATCATGTGATGTTCTGTGATAGATACTGTATATATTATATATGATATATTATATAGACGTTACTTATGTTTTACACCTGCGCTAGCCCTGCCCCGCTCTGCCGTTAGTTACCTAACCTAACGGTGCACGAGGGGACATCGAGGCGAATGCGGATGGCATAAGTGTACGTCGTATTTATCTGTGATGTTTAGGTACTTAAATGATGGGACTTCATTAATATGATTAATGAAAGTAAAAGAAACCTAAAGATGTTGTAGAATCGAATTTCAAAATAAAACAGGTAGCTACAGTTCTTGCTTTGCACAGCGGTATATGTGATATATCCTGCACCTTATTCGATGAGGAAAGGACCGAGATCCCTTCACCGAGAGTGACTCTTTTAGCAATAACTGGCTGATGCTACACACTCGGTTTGTCTTTTTGATTGCTTTTAAGAGTTCTGCTTTGCACAGTGATATATATGATATATCCCGCACCTCATTCGACGAGGAAAGGACCGACGATCCCTTCACCGGGAGTGACTCCTTTAGCAAAACTAGAAAAGCCTCAAAAGCACTCCATTTTAAAATCATTTGATTCTACAACGATATAAAGTTCATTACGCAAAAAGGTTTTCTTAAGAAAACCTGTCGTAGCCCTCCGTCATTTCAGATAAGTAGTAGTTAGTATTCGTGCTGCGTTTGTTGACTCAGTCAAGGCGTAGTGTGTGGTAGCTGATTAGTGCTTATCTGCAAAGCATATGATGCGATTGGATTAGGGTAGTCGTGCGGCCTTGTTGACTCAGTCAAGGGTCGTGCGGGTGGGTTTAATTCAATCAGAAATGACGGGTTGAACTTTACTTGCGATCTATGATTTGTTGACTCAGTCAAGGTCATAGATCGCTTGGGGCAAAATATTATCGGGAATTTCAAGGGTTGAAATTTGCAATGAGATTGCATACCTTCTATGAGATAGTTGGATCCCGATACCCGCTGCGAGTAAGAGTTACTCCTGAGAGAGTTTTATACATTACAATTAGCAGATCAACTAGGTGTCTAGAAAGGTGTTAACGAGGTTACGCCTCTGGGAAAACGAGGTTTACATTAATTAGGTTCGTGCGAAAGCACGGGGGACCTCCCTCAAAGTACCGACACTGGCCTGGCTGAAAGATTGGCGAACTTGTAGTGTGTAATTAATCCCGGCTAGTCTTTCCTTTTAGGGTTTGAAGGAAGATTTGATAAAAAGCAGTGGGAGCCATCCTGATTAGATAAAATAAAAACCAATCTATTCTTGCAAGAGCGCACGCTGAGTGTTTTCTTCTCTCTCTCTCCTGGTAGCGACCATATCACGCCTTAATCAAGATAATAATACGGAATATTGACCGAACCCGCTTGTTTTACTGAGCTGGGGAACGTTGGTCCCGCTCCAACTTATAATAGTTATAAGACAGAGCAGGAAATTGGGGAATACCAGATTTCCCATGCCGCCCAAACGAAGAGAGTGCATGCTGATGCATCATCTTCGGGTGTGTTCATTATACAGATCTGTTTCTCAGTATCCTCCGTATCCTTGGTATATGATACCAGATCAGGATCCCAGATATGTAATCTGTTACATAGGGCTACAAAAGGGTAGAAAAACTGAGAACGGGTGATAAGTTTCATGAGACAGAAAATGGGGCAAGTGTTGCAGCCAAGTCTGTCGGTCACTGTCACCCTGTATAACCTATACATTGATTCTGAACGAATGTTATTAGATACCGAACCTGATATACAAAATCATATCAGTCTCTTTATTAGTAAAGAAAGGATATAATTTTGTATTGTTGGATAATGTTTTGAACATTTCCTATATCAAAAGTTGATCGGTTCAGGCACGTTATCTAAAAGCATTAATGTTCTAAATCAAACTACAGTTCTTAGTATACAGAACACACACAAGAGGAAGAGTTCAGAAATTAACGAATTCTTCTTGAGGTATTGTAGACTAGGTTAGATCAATATGACCCGACTAGCTGAAGTTACATAAAGATGCATATTTAAATCAGTTTGAATTTACATCTTGTGAAACTTGCCAGTCATGTCACAAAGATATAATGACACCAGCTCTGTTTATTGGAAACAGAGAAAGAGTTAGTGAACTCTTGGGATGATACATGTTGATGTATGTAGGTCCCCTGTCTACACATGCCAAGATTGGTTCTTTGTACTTCATTACATTCTTTGATGATCTTTCGAGATTCAGACCTATGTTCCTGTTGAAACATGAGTCCGAACCTTTTAAGATATTCACAGAATATAAGCTAGAAGTAGAGAACCAAAATACGGGTATAAGTATTATGTCCTTTGATGTGATCGAGGAGGAGAATACTTGTGCATGGAATTCCCGGACTATTCTAAAGGAGAATGAGATTCTCTCTCAGCATTACTCCTCCGAATACACCATAGCACGATGGTATATCGGGGCGGAGCAGATACACCCTATTTGATATGGTGTGCTCTATGATGAGAACTACTGATTTACCTTTTTCCTATCGGGTGTCATGCACTTGGGAAGTTCATACCTATTGAATAGGGTCACGATCAAATCAGTTGCCTACCACTTCATATGAGATATGGAAAGGGAAGAGCCCATATCTTAAGTTAGTTAAGATTTGGGGTTGTCCGGCCTATGTCTAAAAGAAAAATCCGGACAAGATCGAGGCAAGATCAGTTATGTAGAACTAGAAGTGTTTCAGCTATACAAACTACAGCAGATGATTTGGTAGAACCAAAGGATTCGGTAGATTCCAACGAACCTCAGCCTCTCCGCCGATCTAGCAGGGTTCCTCACCCACCTGAGAGATACTTCGGTTTCTCTATGACAGTGGGAGCGAGGATTGCGTCATGAGATGATAACCCAACTAGTTTCGAGCTGGCCATCAGGAGTGAGACTCTGTAAGAATGGCTGGATGTTTATCGATCTGAGATGGAATCCATCTACACCAACAAAGTATGGACTTTGGTTGCTATATCTGAAGGGTTAAATCCCCATCAGGAGCAAGTATATCTTGAGAAGATTACTTGGTGTACATGGAAAAGTTGAGACTTTCAAAGCTAGACTTGTTAAAGGTTCTCGTCATCGACCAGGTGTGGATAATGATGAAAACTTTTTCCAGTTCCTATGCTTAAGTCCATCCAAATCCTACTTGCCACGGCTACATACCATGACTACGATATCTGGTGGTTGGGTGTCATGACAGCTCTTCTAAAATGATGTTTTGGAAGAGAGCGTCTATAAGTACACAGCCAGAGGGCTTCGTAGACAGTGGGAGCAGCGGAAACGCGTGCAAGATGTTTTATGTGATAAAGTAGGCATCGCGGAGTTGGAACGTCTGTTTTGATGTATTAGTCAAAGGGTTTGACAACATCAAAATGGTAGACGATACAAAAAGGTAGTAAGGAGTATGGTAATGATCCTCGTAGAGTACGTGGATGACATACTCTTGATAGGGAAGGAGTTTCCTATGCTACGCTCAGTCGATCTCCGCTTATCACATGTATTCTCCATATAGGATCAAAGTGATACCTCTAAAATCCTGAGTTTTCATCTATGAGATAGATGTTATTTGGGTGTTAGAATACTCACTAGTTGTAATGAGATGGTATCAATCGATTCTGCGGAGAATCACTGGAAGGGTTCCAGGGTGATAAAGACGACTGAATATCAGTCACATGCATTGTCTTTACCCTCAGTAGAGGGACGGTATGTTGGAAGAGTTCCAAGCTAGATACCGTGGCACTAGACGATAAAGGCAGGATACATCGCTACTACAGATGCTACCAAAGAGGCTGTTTGGGTGTATATTGGTTCATGAGATGAACTACGTTCCTACCATTGTGTGACAATGGAGTTGTGGCTTATGCCAAGGAACGCCGGTCCCATCAGTGATCCAGACATGTTCTAAGGCAGTATCACCTGATCATGGAGATGGTTGATCTCTAAGGGATCGAGGTTGGGAGAGTAGACTCAGAGGACAACATGGCGGATCCACTCACGAAGGCCTATTCCCAGAGAGAGACTTTTATGGGATGGTTGAGTATGAGATACTACAACCACTGCTATCAGATGGCCCTAGTGCAAGTAGGAGATTGTTAGTTATATGTATGCCCTAAAGGCCATTACTGTACATTGGATGTATATTGTAGTGGATGCCGGGACATATATAGGGAGGACTTTCTTGCTCGACATGATAGTATGCTATCTGGTTACACTTTACCTTAACGTGTACACTGATTGTCTCTCTGTTACATGTTGGTAAAACCCTTAGGATGTGTACTTGACTACCTGGACTATGATGCGGATCATACTAGTGGGGATATGGTAGTCCATAAGTACATCCTTCAAGGTCCTTAGTCGAGGGTGTATCGAGACGGGACATCGATACACCAGAGTAGACTAGCGTATACCTTCTCGACCCATACAGATGGGCGATGGATGATCCCATATCCATTGGTGTTTGACATCAGAGATCATATACGGGTGCTCAGTAGAGACTGGGTACACTGGACGGACTCGCCGAGAACTCCCAGATGGTACTATACCTTACGTCAGATGGCAGTTCTCTGGTGACACTGGTACAGAGTAGTCTGTTGACCCAAGATCGTCATAGAGTCTTGTGTGGTTCCCACTGTGCTTTGATTTCCACCTTACCACGTCCAAGTGGGCGTGCAAAACGGTGGTTTTTGGGTACAGTCCCGAGTCACATGGAGGCAATGAGCGATAGGAGGGGATTCGTCTCTCCCGGTATAGGGAGTTGATGTTGCGCTGTGTTCGATTGGCTATAACCGGAAATCCCTGGCCAGGGTTGCTGAGATTTACTGGTAAGTGTTACCAGTAGTTTCTCGAATTGTTATAGACCTCATATCGACACGACTTATCGAGCTATTGGGGTCTGACGTTTACCACCCCTAGGCGAGATATGCGGCATATCAGACGATCAGACCGGACTGTACGGTAAGTGTTACTGGTTGGATTCACAGGAGTGTGAGCGGGCTTTCTCGTCGATCTTCTGATCGCTCAATACCCGGGTGGCCGTTACGTTTAGCAGACCGCTTGCGGCTTGTGGGTGCTTGATATGATCATCATCTGCTACCGGCGTATTGACGAGTCTTTAGAGTCCTACACAGAGGTTTCCTAGCTCAAGCGAAACTAAATAGGAGCGCATATGAGATATGTGCGGGACCGAGAATAATACCAGTATGTGATACTGTATTCTATTCTCGCGATATGTAACATTGATCGGTTATATGCGTTATAGCCGGGTTATCGGATCAAGTGTTGATTCGATAAGTTGTTACTATAGATATTAGTCGGTTATATGCGATATGACCGGATCGTTAAATCAAGTGTTGATTTAATGATTTAATGTATAATTATATATATGATATATTACTTTACATTAACTAGTATTGGTTCACTTTAAATGGATTTTCTCACTTGAAGTTCACAAGTTTTTTATGTGATATACTTTTGTGCACTTGTTTGTATCATGTTTGATGATACATGCTCACTTGTGTTTGTGTAAAGATTAAACCATGGTCGTGTAATGGTTAGGGTTTTTCATTTTCTTATTCATTTATTTTGTTTATTTATTTTGAAATGATAAAGAAAAGAATGGTGGCTTAGTTTGTTTTTTATTGAAGCTTCATGAAGCTTTGAACAAGTCCACCATTCTTGTCTCATGTTTAACCCTAACCATTTCATTTAACCATAGTCTATTCTCTACACATGACCATGGTTAGATTATGATAAGTATTCCTTTTATTTTATATTTTATAGAATAACTTATCATAATTCTATCTTCTTCCTCTTCTTCTTCTTCATGAAGAAACCTTGCTCCATCAATGGTAACTTGAGCAAATGAGTGAGAAATCCAATTCTAAAGTCTACCCACTTCCTATTTCTTCATCCTCTACCTCTTGCCAAGTAGTAGAGTGTGTTTTCTTCACAAGTTTCATGACTTGGTGAAGTGAGAGCTTGATCTAGTGATGCCTCGACGTAGATCATCTTCGGCATCGTAGTCGACGACCTAGCCCGGTCTTTTCTCCGATGAAACCACCGTGAGAGCCATGGTTCGATTTGGACAGCGGAGAGGACTTCATCATGGAGCTATGGAGGTGGAGAAACGGATCTACAAAGGTTGTATTTCCGTTCTTTTAGTTTAGTTGTAAACTAGTTTCTTTTTCGCCTAAAATTCTAGCCAACGATCTTGTTAGGGTTTCTCGGCACATATAAAATTTGAAATTGGCATGGTTGATGCCTTGTGAGACCTCTTGAGAGTGCCTAGGAACCCTACACGTAATGGTCCCTAGGTTGATGTCGATAAGAAGGCCGATGAGGAAACCCATCCGAACTCCTACTGAGCCTGATGTGACAATCTTCGTACAGTCTGGTCTATTCGTCTAAGACTATCGCATATAAGGCCTAGGGGCGGCAAGCGTCAGTCCCCTAAAAGCTGTATAAGTCCTGTCGGAGCAAAGCCCATTACACCTTGAGAAGCTACTCGAAATCCTACCAGTAAATCTCTTTTTCCCTGGCTAGGGACTTTGCGTAATGGCTTTCCAAACACAGCGCGATATCAACTCCCAATACCGGGAGAGACGAATCCTATCTAACCGCCACTGCCTCCAAGTGCTTCGGGACTGCACCCAACTGCTACTTATTTGCATGACTCCTTTGAGCCGTAGTAGGGTAGCAATCTAAGAACAGTGGGAACACACTCGAGACGAAGCAGCAGTGTCAAGTCTGCGGACTATGCTGTACTCATGTCACCTGGAAACTGTTAACTGACGACGGGTATAATACCAACCAACAGTTCCCTGCGAGTCCTGTCTGGTGTACCCGTAACCCAACGAGCACCTGTATACTATCTCCAGTACAACGTACTAATGGCTGTGGGCCAGACCATTTCCCCTGCTGGGATGAGATGCGTACACACTAGTCTACTCCGAAGTATCGATGCCCTGTCTCGATAATCCTATGACTAGGGACCTGAAAAAGGATGTGCTTGTAGAGTACCCAGCCCCCACTAGTGTGACTGCCATCACAACGCTGGTAGTCAAGCAAGATCCTAAGGGCTCTATCAATATGTATTCTCGATATGCTAACATATACACATATTAAGATAGATATAAACAAAGTAGCGTACTACCATGTTTAGCAAGACTGTTAATATCACTGTGAATATCCCAAGCTTCCATTAAGTAATATACAAGCTAGTATGATACAATAATGGCCCCTAGGGCATATACACTAATAATCTCCCACTTGCACTAGGGCCATGTACTGGCATTTCGAAGACCTATCATCTCGAGTAGCCTCTCGAACTGAATCTGAGGTAAGGCCTTAGTGAATGGATCTGCAGTGTTCTCCTCTGTAGCAACTCTCCGGACCTCGATCTCCTGTCGATCTATGATCTCCCTGATCAGGTGATACCGTCTTAAGATGTGTCTGGACTTCTGATGGGACCTGGGTTCCTTCGCTAAAGCTATAGCTCCGTTGTTGTTGCAATACAGCGGTATTGGATCAACAATTGTAGGAACCACTTGAAGTTCTGTTAGGACCTTCTTCATCCAGACGGATTCTTTTGCGGCATCGCAAGCAGCGATATACTCCGCTTCTATTGTCGAGTCAGCAACGGTGTCCTGCTTGGAACTCTTCCAGCACACCGCCCCTCCATTGAGGGTAAAGACATAACCTGACATGGACTTGGAGTCATCCTTGTCACTTTGGAAGCTGGAATCAGCAAAAGCCTCGATCTTGAGGTCTTTTCCGCCGTAAACCAAGAACATATCCTTAGTCCTTCTTAGGTACTTGAGAATATTCTTTACTGCTATCCAGTGCTTCTCCCCTTGGTCTGACTGATACCGGCTTACCACGCTCAGTGCGTAAGCTACATCTGGTATGGTGCACAACATCGCATACATTATAGAGCATACCACAGAAGCGTAGGGTATAACTGACATGCGATCCCTTTCCAAATCAGTCTTGGGAGACATCTCTTTGGATAGGGTGATTCCGTGACAAGCCGGTAAATTGCCGCGCTTAGAATCTTCCATACTGAATCTTTTCAGTATAGTGTTGATATACCTGGACTGCGAAAGTCCTAACATCCTCTTAGATCTATCACGATAGATCTGGATGCCCCGAATGTAAGAGGCATCACCTAGGTCTTTCATGGAGAACCTGTGTGACAAGAATCCTTTGACAGATTGTAGCATAGGAATGTTATTGCCTATTAATAGAATGTCATCCACATACAGGACGAGGAATACGACAGTTCGTGCTACAATTTTACTATATATACATGGTTCATCTGGATTTTTGATAAAGTCATATTCCTTGACCGTTTCATCAAAATAAATGTTCCAACTCCGCGATGCCTGCTTTAGTCCATAAATGGACTTAAGCAACTTGCACACTTTCCCGCTGCTCCCACTCTGATTGAAACCTTCTGGTTGATCCATATAGACGCACTCTTCTAAATTATCATTTAGAAAAGCCGTCTTTACGTCCATCTGCCAGATCTCATAATCATGGAAAGGGGCGATGGCAAGAAGTATCCGAATGGATTTGAGCATAGCCACTGGAGAAAAAGTTTCGTCATAGTCCAAACCAGGTCTTTGACGAAAACCCTTTGCAACAAGTCTAGCTTTATAGGTTTCCACTTGTCCATCTACACCAATCTTTTTCTTGAAGATCCATTTGCATCCTATGGGTTTTACCCCATCTGGAGCAAAGTCCAAAGTCTATACTTTGTTGGTGTACATGGACTCCATCTCGGTCCGCATTGCATCCAGCCATCTTACCGAGTCGCGGCTCTGGATGGCCTGCTGGAAGCTAGTAGGTTCATCATTATCAATGACGCAATCCTCTCTATCCCCATCTATGAGAAAACCATAGTATCTCTCAGGCGAATGAGACGGCCTACTACTCCTGCGGAAGGGTACGGGAATGTCCTGTTCTTCTTGAACTACTGGTTCTACCAAACTTTTAGTAGTAGTTTGTGGTTCTGGAATTTCTTCCAGTTCTATTGTGCTCCCACTTGTTTCCTTTTCTAAAAACTGCTGTTCTAGAAAATGGGCATTACGAGGAACAAAAAACTTTTGTTCCTCTGCATAATAGAAGAAATACCCCTTGGAGTTCTTTGGATATCCCACAAACTTACACTGTACTGATCTCGCCTCGAGTTTGTCCGCATGCTGCTTTTTAACAAAAGCTGTACATCCCCATATCTTCAGATACTGAAGATAGGGTTTCTTCCCACTCCACATCTGATATGGCGTGGTAGGCACGGTCTTGGTAGGAGCCTTGTTCAAAAGATATGCAGCTGATTCTAGTGCATAACCCCAGAAAGATCGCGGAAACTCAGCATTACTCATCATGGAACGTACCATATCCAATAGGGTTCGGTTCCGTCTCTCCGATACACCGTTATGCTGTGGAGTGTATGGAGGAGTAAGCTGAGAGAGAATTCCTTTCTCTTTTAGGTAACCCAGGAACTCGGCACTTAAGTATTCACCACCTCGATCAGATCTCAGTGTCTTGATACTTTTGCCGGTTTGGTTTTCTACTTCATTCTAATATTCTTGGAATTTCTCAAAGGCCTCGGATTTATGTTTCATTAAGAAAATGAATCCATACCTAGAGTAATCATCCGTAAAAGTAATGAAATATGAAAAACCACCTCTTGCATGTGTATACATTGGACCACATACATCGCTGTGTATGAGTCCTAAGAGCTCGCTCGCTCTTACTCCATGTCTAGTGAATGGAGTCTTTATCATCTTTCCTTTATGACATGATTGAAAAGTGGCAGAAGATTGATATTCGAACGGATCAAAATATCCTTCTCTATTTAACTTAGTTAATCTTGTCTCATTGATATGACCTAGTCTACAATGCCATAAGAAAGCCTAATTTATATCTGGAGACTTTCTTTTTAGTGTGTTCTGGACATTGAAAATCTGTAATTGGTTTAGCACGTATATACCGTTATCTAGTGTGCCGGACCCAATCAAACCATGATTAAGGTGGATGTTAACAACATCGCTTACAAACGTGAAATCATAACCTTCTTTTGATAACAATGATACTGATATGATATTACATATTAAACTAGGTACACAAAAAAAGTCGCGCAAAACCAAAATTTGTCCACTCGTCAATCCTAGGTCATAATCCCCTACGGACACAGCACCCACGCTAGCTCCGTTAGCAACCTGGAGGGAGCACTCTACGGTTTCTCAGTGCCTGCAATGAATTGCATATATGAGATCCTGATGCGGTCTCCAATACCCAGGAAGTAGAGTTGATTGACAGACAATTTTCAATTACAAACACACCTAAAGTCGAAGCCACAGCTTGCTTCGGGTCCTGGTTCTTGGCAATCCAAGCTTTGCAATCTTTCTTCCAATGGCCTTTCCTACGACAGTGGAAGCACTCGTCCTTTGCCACTACTGGCACCGCAACCTTTGCCTTTCCCTTAACTCCCACCTTACCAACACCACCTCTCGGTTTAGTAGCGGCCTTCTTCTTCCTTCCTTTGGCCCTTGCCTTGGACCCGGAAGAGGAAGCACCACGAACAAACATAGTTGGTGCTTCCCTTGCTTTCTGCAAGGTGCCCTCTGCACTCCTCAACATGTTAAGGAGTTCTGGAAGTTCAACTTCTTTTCCTTGAATGTTGAAATTCAGAATAAACTGGGCGTAGGTGGAAGGAAGGGACTGAAGAACCAAGTCTGTATATAGCTCGTTCTCTAAAGTCTTCCCAAGGTTCGCGAGCTATTCTATATAGCCAATCATCTTAAGGACATGTTCTCCTACAGATGACCCGACGGACAGCCTCGACTGAAATAAGTTCTTCGAGGTCTCGTATCTAGCTATACGATATTGCTCTCCATACAGATCCTTTGTGTGGTGAAATATGGATTCAAGATCCATATTCTCGTGCCTCCTTTGATGTTCATTATTCATAGAGGCAAGCACGATGCATTTGTCCTTCGCGCAATCAATCTCCCAGGTCTTGCGGATTTCCTTATCCGCGACACTGGATTCTGGACCAGGGACAGCAGGTGCCTTATTGGTAAGGACATACCCCAATTTGTCATAATTAATTGCCATCTTAACATTCCGGAACCAATCTTTATAGTTTGGCCCTGTCAAAATATTTTTATCTAACAGTAACTTAAGGCCTGTCATGTTCTGTGTCGCTACAATGAGAGAGAGAGGGAACACTGTAGCATGATGCTCTTGCAAGTTTAGAGTGGTTTTTAGTTTATCTAAACTGGATGGCTCCCACTGTTTCTCAAATCCCTCCTCAAACCATAAAGGAAGAACTAGTCAGGACTATTCTCACCGTACAATACTTGCTTAACCGTTCAGCCAGGACGGTGTCGGTACTTCGAGGGAGGTTTTACGACGCTTTCGCGAAGTTTCTTAATTAAATAACCTCTTTTCTCTGGGGCGTAGCCCCGCTGACACCTTTCTCGACACCTACTTAGTTTATAGCATTTATCGTTAAGTGACGAATCTCTTGATGAGTAGCGGATACTCACAGTAGGATCGGGATCCAAATATCATCGTGTGATAAAGCTGAAGGAATCCTACCAAAATTATCACACTCCAAATGGTATGCAACTCTTAGAAAATTTCAGTTTCTTTAGAAATTCCCGATATGGATTTCTGTCCCATGCTCTTATGACCTTGGCGTTGGTCAAAATGTCATATGTCACATGTCAAGTTCTACCCATCATTATCTTGTTAATTTGAACCCATCCGTACATACCCCTGACGTTGGCCAAATGATAATACGACTGTCCCAAACTAACTCATCTATCTATGCAACAAATGAATACCCAGCAACTACCAAACACTATGCCTTGGCGTTGGTCAAAAACATAGCTTGAATACTACTGAATACCTAAATGAAATGACGGAGGGCTACGAATGGTTTTGGAGAAACCGTGAATGTAGCGAACTTGATATGATCGAAGGAACCTGATAGCTTTTAAAAGGAGTGGCTTAAGCTCCGCAATTTAAAAAATATCTTCTATTTTAAAATAACCGAGTGGTTTCTTTTAAACTGTTCCAACGATTCAACTTTGGTTTATTTTCTTTGCATTAATATAATGTGTCCCATCAATTAACCTATCATTGCAGAAAACAACGAAAATACAACGTCCTCTTATGCCATCCGCATTCGCCATTGGGCCCCGTCATTCACCCGTTAGGTTACTTAACTAACGACAGAGCGAGGGCTGGGCTAGCGCGGCTGTAAAACATAAGTAACGCCTAATAGATATCATATATAGATATTGTACATTCGTCAGATGCAATAATAGGCATTCCAGATCACAGATGAACATATTGGATTTTCTACGAATCCGCATTCCTTTTGAGCCTGCAAAGAAAGACGGATTACACAGTCGCGATGAATAGCCAAAACCCCACCCTTGACCCCTACGGGTAAGACAAACTACCCGTCAAGTACCCGAAATGAAGCGGTCTCCCTCAACGACGTGAGTAGGCCACTAAACACTTCAAAGTACCCGGTAGTTTGTGCACCCCATCTTGGGTCTATCCTAGGAGCAGAAAACAGTAAATGAAATAATACAACGGTGGCTACAACCTTAACCCGGATGTGCCCCGCAAAAGAATATTACAACAACTTACAAATTACATTTGAATGAAAGAAACACTCGTCTCATATCCCCGACTATCCATTCACGACAATCCAACAAGTCCACAAACACAAACCGGTAAAAACCATTACAGAAATGTGCAACCCCCTGCTAACCGACATACTAGCAGTTAGGGGAGGTTTACGAACACATTAAACACAACACAGATATAATCAAGTTAGCCAAACATCTTAGAATTTCGATCAAGCAAACACAAATGAATCTACTCCAAATAATTCTCTGTGCACCTGAAAACTGAGCAGAAACAAAACATCCCAGAAAACACAACATCAACACAGAAGAATAACTGAGCAAATTTGGGCTGACTCCGAGTCAACTCGGCCGCGGATCCGCGGTGGATCGCTTGGATCGGCGGAGGTTCCGCGGCGTTATGGTCGAATCACAATCCCAAATTTCTTCATAGTTCTTAAAATTCCCTGCTTGTATTTTTAAGGGCCCTTGAAAAATTTTTAGACCCCGTTTTAAAATCTGCAGAAAATTGGTTAAAACGTTTTATTTTCGGATTCGTTTTGCGATCGAATTTCTAACGACTTTGCTAACAAATTAGTTATGGTTTAGCGAGGCTCTGATACCACTGTAAGTGGAAGTTAGACACCCCACATGATGCGGGGAGACGGAATAGGTAAAACAATCATTTTGTTTAAACTAACATCGACTAACTTTACGGATCTTTGCTAAACCCAAACTAACAACTATATAGAAGTGATTAGCTACTATGATAGATGATTATAACTAATGAATCAAGTCCTTCTTGTTCTTGTTGATCACCTCCTCGTCGGTCTCCTCGATGCGATAGAAGATCCACCCGAGAGTTGCTTCTCCAAGCTTTAACCTCTGTTTTGAGGTAACTAGGTGACTATGAGTGCTAATCAAAGCAACCTAGAGGATATAGAAGAGGATTAAGGATCTATTAGTCTTTCTAACCCTTGGATATGAACACATGAGAGGTTAGGGTTAGTTCTTTAAAGATAGAGAGCTTGAGGAGAGAGAATGTGTAAGTGAGAATGAATAAATATCTTAAGTCATTTGGATAAATAATGAAGCATGAAAATATGTAAATGATAATATCTCAAAATATCAACCATGCTTCATTAATTACTATGAGGTGAATCACCTCATGACTCATGATGTAATTAATGCAAATTATACATCATCTCCTCCACCTCATTAAGCTTAATTCATAAATGAATAAAAACATAATGAGTCACCTTTCTTCTAGAAGCTTCTCGAGAAATTACGAGAATGCCCCTCCTATCCGTGAAAACACGGAAATACTGAGACTGTATAAATCCAATAATCCATTACTAGAATCTGGTTTAAACCAAAACCCGCTAGTAAAAACTGTCCGAACATCGTACGTGCATAAATGCACGTATGTGTCTGAACCCTGTCGTAAAACCATACGACCTCTATATCGTTTCGCCCGAAGCAGGGAAACTCTCTGTGTGGGACTCTAAAGACTCGACACTACGCTGGCAGAGGGTTTAACTACAGACCGCAAGCGGCACTAGCTGTACGTAACGGTCCCCGGGTAGATGTCGATAAGAAGGCCGATGAGGAAACCCATCCGAAGTCCTACTGAGCCTGAAGTGACTATCTCCGTACAGTCCGGTCTGTTCGTCTAAGACTATCGCATATCAGGCCTAGGGGGGCGGCAAGCGTCAGTACCCTAAAAGCTGTATAAGTCGTGTCGGAGCAAAGCCCATTACACCTTGAGAAGCTACTGGAAATCCTACCAGTAAATCTCGTTTGCCCTGGCTAGGGACTTTGCGTAATGGCTTTCCAAACACAGCGCTATATCAACTCCCAATACCGGGAGAGACGAATCCTATCTAACCGCCACTGTCTCCAAGTGCTTCGGAACTGCACCCAACTGCTACCTGTTTGCATGACTCCTTTGAACCGTGGTAGGGTAGCAATCTAAGAACAGTGGGAACACACTCGAGAAGAAGCAGCAGTATCAAGTCCGCGGACTATGCTGTACTCATGTCCCCTGGGAACTGTTAACTCACGATGGGTAAAATACCAACCAACAGTTCCCTGCGAGTCCTGTCCGGTGTACCCGTAACCCAACGAGTACCTGTATACTATCTCCAGTGCAACATACTAATGGCTGTGGGACAGACCATTTCCCCTACTGGGATGAGAAGCGTACACACTAGTCTGCTCCGGAGTATCGATGCCCTGTCTCGATAATCCTATGACTAGGGACCTGAAAAAGGATGTGCTTGTAGACTACCCGGCCCCCACTAGTGTGACTGCCATCACAACGTTGGTAGTCAAGCAAGATCCTAAGGGCTCTATCAATATGTAATCTCGATATGCTAACATATACACATATTAAGATATATATAAACCAAGTAGCGTACTACCATGTTTAGCAAGACTGTTAATATCACTGTGAATATCCCAAGCTTCCATTAAGTAATATATAACTAGTATGATACAATAATGGCCCCTAGGGCATATACACTAACACCGAGCGAGCCCAACCAAGGATCTAACTAGAGAATTGGGGTTTTAAAGCATGTAAACTGACTTTACACTAAGTGAAATAGGAATACAACCTTTGTAGACCGGTTCTTCACTTCTAAAGCTCCGTGTAGGAGTCCCTTAGCTCCAAGTAGTGGTCTCCCGGACTCTCCTTAGGCTCCACTAGGCGAAAGGAACGAGCTTACTCAAAGATCTTCGAGGCCGAAGATGATCTACCTTGAGGAATTTCTAACTCAAGATACCTCTTCACTAATTGAGAAATTAGTGAAGTAAACAACCTATACTAAATGGCTAGTTTGATATAGATTAATGAAGTAGGAATTTGCTCACTTTAGAATTATTTCTCTCTTTCTTGTTCACCTCACTAAAGAGCTAGAGAGCAATGTAGGAGATGAAGAAGATGAACAAATGATCAACCATGGGTGAAGAAATATCTCATAGATATTTGTAGAGACTTAACAATGGCTAAAGATAATGGTTGGGTTAATAAATATCTAGAGTAATAAAAATTAGTGGATTTAAGTCATGGCTTCTACATGCTTCCATAAGCATCTTGGCCATACTAATTTCCACCTAATTTTGATTTTTCCCTTAATAATTAATCACCCAAATTATCTTTAGTTAGGTATGAGTCTCATACACCCAAGTCCAATGTATCAACAAGCATGACAAATAATAAATACATTAATATATATCATATATATATTTAAATGTATTAGTAGAAAAAAA